>CM077345.1:26721023-27921023 GCA_039655645.1 Ammopiptanthus mongolicus | reverse complement strand
AGCTGTTAGGGATGTTTTAGGACGAATGGGCCGTACACAGCATAGCCCAGTAACCCAAACGCGTACACAAGCTCTGACACGCATGGAAATCGATTTCAACATCCATGGAAATTGATTGGCCAAATCGATTTTCTTATCAAAGAAATCGATTTTGCCCTTCAAACAATGGATTTCCTCCTTCTGGAAATCGATTTCTTCACCTGGAAATCGATTTCCAAAATCGATTTCCCAAATCGATTTCCCAATCGATTTTGGCATCGACAACTGAATACAACTTGTAGGTAATCCTCTAAGCTTTCCAACGCATCCTAGATCATCTCGATCGGATGTCTAGAACTCAAGATATGGCCAAAATCGTGAAACGGGTTATTTAGACTCGGATGAATTGATTATTCTAAAGGCTGAACTATTACAACTATGAACTTATGCACCAAAAACAAGCAAAAACGACATATGCAAGCATATATACGTAAGTATCAACATATATATACATAGAAGTGAAAGAGCAGGGTGTTACAATTCCACCCCCCTTATAAAAAATTTCGTCCTCGAAATTTCTACTCACCTTGAGTAAACAGATGCGGGTATGACTCCTTCATCTTGCTCTCCAACTCCCACGTAGCACTTTCTTCTGTAGCTCCACTCCAAATGACCATGACCACGGGAATTTCCTTCCCTCTCAGCTGCTTGACCCTTCTATCTTCAACCCGAAGTGGTAGAACCTCAAAGGTCAAGTTATCCTTTAGTGGAATAACATCGGGTACTATCACATGGCTTGGATCATGAACATACTTTCGAAGTTGAGACACATGAAACACATTATGAAGGTTTGACAAGAACGGGGGTAAGGCTATCTGGTAGGCGACTTCACCGACTCTTTTTAGAATTTGGTAAGGGCCAATGAATCTAGGAGTAAGTTTCCGCGCTTTCATTAATCTGCCAACCCCAGTTGTTGGAGTAACTCGCAAGAACACATGATCTCCCTCCTGGAATTCGAGAGTTTTTCTTCTCTTATCATGGTAACTCTTTTGCCTACTCTGTGCTACTCTCATCTTATCTTGTATCATCCTCACTTTCTCTGTAGTCTCTTGCACTACCTCAGGTCCTAACACAACATTCTCTCCAGGTTCATTCCAACACAAGGGTGTCCTACACCTCCCATACAAAGCCTCATAAGGTGCCATCCCAATACTGGAATGGAAACTATTGTTGTAGGTGAACTCTATAAGGGGTAAAAAATTATCCCAACTACCCGACTGCTCTAGCACACACGCCCTCAACAAGTCTTCTAAGGATTGGATTGTCCTCTCAGACTGACCATCGGTCTGTGGGTGATAAGCTGAACTCAATCTAAGCTTAGTTCCTAAGGCCTCATGCAAACTATTCCAAAATCTAGAGGTAAATCTAGGATCTCTGTCTGAAATTATGCTAGAGGGTACACCATGCAATCTAACTATTTCTCTGATGTACAACCCAGTCAACTTCTTTAATGGATATTCCATGTTCATAGGAATAAAATGGGCAGATTTGGTTAACCTGTCCACAACAACCCATATGGCATCAAAACCAGCTGGAGTCCTAGGGAGTCCAGACACAAAATCCATAGAGATACTATCCCACTTCCACTCAGGGATACTCAAAGGTTGCAACTTACTTGAAGGTTTCTGGTGCTCTATTTTAGCCTTCTGACACACTAGGCAAGCATAAACAAACTCAGCCACATCCTTTTTCATCCTAGGCCACCAAAACATCCGTTTCAGATCCTGATACATCTTTGTGGCTCCTGGGTGAACACTCAAACCACTCCTATGTCCTTCCTCAAGGATCAACTTCCTAAGCTCTGGAACATCAGGTATACAAACTCTATCTTGAAACCTCAAAATTCCATCAGTCCCTTCCTTAAAACTGAGATTTCTACCTTGAGCAATCAACTCTCTCTGGTCTAAAAGGTATACATCTATCTTCTGCCCTTGTCTAATTTGATCCATCAAACTGCTAGTGATTTTCAACATTCCTAGCTTAATGCTCTTAGGGGTAACTTCCCAAGCTAAACTCAAATCTCTAAACTCCTCTATCAAATCCATCTCTCTAATCATCAAATCTGAAACATGTAAGGTTTTTCTACTCAGAGCATCAGCCACTACATTGGCCTTACCTGGGTGGTAACTCAACTCAAACTCATAATCCTTAAGAAATTCCATCCACCTACGCTGTCTCATATTCAGCTCCTTTTGGTCAAACAGGTATTTCAAACTCTTATGATCACTAAAGACCTCGAATCTAGCTCCATAGAGATAATGCCTCCAAATTTTTAAGGCAAACACTACAGCTCCTAACTCCAAGTCATGAGTGGGGTAGTTCTTCTCATGGGTCTTAAGCTGCCTAGAAGCATAAGCTACTACCTGACCATTCTGCATCAACACACCACCTAAACCTTGCTTCGAAGCATCACAGTATACTACAAAAGGTTCACTAGGATTGGGTAACACTAACACAGGTGCAGATGTCAACCTATTCTTCAACCCTTGAAAACTTTCCTCACACTTAGAGTCCCACACGAAGATCTGACCTTTCTTAGTAAGGCGAGTCATAGGCAAAGCTATCTTAGAGAATCCTTCTATAAACCTCCTATAGTACCCGGCCAAACCCAAGAAACTTCTAACCTCGGTCACTGACTTAGGTGCTTCCCAATGGAGCACGGTTTCTACCTTAGCTGGGTCCACGGCTATCCCTCCTTTAGAGATGATGTGTGCTAAGAAACTCACCTCTTCTAACCAAAACTCACACTTGGACAACTTGGCATACAACTGTTTTTCCTTAAGGGTTTCCAAGACTATCCTCAAGTTTTCCTCATGTTCCTCCTTAGTCTTAGAGTATACTAGGATATCATCTATGAAGACAACTACAAACCTATCCAAGTATGGATGGAAGATCTTGTTCATGTAGTCCGTGAACACAGCAGGGGCATTAGTCACACCAAAAGGCATAACTAGATACTCATAATGGCCATAGCGCGTTCTGAACGCAATCTTTGGAATGTCCTCAGACTTGACCCGAATTTGGTGATAGCCTGATCTCAAATCTATCTTAGAAAACACACAAGCTCCTATCAGCTGGTCCATAAGGTCATCTATCCTAGGAAGAGGATACCTATTCTTAATAGTCACCTTGTTGAGCTGTCGGTAATCGACACACAACCTCATGCTGCCATCTTTCTTCTTGTAACACATCAATAAGAATGACACTCTAGGAAGGATAATATTGATCGGCACCTAAAGTCATACATACTCGTAGGCAACAATAAAACAGGTTAAGGTTCACTATCAATGGTTCGGACAGTTCCCTGCCACGACCCCATTGTCCTATCACTCAGCGATCTTAACCAATTCAAAATTGGTTAAATCCTACTAGAGAAAATTTTTAACAAAAGGCATAACAAAACAGTCAAACAAGTTCAAAACACTTCTGCAGAGTACACAGAAGAGACACAATAGACACATACCCCGTCCTGTAGGACAGACCGGCTCTGATACCACTAAATGTGACACCCGCTACCCCGCATACGATAAAATAAAATAAAGCATGCAAGTTAAATAAAATTTTAACATAAAAGGTAGCAAGTACCACATGATCCGAAAACATTTTAAACATAAATACAACTGCGGAAAAACATTAACATAAACATAACCCGAAACCCGATGTCACATAATCAGAGTTGGTATACATATACCGATAATACATCGGAATAAAATTAAACAACTGAACGTAAATCCTATCTACTACTACTAAGAGAGATCTCCACGGGATCACTCCTCGTCAGCATGCTCACCCTCCTCTGCACATGCAACATCATATGCACAAGAACAACAAAAGATGGGGGTGAGAAATACGATCATAAATATATGTAAACGGAATGGAATAGTAATTAAGATGACATACAACATACATCAACCAACACATGTATAATCAATACATATATATATATATATATATATATATATATATATATATATATATATATATATATATATATATATATATATGTATATATATACCAATGATGCATGTTAATGCGAATGCAACATCACTACTCCGTATGCATGTGGCCAACAACTATAACTCTGGAAAGACGATTAGGAGTACATGTCCGGTTATCAACGTGGATGATATGCCAGACCGTGGGCCATCCCCGAACACTCTCACTAATCCTGATAACGTATAGTGGCTAGTCAGGGTACTCAAGCTTATCCTTTAGGTCACTCCGACAATAGGTAGCTAGCCCATGTCACCTGGAATTTTCCTGCCCAATGTACCCGCAAGGCCGGGATAACACCCATCGTGGCCTCCACTATCGCGATTCATCGTTTGCTTTCCACCCAACATATCAACGTCAACGCATGATGCATGTTATGCTCAACAAAATGCAAACACATGTCCAACCATCCACCATCAACACCATTACATGGCTATCAACTTTGACCAACCAGCATCAAAGATGATTTATCAACATCAAACTTGACCAATAAGCATCAAGAATGATTTAACCAATAACATCGGTAACAGTACGTCGTTACCAATAACATCATCGTCTTATTAATTGTTCTCTTTGTTAAGTCTTAACTTAACATCATCTTCATTAAGTATTATACTTAATCTTATTATCTAAACCTCAATTCATGTCTTATTAAGATTATAACTTAATCCTAATATTTAAACCTCAAGTCATATAGTTATTAAGATAATAAATTAATCTTAATATCTAAACCTCAATTCATATTTTATTAAGATTATAACTTAATCTTAATATTTAAACCTCAAGTCATATATTTATTAAGATTATAACTTAACCTTAATATCTAAACCACAATTCATATCTTATTAAGATTATAGCTTATTCTTAATATTTAAACCTCAAGTCATATGTTCATTAAGATTGTAACTTAATCTTCATAACACTATCCATCAATCATAAGGGGTCAAAACTGTTCCTGGGCACGCGAGAATCGATTTCCATTCTCTGGAATCGATTTCTCAAGTCTTCAAAATCGATTTCCAATCTCTGGAAATCGATTTCAACATGTGCAAATCGATTTCCCCAATCGATTGTGAACAAGGAAAATCGATTCTAGAAATCGATTTCTACAAGGCCAAATCGATTTCCACACCTTGGAAATCGATTCTTGGTCGATTCAAATCGATTTCCATGTGCTGGAAATCGATTTCTGGGTGTCAGATCATACAGCAGCGGGTTTTCTCCGCTATCGGACCAGTCTACGTTCTCTACTTAACATATCATTCGAGCCTAAGCTATTTATCACCAATTTGATTAGTCCAACACTCATAAATCATAACCTAAGGGTTCTCAAACTAATCCTTGGTCATCAACCTCACATTGTCTAATTATTTTCTCCCTATAACTATGTTCTTATAGCATAAGGTTAACAAAACACCATATCATGGCATAAACAGCATGTTCATCATCATCAATTCATCAACAATCATATAGATCAAGAAATCATAGTTATAAACATGTTATAACATCAAATTATTCACCAATCAATACTCATATAGCCAGAAAACAACGTAACAACATTCATAGGCATACGCAGGCATACATAGGGGTCATGGGTTAACCCCTTCATCTTAACCTATTCCAAAACCCACATATTCATGACCAATTTCCCCCCCATACCTGGTATGACGATTCACAGCCTAAGGGAAAGAGAACAGAGCCAAGTTCTGCTACGGTTCCTTCTTCCGGGTTCAGCACTTGATCACGATCGCAACACTGGAAAGCAGAGTCGATCCTTAAGTTAAGGATTAAAAGGGAAAACAAAACTAAGATTAGAAACTCACCTTGGTTTCTAACTTAGGAGATTAACTCTAGCAACAGGAATGGATTAGCTAAACAACAGTGTGTTCTTGACGAAGAACACCAAAGCAGGATTCGTCTTTCGGGTTTTCTAGAGCAAGAGATCAATTAGAGCACTTAGGGATGAGAAGAGGCAAAGAGTGTGTACAATAGGGTGTGGATACTAGGTTTAGGTCATACGCTATGTATATATAGCTGTTAGGGATGTTTTAGGACGAATGGGCCGTATACAGCATAGCCCAGTAACCCAAACGCGTACACAAGCTCTGACACGCATGGAAATCGATTTCAACATCCATGGAAATCGATTGGCCAAATCGATTTTCTTATCAAAGAAATCGATTTTGCCCTTCAAACAATGGATTTCCTCCTTCTGGAAATCAATTTCTTCACCTGGAAATCGATTTCCAAAATCGATTTCCCAATCGATTTTGGCATCTACACCTGAATACAACTTGTAGGTAATCCTCTAAGCTTTCCAACGCATCATAGATCATCTCGATCGGATGTCTAGAATTCAAGATATGGCCAAAACCGTGAAACGGGTTATTTAGACTCGGATGAATTGATTATTCTAAAGGCCGAACTATTACAACTATGAACTTATGCACCAAAAACAAGCAAAAACGACATATGCAAGCATCTATACGTAAGTATCAGCATATATATACATAGAAGTGAAAGAGCAGGGTGTTACAAATAGTACAAGAATATTCTGCCTTTGTATCTTACATCATTTCAGGGAATCGGCTGGCCTTAGGCCCTTTATTCGTTTCTTTGTTATACTGAGGATTTTTTGTTCTTCGTGAACGGATGATGAAGAAAAGCAACCCAGATAAAAACCCTGGCCCGTTGTGGTTCCTTCAACTATGGATTCATCATTATTTTCCCGAATTTATTGACCCACTTTTAACCCAGCAACTCTTCCTGCTCGTCCTGCCATCTTGGGTCAACATTTACAATTAATACCTCCTGCTCCCAAATCACCCTTTGACATAGCCAATATACTTATTACTATAATCAGATCCTCATCAGAACTCAATAAAGTCTTTCCAACAAAGATTGGCCCTAAATGGGTGTTCACCATCCCAGACAACATTTTTAATGATTCCCTGAGACAAGAAGTTATATCAGAATGGAGTAGTATTTTAACGGCAAGAGACCTCCTTTGTGGGGTAAAGCCAACTTCTAGGAACAACAAATCTTCTGTTGAACCCTACAATCCCCAATGTTTCGCCCGACAGTTTGGTCTTCTTCAAAGTATTCCCGGCACTTATGAGTCAAAAGCCTCTCCTTACAGCAGGCCAACTCTATCAGCCAAACAAGTAGCCGATATTACCTCGGCTAACATAGAGCTCATGTTGGCCTTCACATATATCTTTTTTGATCGGCAGCCAGGAGAAACGCCATCCTATATTAACTGGTGGCCATCAGTTCCTCAAAAACTCCTCTCTCACGATTTATCCAAATATATGGTCAAACTGATAGATGATGGGCAACCAGAACCACCTTCTCCACTAATGCCAGAAGCAACACCTTCCTCTAGCAAGAAAACCCCAACTACCAAACCTCCTCCCAAATCCAGAGGTAAGCCAAATATTTTCACGTTTCTTTTCTATTTATTTCCAAGAATCCCCGACTAATTCGGCTACTTCCCTTTCTTTAGGGAAACAAGTTATTGATGTGGATTAAATGCCAGAATCTACTCCCATTACGATTGCTAGGAAGAGAACCAGACCAACAAGGCTAGTGATTTAGCCTCAAGAAAGTTCCAGGCCATCAACCAAGCCTTCTTCGGCTGAGAAATCGGCTAAGGTAAAGAACTATCTTCTCTTCTCAATACCTTTGCCTAATCACTCTTCTGTTTCTCTCAAAAACCTCTTTCTTGTCTTTTTTATCTCAGAGAGCAAAAACAACAAGAATTGTCCAAACCATTTCACAAGAAACTCATGCTGAGGCTTCCCCAACCGAGACTCCTCCTTCACTTATCAGAAAGAAGAAATTGCACCTTTCAAGTTTTGCCGTCCAAGTATATTCTTCACCTCCCTTACTTCCATTTCTTATTTTGTACTAATTTAAACGGCTAACCTTGCTCCTTTACCTTTCTTTTCATCAGTCGGTTGTAGTTCCTGAGGCTCAGCCAAGTGCTCTTGCAATGACCGGCACTCCAGACACGGCCGGCGTTCCTCAGTCAACCAGTGTTCCTGAAACGGCTGCCATTCCAAGCCATCAGGCACCACCAACACAGCCGCCGATTGGAGAAGCAGAAGTTCAAACCATACCAACTTCTTCAACTGAAATAATTGAGGAGTTTATTCCCAAAGAAGAACTCACTGGTTATTTTCAAATGGTCATTCCTCTGGGTTCACTTCCGATTCCCAACTCTCCCATAGAAGAACGCATCTCCCGTATTGAAGAACAACTTCACAAAGATATCCCTGTGGATGAAGCAGCAGCTACAGAGATAAGAGTGGCTCTTTCATCGGCTATTTATACTAGAGGCATTTATGGTCCACAAAAAGAAGCTCTCAATCGTATAGCCGCTAAAGTAGGTGACATCTCCTTCAATTATGTGGCTCACCGAAGTCATTAGGAGAAGAGTTTGAACAACCTCAATTGGCTAGCCCAACTTCAGGAGCGGAAGATCAATTTCCAGACTTCTTTTCAATCAATCGAAGCAAAAAGGCTAGTGGACAGAGCTGAAAATCAACAACTTTCTACTCGGCTAAAGCACCTGATAGTCGAAAGGGAAAGGATAGACAAGGAGATAGTTGTGACTAAGTCCAAACTGGAGCAAATAGAGAGGAAACTCGCAGCTAGCACAAAGACCAGAATCCAAATCTATCATCAATCCAAGTCTTTGGATACTGAGCTTATCCCTCTGGCTCCGCAAAAGGAAGTTTTGAAAGAAGATATGGCCACAGCTGAGCGTGACATGGCTACAGCTCAAGAAGACTGGGAAAGGTTGAAACTTCTCATAGCTAAGGCCAAATCACCCATGGCTGCCCCCAAGCCTATTGAAGTACCTACTTCGGCTGACATTGTTAAAGAAGAGGCAATGCCTAAACCTGCTGAAACAAACGTGACTGAGGTTGTTGTGATTAATCCTACTATGCCTTCTAAGGAAGAACTTCCATCATCTGACTTTGCTTCTTCTCCAACCCAAACCGAGGAAAGAACAGAAGAAGTCCCTGCCCCGAGCATATACCTCCTCTGCCTTCGACTGACACAACCACCAAGTCATCTGCCGAAGAGGATAAGGGTGACCAAGCCCAACTAAATACGGAATTTCCTTCGGCTGAAACACAAATGGTTGGAACAACCTCAGCTGAAGGCATCAAATTCAAACCCAAGCCCTTAAGTTCAGCAAGACCTTCACGTAACTATTAGGATTTGAATGTTGTATTTTTCTTATATTTTCTTCTAAAGAACAATTTGTAAGACAGGCCTTAGTCCTTTTCATTTTGAATCCCTTATTTCCCAAACAGAAGGATAATATGACTTCAAGTAGTTCCCGTTTATACTTCGATTAAACTCTTCTCCTTGCATATTGACTAGTCGATAAGCACCCCCAGGAATAACTTGACTAATAATAAAAGGACCTTCCCAATTTGGTGACCATTTTCCCATATTTTGGATCCTTAATCCCAATCGGCAAAACGGTTTTCCAAACTAAGTCCCCCTCGGCGAAACGCTTACTTTTAACTTTCTTATTGTAAGTCTTAGCAACCTTTTGCTTATTCAGCCGAATATTTTCTAAAGCCATTAATCTATCCTCATTAGCTGATTCCAATTCCATCATCATTGTTTGACAATAATCATAAAAAATCAGCCCATGTTGTTTAGCCACACTCTAAAGGATTTGACCTTCAATTCCAATGGCAAAATAGCATCATGACCAAAGGTCAGCCTATAAGGTGTGAAACCGGTTGCAGTGGACTTTGAGTTCCTACACACCCACAAAACTTTAGACAAAGCTTCATGCCACCTTCTAGGCTTGTCCTCAATAGTCTTTTTAATCATGGCAATCAATATCTTATTGGTAGCCTCAGCCTGTCCATTCGCCTGAGCATAGTAAGGAGAAGAGTGGATTAATTTAATTCCATACTCTTGAGCAAAGGCCAACATTTTATCCCCTGTAAACATGGTACCCTGGTCTGTTGTGATCGATTCAGGAATACCATATCTGTGGATGATATGTTGCTTGATAAAATTAATCACATCTTGCTGTGTAATATTCACCATCGGCTGTGCTTCCACCCATTTGGTGAAATAATCAGCGGCTACAATGACAAAGGCATGCCGTTTAGAAGATGAAGGGTATATTTTCCCAATTAGATCCATTGCCCATCCCCTGAAAGGCCAAGGTTTACAACGGCATGGATCTCTTTGGCGGGGACTCTTTGAATAGGACCATGCTTCTGACAAGCTTCACAACCTTTAGCATAAGCATGAAAATCAGCCGTAATAGTAGGCCAATAATACCCCATTCGATGCAAAGTCCATCTCATAACTGCTCCAGCTCTATGAGCCCCACAAATCCCTTTATGGACTTCCTTCATTGCTTTCAATAACTCATTTTGATCTATACATCTGAGAAGAACACCTTCTATTCCTCTTTTATACAAGTCATTACCCATAATAACATACTTCAAGGCCCTTTGTTTAACCTTAGAATCAACTTTAGCCGATGGATTCTTCAAATAATCTAACAATTCCTTCCTCCAATCATCGGCTGACTGATTCTCAACATTGATGACTTCTGGAAAACAATCATTAAATTGGCCTTCTTCCAATTTTAATTTTAATTCCCTATATCCAGAAGCGTGTTGGACCAAATCATTAGCTTCATCATTTTCCCCACGTGGGATGTGCATGATTGTGACATCAGCAAACTCTTCTAACAAAGAGCTAGCTGTTTCACAACATCCTAAGAGTGCAAGGCTGTTGCACTTATACTCCCCCGTCAGTTGTTCACAACAAGTTGCGAATCACCCATAATACAAACATATTGAGCCTTCATAAAGATCAGGATTCTCAATCCTATTATTAATGCTTCATACTCGGCATGATTATTGGAATATTTTGATTGCAGCTGACACATGAATCTCCAATCCTGCCCTGCCGGGCTAGTTATAGCAACTCTAGCCCCTACTCCTTTCTGAGTTTTGGATCCATCAAATCTCAGGATCCATGGTTGCAAATTAATGCAACTATTAACTTCTGACAGGAGGTCCTTCACCTCGACTGAAGGATGCTGAGCCATGAAATCTGCTACAGCTTGCCCCTTAACTACCCTTAAGGGTACATACACTAGTGCAAATGCACTCAATTTAATGGCCCACTTCATTAATCTCCCTTGTAAGACAGGCCTATTAAGCAAATATTTTCTTATGTCAATCTTGCATAAAACCAAAACTTCTTGTGGCATTAAATAATATTCAAGTTTGGTACAAGCATAAAATAAAGACAAACATAGTTTTTCTATAGGAGAATACCTAGACTCATTATCGTTTAATATACGGCTAAGATAATAAACTGTTTTCTCTGCGCCATCCTCGGCTTCCTGCCTAAGCAAGCAGCCGATTGACTCTTGAGCCGCAGAGATGTACAACCTCAACGGCTTCCTAGCAATTGGAGGTACCAACACTGGAGGATTGGCTAAAGCTTGTTCGATCTGTTCAAAAGCTTGCTGCTGCTCTTCTCCCCATATGAATTCTTCTGCCTCTTTAAGTTTGAGCAAAGGAGAGAAAACTTCATCTTTCCAGCCGAATTCGCAATGAATCTTCTCAAAAAGTTGATCTTCCCTATCAAACTTTGCAATTCCTTTTTGTTTCTTGGAGGCCTGGCTTCTAGTACTGCTTTGGCTTTCTTTCTGTCTATTTCAATGCCATGTTGATGACCAGAAAACCTAGAAATTGCCATCCGAGACCCCAAAGGAACATTTCTCTGGATTCATCTTCATATTATGAAACCTCATCCTCTGCAAAGCCATTTCCAAATCAATCAAATGCTGATCAAAATCCTTAGATTTGGCCACCACATCATCAATATACACTTCCATACTCTTCCCAATCAACTCATGGAAAATAGCATTCATTGCTCTTTGGTACGTGGCCCCTGCATTTTTCAACCCAAACGGCATCACCACCCATTCAAAGATCCTAATAGCTCCTGGGCATCTAAAAGCGGTCTTATGAACATCTTCCTCAGCTGTATATATATATATATATATATATCTGGTTATACCCCGAATGTCCATCCATGACAGTTAAGATACCATTGCTAGCCACAGCATCGACTAACATGTCGGCTTTAGGCATAACATACTCATCCTTGGGTGTTGCCAAGTTTAAGTTTCTGTAATCAATGCAAATTCTTAGCTTTCCATTCTTCTTAAACACAGACACAATATTGGAAAGCCATTCCACATACCTCACGGTGCGAATAAAACCAGCTTTTAACAATCTCTCCATTACTGCCTTAATCTTTGGTAGCAACTCAGGATTAAATCTTCTGGGAGGTTGCTTATATGGCTTAAACCCTTCTTTAATTGGCAATCAATGTTCCACCAGATCTCTATACAAACCAGGCATCTCGTGGTAATCCCAGGCAAAACAGTCTTTATATCGCTTGATGAGCTTGATCAATTTGATTTTGTTTGGCTCGGCTAACAAACCACTAACCTTAGTTACTTCTGGCCTGTCAGTTGAACCCAGATTCACCTCCACCAAGGGGTCATGAGCCTAAAAAATAGACACCTTTTTGTTAATAGGCCCATGTAATTCTTTCTTCTCAGAGCCCTGCCCCCTGGTCTGACCATCTCCTTCCTCTGAGATTTTCTCCTCGACTGAACCTACCTCAATAACTTTGCTTTCCGTTGTAAACAAGGCCAGTCGTTGGACCAAATCCCTTATAATGCGGGCCTTATCAATCGTCAAGAACTTTTTCAAAAGGCCATGATTTGGCCTGCAATGTGATGGTAAACCCTTGTTATGTCAAATTGCATGATTCCCAGGCACCTTCTTCGTAATCTTCAGCCACTTGAATGGGTTCCATATAGGGAGAATAATACATGGCCTCAACCATTCGCACGTCAGCCGTAAAAGGATTCTGATCGGCTAACACTGTCTCCACCTTATCTCCATTCCACATGATAAGCATTTGATGTAAGGTGGAAGGCACACATCGGCTCGAGTGTATCCAATCCCTACCCAGGAGAATAGCATAGGTAGTTTTGGCATCAACTACAAAGAAAGCAGAAGTGGTGGTCTTAGAGCCTACCTTAACATTGGCGATCAACACACCTAACGCAGCCGTAGCTTCCCTAGTGAAATTAGTCATCTTCATGTTGGTAGGGCATAAGTCTTCTTTCGTCTTGCCCAGCTTTTTCATAATGCTAACTGGCATAACGTTCAAGACTGCCCCTCCATCCAAAAACACATGGCTAACTGCCTTGCCGTTCAATTGAGACTCAATATACAAAGGCTTTAAATGTTTAACCATCTCTTCGGAGGGCTTTCCAAACACTATTCCCTGGGGTTTTAAAGCAGTTTCATCAGCTAGTATTGCCCATTCTATCTCTTCAGCGCATACATCTCCTTCCAATGCACTCGGCTGGCCATCATCTGCCCAGAATTCGCTAGGAAGGATTCCTACTACGTCAACCTCAACTGAGTCAAAATCTTCTTCCCCTATGAGGGTTTGCAACATAGATTCCTCCAGAAAGGACAACATATTAGTTTCTATCCCATCTAATACATCTTCAGCCTTACCATGTTCTTCCAGGAACTGATCATTTAACTCAATGATAGGATCTAAATCTTCCCCCACAGAAACATCAAATTCTTCATTCATCCAACTACCTTCTTTCTTTTCTTCTGGTTGGGTGTCTGATCCATTCTGCTGAAGGTCTTTCTGTCCCTCTTTTTCTCATGCCTTATAGGAACCGAATGCAGCATCTAATGATTCGGCTACTTTAGGAGAAGAAACCTCATCCCTTGTCACCTTCTTGGCCTCAGCTAACATTTGTAGCGTTTGCTTCATTTTCTGCACCTAAGCCATTCTTTGCTTCCTCCTTTTCTGGGTTCATGTTAACTGAATCGCATATTTATTTAGGAACCAATGTCCCTCTTGAACATTAGCCGCGGGCTTGACCATTCTCTGCAGCTTCATTTCTTCATCATTGCGCACAATGATCCTTACAGAAGTCACACCTTTCTTTTCACTAAATTCTGCAACACGCCTTTTTCCTTCTGGGATAGGACTTCCATCCACCATTGGCATCCTCCCTTTTTCCTCTCTATTTGGCCTTTGAACATTCTTACCATTGCCTCGGTGAAAATTAGATCTGCCTCTTGCCCAATAGTTAGGCCTTCTCGACTGAAGAGCTTATCGTTCAGACTGCCTTCTCAAAGCCTCAACTTTTTCGTGGTCAGGTTCCAGTAATTCGGCTACCAAACCATTCACGTGGCCGAATGTTTCAGGTCTAGAGAATCCCCAGGGACCATGCCTTCTCGGCTATTGCTCTAGCCTGTGAAAGACACTAGATCTTGGATTAACATGACTCGACTGGGACGCCTCTGACCTCTGCACAGCCATAACCCTAGGAGTTCCCAGTCTTGCAAAGACATCTAGTTTCTTCTTTATCTGGCTTTGTTTCTTGGCCGTTGCAGCTTCATCCCTTTTCTGCCCTTCCGAAACATCCCCTTTTCTTCTCCATTGCTGCTGGATCGGTTGTTTCCACCTTTTGTGTGGAGCACCCGATTGTCCAGAAAAAGAGACCATACCAATGGTAATGGCTGGGAATGGGTCAATATCAACTCCCATTTCAACCACTGCCTTGTCGGCCAATTTAAATCTGCCATCCTTAACAGCCTTTTGGATGGACTTTCTGAACACCACACAGTTCACAGTAGCATGACTATAGGAATTATGCCACTTACAGTATTTATTGTTTTTTAGTTCCTCGGTGTGAACACCAAATTTTGTCCTCCCTTTTTTTTAATTTATTTTATTTGAATTTTTATCTCTCAGGAATAAAATAAATGAAGAAATAAAAAAGAAAAAGAAAAGGTAAAAGAAAAGAAAAGAAGAGGAAATAAAGAAAAATTGGGTTCCAGCCCAATCCCCACCAAGAAAAAAGAAAAAAAGGGCTCCCAAACCAAAAATAATAGCCCAAACCCACACCTCCTGAACTGGGTTGCGCTTAACCCGATCCACGACCCGCACCCATTTCCCTCTCCACTAACCAGACCCGCGCCCTACTCACCAAAAACCGGGTCGCGCGCGACCCGGTTCACCGACCCGGCCCAATCTTCTTTTTCTCTCCTCTTCCTCTCCTCTATCCCAACCCTAGCCGCCCCACTCTCTTCTTCCCCATCTCACCGCCTCTTCTCCCTTATCTCTCGCCCTCCATGACCGAACCAAGCCCCTCCTTCATCTTCATCATTGCTTTTCTGCCTTATCCTCTACCTCCACCGCCCCTCTGTCTCTTGCTTCCTCACACCACACAAAATCCTCATCCACCCACCGCCTCACCACAGCTCTGCGCGCCTACCTCGCCCACCATAGCCATCCCATCACCTCAGATTTTGTCTCCAACCCAGGCTCAACCCATCCAATATCTCAACCCGCGAAACCCTTTTGCATGTGGCTTCATCATCTCAGTTCTGACAGCAGTTTGAAGAAGAGGTCCAAGATTGCGGCTTGAGACACGTGTCAACTGTAGAAGACGAAGAACATCCTTCTTCTCTGAGCAAAATCAAAGAAGGTGTCAGAAGAGCTTTCCTGATTTGGCCGAAAATCACCTGAGAGTCTTTCAATCCCTGTTCAGAGATGTCAAGAACATTTAATGGCATTAAATTTGCCATCATGAAGAAGGCAATTGGATGAGGGAGAGCTGCGAAATTTATGCTATAAAAGGCATGAAGATGAAGATCAAAAGGGGTCCGAAAAAATTGGAAGGAAAGGGTCGGCCGAAAGTCTCATTTTTTTTCCTCATCTCTGTGCTCTGTAACTTTGTTTTTTTTTTCAAAACTTTAGTTCTCTGATGTCTGAGATTTGGGAAAATTTTTAGAGAGGGTTTAAATTGTTTCTGGGTATCCTGATGTGGCATTTTGTGACCTGGGAATTTGCTTTTGTAATTTCTGATAGCATTGGATCAGTAAGCATAGGGAGGGACCGTGAAGAACACTGTTGTTGTTCACAGCCAATAGGTAAAGTCCCTGTTTGATGTTCATCTCCTGGCTATCCTGATTGTGAGGCAAACATTTTTTATTTCAAATCAAATGTCAATTTTTTAATATACAATGTCTGATGCACTCAATCTACTTGATAGAGAATTTAATTATCTTGTTTGTGCCTAGACTGTTTTACTGGTTTCATTGTGCTAAAAATTTACTATGATGAACCTGTTGATTTAACATTAATCCTATCATGCTTTGAATCTGTTTGATGAAATGTATGTTCTAAAACTTGTGTTCATGGCTGCGAAAAAATTTTAAACATGCCCTAGTTGGTTTCAAATGTATAGAAATGAATCTGCTCTTACTGCTGCTACATGAACCTGCTTAAGAAAATTTATAAATTTTATTTAAGTGTTCTGAGTTGTTAGAAAAGTATTTGAAGCATGAATTTTGATTGCACAATATGTATTTGATTAGCAGCCGATGAATTTGTCTATGCATGGTCAAGATGGGTGGATTTGGTATTGATGCCACAATGATTCTTTCTCTTTTCTTGAGTTTCTGGTCACACTATGTTGTTTTTACATATATATATTTTCTTTCTCTAATCTAGAAATGTTAAAGTACTTTGAAAATTAGCCCAATCAGCTTCATGTTAACAAATTTTTTTCATCCCTGTACTGGTTGAAGAACCATTTCCAGTGGTGTTTTGTTTCTAAAACTTGAATATGTCTTTGATTACTGTATGAATGTAATAAGGAGTGCACTAATTCTTTTGCTTGCACTGACATTATAGCTGAATATGAATCATATGCATAAAGATCAAATGTCTGGTCAATATAAAATTTATGTCGCATAACAGCAGGAAAATGTTTTTTCCCATCCTTATGCGCTGAGTTGTTTGTGTCTCATAATAGCATGAATCTTGGTCAGTAGCTTTGTAATGTTTGAGTGGTTCCTACCTTTTGGAGTTCAAAAGTATTTGTATTATTGGGTACAATTCAGTTTTTTTTTGCTGCTACACATACTGTCATTTTTCTCTTCATATTGACATATGGGTGCTACAATCTAAAATGAGTGTTCAGGGCGAGACCCTTCATTTTCTGACGGTTTAAAAATTGTTTTTTTATGTCTTTCTATGCTTATTATTCCATATATGTACAGATGGTAAAATATATATATTGAATGGAAAATTGATATGATGATTCTTTATCCTTCATAAGCTCTAATTCACGTATCTTCTAATTTTTCTTTTAGTAAATATTACCTTCTCTTTAGGGATGAAATAGTTATGAGATACTTCATTTTATTCATTTTCTTTTTTTCAGATTTCATTTCTTTACACTAACAACTTTGCATTGTATATCCATTCCTGTTATTGGGTTCATAATTCGGTTACACTCTTATTCTTCAAGAAATAAATAAAATCTTTAAATAAAAGTTATCAATTTGGTTATACAACTTGTTGATTCCCCAACCGTTTGAGAAAAGTCTAAGTTTTTTTGCCACTTGGCCTCTCAAAAATTCTTTTTCATAAATATATATATATATATATATATATATATATATATATATATATATTCTTTTTTACACTAAAATTCAAATTATTAAAACTTCTTTTTTAAAATACTTTACGTCCTAAAATAATACTTAACAAAAAGAAATCAATTTAGTTGTACGACTTATTGATTTCCTAATCATTCAAGAGGAATTTAAGTTTCTACAGCTTGATTTCTCAAAATTTATTTTAAGGATAAAAATTTGCTCTTTACAAAAAAAATAAAACCGTAAAAATCTTTTTTTTTTAAAATAGTGGTGAGAATCAATTTAGCTGCAACAGCTTGTTGATTTTACGGCTTGAGTCATTTTAACTGAAACAGTTCAATGACTCATTTTCAATAAAAATATTTCAAAAGAACTTTTTTAAACGAAAAGGGGTTAAAATAATAATTTGCATAACCAAAAGAGGTAACCATTGTTAGCAATGGATGTTCTAGGGTGCCGTGGGGTAAACCCCCATGCCTTCCATAGACATAATCGACTCCCGAACCCTAAACTCTCTATTTCAAAATGAGACCATTTGCCTTTCAATATAAAAAGGGCTTTCCAACGTTTTCCCTAAAATAAAAATTTTGGTGGCGACTCCCAAAAGCAAGACGACAAAAAAAGGGAGGCGAAACCTACTTCCCATCGCGTCGGTTGCGACACTCGGCAGAGGGAATCGTGTGTCCTTCGGCTAGCCGAATTTGTTGATCTTTCAGTAGATAGTCAAATATCTGGTCTGCCTTGGAAATGTCGAAGGCATACTCGATTTTGTTCTATGAAACAGTTGTCTTCTTTCCCTTAGGAGGTCTCAATGCTGGGCATGAGTATGGTTTACCCCTCAGGATTTCAGCTGCCATAATGTCAGCCGTGGGATCGGCTGGGCATTCGGCTGCCTCATCCGAGTCTTCAGTTTCGATGATAGAAATCATATGTGATCCTCTTCCTCGGCTGGCCCTCTTTTGTTCCCTCTCGATGATATACTGCTCGATTCTTGTGGCCTTGCAAGCCAACTGGCTCAAATCACCATAATCTTGTGCCACCAATTTCTCTCGTAATTGGGGATGCATGTTCCCAGTCGCCATATTTGCATATTCTGCCTCAGGGAATTGCACACGTCACCTACTTCCCAATTTTCTGAATCTCTCAATGAAATCTGCAACAGGCTCGTCCACTTGCTGCTTGAGATTCATAACATCAGCCACTATTACCTCGGGCCGTGGTCTGTAGAATCTATCATGGAAGCACCTGTCAATGTCGGTCCAATTCTGAACAGAATTAGGGGACAACGCTGAATACCACGTGAATGTCGTTCCATCAAGGACAATGGGAACAATTGCAATTTGTAGAATTCATTTTGGTTAGCCTCCTCACACTGAGTCGTGAATCTACCAATATGCTCCATGGTTGACTTGCCATCATCCCCAGAAAAAGTAGCAAAGTCAAGAGTCTTGAAACCCCTAGGCAAGGGTATCATCTTATCAACCCATTTTGGATATGGCTTCCTGTAGACTAGCCTGTCCAACGGCTTCAACTGCACACCAAAATACCTCCTGATAGTCTCAGCGATCATGTTGGGATATATCAGTTGAGGTCCAAAAGGCCTGTCATCGGCTGCCAGCCCCTGAGGATAGGTCCCCCCAGGTGCAATGGCTGGCTGCTTGATAGGCATAGGTGCCCCCTGGTATTGATTCTGATACCCAAGATCAGGTTTGCAGAAGTTCCCAGCCTGGCCACTCGGCTGAGGTGGGTGCATAACCCATTGCTGGTCAGTCATGTAACCACTAGGAACCCTATGTTGATATCCCTGAGCGGCTGTGTAATTACCCGAGAGAGGTGGGCACATGCCCCATGGCTGTTCCCCTGAGTATTCTTCAGCCGTTCTACACAAAACTCTTCATGGAGGAGCCGAACCCGTTTGACCAAAAGGTGGTTGTTCTGGTACAGACAGAAGGAATGGCATGTTATTTGAGGCAGGTGGAAGCACAATCCATGGCTGTTGCCCCGTATAATTACCAGATTGCTGTGCCTGCATAACTCCATAGCCCGCGGATGATCCTGTTCCTCGGGTTTGATGGCTGACCTCCATGTTGGCACCATGAGCCAAAGCACTTGGTTCCAATTGCGGCATGCCTATATATCCGTTGTTCCTGCTGGCCTTCTAGCCATAGAAACCTGTCCAAACTGTAGGTTAGACTGAGATTCACCACATGTTCCAGGAAAACTTATAGGATATTGGTTAGAAACGACAGCATTAGAATAAATAGGAGTAGGCAATGGTACCTGCTGCACGTTGTTCGGTTGGACCACGGATAGAGGCCCTCCCTGAACTGGTGGCATACCAAAGCTAGGGTGACTTCCTACTGGGAGAGCCGTATACTGCTGACTCAGTTGTCCTGGTTGCCCCAGGTTAGCCGAAGCTGCAGAGTTTTCAACAGAACCTTGTCTAGGCTCTGCTTGTTGGGCCTGCTGTACCTCATTATGTACCATTGGCTTCACTATATCAGCCAGTTGCCTAGACATCTGATACATCAGCTCATTCAGTCCTGTGTCTATCTGCTATTTTATAAAGGAAGTTGTCATCACAATAGGTTGTGGTGACCCTTCTTCTCTAGATGAATTTCCCACCTCGCCAGTGCTTGGCATAGCAGCATTGGAAACAGGGGTAGTTGGGGATACTTGTGGAGAAGATGGCATTCCCAAAGGTACAGAACCATCCCCTGTCTTCTTCGATGCATTTTTCTTACTTGGCTGTGACTCCATGTTTCGTAGATCTCTTCCTGAGCGCAAGTGCATACGCCAAAAATAATCATGACCAGGAGAAATGAACCTCCTAATTTGTTCACCTTTGCTGGTCCCACCGGGCGTGCCAATTTTGTTGTAGGACGGATTAGTGCTAGCCGTTTACTCGGCTAATCCTTCAACAGTGGTTCCCCTTTTTTGGTCTTTAAACATTAGGGAAAGGATTCTGTTTCCTAACTTAGTGGGTTCCTAAACTACTCCAAAGAGCATTTAGTGTGAAAGTGAAAAAGAGCTAAGGGCAAAAACTATGAACTCGAAATGAATAATGTGAAATTTACAAGTTGTATTTGATTGATTCTCTAATTTGAAATGTACAACTCAATGATCAAAATTGCCATTCTACACTAAAATCTTTTCAGCAACTAAGATACATCATGGCTGACAAAAGACACTTTAGTACGCAAACAGTTACAAATCCAACGGCTACCCATGACTAACAATATTTTCTATATTTTAGGCACATCTTCACGATCATCCTAGTTGGTCAATCTCCACAGCTTAACACAAATCTTCAAAACGGCAGACTCTGCAGCGTTTTAGCCTTCAAACAGTCTTTTTACCCAAATCCCACTTTTGTAGGTCTTAGCGGTTAACACTCCTAAACATACGGGCTTTACTTGATCTTCGACCAGTCAACTTAGTTCAAATATTAATCGTGTAAATTTCTTCACATAATCCAATTAGAGTACTTGAACCAACTAAGCAACCAACCAGTTGTTATTGCAATCCAGTATTAAAAACGGCTACCAATTTTTACCATTAATTCGGCTGTCATTAATAACACTACTTCGGCTGCCTAGAATAATATATATTCGGCTGCCTTTACTCTTATGCATTCGGCTCTTCTTATTCGACTGTTGCCTAACCATGCTTACTCGGCTGACCATTAATTAACATCTACCGAGTGAACATTTTTGTGGAGATAACAGTAATATTATCAATTTAGAGCTCTCAATTCGGGTCGGGCCAATCGGAGGGTCACATTATTTTTGGATTGGGTCGGATTAGGTCAATTTAGTTACGGGTTAGAATTTACCTGGCCTAGCCCAGTCCACTACGGGCCACGAACCAAACGGGCTGGCTCATGGACCAATAACCTTCGTAATATAAAATAGGCAAAACTATTTGATTAGTCCCTTAAATTTATTTCTTTTTGCGATGTGGTCCCTTAAGTTTATTTCGTGTCAAATAGGTCCCATAAGTTAGGTTCGGGTGATAAAGTGTGACTTTTTTATCAATCTTGCAGAATCTCTCATCTCCTGATCTATGTGGCCACCCGAACCTAGCTGGCACGTTGATATGGCAATTAAAATAATAAATTAATAATTTTAAAAAATTTAATAAATAAATAGAAAATATTTCTTTTTTCTTTTATTAATTTTCTCTCCCTTCTCCGACAACGGCAATCACTGGGCGGCGGCGGCAGTGCACTCCCTCAACATTGGACCATAATGTACTCTTATGCACTCACTCAACATTGGACCATAGTGTAAAGAAACCATGGTCAGTCGAAAGCATGCTAGAATCAATATCTGGGAAAGAATAATTTCTCAATAGGAAACAGAAGAAGCTACATGCTCGTAGTAAGATATGAACACCACGTGATTAATTTTCACCTAAAATTCACTACATTTGGCAATCATGAGTAATTGCTTCACTATGTCTAATTCAAAGACATTAACATGAGTTATTGCTAAAAGGGAACCAGTCCCTGCTAGCATCAGGACCTCCGCTCGAGACCACCATCGTCGCCCCCACAAATCGCGAGCAACACTCATCAAACCAGACCACCGCGTCACAACTCTGCACCGTCCACCGCTGTACGAGCATGCGACCATCGATACCGGCCATCGCGAACAGCTCCTCCACTGCCCCAGACCCGCAGAGCATCCGTCAACCGCCGCCTTCCACCACGCACGTCTCCGCTCTGTCGCGTCACTTCTGTTGGGTATTCAGGGTTCTGATACCCATTTCTGCCCCATTTTTGACCCATATTCAAGTGAAGAGAACATTAAAAAAAAAAAAAAAAAAACTATTTATTTATTAATTATTATTTTTTAAATTATTAATTTAGTATTTTAATTGTCATATCAACATGCCAGCTAGGCTCGGGTGCGCCAAATAGGTCTGGAGATGAGAAATTCTGTAAGATTGGTAAAAAAAAAGCACACTTTATCGCCGGAACCTAAATTATGGGACCTATTTGACACAAAATAAACTTAAGGGATCACATCGAAAAAAAAAATAAACTTAAGGGACCAATCAAATAATCTTATCTAAAAAATATTATATATTTAAAAAAATAGTAAAAAAAAGTAACGTTCGAGTTACTGGGCATAGCAACTAGCAATGCTCAATGTTATTACAATATTCTTTTTTTTTAACAGCATGTTATTATAATATTCTGTATGTTACAAAATTAAAACTAATTTCATTGAATATTTATATTAATGGTTGAAATGTAAACCAATATTCTGTATGTAATTATAATATTCTTAAATATTAAAGGCTGAAATGAAACACACATGACGTAACGTTTTTTTTTCTTTCTTGTTATACATTACATAACTTTAATCTTAAAGTGTGTAATGTTGCTACTGTTGTTGCTTCATGCACTTTCATCCGTATATTTGGCGTGAAAATCGAGCAAACATCGAGTTCCTTTCACTGGCAGTTCAAGTGAAAATGCATCTGAGTGTATCCTAATCAGTGACAATATTATCCTGAATGTATCTTAATCAGTGACAATATTATCTTAATTAAACTTTTGATTTTATTATCATAATTAAACTAGTAGTATAGAAAGTAATTTATAATTTTTATATTATTCATAGAATTTCGGGCCAACAGGCTGGCCCATCCCATTACGGGCTAGCCCATGTCCAGCTAATCAATTTTTGGGCCGAATCGGGCTAGGCCAAAATATTTTTGGTCCTGTATTTTCATAGCCTAACCCATGTTTCATATCGGGTTAGTCGGCCCATCGGGTCAGGACCATTTTGACATCTCTAATTATCATATAGTTGGGTCTAATATGACGAAATTAGAGTTTGATCAAGTCTTTTGGTCTGTTGCATACAAAAATTGTGTGAAAAATCCTCAATAAGTTCATAGACATGAAAAAAATTTGGTAATTTTTTGGGGTAACCATGTTATTGGTATGAAGTATCCACCATCGTAAACAGTGACTAATCTCGATCGGTAGGTTTTTTTCCATACGCAAGAGCCAGGAATCGAACCCCTGACCACTAACTTAAGGGGTCCGAGCTCGTTACCACTCTGACCAACCAAATGTTGGTACAAAAAATTGGTAATTAAGTAATGAATATGTTGTGATTGAATTAAAAAACTAAAGCTATAACAAAAAAAAAAAAGTTGGTGTTTGTGCAGCAATGATTGTGGCTGGCCCGACACGGACTGGACGACGGAGGCTGGCTCTCTGTTTGCACTGTGAAGCAAAGAGGATAGGGAAGGGAGACAAATCTGGAAAGGAGAGGTCACGTGCGTGGTAGTGATTTTTTAATTGAATAAATCTGGAGCTTTAGATCTGAGTATAAACGGACGGTCCAGATTAGGAGTAACACAATAAAGTTACTCTTGGAGTAACTTTATCCCCTCCACACACACACACACACATGCACACATGCACGCACACACACATACACACACACACACACGCTTTCCTTGTGCATCGTCATACCGATCGGAGTCTTATAAGCAGTGTCTTAGAAACTATCTTTTCAAGGATATTATTGACCTCTCTGTTTGAAACCTCCACTTGACCGCTGGTTTGGGGGTGATATGCTAAAGGAACCTCCTGAGTTACCCCAAACTTCTTTAAGCGAGCTTCAAATTGCTTGGCGGTAAAATGAGATCCGCCATCACTAATTACAGCTCTTGGAACTCCGAAACGAGGGAATATTGTTTTCTTGAAGAGCTTAATCACCACTGTGGCATCATTTGTTAAGGCAGCTACACTATAACATCCTGTTGTCTTGAATAAGGTTTAAGACTTAATTTAAATATGTTTGAAGGTTGGATAATATTCCTTATAGCTTGAGGAGGCTATGGTCAAATTTGAGGGAATTTGGCCTTGGAATGAGCTCAAAAAGTGAAGAAATGTGAAAGAACGAGTCTGATCAGTGTCCAACGCTTTGCTATTGAGTAACCCAACGCTCAAACGTTGACCGTTGATTTAACACCCCTGTTTTTTGTATCTGTTTGTAATCACCTTGACAATGTGATTTCTATCTTTATGAGTACTTTATGACTTTGAGAAGTTTATGAATGATTCCTTGTTGAGTATGAAATCTATGTTGATCGTTGTTAGAAGTATTCCTTTTTGTCATGTTGAGACGGAACTGATAAAAGTTTTATTTTAACCGGTGACGGATAATTTCTTGTTTCACGTGCTATAGGCCGGGAATCGGGAAATGGAGTAAGATGTAATACTGAATTACATTTTTTCATTACCTTCTTAATTATTTCTATTGAAGAGAATTAATTTCCATAAATTCAAAAAATTACCAAAAGTAGTAAAAACCAATTATCCATTTTTGGGTAAAACTCCAAGTACATAGTTCCTAACCACATGAAAAATGTAACCACCCTTTTTACTTTAGGGAGTTCGTCCATTTTATGGGGAAGGAGCCAAAATCTTGTTTTTCCATGATTTATGGAATTGTGTTGGAAGATCCTACCATAAGTAGAAAAAGTGCTTTTATCATTTTTGGCAAATCTTGTACTTGCTTCACATAAGCTTGAAAACTCATGTATTTGCTTGCATCTTGACCCTCCATTCTCCATTACAATTTTCAACACATTTCAATTAATTTTTGGCTTCCAAAAGGCCCTAGGTTCGGCCAGAGTAGTTTAAAATACACTAAGAGTTCTTATTCTCTCATTTCACTACAAAAAAGCTCCAAGTTTCACTTCTTCTTCTTCTCTCCTAGGGCATTCGATTTTGAGCATAAGGTGAGTACACCTTCACCTTTTCTTTCATTTCAACATCATATTATGACTCCTTGATAGCTTCTAAACAACTTTCATCTTTTTCTTTTCTTCATTTGAAGCTGTTTTCACCAAGTTATCAAAGGATCATCAAGAACTACTTTGAGTTCTTGAACTTGTTTTGGATCTTCACTCAAGAGTAAGTTCATAACTTTTATCCTTTACATACTTACTCTTTACCTTGTCTTTGTTCTATCTCGTTGGTGTTGATTAAGAAATCAAACTTTTGGTTTTGCTTTCATTCCTTTAGGGCCACGGTTTTGTGTTAGTGTTGGTGACCAAAATCTCTCTTCCATTCTCTTCAAAGGAACTGCAAGAGGTAATGAGGGAGTGAACTATATCACACCTTAATGGTGGTGATAAAGGCCTCCTAGATGTTGTATGAAAACCCTAGATCTAGGGTTTTCTTGAAAAGTTATTTACTTTGTTGTGATGGTTTGTATAATGTGGTGTTGGTGTGTATTATTGCGTTTGTGTTAGTGATTAAAATCATTTTGTCATGGTGAGAAACTATTCTTAGATTTAGGATCTAAGGATAGGATTTTTAAATGATGAACTTGTTTATGCTCTAAGATGCCATGATGAAATGCTTATGTGTTAGAGTGATTTTCTAGCTATTTTGATTGTTGTTGGATGACATATTCCTTGTTGAAATCTCCATGTATGGTTCGGCCTTATCACTAACAAAGAGGGAAGCCAAAAATTCTATGTTTAAGTAATGAGTAAATGGACTTAAATGGTTCCAAGAAGGCAAAACAAAATAAAAAGACCTATCTTACTACCATAGGGCATTCGGCCTTGAATTGGTTCATAGGGTTAGGAACTTAAAATGTTAATGTTAAGGGGTTTAATGTGTTCATAATAAGGTATAGAAGGAATAGAAATTACAAAGGTTTTCTAAAGAAATCAAGTTTTGGTTTCAAAGAACCAAGTGTTGGAAATATGAGTATTTTGAGTGAAATGGAAAATATTATAAGAGTAGAAAAACTTAATGGTGATCATTCACCTATTCTAACATGTTGTTTTAAGGGAAAAGGTTTTCAAGAACAAAGAGTTTTCTAGATAGTCCATATGGCTTTCAAAGTTTATGGTTAGAAAACCTATTTTAAAAGAAATGAGAATTCATGTAAGTATTCTTTAAAACAATGAGTCTTTTACACTACTATTACTAATATTGAATCTTACAAAGTAAATGAGAAATAATTTTCATCTGAATTAACAAAGGGGACTTATAGTAAGATACATTTTCCTTTTTACGCTAAGTAAAAGAAATAAAAATTACTTTAAAAAAAGTTTTACACTAAATTAATAAAAGACAAGATACTATGTATCTTGGCGTTTTAGATATTTTGTGTACGTATGTATATAGTTTCTAAACTATTTTTGATAAAGAGGATTTCATGAACTACTTTACCTCCAAGGAAAGGATTTTAAGGATTTTACTATAATAGCGTAAACACATATTATATCCTAAGGAAACTAAATGAACTCCGTAATGGACTCACAAAGAGCAAATAAAAGAGATGTACCCATAACTTGTGGTCATGTAAAACCATGTCTCACACCCTTGGTGGCCTTGGTCATCTAAGGAATCTGTTGCGTTGTGAACACAATTAAGGGCAGTGTACACTGTCGCAAAAGTAATATAGGACGAAAGTCCAGATATCATACCCAAGGGATTAATGATGCAATATGCAAGTGACAAAGTGAGTACTGGAATAGACAAATCCTTATGCTATTTAAACTAATCGAAATAATAATAATATTAAGATGATGTAAGCAATAGTAATAGATAAACAAAAGAAATAAGGAGTGGAGAAATCAAGAGTAAAAGAGCCTAGAGTCGTGGTTTCACTTGTACTTTCGATACCCCCTAAATCCTAGTTCTATTCAATTTCGCAATAGCTTTTCAAATATCAATCCCTCTGCTAAAACTACTAATTGTTTGTCTGGCAATCAATATTCCTTTTACCAGATGAACCCAATATTTGTCAGGCAAAAAGTTTAAATGATTAGAAAGCATAAAGAGCAATGAGGTTGAATGACTGATAAGAATAAATCAAGTTTGGTCATGCAATAATTTAGACCTTGGTTATCCAATAGATCTACCAATTAATTACAGTACAGCCACTGATCAACCAATTGATTAAAAGCATGCAAAGGGTGCGCAATCTTAGCATGGGATGAAGAATAATATAACACCACTGTTCAAATCACAACCTCGAAACCAAATAGAATTGGAATTAAAGCTAAGACATAGCAAAAAGGGTTTCTACTAATATAAGATCCACCACAACTCTAGTGGTGAATTTAGCTACCCATAATAATAGATAAAATCGAGTTCAACAAAGGGAGACACATCTTGAAGAATTAAGAAAAAGAAGTGTCTCCAACTTAACCCCCAAGCGCAAATCCTACTCTAGAATTCTAAACACTAATAAAAGCTATAAACTATAATAAGATATTACAAGATGTGAAGAGATAGAATTTCAAGAGATGTTTTCATAGGGGTACAGAGGGCCTAGCTATATAGGATAATATGAGAAAGGGCCCAAAATTAGATCTTCAGCGCTATCAGCATGGGCGTGCTCTTTATCAGCACGGTCATGCTTCGTTTATGTCAGGTCGTGGTCAGTTCTACACAGGCGTACCAACTTCATAGAATCAATGTCATAGTGCACGGGGATCAGCACGGGCGTGTTCTTCGTTCAGCACGACCGTGCTTCCTCTATGTAAGGGTGTTGTTGAATAGATCATGCCTTGCTTCTCTGAGTCAGGCCTTGCTTCACTTTGGCACGACCGTGCTTCATCTTCAGAGGTCAGCTTTAAGCCATTTTTGTAAGGCAATGTTTGGATGGTTGGGCTGAAAAGCTTGAACGGGCGTGCTCTTCTTGTGCATTGTAACGGCCCGGACTGCTTTCAGGATTGGCGACTGTCCCCACAAACCCACACGAGTCTTTTCAACGTGCTTTATCCTCACTCACACGCCCAGAAGGTCACCCATCCCACAAGTGTTCCAAGTCAAGCACGCTTAACTATGGAGTTCTTATGTTCCGGACTACCGAAAACAAGATGCATCTTGTTGCTATAGGTAGTACCAATCAATTCTTATAAGTCTTCCTTCAAATGTACAGTCCCATACCTGCACAGCCTCAGGATCCCTCTCATTCCGATGTGAATTCGGTTCATTCATGTATCCCTTGGCCTAGAAGCCTGCCAGGAGCCGCTTCTTGTCTGTGCCTCATGCACCGGCAATCACTCCCCGCCCTCGTTAGCCTCAGGCGTTACATGCCTACCAGCTTCCGCCTGGTTCGTCCCCGAACCATATCGTACTGGGAGAGGTCCGCTCTAATACCATTTGTAACGGCCCAGACTACTTTCAGGATTGCCGACTGTCCCCACAAACCAACACGGGTCTTTTCAGTGTGTTGTCCTCACTCACACGCTTTCTGGAAGACTTCCCAGAAGGTCACCCATCCCACAATTACTCCAAGTCAAGCACGCTTAACTTTGGAGTTCTTAAGTGATGGGCTACCGAAACAAGATGCATCTTCTTTTCGGGAGCTCAGAACATAAGAACTCCATAGTTAAGCGTGCTTGACTTGGAGTAATTGTGGGATGGGTGACCTTTTGGAAAGTTTCCCAGAAAACGTGTGAGTGAGGACAAAGCACGCTGAAAAGACTCGTGTTGGTTTGTGTGGACAATCGGCAATCCAGAAAGCAATTCGAACCGTTACATGCACGGCCGTACTCGAGCTCCAGACTTCATTATTTTCTTTGTTTTAGCTAAAAAACCTCCATCTTTTATCCAATGCTCATCAAGCTCCCTCTAAACATCAATTCTGTCAAAACTTAATTAAAAGAGTGAAATACAATAATATGCATCATCAAATGTATCAAAATTCAACCCAAATACCCCTATAAAATGCACAAAATTGAGATTTATCAAACTTCCCACACTTGAGTATTGCCTATCCTTAAGAAATTATCTGGCTTAAAAGAGTTTTGAAAATAATTTTCAGATTTAAATTAGGGAAACCCAAAACAAAGAGATTTTTTCAGAATTGCGAGGATAGTTAAACAAGTATATTTGTCAAAAGAAAGTCAAGAGATTACCCAATTTATAAACTTTAAATTCCTTGAAATTAATCTTTCCAAAAGACCATAGGTCACTCCACTCACAATCTCTCAGTGAATTGGTCAAAGATTTTTAAGCACTCAAGATTCTCAAAAGTAATACATTACCATAGGCTTGTCCATTGATCAAATCTGCATAATATGATTCACATGCATGCAGAAGAAGGAAGGGTTCTTTCACGGGTTGTAATGGGGCCAAGGCATTGATGTCAGGTGTGATAGAAAAAGAAAATGGATATTCAAAGGGCTAAATCAACAAAATCAAAGCAATAACCTCTTGATGTATAAACGAGCATAAAGTGCAATTGGCACTTTTTCACGAATTTTTCAGGAACCTACTACTTTTTCTTCAACCTTTCCTTTCCTTTCTTTCCTTCCTTTCCTATAGGCTTTGCTTTGCTTTTCTTTTTCTTGCTTCTTCTCTAACTTTATTTTCACCAAATTTTCTTTTCTTCTTCTTTTCTTTTTCTTTTTGAATAGAGAGAAGCCTTTTTCTCTACTTCCAGCTTATTTCTAACACTTTATTTTCGGAAAGGGATTCGCAACAACACGTTCCTACTAATGCTCCAATATACTTCTAAGAGGTCACCCAAAACAATTTTCAAATTTTTAGAATAAGGACCAAAGAAAATATTTTCATAAGGCTCAAATTGGGCAACTAGAGAAAGTGTTTAACAAAGTAATGCGGACTAGAAAAATACCTAAGAGTGCCCAAACCAGATTTCCACATGCATATAAGTCAAATTCACCTCAAAATGGTCTCAGGGCAAGTTCTAGAACATTTTCACTTGAGAAATCACACTCATCAAAGAAAAGGGGTTAATATCAATAATTTTAGCAATATAGCTTAACCTTATAAAAGCCCAAGTCTCACATTTAGAAGTTCAGTCTAATGAAAAATTATCAAACAAGGAATTTTCTGCTAACTTTCATAACTGCTCCCTTCTGATTCACTGTCTGGTATGGACGGGCGTACATGGACTGGTGTACGGTCATGCTCACTTATTGCTATGCCTTCATCCTCTTGTTTAAGCTCAGGTTCAGAGGCCAGTGATTTTTGGACTTTTTGAGACACCAATGTAGCAAGAGCAGATATCTGTGTTTCCAAGGCTTGGAATCTGCTATCAGTATTCTCCATGATATCCATCAATGTAACAAAGTTGGGGATTTGACTCTCCAAAATCTCTAGTTTATTATTAGTCCACTCAATACATTTAGCCAAAGTCTCTTCAAAATCTGGTTCTTGATCCTCATAATTAGCCCAAGGATTTGGAATAAACTCCAGTTTAGATTCTCACTCTGCATTGGTAAAATAATCCCCAAGAGTTCTCCTCTCACCCATGGTTCTTCTTGCTTCCTTAACTGCAAAATAAGATCAACTAGAAGCACACTGTTGGGAAGACATTAGTATTCAAAGAGAGAAATAATAAAAACTAAAAAGAAAATAAAATAAAAATGTCTAAAGTAACTAGAATTTCTTTTTTCCAATATCACAAATTAATCTCTAGCAACGGTGCTAAAAATTTGTTGTGTTTTGAACACAATTAAGGACAGTGCACCCTGTCGCAAAAGTAATATAGGATGGAAGTCCAGATATCGTACGCAAGGGATTAATCATGCAATATACAAGTGACCAAGTGAGTACTGGAATAGAGAAATCCTTTTGCTATTTAGACTAATCGAAATAATAATAATATTAAGATCATGTAAGCAATAGTAATAATAAACAAAAGAAATAAAGATTTGAGAAATCAAGAGTAAAAAGGCCCAGAGTCTTGGTTTCACTTGTACTTTTGATACCCCGAATCCTAGTTCTATTCAATTTTGCAGTTGGTTTTCGAATATCAATCCCAATACTAAAACTATTAATTGTTTGTCAGGAAATCAATATTCTTTTCCCTAGATGAAGCCAATGTTTTCCAAGCAAAGAATTTAAATAATTAGAAAGAATAAAGAGCAAAGAGATTGAGTGACTGCAATGAATAAATCAAGTTTGGTCATGCAATAATTTAAACCCTAGTTATCCTATAGATCTATCAATTAATTGCAGACGATCGCTAATCAACCAATTGATTAAGAGCATGCAAAGGGTGCGCAATCCTAGCATGGGATGAAGAACAATAGAATAAGACTATTCAAATTACAACCTTGAAACCAAATAGAATTCAAATTAAAGCTAAGACATAGCAAAAAGGGATACTACTAATACAAGATCCACCACAACTCTAGTGGTGAATTTAACTACCCATAATAATAGATAAAATCAAGTTCAACAAAGGGAGACGCATCTTGAAGTGTTGTAACATCCTCATTTTCATCACCTTGATTAAATACATGGATGTATGTTTAACTTGACAATGTGCTTTGGAGGTAGGTTAAGAATTGGGGTTGTATTGGATAAGAGAAGGATGAAAAGTATGTGATCCAGAGCAAAACGCTCAAGCGTGGACTACAAGAACGCTCAAACGTGCTAACGCTCTAGCGTGGAGAGGGTGAACGCTCAAGTGTGGCCGCTCTGACTAGTTGACTGGTAGTGATGGGACATAAAGTAACACATGTCAGTTACGCGTTGCAGCTGGCACGTGAGGGGCGGTGCCTTAACGGTGAGGAAAGGTCAACGCTCAAGCGTTGAGAAAGACAACGCTCAAGCATTGAAACGCTAAAGCGTGGAGATTTAGAACGCTAAAGCGTTAGTAGCAGAGTTTTACCTCTATAAATACTTGATTCACTTTCACTTGCATGAATTTTACAACCCTCAAGCTGATACAGAGAGCTCGTGAGAAGGTCCAGAGACAGTTCCAAGGTTCGTGATCAAGTCCATGATCCATTCGATCATCCGATTTCAGTTCCGATTGTGTATTCGTGATCAGCTCGACTTCTACTACGATTCTACCAATTTACTTCTTTGATCCGTCAAGGGTAAGCCGAGGTTCCGTATCTACCTACATTGTATCTATACAATGTTCTTCCTTTGTTTCTAGCTTCTATTCATGGTTATAGCTTCGTATTAGGGTTAATGCTACAGCTTACATGTTGTTTTTGTGATTAGGGCAAGTTTCGGAGTTGCATTCGGAGCCCGTTGGAGGAGTTTGACCGCGGCTGTGAGGAGCTAGTGGAGAGCTTGAAGAGCTCGTTGTGTTCGTGATCTTTGCTACACTTGCTATCAGGTGGGAGAAAGAACCACAATATCGTCGGGGAGGCAAGAATAATATAATATATATTGATATGCGTAGGGCGACCTAAACCCTACTAGTGGTCGAGTAACCGACAATACCTAACTCACATTGGCGACTACTAAGTTGTGGTACCAATGTAGTTTTAGGCATTGTAGGTTTATCGCCGATAGTTTGATTTGATGATATGTTAAGGTTGTATACTTGTGTGTTGGTGTGCTTAAAATGATACCTGTTGATATGCATGTATGCTTAGTAACATGTTTGGGGTTACTTGAATATACGCCTACGAGTAGATATGATGACATGATTATTTAACATGATTATAGTAGCTTATGATATGATATTTGTAATCACTATTGTATGAGTAGAGATAGGAAGCAATTCCTGATAATTTGGAAGATGAACATGTGGCGAGGATTTCAAGGATACAGATATGTTGTAGTGCTCAACCTAGAGATCATATTGATATATTTATGTTGAGATGTAAAGTTGATACCCGGCTATGCCGGCGAAAGTTGGTCATAATTGTGTACAAGTTGCGGTTGAGACACTAAGTTGTTGATCCCAAGATGAGTCGATGAGGTTCATGCTGCATCGTTGTTGTTCATCACTGTGTTGGCGTACGGGCAATCGATCTTGCTTGCGGGGAGATGATCGTACCCATAAGATGAGTTGTGAACGGGCGAATATCCTGACCTGGCCTGCTGGCGGGGGGATATGTCGTTGCTGTAAGTTGAGTTGTTGACGGGCGAATGTTCTGACCTAGCCTACGGGCGGGGGAATATGTTGTACCCATGAGTTGAGTTGAGTCAAGAGGGTTGTTGGCCGAACCCTGCATTACGAGGGGTGGCACAGTGATGGATGGGACATCTTGATCTGCCGGGGATGTCGTGTCGTGGCCGCGTCCATATAGTCGTTAGATGCATGAGTGTGAGCGACCGTAATTAAGAGGGAATAACTTGGCAGATGATTGCTTGACACTACATGCCGCTTGTGTGATGCTATCTGTATATCTTATTTTATAGCTGTTTCCCTATCTATGATGTATTGTTGTTTCTTATCTTCCGTATTCTTCTATGTTGTATTTTATTCTCGGTCGCACGAGAAGATCCCTTTGAGGAGCAGCTTGAGGAGATTGATGGCACACCTGTTGAGCCTGATGCTGGCGGGAGAACCCCATATCCCAGTATTGGGAGACTTTGAGTTTCTGTACAAGGATGATGACTGTTTCTGGGAGATTGATTACTCCCAGCGACGAGTGGTGTATACGAGTTTGACTACCGTATACTTTAGAGCTTGGGGATCATCTAAGAGCTATTTGATAGGAGACTTCCGTATTGCTCAGAGGCTACCGTTGGAGAGGCTGTGGAATAGGCCATGGGAGTATCATGATGACTCAGATGCTGGATGGAGATCTCACACGTCCTTTAGGACTGGTTTTGTGGATCGAATCCGACGTCATCGTGCTGAGAGGAGGCGGATAGAGTACAGTCTTTGCCGGATCGTGGTTTCGGAGAGCGAGACGGAGTACAAGGCAATGAAGACTTATCGCCGGAGGCAGCGAACATCTGTGGGGAGTTCCCGTTATCCCCGTTAGAGTTGTGTCGAGGGTAGTAGTCATAATAGTTATGGCCAGTGAGTCTCTTCTCTTTTTGTGAGCGTATGTATTTTGGGGGTGAGGATAGGAAGTCTCATGCACTTATGTATTTTATTTTTGCTACCATGCTTTCTGTTTGTATATGCCATAATGGTTGCGTACTCTGATGACTGAGGTTGGTGTTGGTTGTAGGCTCTATTGATGGAGCCAATACTTTTATATATGTATGAGGTATATGGTTGTGGTATCAATGTTGCTTTAGTTGTTTTAATTTTGCACATTTTTATAATCACGCTACGCTATAACAATAAGAGTAAGAGTTCGGGTTACTAAATGGGACCTCCGAGGAGGGGTTGTCTCATTGAGGTGATATCAGAGCAGTTTGATTCTTAATCAAGTACTGCTTGGGTTAGGATATGATTGCTGGCCGTGTCTAGTTGAACCCGTCTTGGGTACGGACTATGCTTAGAAGTTGGGTAGAGTGTCCGGTGTGCATGTTATAGTGAGAGATAACTGTTTTGGCGTTTGTAAGGCATATAATGCATGTGTATATGATAATGTAGTGTTGTATGTCATACAAATGTGAGATGATGATTTCTTCTACAGGAAATTAGATGGCTCGTGGAAGGGGTAGAGGACGTGGCGGAAGAGCCACAAAAGGTGTCTCTGCACCCCGAAATGGTAATGGAGAGAATTTCAACGTTGGTGATGGGACAAAATCAACTGAAACCCTGAGGACAGTTAGGGAATAGGCTACATCAATGTTGCATCAGACGCAATAAAACGCCCAATTGTTGCAAGTGACCATGCAACAGAAACAAAGGCACAATCAGAGAGGTGAGGTAGAGACAGAAGATGCTGGGTTGATCACTTTTCTGAAAGGGAAGCCGCCACAGTTTAATGGTGACTTCAATTCGGAAGGTGCAAAACTTTGGATACTGGAGCTTGAGAAGATCTTCGTGGCAATGGACTGTCGTGAAGATAAGAAGGTGACTTATGCATCCTTCATGCTGATGGGAGGTGCAGAGCTGTGGTGGAAAGGTAAACAGAGGATGTTGGGAGATGAAGGTAGATTAATTAATTGGGAACTGTTTCTGGAATGCTTGCTGGAAAAGTATTTCCCTAGATTGATGAGAAGAGAGAAAGAGAAGGAGTTCATGGGTCTGACACAAGGAACCATGTCTGTTGGTGAGTATGCCGCAAGGTTCAAAGCGCTACTCAAATTTTCTGAATTTTATCAGAGGTTACTGGATGAAGAGTGGGTGTGCAGGCGCTTTGAAGATGGTCTGAAGTATGATCTACAGAGGGTGATTGCACCACTGAATATCGATCGATTACCTGAGATATTGGAAAGATGTTCAGTTATTGAGAACATCGACAAGAAGAGAGAGTTGCAGCAAGGCAGAGCTGGAGGACCTACTCGGAGATTTGATCAGAAAGGCCGGGGAGGAAGAGGAAAGTTTCAGACAAGGCGGAAGCCTTATGACCGTCCGGCAGCAACAAGACTAGCAGAACAACAACAACAACCACAACAACAACCAAGTGGATGCTTTAGGTGTGGAGGATCACATCTAATTAGAGATTGTCCGGTATGGGAGACTCGCCAGTGCTTTCGGTGTGGCTAGGTGAGTCACATAGCTCTGGAATGTTCTCAAGGAGCACGGTACAACACAGGTGGGCGTGGCCCAGTGACCAGGGCCCAAGGAGCAGGACAGGAAGCAGGAAGACCGCAAGCCACGGGAAGAGTGTTTACCATAAGAGGAGCTGAATCCTCTCAATCCCCTGATCTTATACAAGGTATGTGCCTAATGTCAGGTAAACCCTTATCAGTACTGTTTGACTCCGGAGCTACGCATTCGTTCATATCCCAAGAGTGTGTGGATCATTTGAAACTACTTATTTCTTTACTTCCTCATGACTTAATTGTTTCTACTGCTACCATTAATTCTTTGACTGCCATGACTATTTGTTTGAAATGCCCCATTGTTGTTGAAAATAAGACTTTTCTTGTTGACCTTGTTTGTTTACCTATGCAACAACTTGATGTGATTTTCGGCATGGATTGACTTTCGGCTAACCATGTAGTGCTAGACTATTCTAAAAAGACCTTGTTGGTTCCTGAGAAATCTAGATTGATGCCTGCCAATGATAGAGATCTTGTGTGGAGTAGTGAATCTCATAAACATGTGTTGTTATTTTCTACGGATGCCAAGGAATCTCCTAAGTTGGATTCGTTGCCTATAGTGCGAGAGTTTCCGGAAGTTTTCCCTGATGATGTTCCAGGTTTACCACCAGAGAAAGAGATAAAGTTCGTTATAGATCTCGTACCAGGAAGTGGACCGATTTCGATAGCACCTTATCGAATGTCTCCAGCATAGTTAGCAGAGTTGAAGAAGCAGTTGGATGACATGTTGGGTAAGGAATTCATAAGACCAAGTGCTTCGCCTTGGGGAGCAACAGTGTTGTTCGTCAAGAAAAAGCACGGAAGTTCAAGGTTATGTGTGGACTATCGTCAGCTAAATAAGGTGACGATCAAGAATAAGTATCCATTACCCAGGATTGACGACTTGATGGACCAGTTGAAAGGAGCGGTAGTGTTTTCGAAGATTGAATTACGATCTGGTTATCATCAGATTCGAGTCAATAAGGAGGATGTACCGAAGATAACATTTAGAAGTCAGTATGGACACTACGAGTATTTGGTTATGCCCTTTGGTGTGACTAATGTTCCAGCAGTGTTTATGGATTACATGAACCGGATTTTCCGATCGTTCTTGGATAAGTTTGTAGTTGTTTTTATCGACGACATTCTTATCTATTCCCCTAATCAGGAAGAAGATCAGGAACATCTTAGGACTATACTTCAAGTACTAAAGGACTGACACCTTTATGCAAAGTTGTCTAAGTGTGAGTTTTGGTTAGAATAAGTGCAATTCTTAGGTCATGTGATTAACCGAGATAGGATAGCGGTAGATCTAGCAAAGGTTGAAGCTGTAGTTCAATGGGAAAGTCCTAAGTCGGTAAGTGAAGTACGAAGTTTTCTAGGCTTAGCTGGATATTACCAAAGGTTTATTGAAGGATTCTTAAAGATTTTGTTGCCTATGACGCAACTAACAAGAAAGGGAACATCTTACATATGGACGGATGAATGCGAGAAGAGTTTCCAAGAGCTGAAAAGGAGTTTAACAACATCGTCGGTGCTGAAGTTACCAGATTCTTTAGGATAGTTTGACATGTATTGTGATGCGTCATACCAAGGTTTGGGCTGTGTCCTAATGCAAGGAGGGAAAGCTGTGGTTTAACACCCCACTTTAGGGGTCACGATTATTTAACACAAGACGAAAGAAATGGGGAAATATATTAACATATAAAGAGCTTACCGAAAATATGGGTTTTTTTCTTCTCTTTATACTCAAGTTTCGAAAACATATAAGTGCGCTTGTACTCATAAGAACAAAAACACGTAAACATAAACGACATTGAAACAAACAAAAACTTCCACAATACATATATATATATATATATATATATATATATATATATATATATATATATATATATATATATATATATATATATATATATATATATATATATAAAACTCACAGTTTTCAGCATCTGACTGCAAAAGAAAGTAACCAGCATAAAGACAACTCAACCTACACTACTTGGAGACGCAGCTCCACAACACAAAGGGGAAGGGGGTACATCATAAAAGTACAGACGCAGGGAAAAGCACTAGAGACTGGCCAAAAAATGACATTGCACTACTCATCAGAGTAGTACTCCTATGGGTCCTCCTCCCCCTCCATGGCCTCCTCCTCCTCATCCTCATCCTCTAAGGCTTGCATGTCATATCCACTCATGATCTGTTCCACATACCGGAGCATCTCCTCATTAGTCCTCATCCACCACGCATCCTGACTCGTGCTGGCAGGGGCTACCTCAGGAACGTCCTCTGGCACATATTTGGGCACTTCCTCTTCCTCTTCCTCCTCCTCCTCCATCTCCTCATCATTAGATGAGAGGATAATGAGGAGAGTAGAAAAGGATACCATGGTATGAGCCAGTGTGCTCTTGCGAGCAGTCATCCTCCAATTCGCCCGTTGGCGAGGAATCTGAGGATGTAGCTCAGAAGGCTCATAGGTAGGCCCTGGGGGTGGGACAACAGAGCCAGGAGGGCCGGCAGTAAATACTGCTATGATGGAAGTAGACGGTGCAATAGGTGGAGGTGGCATGGAAGCAAGGTCGACGTACACGTCCTTGGGCTCCTCCCGGTGATCTGCAGGCTAGGCACAAGGCAGTCGCGGATGATCAACAAGTGGTGGTGGCTGGGTAACCCTTGAGCTACCCTCACCACTAATCCGTAAAGTGCAAACTCTCTCGGACAGGCTCGTCATGGAGAAAGGTAACTCCCTCCTGCTCGTGAGACTCACTGCTCTAGTGTAGGTCCGACGTCCGTCAGGATGGATCGTCCAAGCATCCGCTCCATCATGAAGTGTCAAGTCCAAGGTCAAACGAGAAGGTGGATCGCTCGCCATATCTATTCACCATAGAAAGATGAAAACCACGCGAGCAGTGTGACAGCAAAAGTAATGAGGTGAGATTCCGCATATCGGATAACCAGAATAGCAGTGATAAAAGTCACGCACACACGCACCCAATCGACATATAGTGCATGGGCTCTCACATCATAACAATTACTTACATGCATCACAGTTGATATATCAATAACAATAACGTGGGTCAAATGTCAACTCAAGCATGCAATGATACAATGCAACATGACTCAGACCCGTACTCCATGGAGCTAAACATAGCAAGAGTGAGTGATTGGGAGAACATTGTCTGCGTTATCTCAGCCCACTGTGCAACATCCAAAGATTGAAATCATATAACGGCTCACACCAGACGTTCTTTACCCAAATCATGATTTGTCCGGTGTCCAGTCAGGACGTCAGCGTTTTTCGACAGGTCACCCACGACATAGAGGAGCTACTCTCTGGCCACATGTGGTCTCCCCAACCCCAACGTCCTCAAGATCTCCACGATCGTCACCTCCAACAATCGCACCTGCACAAAGGTGTAAGCACAACTCTCGGGCATAATGCCCAACTCATGTACAGATGCGTATGCATGTCAAGAAAATGCCACAACACAGCACGTACTACTCCATCATTGTAGTATCACGTTTATCTCTTGATAAACCACAGGGCACCCCTACGGGACCCACTTTCACACGACTTGCCATCAGTCGCCCGTCCTTGGTTTCGTTCCTTGCAATCACGTACCACCTCGTCGTTCGTAACATGATGTTTATGTCTTATGATATATTAGTCCATAACCTAGATGTATTATGGAGGGTAGGATCCACAAGGACCCCCTTCGTCAATCTTCGCACTTGTCTATCAAAGGAACATTACTTATTCTTTATAAGTAACTCTTAGTGATTACGCTTTATGGATTCCTTAGATGACCTAAATCATCAAGGATGTGGATCATGATTTTGTCATGACCACTAGATATTAGGACATGTATTTTACTAAATCTTTGTTAGTCCATTATGGAGGTCATTGGATACTTCTTAGGAGGTAACACACGTTTATACTATTATAGTAAAAAGCTTCAAAGTACTATCCTTATAGCTAAGTAGTTGATGAAATCTCCTTTATTAAGTATAGTTTGAAAAACTCTATTCAAGTGTCCATAAGGCGTCTCATTTAGTGTAAAACTCTTTTGAATTTGGTTTCCTATTTCTATTACTTAGTGTAAAAGAAATATACTTCTTATTTGAAATCACCATTTTGTTTTCAAATGAACTATAACTTATATAATATTAGAAAGTTCAAAAGGTAGTAGCAGTATACAACTCTTGTTTTTAAAGAAAAGCTTTGTAAGAATCCTATCTTCTCAAAGAAGACTTACTAACCAAAAATCCTTGAAAAACCATCTTGACCAACTATGAAACTCTTGGTTCTTGAAAATCTTTTCTTCAAAAACAACTTATTAAAATAAGTGTTTGATCAACATCAAACCAACATATTCGTAAAATAATTTTTACATGAAGTCAAAAACACTCAGTTCACAACATATGGTTCTTAGGAACCAAAACTTGATTTCTTTGGAAACCTCTTCAATTATGTGACTCTTATACTTTAATATGAACTCATTAAACCCCTTAACATTAACATTTTAAGGTCCTAACCCTATATAACATAGCAAGGATAAATGCCCCAAGTAATAAGGGTAGGCTTTCTTTTATTTATTTTGCATTGTTGGAACCATTTTAAGCCCATTACACCATCACTTAAACATAGAAGCTTTGGCTTCCCTCATCAACATCATAAGGCCAAATCTCACATACTCATATTCAACCAAAAAGAAATCATTCTACAACATCCAAAGTAGCTAGAAAAATCATACCAACATATAAGCATGTTATCAAGGCAACTTATAACATAAACAAGTTCAACATTCTAAAATCCTATCCTTAGGTCTTTGGACCTAAGAATAGTTTTTCACCATGCCAAAAGATTTTCTTCTAGCATATACAAACACAATCATCATACCAACACAACAACACAACATAATATGGCAACAAAGTAAAGAACTTTTATGAGGAAACCCTAGATCTAGGGTTTTCCTTCAACAATTTAGGAGGCCTTTATCACCACCATTAAGGTGTGATATGGTTCACTCCCCCATTAAATCTTTGAAGCTCCTTAGAAGGAAATGAAGAGAAACTTGGTCACCAAAATCAAGCTCAAAATCGTGGCCTATAGAGAAGGAAAACAAGACCATGAACTTTGATTTCTCATCAATATGATCAAGGTAAAACAAAGGTACATCTAAAGAGTAAGAATTTAGGAGAAACAAGGTTATAAACTTACTCTTAAGAAAGGTATAAAACAACTTCAAGAAGTTTGAAACCTTCTTGAATGATTCTTGAATAACTTTGAGTAAACAACTTCAAATGAAGAAATTCAAAAGATGAAAGTTGTTTAGATGGATGAGATGAACAAGAATATGTAGTCAAAATGATGCAATAATATGGGTAAGGTTACTTACCAAGGCTGTCCGAATGCAAGAAGGAAGTGAGAGAAGAGAGAAAACTTTGAACTTTGGTGTTTGAGTGAGAAATGAATGGAATAGTGTGATTAGGGTGTTTTCCCCTCTAGGTGGCCGAATAGTCCACCTTGTCGACTCCAAATTGTCATTCAATTTTGGTCATAAATAATGGAAGGCCAAGATGTAAAGAGATAAGTATGTTGTTGCTTATGGAGAGCTTAAGGACAAGATTAGCCAAAAATGGCTAAAACACTTTTTTTCCATTAAGAATAAGTGTCATAAACTTTCTTGGATAATGATAAAGTGAGATCTTGGCTCTTCCCCACGCAACATGGCCGAATGGCCCTAACCACATTTTCCATTTAGCTAGGAATGGGGTGATTAGGGTTTTTACCAAAAATGGATAATTGGATTTTACTACATTTGGTAAATTTTTGGATTTTAAGAAAGCTAATTCTCTTCATCAGGAATAATCAACAAGGTAATGGAAAATTTAATTCAACATTACATTCCAATCAATTTCCCGTTTTCCGGCCTCCGACACATAAAACGAGAAATTACCCGATATCGATCAAAACAGAACTTTTATCGGTTTTCGTCTCATAACGACAAAAGAAAACTTTACCACAACATAACCATGGATATAAACCATCATATAAACATCCATATATATATATATATATATATATATATATATATATATAACCATAAGATAGCAATCACAATGTAATGATGATTATAACTGGTTACAGGAAACCGGGGGTGTTACATGTGGTGTATGCTTCGCAACAGCTAAGAGTTCATGAGAGGAACTATCCGACTCATGACTTGGAGTTAGCGGCTATGGTGTTTGCTTTAAAGAAAAGGCATAACTATCTTTATAGAGCGAAGTTTACTGTATATAGTGACCACCAGAGTTTAAGGTACCTGTTCGATCAGAAAGAGTTAAACATGAGACAAAGATGGTGGATGGAATTCATAAAGGATTATGAATTTGATCTACAGTACCATCCAGGAAAAGCGAATGTAGTAGCGGATGCGTTAAATAGGAAATCCTTGCACGTATCTGCTATGATGGTGAAAGAGTTGGAACTGATTGAACAGTTTAGAGATTTGGATCTAGGTATAGGATTGTCTAAAGGTAAGATACACCTAGGAATGGTTACAGTGACAAGCGATTTTTTAAAGACGATCAAAGAGAAAGAAGAAGTTGATTCGTATCTCCAGAAAGTGAAGGAGCAAATGATTGGTAGCAGCACTTCTGAGTTTAGGATGGATCAGGATGGAATCTTGAGGTATGGTTACAGGATTTGTGTGCCAATGGATGTAGAACTAAGAAAGATAATCTTGGAAGAAGGGCACAAGAGTAGGCTGATTTTTCACCCAGGAGCGACCAAAATGTATCAAGACTTGAAGAAGATGTTTTGGTGGTCTAGAATGAAGAAGGAGGTGGTAGAATATGTGTTAGCTTGTTTAGTTTGTCAGAAAGCGAAGATAGAACATCAAAAGCTAGCAGGATTGTTATAATCCTTGGACATCCCAGAATGGAAATGGGATGCTATATCTATGGATTTCGTGGTTGGTTTACCGAGAACTAAGAAGAGGTATGATGCAATTTGGATAATCGTTGATAGGTTGACGAAGTATGCTCATTTCTTACCTATTGCTGAAAGTTATACGTTGGAAAGGTTAACCCAAATCTACATCAGAGAAGTGGTAAGGTTGAACGGAGTGACTTCTAGTATTGTTTCCTACAGAGACCCTAGATTTACGTCTAGATTCTGGAAGCAGTTACATGAGGCTTTGGGAACTAAGTTAAGGTTAAGTTCTGCTTATCATCCTCAGACGGATGGTCAGTCGGAACGAACAATTCAATCATTGAAAGATCTTTTGAGAGCTTGTGTTTTGGAACACACGGGAAGTTGGGATGAGTTCCTACTATTGATTGAGTTCACCTATAACAATAGTTTTCATTCGAGTATAGGTATGGCACCTTAAGAAGTGTTGTATGGAAGAAAGTGTAGAACACCATTATGTTGGTATGAGACAGGAGAAAGCCAAGTGCTAGGATCGGAGGTGGTACAACAGATGACAGAACAAATCAAGAGAATAAGGGAAAATATAAAAGCCGCACAAGACAGGTAAAAGAGTTAAAGTGACAAGAGAAGAAGACCTTTAGAATTCCAAGTAGGTGACCACCTTTTTCTGAGAGTAACTCCAAGGACTGGAATTGGCAGAGCAATCAAATTTAGAAAGCTTACTCGAAGATTCATCGGACCATTTCAAATTCTTCGTCGAATTGGTCCTGTAGCCTATCATGTTGCTTTACCTCCAAACCTATCCAATCTTCATGATTTCTTTCATGTATCTCAATTGAGGAAATATTACCCCGATCCATCATACATTCTAGAACCAGAGTCAATACAGTTGAGACAGAACCTTGAGTATGAGGACTTACCAGTAAGGATTGCGGATAGAAGGGTGAAGGAACTCCGAGGTAAACATATTCCGTGGGTCAAGATGAATGTGAATAAGATATGCAGGAGCAATATCCACATTTACTCTAAGGTACGTCAAATTTCGAGGACGAAATTTATAGTAAGGGGGTGGAGGTGAAACATCTTCAATTTCATCACCTTGATTAAATACATGGATGTATGTTTAACTTGGCAATGTGCTTAGGAGGTAGGTTAAGAGTTGGGGTTGAATTGGATAAGAGAAGGATGAAGAGTATGTGATCCAGAACAGAACGCTCGAGCGTGGACTAGGAGAACGCTCAAGCGTGCTGACGCTTTAGCTTGGAGAGGGTGGACGCTCAAGCGTGGCCAGTCTAACCAGTTGACTGGAAATGATGGGACATAAAGTGACACGTGTCAGTTACGCGTCGCAGTTGGCACGTGAGGGGCGGAGCCTTAGCGGTGAGGAAAGGTCAACGCTCAAGCGTTGAGATGGACAACGCTCAAGCATTGGAATTCTAACGCGTGGAGATTTAGAACGCTAAAGCGTTGGCAACAGAGTTTTACCTCTATGAATACTTGATTCACTTTCTCTTGCACGAATTTTACAACCCTCAAACTGATACAGAGAGCTCGTGAGAAGGTCCAGAGACAGTTCCAACGTTCGTGATCAAGTCCGTGATCCGTTCGTTCGTCCGATTTCAGTTCCGATTGTGTATTCGTGATCAGCTCAACTTCTACTACGATTCTATCGCTTTACTTTTTTGATCCGTCCAGGGTAAGCCGAGGTTCCGTATCTACCTACATTGTATCTATACAATGTTCTTCCTTTGTTTCTAGCTTCTATTCACGGTTATAGCTTCGTATTAGGGTTAATTGCTGTAGCCTACGTGTTGTTTCCATGATTAGGGCAAGTTTCGGAGTTGCATTCGGAGCTCGTTGGAGGAATTAGGACCGCGGCTGTGACGAGCTAGTGGAGAGCTTTAAGAGCTCACTGTGTTCGTGATCGTTTCTACACTTACTATCAGTGGGAGAAAGAACCACAATATCGTCGGGGAGGAAAGAATAAAATAATATATATTGATATGCATAGGGCGACCTAAACCCTACTAGTGGTCGAGTAATCGACAACACCTAACTCACATTGGTGACTACTAAGTTGTGGTACCAATGTAGTTTTAGGCATTGTACGTTTATCGTCGATAACTTGATTTGATGATATGTCGAGGTTTTATACGTGTGTGTTGGTGTGCTTAAAATGATACTTGTTGATATGCATGTATGCTTAGCAACATGTTTAGGGTTACTTGAGTATATGCATACGAGTAGATATGATGAACATGATTATTTAACATTATTATAGTTGCTGATGATATGATATTTGTAATCACCATTGTATGAGTAGAGATAGGCAGTAATTCCTGATAATTTGGAAGATGAACATGTGGTGAGGATTTCGAGGATACAGATATATTGTATTGCCCAACCTAGAGATCATGTTGATATGTTTATGTTGAGTTGTAAAGTGGATACCCGGCTATGCCGGCGATCGTTGGTCATAGTTGAGTACAAGTTGCGGTTGAGACACTAAGTTGTTGATCCCGAGATGAATCGGTGAGGTTCATGCTGCATCGTTGTTGTTCATCACTGTGTTGGCGTACGGGAGATCGATCTTGCCTGCGGGGAGATGATCGTACCCATAAGTTAAGTTGTGAATGGGCAAATATCGTGACATGGCCTGCGGGCTGGGGGATATGTTGTTGTCGTAAGTTGAGTTGGTGACGGGCGAATGTTCTGACCTGGCCTGCAGGCGAGGGAATATGTCATACCCATGAGTTGGGTTGAGCTAAGAGGGCTGTTGGCCGAACCCTGCATTACGGGGGGTGGCATAGTGATGGATGGGACATCTTGATCTGCCGGGGATGTCGCGTCGTAGCCGCGTCCATATAGTCATTAGATGCATGAGTGTGAGCGACAGTAGTTAAGAGAGAATAACTTGGGAGATGATTAATTGACACTACATGCCGCTTATGTGATGCTATCTGTATATCTTATTTTATAGCTATTTCCTTATCTATGATGTATTGTTGTTTCTTATCTCCCATATTCGTCTATGTTGTATTTTATTTTCGGTCGCATGAGAAGATCCCGTTGAGGAGCTGCCTGAGGAGATTGATGGCACACCTGTTGAGCCTGATGCTGGCGAGAAAACCCAGGATCCCAGTATTAGGAAGCTTTGAGCTATTACGAGGACGATGAACGTTTATGGGAGATTGATTACTCCCAACGACGAGTGGTGTATACGGGTCCGACTTCCGTATACTTTAGAGCTTGGGGATCGTCTAGGAGATATTTGGTAGGAGACTTCCGTATTGCACAGAGGCTACCATTGGAGAGGCTGTGGAACAGGCCATGGGAGTATCATCATGACTCATATGCTGGACGGAGATCTCACGCGTCCTCTAGGACTGGTTTTGTGGCTCGAGGCTGACATCGTCGTGCTGAGAGGAGGCTGAGAGAGTACCATCATCGCCGAATCGTGATGTCGGAGAGCGAGACGGAGTACGAGGCGATGCAGAATTATCGCCGGAGGCAGCGAGCTACTGTGGGGATTTCTCGTTATCTCCGTTAGAGTTGTGTCGAGGGTAGTAGTCGTAATAGTTATGGTTAGTGAGTCTCTTCTCTTTTTGTGAGCATATGTATTTTGGGGGTGAGGAGAGGAATTCTTATGTACTTATGTATTTTATTTTTGCTACCCTGCTTTCTGTCTGTATATGTCATAGTGGTTGCGTACTCTGATGACTAAGGTTGGTGTTGGTTGTAGGCTCTACTGATGGAGCCAATACTTTTATATATGTATGAGGTATATGGCTGTGGTATCAGTGTTGCTTTAGTTGTTTCAATTTTTCGTATTTTTATAATCACCCTACGCTATAACGATAAGAGTATGAGTTCGGGTTACTAAATGGGACCTCCGAGGAGGGGTTGTCACAAGTGTTTCCAACTTAACCCCTAAGCGCAAATCCTACTCTAGAATTCTAAACACTACTAAAAGATATAAACTATAATAAGATATTACAAGATGTGAAGAGATAGAATTTCAAAAGATGTCTTCATAGTGGAACAGAGGGCCTCTATATATAGGAAAATATGAAAAAGGGACCAAAATTAGGTCTTCAATGCCGCTAGCACGGGCGTGCTCTTTATTCAGAACGGTCGTGCTTCCTTTATGTTAGGTTGTGCTCAGTTCTACACGGGCGTACCAACTTCGTAGAATCAGCGTCATAGTGTGCGGGCATCAGCACGGGCGTGCTCTTCATTCAGCACGGTCGTGCTTCCTCTATGTAAGGGCGTGCTTGAATAGATCTAGACTTGCTTCTCTGAGTCAGGCCTTGCTTCACTTTGGCACAAGCATGCTAGTGTTTAGTACGGCCATGCTTCATCTTCAGAGGTTAGTTTTAAGCCATGTTTTTGTAAGGCTATGTTTGGATGGTTGGGCTGAGAGGCTTGCACGGGCATGCTCTTCTTGTGCACGGCTGTGCTCGAGCTCCAGACTTCAGTATTTTCTTCTTTTTAGCTCAAAAACCTCCACCTTTTATTCAATGCTCATAAAGCTGCCTCTAAACATCAATTCTGTCAAAACTTAAGTAAAAAGGTTAAATACAATAATAATCATCATCAAATGTATCAAAATTCAACCCAAATACCCCCTATAAATTGCATATAATTGTGGTTTATCAGAATCCATAATGCTTAATCACCAAGGATTACTTATACAAAATAAGTAATATCTCCATCGATAGATAAGTGAGAAGATATGATGAAAGAATCTTTGTAGATTCTAAATTCCATAATACACTTAGAACATGGAATAATATATCATAAAACTTGAAGTCCGGACACGAAGTCCATTGCAATTCTATCTCATTTTCATTCTGGGACATCCAGCGATTGCAATAATCCTGCTGGTTTCTGAGGTTCAACCTTTGCCTTTTGACACATCAAATAGGATTGGACATACTCTGCTACCTCCTTCTTCATCCCTGGCCACCAAAACGTCCTCTTCAGGTCTTGATACATCTTTGTAGCCCCTAGATGAAAGCTTAGCTTGCTCTTATGTGCCTCTTCTAAGATCATCTTCTTGAATTCGTTATCCTTTGGCACACAGATCCTTTCTCCATACCTTAGGATTCCATCGGTACCTCTCTTAAACTCTAAAGTCCTACCTTCTTCCACAATCTGGTTCATCTCATGTAGGTACCGATCTTCTCTTTGCTTCTTCCACATTAAATTCAGAAAATCACAGGTGATAGTGACAATTCCTAAACTCATCTTATCTCTGGATAGCTCCACATCTAGATTCAGATCTCTGAACTGTTCCAGCAGTTCCAACTCCTTCACCATCATTGCGGATGCCAAGATTTCCGACTCAATGCATCCGCTACCAGGTTGGCCTTTCCTGGGTGGTATTGTAGATCGAATTCACAATGCTTTATGAATTCCATCCATTTTCTTTGCCGCATGTTCAACTCCTTTTGGTCGAATAGATACGTTAAACTTTTATGGTCACTAAACACACTGAATTTAGCACCATAGAGATAATGTCTCCATATCTTCAATGCAAATACTATCGCAGCCAACTCTAGGTCATGGGTTGGGTAGTTCCCTTAATGCACTCTTAACTGTCTGGAAGCATAAGCCACTACTTTCCTTTCTTGCATGAGTATGCAACCCAAGCCTTGATACGATGCGTCACAGTACACATCGAACGGTGTCGATGGATCTAGTAAGACTAGTACGGGAGATGTCGTTAGCCTCCTTTTCAGCTCTTGGAAACTAGCCTCACCCTCTTCCGTCCATTCAAACGCTTTTCTTTTTCTTGTCAACTGCGTCAGAGGTGACACAATTTTTGAGAATCCCTCAATGAACCTCCAATAGTATCTTGCTAGCCCAAGAAAAATCCTGATCTCACTTACTGTCTTAGGGCTTTCCCACTTAACCACAACTTCCACCTTCGCAGGATCTACTACTATGCCATCCTTATTGATCACATGTCCAAGGAATTGTACCTCTTTCAGCCAGAACTCACACTTAGACAACTTGGCATAGAGTTGTCTGTCCTTCATAACTTGAAGTACAACCCTCAGATGTTCTTGATGTTTCTCCTTGTCTGAGGAGTAGATAAGGATGTCATCGATGAAGACAACGACAAACTTATCGAGGTACGGTCTCAAGATCCTATTCATAGAGTCCATGAACACGGCTGGAGTATTAGTCACACCAAAAGGCATAACTAAATACTTGCAGTGTCCGTACCAACTCCTGAAAGCCGTCTTCGGTACATCATCTTCCTTTACCCTCATCATCTTAAGTACATCGTTGCTCCTTTTGACTGATCTATAAGGTCATCGATCCTTGGCAATGGTTACTTGTTCCCAATTGGACATCCCGCTTTGGGACAGGTGATACACATCTCGCCCCCATTTGGGCATCCCCCATTGGGACAAGTGGAACTCATCACATCACATCACATATCTTGTCCCCAATTGGACATCCCGCTTTGGGACAGGTGGAACACATCTCGCCCATATTTAGGCATCCCTTATTGGGACAAGTGGAACATCATCATGCTATGATATGCAACAAACATCCATCTCAGGTTGATACTAGAACCTCATACCTAAGCACTTGACCACAACCACGATGCATTGCATCAGCATCAACATCAACACGACGCCCCGCGTCCACGAGCCACAACTCCATAGCCAGGACCACGAAGTTATCAACCCGAACAACACACCAACCTCACCATACTCTCATAAACATCCATCCAGGCAATCATAACAATATCATAGCAATAGGCATGCCAACATATACATCATCACATAGATAGATAAACAGGTAGTCATATAGGCAGTTTAGCATGCGCATCACATCAACCTCAATAACAAAATCATCTACCCTAGGGTATTATCTTAGCGGTGATAGTCCCAAAGATACCTATACCTTCGTTTAGGTACTTTGCCACAGGTTCAACCTCTAGTAAGGTTTAAGGTTCTCCTACACACATATACATTCTACATTATGCTTGCCTTCCCGACGATAACGGTTTCTTTCTCCCCACCTGAAAGATTGCGTGACCGCGAACACGATCACAAGTACAATGCCACCTCCACCAACACCATGAAATCAGCCCCAATCAGTCACCCAACTTGCAACTGCAACCTCCTCAAGGAGCTCGCACAACCACGATCACGAACTTTGCCCTAATAACAGGAACAACGTGCAAACAACATCGTTAACCCTAGGGGAATCTCGAAACCAAAGAGAAATTCAAATGAAAAGCTCGAAGAACAAGAAGAACGTAAAGGTCAAAGTGTTAGGGATTCGAGCTTACCTTTGACGAATCGCGAAATCGATAGGTGTAGGTTGTAGTGCTCGCAGCCCTGATCACAACGGTGTAGTCGGAATCACGATTCGATGCCTCGATCTTCCCTGGGACCACTTTCTCTCTCTAAGAACTCTGGAGTCTCTCTTTCTAACTCTCTGGTTGCAGGTTTTCCAATTGAATTTCATGCAAAGAGGAAGAAACGAAAACTTAAGTGTTTTGCTGATTTGATGTCCACGCTAGAGCGTGGGCACACTCCACGCTTGAGCATGGGCATGCTCTAGCGTGGGATTTTCCACGCTTGAGCATGGCCATCAAATTGCCACGCGTCGCGTGCACGCTGACACGTGCACCTCCACGCGTACCCCCTTTCACGTTCTAACGTGCAACTACCCACGTTCTGACGTCAACAGTCAACGTTTGAGCGTGGTGTTTCTCCATGTCTAAACATTAGACGCTAACCAGAACTGTTCTTTCACGGTTTTGCACGTTCTGAGCTCGTTCCAAGGCCAAATTGTCCCAAATTTGAACCATGGCTTCCTCAACACATAAGGAACATAATTAAGCCCTTAAACATGCTTAATTAATGTGCCACACCTTAAACAAGAAAATGGAGTGTTACATCGTGCATGTTTTTCCTGTGTTTTCTATATGGTTGTTTGGGTCATGATTCGAAGGCGGAGATGCTGGTTGGTTGACGAGAACGTTGAAGTAGATGATACTGAATCGAGGTGGGATCCATCTTTCGCAACAAGGTTGATGTTGATGCTCCGCGAGTGGAGAGAGATCTTAGAGGTATCATTGGGTCTCTTGTAAGTTTGTACCGTAACCAGTGGGGCGTCTATATGTGAGTATGCTATATTACGCCATGGCTTCTAGGCGAAACTCTGATGTGGTATTTGAGTTACTATATGCTTATATGTTTAAGTCTAAAATAAAACTTTTTCTTGTTGTGTTTTTATGGTATCCGAAAGAGACGGTTAAATTTTGGGAGCATCACATATAGCTTCTACCCATTTGGACACATAATCAACTGCCACAAGGATATATTTGTTGCCATTTGATGGTGGAAATGGGCCCATAAAGTTGACTCCCCAAACATAAAAAAATCTCAACCTCGAGAATGTTGTTTAGACGCATTTCATTCCTTCTAGATATTTTTCCGGTGGGCTGGCATCGGTCACATTGAAGTACAAAACGATGCACATCTTTGAAAAGTGTAGGCTAACAAAAGCCTGCTTGAAGGATATTTGCAGCTGTTTTGGAAGAACTAGCACGTCCACCATATGCATAAGAGTGGCAATGAAACATTATGCTCTCAACTTCATCCTCTGGAACACACCGTCTGAATACACCATCAACACCTCTCCTAAAGAGCAATGGCTCATCCCAATAATAATGCTTGAGATCTGCAAAAAAAAAAAAAAAAAAACTTCTTCTTTTACTGGTAATTCAAATCTGGTGGGTAATACTCCACATGTAAGATAGTTCACAAAATCTGCATACAACAAAGCTTCCAACCTTGAAATTGCAAAGAGATGATGGGACCATTATCAAGGGGAAGCTCATCATCATTTTTCTCATCCAGCTCTTGCCTTAGTCTTGAAAGGTGGTCTGCCACAACATTCTCGGTCACCTTCTTGTCACAAATCTCAAGGACAAATTCTTGTAGCAAAAGTATCCATCGAATCAACCTAGGCTTTGCATCTTTCTTATTCAAGAGGTACTTGATGACTGCATGGTCTGTATAAACAATTATCTTCGAACCCACCAAGTATGACCGGAACTTGTCAATGGCAAACGCCACTGCTAATAGCTCATTCTCTGTTGTGGCATAGTTAATTTGTGCTTCATCCAAATTCTTGCTATCGTAGTAAATTGTTTGAACCTTATTGTCCTTGCTTTTCCCCAACACCGCTCCAATAGCAAAATTGCTTGCATCGCACATGACTTCAAAAGGAAGACTCCAATCCGGAAGCTGCATAATTGGGGTTGAAATCAATGCCTATTTTAACCTGCTAAATGATTCAAGACAAAGTTCATCAAAATTAAAAGGCACATCTTTAAGAAGCAAGTTGGTCAAGGGGTTTGCAATCTTAGAAAAGTTTTTCATAAAATGACGGTAAAAACCAGCATGACCCAAAAAGCTTCGCACTCCTTTAACAGAAGTAGGAGGCAACATATTCTCTATTATCTTAACTTTGGCTTTATCAACTTCAATGCCACGTTCTGACACTAAATGTCCAAGAACTATACCTTCTCTTATCATGAAATGACATTTTTCCCCGTTTAGGACAAGATTAACCTGTTCGCACCTTTTTAGCAACTTAACAAGATTAGTCAAACAATCATCAAAGTTGGCTCCATACACAAAAAAGTCATCCATGAATACTTCCATGATATTCTCAATAAAATGAGAAAATATTGACATCATGCAACTTTGAAAGGTAGCAGGGGCATTGCATAACCGAAAAGGCATTCTCCTATCGGCAAAGGTGCCATAGGGACATGTAAATGTGGTTTTCTCCTGGTCATTAGGATGAATGACAATTTGAAAAAATCCAAAATAACCATCCAACTAACAAAAATGAGAATGCTTAGTTAACCTTTCTAACATTTGATCAATGAAAGGGAAGGGGAAATGATCTTTCCGGGTTGCTTTATTTAACTTCCTATAATCGTTACACATTCTTCAACTCGTGACTGTCCTAGTTGCAATTTGTTCATTTTTATTATTCTTAACAACAATCATGCCCCCTTTATAGGAACCACCTAAACAGGATTAACCCATCCACTATCAGAAATGGGGTAAATCACCCTAGCATCAAGTAACTTAAGCACCTATTTTTTCACAACTTCTTTCATGTTAGGATTTAACCTTATTTGATGCTCAATAGAGGGTTTATAATCATCTTCCAACAGAATTCTATGCATGCCAATGGATGGATTTATCCCCTTAATGTCATTTATAGTGTACCCAATGGCCCTTTGATGCAATCTGAAAATTTTAAGCAATTTTTCAGTTTCAGCATCACTTAAAGTAGCACTTACAATAACAGGGAATGTAGAATTTGGGCCAAGAAATTCATACCTGAGATTTGAAGGAAGGGGTTTGAGTTCTACCAGTGGAGCCTCTTTTGGAGATGAATCTACAATTTCAACTTTTAGCTCTTCAAACTGGAATATTGGAATGGGAGGGTGTGCATCAATTAGTTGTGCATATGCAACAACTTCTTCATCGTCATCTCCTTGGAAACCACTTCTCACCAAACATACTTCCATGGCATCATTTTAGCACTTCTCAATAAAGATTCTTATTGATGCATTCATCTATCAAATCAACCCTGCAATAAGAATTCTCAAGAGAAGGACATTTAATAGCATTAGACAAATTAAACTCTACCCTCTCATCACCCACATTCAAAGTAAGCTTGTCGTTTTTCACATCAATTACGGCACCAACTGTAGCAAGAAAAGGTCTCCCAAGAATGAGTGGGATTTGAGCATCCTCTGCCATTTCCAATACAATAAAATCATCTCGAATGAAAAACTTACCCACCTTAATAGGCACATCTTCCAATATTCCTATAGGATACTTGACCGAACGGTCTGCAAGTTGCAAGGAAATGGTTGTGGGCTTCACGTCACCAATCTCAAGCTTTTTACAAATTGACAAGGGTATAAGACTAACACTAGCCCCAAGGTCGCATAAGGCACGATTAAAGCTCACCTCACCAATAATACATGGAATAGAAAAACTACCCGGACCCTTGAGCTTAGGGGGAAACTTATTTTGAATTATTGCACTGCATTCTTCAGTTAATGACGCAGTCTCATAGTCATCAAGCTTTCTTTTATTTAACAAAATTTATTTCAAAAATTTAACATATGATGGCATTTGAGGCAAGGTTTCAGTAAATGGAACATTTATATGCAACTTTTTAAGAACATCCAAAAACCTCCTAAATTGCTTTTCAATTTTAGCCTTAGCCGATCTTTTGGGAAAGGGTATAGGCGACTTATATGGTGCAAATTGGTAGTGGTTTTATGCTATATCCTCAATGAGATTGTAGGTCTCCTCTTTGTTTTCGTTCATCAAAGCACCTCATGCAGCGACATCAACCGTCATTCTTGTATTATAGCCGAGCCCATTGTAGAGTGTATGCACAATCAGCCATTTTTCCAGCCCATGAAGAGGACACAAGCTCAACATATCCTTGAAGTGCTCCCAAGCCTCATAGAGCGACTCTCCCTCCTTTTGAACAAAAGTTGTAATTTGGTTTCTGAGTTGTGCATTTTTGCTCGGAGGGAAGTAGTTGGCAAGGAAGGCTTGAGACATTTTATCCCATGTTGCTATGGATCCAGCCATAAGTGAGTGTAGCCAAGCTCTTGCACTATCCCTCAATGAGAAAGAGAAAAGCCTCAACTTATTTGCATCTGCTGTAACCTTATTCAACATCACAGTATTAAAATATTCCAAGAAAATCAGCAAATGAAGATTGGCGTCTTCTGTTGGAGAACCTCCAAATTGATTTTGCTGAACCATTGAGATCAATATTGACTTCAACTGGAAGTTGTTAGCTTCAATTGTTGGACATGTAATGCAAGAGAGAAGGCCACCATAGTTTGGGGTAGCAAACTCTTCTAGCGCTCTTGTGTCATTTCCAGCATGATTAGTTCACTTTTGTTTTCAAGCCTCTTTTTTCGCTGCTCTCTCCTCCTTCTGTGAAAAAATATTTCTATCTCGGGTACTGGTTCACCAATGTCCCCAAAACTTCGGATCCTTCGCATTCAAGAAAAGATTAGCCAATAACAAAAATAGTAACAGAAAAAGAAAAGAACAAAAAAAAAACAGTTTAGTCTAATCGGTACAGTGAAGAGGATCAATATCAATGGCAAAGTACCCGGCAACGACGCTAAAAACTTGATAGCTTCTGCAAGCCCACAGTTCTATCGCATAGTAAAAGATTACCGTTCCAATAGGGCTTGTATTGATTACCAATTCTCTTCACAGTGATGATTAGCTAAACTAAAATTGTCTTTTAAAATGGGAAATTGATTTAAGACAGAACAAAGATTTGATTTGACCAACAGGTAAATTAAGTTCTTGGAATTATGGTTCTTCAAAATGGTGATTACAAACAAAACCAACTCTCATAATGCTAAGGTGTTGAATTTTAAAGGCAAAATAAGCAAATTTAATCATTGCCTTCTTTCGAAGAATAATAACGTGTTTAAGCTAATTAACGGCCTATTTTTATGGTAGAAAAATCAGCAAAAACCCATTAGTGCAGATATTTTAAAAGCAGCCTTAAGAAGAATGAAATCTATTTTCATAATTCAAGCATCTTGTTCAATCTTATGGTTCTATTACCAAACTTCACCTTTCAGTTCTTCGCTTGTTATCTAAAATCATGCAATATATTTGCAAGCAATCATAACACTACGATTGAATTAAAAAGACAACACCCACAACAAAAGAAGAATTTAGAATGAGTAGTAATCCACCATTGGAATAGCCACAATTCCAAGATTATAAAACTACTCACACATTATCATGGTAAAAGTGAATAAATTAAAATGAAGCATGAAGAATATAAAGAAAAGAAGTAGAGATGAAAAGAAGAAGAGAAACTCTTAAATATCAGAAAAGTAACAAGAACATAAACTCTAAATTGCAAAGGGAAACAAAGTTTAATCCAAGAGAAAGGGAGAAAGTGCAGAGAATTTCGTGCCAAATGCTATAAAGAACTCCCCTTTTTATAGCCCATCAAACCCCACTTTACAACCATTGAAAGCCCCATTAAAAATTTTGCACAATAATTGATCAGTTACAAAACTGATGCGAAACACGACCATAATTTTGAACATCAGGGGGTCATTATCGATTTTGGTGACTTTTTCTCTTCTAATCTAACTAATGAATAAATTATGGCCATGTTGGACAACACCGGTGGGCCATAATTCTCTCTGACTTGCTCTATTCCTGGTGTGCGAATTATGGCCATAATGTGCAACACAGGTAGGCCATAATTCTCTCTGTTTGGTCCAAATCTTCTTGCTTTCATATTTGGTCATAATCTTTAACACCGTCAACTTGTATTGAGTCCTTTGCACCATCCTTTCCACTATTCCACCTGATTAACACAAAACAAACAAAAAGGTTGAATGATTTGGAACTTAACCTTCTTCTCAATAGCTTGAATGATTTGGAACTTAACCTTCTTCTCAATATCATTGTAATTATTAATATTAATTACTAGCGATATAAATGATGATTATTAAAAGAACATAGAGATTTGTGCTGCTTATTATTTAAGGAGTCTTGCAAATGAGTGCCCTAAGGACACTAATTAAGAAATCAACAAAAAAAAAAAAACTTTGTATTGGAAATATAGTGCAAACTTTTTATTATATTAAATATGTCATTTTTTCATGTAAAGTTTCCTTTTCTAAATCATTAACCAGTACCCTTAGGACACTCGTTAGCATTCTCCTGGAAGATATTAGTCTTAAGATAAACAAAAAACTATAACAATACCATTGTTTTTAAAACTAGACTAGTCATTGAACCAGCGAAAGTACTGATTCATGGATCAATGGTCGAACCGTGGTCTAATCGATTTTAATTAAATGTATATTTTTAATGTTATATAATATACTAAATAATATAAATCAATAAACTAACATACTAACAAAATAGTATACAAAATATTTATATCTATTAATCAAGACTTCTTCAAGAACATCCAGGTCACTGTGTAATGTTTAATGAAATCTCCAAAACAAGGATAGAGAATAATATGTGTAATTACTAATTAAACATTGAAATATCTCTAAAACAATGCTAATATAGTCATAGATGAGACGAACCATCGTCCCATTAAAGAACATAAGATATTAACTATCCTTAATCGTATTATAAACGTTAGCGCGCCTTATTAATACGAAGCGAAATGGAAAGATTAAACACGAAAATGAAACTAAATTAAGACACGCAGCATATCAGAGTACACAGTTATGGAATATATATATATATATATATATATATATATATATATATATATATATATATATATATATATATATCGGTTGCCCCGTCAATAGGGCTACAATAGTAATACACACATACAAAGTACATCGGTACAAACTAGAAGCGAAATACATCAAGAGATAAGAAAACTCTCATGCCAACCACACTTCTGGTACAAAGCTCAAAATCTCTTGAGGCTGGGGTTTGTGGCTCGTCGATCGGCATCAGGCTCGTAAGGAGTGTCATCCAACTCTTCAGCGACTGGTTCCTCCACAGGGTCTTCCCATAAAATAAAAGAAACACATAGAGAAAAGACAGGGAAATAAGAAACATGCATCATCAAACATGGGAGAGGGGCAATAGTACAACATATATATAAATGTAGCACACAACACATAGAAAACATACAACACACCAATAACCATCTCTTGGGTCATACAGCCCAACCATCTCAAAAGTCATTTTCCCATATCAAACCTCTACGAAGGATACTAATCCCTATATGCATGTTGGCCGATTTCATCATGTCTCCGGTTGGACATCCCCGTCGGGATTAATAATATCACGTCCCCAATTGGACATCCTCATAAGGATCAATAACATCACGTCCCCAATTGGACGTCCCGCCTCGGGATTAGTGTTACACATCTCATCCCCATTTGGGCATCCCCCATTGGGACCAAATATGCTATGATATGCATTGCTATGATATGCAACAAACATCCATCATCGGTTGATACCGGAACCTCACACCTAAGCACTCGGCCACAGCCACGATGCATTACATCCACATCGACATCAACATCAACATCAACATCATGACGCCTTGCGTCCACGAGTCACAGGTCCATGGTCAGGACCACGATCTTATCAGCCCGAACATCATCACAATCTCACCATACTCTCATCAACAATCATCCAGCCAATCACAAGAATAAAATATCACAACAATAAGCATGCCAATATAGATATCATCACGTGGACAGATAAACAGATAATCACATAGGCAGTTCAACATAACAGATAAACAGATAATCACATAGGCAGTTCAACATAACAGATAAACAGATAATCACATAGGCAGTTCAACATATCAACCTCAACAATCACATCGTCTAGCCTGGAGTATCATCTTAGCGGTGATAGCCCAAAGATACCTACACCTAAGGTATAAGTACTTTGTCCAGGGCTCAACCTCTAGTAGAGTTTAAGGTTCCCTCACACATGTATACATTCTATACTACGCTTGCCTTCCCGACGATAACGGTTCTTTCTCCACACCTGAATAGTCTCCTACGTGCTTTTCTTTGCAACACTGACTGCGGCTCCGCAACTGACAACCGTACACGCTTTAGGACGATTGAATACAGTCTGATCCTTCACAACAAATCACAACTTTAAAATTAACAAAATATCATTCCTTGCCTCCTAGGATCTAGGTTCGGCCAAGGTGACTTAAAATGGTTAGGGATGTCTAAAAATTTCTAACTCCTAATGAATTATCCTCAAGTATACACAACACCAAATCAAGTTACATCATACAAAAACTTGAAGCAAAACCCTTGTTTCTCCAAAGTTTAGGGTTCGACCACCTCCTAGGAAATTTAGCTAGGCATGTTATTTGATTACATGCTCTTGGATAGTGATAGAGAGTGAAAAGACTAGATTATAGAAATTGATTTCACATTAAAAGGATTTTTCTATGATTTTCTAAAGATTTTTGAAGATTGAACTTAGAACTTTGGATATGTTGATCATATATTGAAGAACAAGAAATAAGTGAAGAACATGAAGCATATGGATCAAAGAGAGTAGTCATACCTCTTGGATGATGAAAATGGGCAAAGATTCAACACTTTTTTTCACCAAAATGTTAAGCTTCCACCTAAGAAAAAGGATGAAAGTTTGAGAGAATATGAAGTTAGTGAGAAAAAATTGGGTAATTGGTCTCATGGAGGGTGGTTTATGCGTGGAAGAGGGAGGGGTAAGAAGGTCCAAAAATGTTTACTTAAGGGGCAAAATAGTCATTTCACCTAGGGACAAAAATGGAATTAAAACAAAAGGTTAAGGGCATTTTGGTCTTTTCACCTCCAAAGTCACCAAAATATCGATGTCATGATGATGGTGATGAGTCATGAGGCGAAAATGTAATTTCATCAGTTTCTAGGGACAAAACGGTCTTTTCCTAGTGTGAACGCGTTTCGGATACTTTCATTTTTAATCATGACTTTGGGTGAGTCACTGGCACGACGTTCTAGATGATTTGACCTGATATGACTTCAAGTTTATCCTTTAGCGGGTCCCGGTGATCCCGTATTCAGTTCCGTTCTTCACTCAATTTAGGTTTTACGCCCGAATAAAGCGTAAGGACTTATTTTTTTTAAAATTTTCAAAATCGCCAATATTGTTGGAAATTCGATTTAAAACCTATTTGTTTTGTTCACGAGTCAAAATTAGGTTTTCTGATTAGTAAAATCTTACCGTCAGTAAAAACGCAGACCGGGTTCCGTCTGAATTTTCGACCCAAAATTTAACCGTAGCTCTCTACGATAACGTAGCGTATGAATATGATCTTAATTTATTCAAAATCATGTCCTAAATCTCGGATAAAATATAAACTCATTTATATAAATTACCGATTTTAGAAAGCAGTAAAATTAGGGTGTTACAATAGACACTTAAACAACATGGTAGTTGCGCAAGTTTGCACATTGAAGTTCGTAGAGGAGGAAGAGAGCAAATCTTATTTCGTAAAACGATGTCACTTTACTTTTTTTTAAAAAATAATAGAATTTTTGGCAATTCGTTGGACCGCCAGTTTTGTCTTGGTTTGACTGGTTCTTTATTGGTTTTCAACACAAGTGGTTCTTAGAGATGCCCAGATCGGTGTTAGGATCGATAGCCGATTCGGTCAGATTCTAACCACCATGAATAATAATGTAAAACAAAAAAAAAGGTTGAATTAATTAAGAATATAGAAATAAAAATAGGCTAACTTACTCTTTTTGTCCCTCATTTGTTTTAATTTATTCAATTTGGTCCCTCTATTTTAAAAATGTTCAAGTTGGTCCCTTACTTGCCAAACGTTAAGCAATTTGGTCATTTTTGTTAAGTTTCACCGTTAAGTTGAATAAATTAAAACAAATAAGGGATCAAGTTGAATAAACTAAAACAAATGAGGGACCAAAGAAGTAATTTAACCAGAACTTAATGGTGTAACTTAATGAAAAGAATCAAATTGCTTAAAGTATGGCAAAAAAGGGACCAACTTGAATTAATTAAAATAAATGAAGGATCAAAAAAGTATTTTAACCATAAAAATAAGGCTTAATGAAGTTTTTGGTCCCTGAAAATATAGGGCTTTTTGGTTTTAGTCCTTATCTTTTATTTGCTTTGTTTTTGGTGTCTGTAACTTTGAAGTTTTTGTTTTTTGGTCACTGCCGTTAACTCCAAACATTAACTGCTGACGTGGCAGACAGGAATCCACGTCAGCAGTGACAATTGGTAAAATAATTATTTTTCATTCTATTTGTTTAGCATGACAGGGATCAAAAACAAAAATTTAAAAGTTACAGATACCAAAAGCAAAAAAAAAAAAAAAAAAAAAACAAGAGATAGGTACTAAAGCCAAAAAGCCCTATATTTTTAGGTATCAAAAACTTCATTAAGCCTTCAATAAATAAGTTTTTCTGCAACTTCTGTCTCTTCCTCTGTAACTCTTTAACATATGATCCAAGTATCAAAATGACATTCTCCTCATCTACACTTGGAGGTATTTTCACTAAAAAAAATTACAATTCTTCTTCATTTGTTAGAAAATCAAATTAACTCATAAATTACAGGAAATCATATTTATTAAAGATTTAAGGAAGTTTTTGATCCTTGAAAATATAGGGTTTTTTGGTTTTTGTCCCTATCTTTTGTTTATTTTACTTTTGGTGTCAGTAACTTTTAAATTTTTATTTTTGGTTCCTATAATACCAGATAGATGGAATAAAAAAATAATTATTTTGTCATGTGTCACTACTGACGTGGACTTCCATCTGTCAGGTCAGCAGTTAACGTTTGGAGTTAACGACAGGAACTACAAACAAAAATTTAAAAATTACGGATATAAAAAATAAAGCAAATAAAAGATAAAGATTAAAATCAAAAAATCTATTTTGAGGGATAAAAAACTTCTTTAAACCTAATGAGTGGGAGTAAACAAGAGGAGAGGGTGGTATAGTACACGCACATCAACTGCCAGTGGTTTAAGGTGCAGCATGGAGATGAAAGTATATATATATATATATTTAGTTTTGGGTCCTGGCTCCAGGCTTTTCTTTCAATATTCAATTCAATTATGAAGATTTATGAGGTCAGTGACAGGTAGAGGTAGGAAGGAGTATGACACACTGACAGCGAAAGCTCCTATGTCTTTGACTCAAGCCTCCTGAGTGAGGGTGAGAAGTGTTACGTTCCGAATTCCATGACCCTTGTCATGGGCAAATTGGGACTCGGATTTTCTTTATTCATCAAATTCATACATTCATGTATTTATTTTTAATTTATGATTAAGATCTCATATATTTATGTTATATTAATATATTTATTTTATATAAAATTTAATCAACGGTCAAGATCTCCCTATAATCACAGGGGATCCATATGCGACAAATTCTTGTAAGTATTCATGCAGTGTTTCATGCAAATTATATTTTAATAATTTTGAAAATATAAATATGAGAATAAAAGTTTCGAATATTTGATACAAGTTTTAAAAAAGGCTTAATTGCACTTTTGGTCCCTCGGGTATCACGATTGTTTAATTGTGGTCCTCTAGGTTTTAATTGTGCCAATTGGATCCCCCAAGTATCACGATTATGCAATTTTGGTCCCCCAGTTTTCAATTGCGCGAATTGGGTCCCCTAGGTATCACGATTGTTCAATTTTGGTCCCCCAAGTATAACAATAGTGCAATGTTTAACATCAGTAACCTACGTAGGACACGTTGGACTGATTTGGCACTTAGTGAAGTCAACTTGACAGTTTACGGGACATTCTTATAAGACATCATTGATATCTTACATAATTTAATGGTTAAATGCACATAATTAAGTATCACATAAGAATGACATGTAAGCTGTCAAGTGTAACAACCTGATTTTCTTAATCTTTGTATTTAACTAGTATTTAAGTAATTGTATTTTATTTGAGGATCTAGAAAATTGAATAAATTATTCCGAGGCCATAGTCACGCTCTACGCTATCGTAGGAAGCTATGGTTAAGTTTTGGGTCGAAAATTCAGACGGAGCCCAGTCTGTGTTTTTCCTTGACAGTAGTGCTTTACTACTATCGAGACCTAATTTGGACCCGTGAACAAGACAGTTAGTCTTAGAATCACGTTTCATATAATTTCGAAAAAGTTCGTCCTGACGTTCGAAAATGAAAATAATATATATTATATTCGGGCCGATAATCGTTCTAGGAGACGATTCGAGTTATTTTAGGATTTTTCGAGAACCTTGAGCCAATGATTTTCATACCAAGGCTATGTTAAATCATTTGGGGACTCCTACAAATGTCGTGAGGATTTTCAAATTATTGGGACGTGAATTGACCAAATTACCTTTGATTAGTTTTTACTAATTACCTACTATTACTTTTACCTTTCTTAAGCCTTAAGTTACCTATTAATACCCTATTTTTCACCTTTTCTCCCCTCATTTTTTCGTTGGCCCAGCTGCTGCTTCTCTCTTCTTCTTCTTCTTCCTTCTTCTTTTTTCTTCTTCCTTCTTCATCCTCCATTTTCAACTTCAATTTTCTCAAGCTTCCTCAAGCTTTTTCAAGAAAGTTTGTGAAGCAAAGTTGCTCCTCTCATCCTCCTCTATCACCTAGAAGGTATAGATTTCATCCTTGAGCTCTCAATCTTTATTTTCTCCGTTTATTTTCATGAATTTCAATTTCTAGATCTAAACTTCAAAAATCTCTAGAAAATTGTAGAAAAATCATTTTGAGACCAAACCAATTCTTATGAGCTAGTATCATCCCCTACTATCATAATCCAAAAGCTTGTAATGAAATAAAATCTCTAGCATATTTATCAAAAAGGGGCCGAATAGTGCTTAAGGGGGGTTTAAGGGGTTTTGGTTCAAATCTTTGGTAATTGATCATTGATTATACATTAGGTATGCTTAAGGGTCATTTATCCAAGAGTCGGTAGAATTTCAATATCTCTAGCCTATTTAATTAATTAAGGGCAGTAGCTAATCCTAGAGATTAGGTAGTTTATGGTTTCATTATTTTAATTTCTGGTTGTGTTTTACTGTATAGAATCTGACGGGACTCGAACGCTCGATCACGCACTCAATTGACTGCTGCGGAGCCGCATTCGGAATCTCTCGGGAAAATCACTAAGGTGGGGGAAAGAACCACAATATTATCGGGGAGGCAAGCTTTAAATAATATATATTGATATGCATAGGGCGACCCAAACCCTACTAGAGGTCGTTTGACTGTTAGATTGATTTTACTCATATTGAGGTTGTCTGTGCTATGATTGGATATTTGATATGTTATATGTGATATGTGTATGATGTCTATTATATGCTATAATTGATTAAATGTTATTTATTTGGAAGTTGATTTTACTGTTGAATATATATTCTGACTGTTGTTGATGTCTGTTGTGACTGTTGACGTCTGAGTAGAACTAGGCATTGATTTCTGATAAATCGGGTGATGAATGTGTGGTGAGAAAGTCGAGGTTATATATATATATATATATATATATATATATATATATATATATATATATATATATATATATGTCGTAGTGCTCAACCTAGTGATATAGTTGATCTGTTACTATCGTGATGTGAGTTGATACCCGGTTAAGCCGGATGAAAGTTGGTCGTGCTTGTATATAAGTCGTGATTGAGGCACTAAGTGTTAATCCTGAGATGAGTAAGTGAGATTCATGTTGCATAGTTGTTATTCATCACTGTATTGGCATACGGGCGATTTCGATCTTACCTGCGGGGAGATGGCCGTACCGATTAATTTGGCGTAGCGGCGATTCCGATCTTACCTGCGGGAAGGTGGTCGTACCCGTTAGTCAAATTGTAGATGGACGGGCGAATATGTCGACCTAGCTTGCGGGTGGTGGGATATGTCGTTACCGAAAGTTGAGTTGTTAACGAATGAGCGAATGCTCTGACCTAGCCTGCGGGCGGAGGATCATATCGTTACCGTAAGTTGCGTTGTTGACGAGCTAATATTCCGACCTGGCCTGCGGGCGGGGGAATATGTCGTATCCATAAGACGATTTGAGCCGACGGGCTTTAGCTCGAACCCTACTTTATGAGGGTGGCATAGTGATGATTGGGACACCTTGACCCGTTGGGGATGTCGCATCGTGATCGCGTCCATATAGTCGTTAGTTGCATGAGTGTGAGAGACAATAGCTAAGGGAAAAATTATCCGGAAGTTGTTTGGTTGTCACTGTTGTGATTTGGTGTGTTGCTACCTATATACATTATTTATATCGTTGTTTTTCCCATGTATGGCATATTACTTTTTCTTATCCGCTGTACTTTCCTATGTTGTATTTCTTTTTTCTCAACCGTACGAAAAGACCCTGATGAGGAGTTTCCAGAGGATATTGACGGTATACCTGTTGAGCCTGATGCCGGTGGGAGATCCTCAGATCCCAATGCTAGGGGACCTTGAGCGCTAGGAGAGGATCTCTGACTTGTCTTTATTTCCGTTATTATGCTTTTAGTTTTATCTACTGTACACTCTGAAGTCTTTTATATTTGCCATCAGTTGTTGTAGGCTCTACTGATGGAGCCGATACTCTTATGTTTGTATATATTCCTATGGTATCAGTATGTATTGTATGTTTTAATATTTCCGCAAATTTTATACTACTACGCTACGCTATAACGCTAATAATTATAAGTGGGGTCACCAATGGGATTTCCTAGGAAGGGGTTGTCTCACCAAGCTAGTCTCATTAAGTATCAAATCAGTCGCACATGTGCTTTGTAGGCTATTGATATTAAAAGTTGCACAATCGTGATACTTGAAGGACCAAAATTGCACAAGTGTGATACTTGGGGACCAAAATTGCACAATCATGATACGTGGGGGACCCAATTGGCGCAATTGAAATGTGGGGGACCAAAATTGCACAATCGTGATACTTGGAGGACCCAATTGGCGCAATTGAAATGTGGGGGACCAAAATTGCACAATCGTGATACTTGGAGGACCCAATTGGCGCAATTAAAACCCGGGGGACCAAAATCGAACAATCGTGATACCTGAGGGACCAAACGTGCAATTAAGCCTTTAAAAAATTATTCTCAGACATCAAAAATGCTCTGGAATAAAATTAGTGAATGAAAGTTAAAAGTTCTATTCTTATGTGCGAAGGTGGAAAAGAAATATTTCTGGAAATGAGATTCCCGAAAATGTAGTTTACCTAACAATAAAACATTTCATGAATCAAACGTCATCTCAGAGTATTTATTACACGAGGAATGCTAGGAAGACACTCTCTTTCCAACACACACTATCCTATTGGTTGAAATTCATGTGAATCTCACTAATTCATGTGAGTGTCACTTGAATTTTGTACGACTCACATGAATTTCAACCAATAGGAAAAAGAGTGTTAGAAAGAGAATATTAAAGAGTGTGTTGCTAGCATTTCTCTTATTACATTATTCTAACAAAAATATAACATGAGATGGTTAGTATATGTTATTAGATTAAAGATAAAATATTATTTATTGAAAAATGCTAACCAGTGCCCTAAGGTTTAAGAAATTAAAAATGGTAACTTTGTATGAGAAAATGTATAACTAATGTATGAAGAATGCTAACGAGTATCCTTAGGGCATTGTTTAAAGAATCAAGAAAGGAAATTTTGTATGGGAAAATGATGTATTTAATAGATTGAAAAACGTTTCACTTAATTTCCCAATACAAACTTTTCTTTTGTTGATTCCTTAAATAATGTCCTTAGGGCACTCGTTAGCAAGACCTTAATGTACATTGAGAAGTGGAGTTTCTAATTTTCCAATAAAATATTATTTTTTCTTGATTCTTTAACCAATACTCATATGATATTGGTTAGTAAGACCGTTTCCCTTCCCCCTCCTCCATCAAATGAGAACTGCGGCGGAGGGAAACACTAGCCTCCATCAACACCAAGTCCGCGAGGTGGCTAGGCTACGACAGATTTGCGGATGAACTAGGTGGAGCTACTAGGGGCATGGGTCGGATCTGGGGTGAAGACTGTGACGGTTTTGCTGTGCTCATGGAGAAATGACGTGGGCAAGGGCATGCGGAGACTGGGTGGCGCGGTGGAGGCCGAATCTGTTAGAACAAATCACTTGTCTATCAGCTCACACACACACAGGATAGATGGGTCGTCGGGCACAGACGGATTGCGTGAAGCACACACGCAGGGCACAGACGGGTTGCGCGAAGCACATGTGGGGCACAGATGGGTTGCGCGAAGCACACACAAGTCGCGAAGCGTAGACGAGTTAAACACACACAATAGACATTTGAACAGTGTATAGACGGGTTACACAGAATTACTGAATAATTGCACACACACATTTATTGATCCATTCACAAGTATTTATACACACATAGATGTTAATCCCACACGGATTAACTGATTTACAGTTACACTTCTAACTGTCACTAACTAACTCACATTACTAACTGAATTAACTATTTCAATACACTCCCTTTAATTCAGTCAACACTAAATGTGATATGCAAAGAAGCATCACTATGAAGTCTAACATCCCAACTAGGTTGGCACCCTAGACTTCACCATTCATTTGCAGCATATCACACTCTACTGAATTTTTGACAATGACACAATTCCCAGCTTATCTCTTAACAGCTTGAATTTATCTCCCTTTAAAGCTTTAGTCAGTATATCTGCTCTTTGATCTTCAGTGCGACAGTAAACTAAGCTCAACTTCTCCTTATTTACTTGATCTCGCAAGAAATGAAATCTTGTCTCAATGTGTTTACTTCTTCCATGTGTCACTGGATTTTTAGAAAGATCGATAGCTGATTTGTTGTCTACTAGAAGCTGCATCTGAACATCACTCTTCAAATGCATCTCTTCTAGTAATGATTCAAGCCACAAAGCCTGACATGCACCATAAGAGGCTGCAATGTACTCTGCCTCACAGGATGAGAGTGCAACAACAGGTTGCTTCTTTGAACTCCAGGAAATAGAGGCATTTCCCAACATGAACACATATCCTGTTGTACTTCTTCTGTCACTTTTATCTCCACACCAATCAGAGTCAGAATACCCTCTGAGTGCAATCTCTGAAATAGCTAAACTGTTAGAATACAGTAGACCATGATCAAGTGTACCTTTTATATACCTCAAAATTCTCTTTGCAGCCAAAAGATGTGAGGTTTTAGGACTTTCCATAAATCTGCTAACAAGACCAACACCATAGGTAATATCTGGCCTACTATTGCACAAGTATCTAAGTGAACCAACAATCTGCTTGAAAAGAGTGGAATCAACGGCTTTCTCACTTTCACCTTTCTCAAGCATTAGGTTGTTTTCAACAGGAGTGTTAGCCTGATTACAGTCATACATATGAAATCTTCTCAACACATCTGATGCATACTTTCTTTGGTGCAGCAATATACCTTTTCTGGTAGTCACAAACTCCATTCCCAGAAAATATGAGAGTATGCCTAAATCAGACATTTCAAATTCAGCCATCATTTTTCTCTTGAACTCTTCAATTTCTTCACTCCTATTCCCAGTCACAAGCAAATCATCTACATACAGACATACTAATAGTAGGTCCGATGCATTAGAGGCTTTCACATACACTCCATATTCCACACTGCATTTGCTGAAACCTAACAGTAAGAGAAAATTGTCTATCCTCTTGTTCCAAGCCCGAGGAGCTCGCTTCAACCCATATAGGGCTTTATACAGCTTATACACCTTTTCTTCACTGCCAGCTATCTCAAACCTGTGAGGTTGACACACATAGACCTCCTCATCCAGTGATCCATTTAGAAATGCTGACTTGACATCCAACTGATGTAAAGTCCACCTTTTTGCACTTGCAAAGGCTACAACAAGCCTTATTGTCTCAATTCTAGCCACAGGGGCAAACACATCTCCATAATCCAACCCTTCTTTTTGTAGAAACCCTTTGGCCACCAACCTAGCCTTATATTTGGCTACTGAACCATCAGGATTCATTTTGGTTTTGAAGACCCATTTCACTGCAATTGGCTTCTTTTGCTTGGGGAGAGTAACCAACTCCCATGTGTCATTTTTATTAATGGATTGTATTTCCTCCTGCATTGCTGCAACCCACTTAGGTTCCTGAACTGCCTGCTCGAAAGTCACAGGTTCCACATCTGCATACAATGCTAACTGAACCAGATCACCTTCTCCTACTATTGCACTGTCAGGAAACATCACATAATCAGTCAATCTGGTTGGTGGTTGCCAATTCCTCTGTGGTCTTGTTGTATGAGCATCATCAGGAGCAGCATCTTGTAGTTGTGTTGCATTCTGAACGGGATCTGCCAAGGTGACAGAGACCTGTCTATCAGGCGTGCCTCTCTGTGAAGTTTGGTTCCAATCCCAAGCATTAGACTCATCAAAGATAACATCCCTACTAAAGATCACCTTCATGCTGACAGGATCATATAGTTTATAAGCCCCTGTAGGGTGATAACCAAGCATTACCATCTTCTCACTCTTGTTCTCCTGCTTACTTCTCTTTTCATCTGGGACATGTCTATAACAAAGAGAGCCAAAAATTCTCAAGTGGCCCACAGCTGGCTTCTTCCCTGTCCAAGCTTCCTCAGGAGTAGTGCAATTCAATCTTTTGGTGGGACACAGATTTAAGATGTATACTGCAGTTGCTACTGCATCACCCCAGAAGCAGCGTGGCATTTTCTTACTTCTCATCATACTCCTGGCCATGTTCAAAATAGTCCTATTCCTCCTCTCAGCAGTGCCATTATGCTGTGGAGTATAGGGAGCTGTAACTTCATGAATTATGCCCTCTTTATCACAAAAATTCTCAAGCTCTCTTGATGTGAACTCACCTCCACCATCTGTTCTTAGAATCTTTAAGAACCTACCACTTTGTTTTTCAACCAGAACTTTAAATTTCTTAAAGACATCAAATACCTCTGACTTTCTTTAATGAGAAACAGCCACATTTTTCTTGTATAATCATCAATAAAAGAAACAAAATACTTGTTACCTCCAAGAGAAACTTCTTCAAACGGTCCACAGACATATGAGAAGATGACTCCAAGAGGTTCAGTAGCTCGTGTACCAACATGTGACTTGAAAGAGTTTCTCGGTTGTTTCCCTATCATGCACCCTTCACACACTTGTTCTGGTAATTGAATGGAGGGAAGATCATACACCATCTGGCTGTTTTTCAGCTGACACAAACTTCTGAAATTGAGATGGCCAAATCTCAAGTGCCACAGCCAGCTTTCATCTTGGACAGCTGCTGACAGACTGAGTAACTCAGCTACCTAAATATCAATCTTAAAGGTCCTATTATTGGACAAAGGAGCCTTCAAGATCATCTTTCCCTTGCTGTCATAGACACTCATCTGATTATCTTTGAGATTCATAGAAAATCCCTTCTCTAGTAACTGCCCCATGCTTAGTAGATTATTTTGCATGGTTGGTACATAGAGAACATCAGATATGTAGGCTGGTTTCCCATCTCTCCTTTTAATCAGCACTTTCCCTTTTCCTTCTGATTTTATAGTACTGTTGTCAGCAAACCTCACATTGCTCTTGACTGCCTCATCAAGTTCTACAAACCAACCTTTATTCCCAGTCATGTGATTGGAGCACCCTGTGTCAAGATACCAAGAACCAGCATTTGTGCTTTCTATCCTGGTAGTGACCATTAGAAGAACTTGATCGGAGTCTGAGCTTTCACCATGGGCAGCATTCACTTCTTGTTCATCTCTGCTGTTAGAAGCCTTATTGGATCTACACTCATCAGCAAAATGGCCATATCTTTGACAAGCATAACACTTTACCTTGCTTTTGTCAAATTTCCTCTGACCTTTCCACCCTTTGCCACCTCCTTGTTTGCTGAAACTTTCCCCTTGCTTCTGATCAACGAAGTGACTATCTTGACTAGAATTGGGGTTTCCATTGGCTCTCCACTTGTCGCTTTTAAATTTTCCTTTGCCCTTCCACTTCTTGCCAGTGTCCTTCCCACCTTTCTTGCTGATTTGAGCTTGGAGTGCTTGCTCAGAATTTCGCTCAGCACTTCTTTCATTCAGCCTTTGTTCATGAGCCTCCAAGGACCCTTGTAATTCCTCCACCTTCACCTCCTCAAGATTCTTAGATTCTTCAATAGCAACCACAATATGGTCGAATTTGGAAACCAAGGTCCTAAGAATCTTTTCTACTATCATCACATCAGTAAAAGTTTCACCACAAGCTTTCATCTGATTTGTGAGGGTCAGTACCTTTGTGAAGTAATCGGCAACATTTTCTTGCCCCTCCATCTGCAACAGTTCATACTGTCTTCTTAAAGTCTGGAGCCTCACTTTCTTGAGTTTATCACCACCCGCATGACTCCTCTCAAGCATATCCCAGGCTGCCTTTGAGGTCTTCGCAGCAGAAATCCTTTCATAATTGGCCGAGTCCACACATTGATGGAGCAAGAACAGAGCTGTGTAGTCCTTCTTCTTTGACTCCTTGAAGGCCGCTCGTTGCGCCTCTGTGGGGTGTACCCCCAATTCTTGGAAGCCAATTTTCACCACGTCAGTCACATCTTTGAAGCCGAAGATTACCTCCATCTGGTTCTTCCATCGGTCCCAGTTCTTGGAATCAAGAACTGGTAGGTTTCCGCCCATAATTCCATTTGATTTCTCCATTGCAAAAAACAAATCAATTTGCACACTAATTACCAGAATCACACTCCTGATCCCAGGGCCGTAAAGCTCTTGATACCAAATGTTAGAACAAATCACCTGTCTATCAGCTCACACACACACAGGATAGACGGGTCGCATGGCACAGACAGGTTGCGCGAAGCACACATGCAGGGCACAGACAGGTTGCGCGAAGCACACGCGGGGCACAGATGGGTTGCTCGAAGCACACACAAGTCATGAAGCGTAGACGAGTTAAACACACACAATAGACATATGAACAGTGTATAAACGGGTTACACAGAATTACTGAATAATTGCACACACACATTTATTGATCCATTCACAAGTATTTATACACACATAGATGTTAATCCCACACGGATTAACTGATTTACAGTTACACTTCTAAATGTCACTAACTAACTCACATTACTAACTGAATTAACTAACTCAATAGAATCTACGTCTCGACGGTTTTAGGCGTACGAGGCGCGGCGTCGACGGTTCCGGTACGGTGCTGCAAGACGGAGATCATGTTGCGGTTCCGCTGCCGTGGTGGGTCACATTTGCAGTTGGGCTTGGTGGGAACGTGGCGCTGGACGTCTTGGAAGGTGGCAATGTTGCTCATGCTTCCCTCCCTATCTCCGGTTTCTATCCTCAAAGGGGACCCTAACCTCACTTCGGACCTCGATTTTTATGGGAGAAAAAGATCCACAATTGTGTTCTGATTTTGGATCTATATGTTCCTTAAACCAGAAAGTTTATTGTGAATTTTTGAATGGATCTATTTTCTTTTTTTGGGAATATGGGAAAGGATGATTGAATGGCAGTGATGCACGGCAGAGAGAGCAGTGATGCACGACGGAGAGAGGAGGAGATGCAAGGGTGTTTTTTCAAATTTATTAAAAGTTATGGATTAATTTTAAAATTTAATAAAATGTATTGTTACCTTTTGATCAGGTAACTGGTACCCAATCACAACCATTCTTTTATTTAATTATATATCAATGGTTTAGAAAAAAGAGGACTAGTCCTCCAAATCTTTTAGGGAGTACAGAAGACAAACTCCGGTTTAATTATATCTAAATGGTTACAAAACAGGGGCAATTCTAACATCCTCCGTCTTAAGAGTTGAGGATCGGTCCTCCTTGGTATTTTACGGGAAGTAGCCGGTATATCGGTAAGAGAAAAAAAAAATTCAAAGGACAAACAAATGATCGTGACAAACCCAACTTCTTCCAATCTTCAATGAATTTTCTGAACGCAGAATTTCTAATGACAAAACCAGATTCTTCAACCGCCTAAGAACTTTAGAAAACCAAGAAGATGAAAGCTCTCCCTTCTTTAATTAATTTTCTAGACGCAGAAATTCTCAGTAAACTCAGAGCAAAGAACCTTGAAAACCAAGAAGATGAAAGCTCTTCCTAAGCTTCGTATGATCAACCCCAACATCACACAATTATTCCAAAGAAAATTCTCCATTAAAGATTGTTCAGAACATTACAACATCCTAAAAAATTCAACAAAAAAAGAATAAAGGAAAAAAACACATTTCACATAAAATCCTAGATCTTAAAACCATTCTCAGGTGCCACGCCATCGGCATTAACAGATTTGAATCGTTTAAGAAGAGATCTGAATCGTCATCGAAACCATATAACAGATTTGAATCGTCACCGAAACCATAACCTCAGATCTGAATCGTCACCATAGGCTTCTCAATCAGCTTTGAAAATGCTGTAATTGTTATGAACAATTACTTGATGTGGTTTTGAGTAATAACAAATCAAAGAAATAAGTTTGTTAAAAATATTGCATATATAATTTATCATATAAACGTGAGAACATTGCTAACTATGTGCTCAAGTGTGCATATTGATAAATCAAAGATAAGTCTTTATAGTTTAAAGACTGTAAGGACTGCACGAAGAGTCCAATGATATCAAAGGAAGTTATATAAGTCCAAAGCTTAAGCACGTCCAACATATCTCAATGAGCAACCATCTTACAAGTTGAAGCTAAGTAGCAGAACAAGGAGAATACACCTTAAAAATATAGTAAATGTTCTGCGTCCAATATAATGAAGTATATACTCCAGGAAAACAAAGACCGAAGGTCCGACGTAACACTTATAAGGAAAGAAGCTATGAAGGTCAGAAAAGATATCAATGGTCAGAAACAAGATTTGACATAATATGTGATAAACTTATCCAAATAAGATGATCTTGGACTCTCTGGAAAGAAAAGAGAAAGATCTACATCTTTTATGAAGAAGTCGAGATCTTAATCAATCTCTATCGGGGTGAAATTTTGTCCGCAAGTTGGAGACGTAATGCTGTTCCTGACAGCCAAACCATTCATGCGTCCAATGGAAATATCTGGATCTGTAGGTGTCCAAATTGGACAAAATAGGTGTCAAATTAAAGCTAACTTCCATAGCTATATTTTTCATGAAGACATTGAAGACTAATTCGAAGGTGAAGAAGGTCAAAGAAGTAAAATACGTTGATTTGGTAGATTTTACGAATTTGACAGCCTTGTGAATATGTCTACCGCAGAACAAAGCATCCGAGCTCATTTAAGAAGCGTCTAATGAAGCTAATCAAGTATCTACTCATGATATAGAACAAATTGATGGCTGGACAAGTGATTTTGAATAAAGTATTATTATATTCAAAATCCAAGTTTTATCAGAAAATGAGACACTATTTTCAACCAAGTTCTGAAACATGAGTTACTATAGCAGAAGAAGACAAAAACTTCAGCAACTTTATTAGAAAGAAGGAAAAGGAAGAAAGATAAGAAAAGACTGAGCAAAAGTGCAAAAGCTGCATAAGCAAAAACACTTTATCTAAAGTGTACTCAGCATAAAGGATAAAGACTTTGTGCAACAGTCAAAAATCTCCAACAACTATATTTCAATAGCTATATTTTTATATGTCTATATAAGGGATATCTGTAGATGAAGATCAGTGAGAGTGAATGCTTATACAAGATAAGATTGCTACTGTTGTTGCTACTGCAGTTGATAAAAATGAGAGCATCACTATTTACATCTCAATAGAATTTCTTCTCAACATAATTATTCTATACCCACTCAAGTGAGTGTTATAAGAGATTTTCTTTAGTTCTTATGAACTTCATTATATATTCACTTTTGTGAGTGTAGGAAGAACACTTTCTCTATACTTCATTTTAAAACACACTCTGGGAGTGTTGTGCGATTATTTCTATGTAACCTTCATCAAAATTCAGTGATCCTGAAGAGGCTAGGCTAAAATAATACTGGCAACGGTCTGGAGAGGCTGGTTAAGAAGAATACTTATTGAGCCTGAAGAGGTTAAGTGAAAAGAATACTCAACGTCCTGGAGAGGTCGGTGAAGAACAATACTCAATGAGCCTGGAGAGGCTAGGCGAAAAGAATACTCAACGGTTTGAAGAGGTCGGTTAAGAAAAATACTTGCTGAGCCTGGAGAGGCTAGGTGTGCAAATAATACTTGTTGTAATTGTCTGGTATGATAATGAAAGAAAACTCAGTTGACGTTGGGGACTGGACGTAGGTCATGGTTTTTATGAGTGAACCAGGATAAATCTTGTTGCATGTTTCTCTCTGCCCATATCTCTTTATCTATGTTGTTTTATGTATTTCAAAAAGTTTCTAACTAGGGATAAGAACTATGTTCTAAAATTGTTTTCAAAAGTATTTATCCCCTAACAACAAATTACGTCCAATCTGGTTAGAGTCCAGCGTCCGATATAATTGGACTCAACATAGTCCGATGTAATCGGACTCACAACAGTTTGTGTCCGATATAATTGGACTCAGCATAGTCCGATGTAATTGGACTCAACACAATTTGCGTCCGATGTAATTGATAGTCCGATGTAATTGGACTCAACACAATTTGCGTCCTATGTAATTGATAGTCCGATGTAATTGGACTTAGCATAGTCCGATGTAATTGGACTCAACACAATTTGCGTCCGATGTAATTGGACTCAACACAGTTTGCGTCCGATGTAATTGGACTGAACATAGTCCGATGTAATTGGACTAAGAGAAACTGACACACTCTAAGTTATTTTGTATTACAAAATATGTTAGTAAAACATCTCTGATTCATCTCAATGTTCCTTGAACATATTCAGAAAAGAGTTTTTGGTGCTGGTTATCTGTTTTGAAGAAAAGTTTTTAAAATTCCAACATCACCCAATTCACCCCCCTCTTGTGTGATGGTCGCTTGACCCAACAATTGGTATCAGAGCTTCGTGCTCTGGTAAGGAAGCTTAAATGCTTAGAGTTAAAGATCCTTGTTATCTTAGCAACCAAAACTCAGTTTTCAAAAATGTTTGTTTTTAAAGTTGAAAAACTTCTTTTTTTTTAAATGAGCTGTTGTTTTAAAATAATATTCAAAAATGCTTTTACTGATATGTGAGATCTTGTTTCCAATGTTTTTAATAAAATAAAATTATGTGTTGTGTTTAACAAATCAAAAATTTGCTCTTGTGCTAAAAATAATTGTTTCGTACTTGATGCTATTTATTGTACTGACAACTTGTCTAAGTTGCTTCTCAAGAGCAGGTGTTCCTCTTAAATATTATTCAAGTCTTTTACTATACAAATTATGCATCCATGGAAAGGAAGACTATGAGGTACATAATTCAATGTTTAAATATTGTTCATCGATGCTGCATAATGTATATAATGATTTAAACAATAAGTTGTTATCTTTGGAAAATATTTCCTCGATTGAAAATCTGTTTGAAAAATTAAAAATTGTTTATGCTTTTCTAAAAAATGGAATTTCTTCAAACTATAAAACCTCAACTTCTTTTATAAATTGTTTTTTTTTTGAACAAGTTGAGGAATGTTTTTTTCAAAATCCAAATCTCTTTGTAATACTTTAAGAAGACTAGATCTCTATCTAATATCATTATATGTATTTATTGTGATTGTACATGACATGCTCTCATGTATGCTTCTATAGAATACTTTATAATATGGGAAATAAATCAGTTGGGGTTCCTAAAACTTCAAATTGTCTATCTTCTAACTATTACAATTAGCTTCAAATTGCATATCCACTAACTCCCAAGGACCCAAGCCAAAGTGGGTACCAAAAGTCCTTTCTAGTGTTTTAGTTTTACAGGACAATGTTGAAAATGAAGAATAGATCACCAACATAGAAGGAAACCTTCTACAAAAGTGCATCCCAAAAATGAATGTGTCTTTCAGAAGGAGAATGCTCTCATCCAAGCCTTTTCCTGCACAAAATGAAAAATCTGTGATGTCTAATACTTCAAATTAGAAGAGATGGATGAAAAGGACTCTTTATGGATGGCCAGGACCAAGTCCAAAATAAACTTGAGAAACACTTCAAAAGGAAAATACTCCACAGGTCCACAAGGTCGACGAACACAAAGAAGAAATCAGCATGAAGAAAATGACTTAAAAAAAATGGTTATCTCTACCTTTAACTCTTGCTGTGATTAAGTGCAATTTTTTTTTTAAAAAAAAGTGGTTGATGACTTCTTGTGCTATTTCTCACAAAATAATATACTGCATTTTTGTTAGCATGATATTTTGTACTCAACTCTGAGTTTGTAATCAATTGTTTATCACATGAATTAGAATTGTCTTATAATTTGACTCTTTTATATTCTTAATTCTCAACAACTCCTTGGAAAATTACTTTCTACTTAAGGTGCCAAATATTTCAAATTATACTATAATATGCTGGTATATAATCTAAAATGAACCATATATGGGTTAAAGTTACAATTGTTCCCGTACATATAAGTTTTTTCTGTTATCATTCTATTTGCTGAAGATTTATATTATTGAAAATGCTTGCAAAATTATGTTGAAATATTATTGTTAATCTGAGTGTTAGAAAAGTCTTTGCAAGTTTTGCATGCAGCAATTGAAAATTGAAAGCAATAGTGGACAAAAGAAGGTAATTGCAGAAAAATGTTGTATACCCTCGTCAACCATTTCTAAATGATCGAATGCTTAAAGAGCTTGTAACTGATTTTGAGACACCAATCAACAATACGATTGGACTCAGCATCCATTGGACTCATCACACAGTCTAGATTTGGACTTAGCACATATTGGACTCAGAAAGTGTCCAATGTGCGTCCAATGTCTTCGGACTTAGTCTGCGTCCAAAGTCTTCAGTCCAATACAATAGCTTCCAAGCACCTTTCATTCAAAATGCTTGAAGACTATCACAGAAGGAAAGCCGAATAAAAATGGATATTAGAAAGGATATTCATGGCACTAATATTCAAATCAAAGGATTCAAGTGGAAGAAAGAGCTAAACATGGGTTTCTCCAAGCACATATGAAGAACTGGATGAGCCACTTCAACTAAGGAGCATCACACATCACAATTTTCAATAAGTATCTCTATTCCCAAAATTGTTATAGTGTCTTGGGATAACATGATGGCTTTTGTTAAAAATATTATTGGTTTCAAAAGTTGTGATTGCATGACAAATTTTATTGGCTTTACATGTGAACTTAAAATCATCTTATGATGGGAAAATAAATTATGTTTAAACGTCATATCTCAGGGGGAGCCTAGTAATTTTCTTTCTTATGCTCTTTCCTATTATGATACTTAGATTGCTTTTATACTCCCTTCTTTTTGTGTTGTCAAAAGGGGAAGGAAATATATGATTTATATGATGTCATAACTGATTTTGAGTATCTTATACTCTGATATAAAGTTCATGCATTACTTTGTTTATGCATTATCTCAAATAAGTGTCTAATGATCTATCTGCTATGATATATCAATTTTATGTGCTTAACTCTGATCAACTCAAGAAAGAAATTTAGTGTATCATGCTCTGGTATATGTAAAAAATGTAATAGAGGGAAAAACAATCATATAAAATATCATAATCTTTTTTGTTGATAACAAATAGGGGGAGAAATATAGGATAAATATATAACATATTTTTAGGTGATTTGTCATCCTCAAAAAGGGGGAGATTGAAAATGCTGTAATTGTTATGAACAATTACTTTATGTGGTTTTGAGTAATAACAAATCAAAGAAATAAGTTTGCTAAAAATATTGCATATATAATTTATCATATAAACGTGAGAACGTTGCTAACTGTGTGCTCAAGTGTGCAGATTGATAAATCAAAGATAAGTCTTTATAGTTTAAAGACTGTAAGGACTGCACGAAGAGTCCAATGATATCAAAGGAAGTTATATAAGTCCAAAGCTTAAGCACATCCAACATATCTCAATGAGCAACCATCTTACAAGTTGAAGCTAAGTAGCAGAACAAGGAGAATACACCTTAAGAATATAGTAAATGTTCTGTGTCCAATATAATGAAGTATATACTCCAGGAAAACAAAGACTGAAGGTCCGACGTAACACTTATAAGGAAAGAAGCTATGAAAGTCAGAAAAGATATCAATGGTCAGAAACAAGATTTGACATATTATGTGATAAACTTATCCAAATAAGATGATCTTGGTCTCTCTGGAAATATAAGAGAAAGATCTACATCTTTTATGAAGAAGTCGAGATCTTAATCAATCTCTATCGGGGTGAAATTTTGTCCGCAAGTTGGAGACGTAATGCTGTTCCTGACAGCCAAACCATTCATGCGTCCAATGGAAATATCTGGATCTGTAGATGTCCAAATTGGACGAAATAGGTGTCAAATTAAAGCTAACTTCCATAGCTATATTTTTCATGAAGACATCGAAGTCTAATTCGAAGGTTAAGAAGGTCAAAGAAGTAAAATACACTGATTTGGTAGATTTTACGAATTTGACAGCCTTGTGAATATGTCTACCGCAGAACAAAGCATCCGAGCTCATTTAAGAAGCGTCTAATGAAGCTAATCAAGTGTATACTCAGAATATAGAACAATTTGATGGCTGGACAAGTGATTTTGAATAAAGTATTAATATATTCAAAATCCAAGCTTTATCAGAAAATGAGACACTATTTTCAACAAAGTTCTGAAACATGAGTTACTGTATCAGAAGAAGACAAAGACTTCAGCAACTTTATTAGAAAGAAGGAAAAGGAAGAGAGAGAATAAAAGACTGAGCAAAAGTTCAAAAGCTGCAGAAGCAAAAACACTTTATCTAAAGTGTACTCAGCATAAAGGATAAAGACTTTGTGCAACAGTCAAAAATCTCCAACAGCTATATTTTTATATGTCTATATAAGAGAGATCTGTAGATGAAGATCAGTGAGAGTGAATGCTTATACAAAATAAGGTTGCTACTGTTGTTGCTACTACAGTTGATAAAAATGAGAGCATCACTATTTACATCTCAATAGAATTTCTTCTCAACATAATTATTCTATACCCACTCAAGTGAGTGTTATGAGAGATTTTCTTTAGTTCTTATGAACTTCATTATATATTCACTTTTGTGAGTGTAGGAAGAACACTTTCTCTATACTTCATTTTAAAACACACTCTGGGAGTGTTGTGCGATTATTTCTATGTAACCTTCATCAAAATTCAGTGAGCCTGAAGAGGTTAGGCGAAAATAATACTGGCAACGGTCTGGAGAGGCTGGTTAAGAAGAACATTTATTGAGCCTGAAGAGGTTAGGCGAAAAGAATACTCAACGGCCTGGAGAGGTCGGTGAAGAACAATACTCAATGAGCCTGGAGAGACTAGGCAAAAAGAATACTCAACGGTCTGAAGAGGTCGGTTAAGAACAATACTTGCTGAGCCTGGAGAGGCTAGGTGTGCAAATAATACTTGTTGTAATTATCTGGTAAGATAATGAAAGAAAACTCAGTTGACGCTGGGGACTGGACGTAGCTCATAGTTTTTATGAGTGAATCAGGATAAATCTTGTTGCATGTTTCTCTCTGCCCATATCTCTTTATCTATGTTGTTTTATGTATTTCAACAAGTTTCTAACTAGGGATAAAAACTATGTTCTAAAATTGTTTTCAAAAAGTATTTATCCCCTCACAACAGATTGCATCCAATCTGGTTAGAGTCCAGCGTCCGATGTAATTGGACTCAACATAGTCCGATGTAATCGGACTCACAATAGTTTGTGTCCGATATAATTGGACTCAGCATAGTCCGATGTAATTGGACTCAACACAATTTGCGTCCGATGTAATTGATAGTCCAATGTAATTGGGCTCAGCATAGTCTGATGTAATTGGGCTCAACACAATTTGCGGCCGATGTAATTGATAGTCCGATATAATTGGACTCAACACAATTTGCGTTCGATGTAAATGGACTGAACATAGTCCGATGTAATTGGACTCAGAGAAACTGACAAACTCTAAGTTATTTTGTATTACAAAATATGTTAGTAAAACATCTCTGATTCATCTCAATGTTCCTTGAACATATTCATAAAAGAGTTTTTGGTGCTGGTTATATGTTTTGAAGAAAAGTTTTTAAAATTCCCACATCACCCAATTCATCCCCTCTCGTGTGATGGTTGCTTGACCCAACAAGCTCCTCTGTTCTGAACGCAGCCGAGGAATGACTACCATAACCGCATGGGGCATATTACGTTGACTTGGGGCGACCGCGACTTGGAGTCGTGGATCAGCCACCAGAGTTGAAAAATGACGACATAGAGGAAGAGCTCCACTGCAGCCCCCAACCATCGTGCGCGACCTTCACCTCGAACCCGCGAACCATGTGCATCCGTCCCTGTGCGCACCTCCACCTCCATTGCAAAGCTTCAACGGCCGCCGAAGAAGAAATCGGAGAGGAGGACCAAGCCTGGCATTATCCTTGTCTCCAGTCCCGCTTCTCCGCCACTGATCTCCTCCTCCTCCTACCCCACCACTTCACACATGCTCCTTGCCCTCTCTGGTAGTAATGGCCTATCAGTCCCGTCGGAGAACACCAATGCTCCGGCTAACCCCGCCGCCTTCGAGGGGTAGGTGGAAGATGGAGATTGAGGAAGAGCAAGGTCAAGGGGTGATTGTGATTGTGATTGTCCGGTTGTTGGTCAAAAGGTGATCTTTTTCTCTTTTAATCTCTTCCATTCATTTATTTTAATAATAAATGAACGACTAGGATTGAGAGATGATCCATCCTCCATATTTTGATCCGAGGATTGAAGACAGCCCCACAACAAAACAGTTGAGAATACTACTATTAGAGCATCTAAATATTTTTTCATGCGGATGGATTTATGGTTTCTTTTCCTTGTACTCACCTGATCCTACCTTTCTTTTCTTGTGTTCACACTTATCATTTCACATTTTGGCAAGGTGCCGTGTATGATGCTCCTTGTCAAAGGAAGATGCATTCAAGCACATTTGATCTAAGTCGGTAGTCATTTAGAAAAAGTCGTCAATAGTTAAAAATTATGATAAGCAAGTACCGCCTCCACTCTTACTAGTATGTCCGCTGTCCTCCTCCAACCCCAAAAATAAGAGTGTAAGCGAATCCGATCCGATATGTGAATCCGATAGATTTGAATCAATCTAAATCGATTTTTACGGTAGGGATCCGATCGGACCGGATCGAATCCAATGGTCGAAATCCAATGGCCTTCGATTCAGATCTTGGATTTGAAAACTGAAATCTGATCCGATCCGAATCGATTTTTAAAAAAAAGACATTTTATTATTCAAAGTAATATTTTAATATAAAGTTATAGAATAAAGGTTCAAATTGGGTCATTGACAAAAAAACAAGATGACATTTTGGTCCATGAAAAATGAAAATACCAATTTAATCATCAAGAATGTAAAATGCGGGTCAAATTAATCCTTTTTTATGATAATTTTTAGGGACAATTTTGTCCCTGTCAGGGAATATTTTGACCCACATTTTATACTCTTGAAGATCAAATTGATATTTTTTATTTTTCAGGGACCAAAATATTACGGTGTTTTATCATTGAGGACCATTTTGAATCTTTACTCAAAGTTTTATTTTATTAATTTATTATATTTGACATTACTTTCCTTTTATCTAACCTTTCTTTCAATTTTGAAATCAGCCTCCAGAACCATGCTCCTTCCCTCCCTAGCTCCCTTATCGTCTTCTTCCTTCATGCGGCACTGTTCTACCTCGAGTGTGACTTCGTACCTCCGTGCGACACCGAGTCCGTTTTCTTCCTCTGTGCCTCTCTGTCCTCTGTGCGTCGTGATCTTAAATAAATTCATTCATTTTTGAGGAACGGTGCAATCTTGTTGGCCTTTGCGCTTGTATTATGAGGTTGATTAAGTGTTACTTTTGTTATATGCATAAAAATCTTTTTTTTATTCCTGTTACGTTTTATTTTGTTAATTCTTACTATATGATAGCAAATGTGTAACATTTAAACATAATAATCATATACAAATATCAAGCATGCTATCATAAATTTTATTACGAAAACATAATAATCATATATAGCATGAATCTCTATTATCAAGAACAACTAAAACTTGATACCTTAGGGTCTGTTTGGGAGTTTGGAGGGGAAGGGAGGGAAATTGTTTGAGGTGAAAGTGATGGGGAATGAGGTTAGGAAGGGAGAATAATCTTCCACCTTGCATGGTGGTTTGTTTTTCAACAAAAGAACCAAAATCTCCCAAAATGGAGGAATTGAAAAAATGAACTAGGGGAGGGTTTTGGAGGGTTTTTAAAAGTTTTTTACATCCTTTTTTTCTCTTAAAAAACTCTCAAATGTCTTCCCCTCCTCTCCCTTCCCCTCCCAACTTGTAAACAAACCCTTAGGATCTACAACATGCTGATTTATCAAAGATATTAACAATACCTGGATCCATTGCATATTCCTGACCTCAAGCGTGTTCTGAATCCATTGTATGTTCCTGACCTTAAGCGTTCTTCAGAAGAGGAACTTGATCACTAACCGTCACGAAATGAGGATGGCAATCCTGAAACACAGAGAGGGGAGAGAAAAGAGAGACGGATAATGAACATCCGTTGGCTTGTGGTTTTTCCTCAACCGGGACTCCTTATGCCTTAGTTGCTCTTCAAATGGAGAGAAGAGGCGGTATGCCATATTATCCGGTGTATTGGGGACCATAGCCTATATATAGGATGGTGGCCAATTAGGGTTCCCATTATTCCGAAATGGGCCATCAATGACACACACTCATATTTAGCCCGTATCAATTAACTAATTTATTATCAAATCAGAAATTCAATTAGCCTTATCACTTAATTTGATCACATATCAATTAAGGCTCCTAATTGATAAATAGCTAATATAATTAATTGACGATGTCTGCCCACATTATGACATTGGAATATAATTAAATACAGAATATTCCAATAATATCCCACTTGAGCAATATATCGTCATAATTAAATCAGAATTCTTTAGGCATGCATTCAAACGCTATTTATCTTTAAATTTCCCCTTTACAATATGGTCCACCTCTTACATCAACAATGGGACCACCGCAGCTTTTTTCTCTAATGTCTATTATGACTAAACCCCGACGACCACCACATCAATGCACTTGATGACATAGATCGATATGGATGAGTGGCATGGAAATTTCATGCAATGTGATCTTTGAATCATGTCTATTTCCAACTGGTCCAACTTAAGTCTTTAGTGAGATCAATTTTGCAATTTTGCAAACCAAAGTCCTTAATATGTAAATAAATTTTACACACAACAAGATACGAACAAGTTTATAGTGAACTCATAAACATAACTTTATTTCTGCAGAAAGTCCGAAATAACACAAGGTTTGTATCTCAAACATAAAACACAAATAAAGACTCCCACTAAACTAAGGCATCCTCAGTGACAACACCCATATGAGCAACATGCTCGTGAAAAATCTCAGGTGTCAAGCCTTTAGTTAGTGGATCTGCTAGCATGGAATTTTTCCCTATGTGCTCCATAGAAAACTATTTTTCTTGAACTCTTTTCTTAACTACAAGATATTTGATGTCGATGAACTTCGACTTTGTAGAACCCATGTTGTTGTTGAAGTACAATATGATTGACTTATTTGTCACAACCTAACTTGAGTGGTATTTCAATACCTTTTACTAAATGCAACCAAGTGGCAAAGAATTACTCCAGTCATATCTCGTAGTCGGATGCCTACTATCTTGGCATCCTGTAAAATCGGAGTCAGAATTCCTAATGATCTCTAAACTGTTAAATCTCCTATATGTGAGCATATGCCCTTTTGTTCTCTTTAAGTATCTCACATTCCTTATGGTTGCTTTTCCAATAATCCTTGAATTGCTCAATTATCTGCCTAATAATCCTACTATGTACTCTATTTCCGGATGCGCACAAACCTGAGCATACATTAGACTTCCCACAGCCGAAGCATAAGGAATCTTCTGCATTTCCTGAATTTCCAAATTTTCGTAAGGGCATTTAATTGAGACTAAAATGTCTCCCTTAGTGACCGAGGTATCTCCTGATTTACTATCTTTCATGTCGAACTTATCCAAAACTATATCGATATAGCTCTTTTGCGATAACCCAAAGATACCTCGAGAATGATCTCTAAGTATCGAATTCCTAAGATAAAAGAAGCGTCCCCAAGATCTTTCACCAAAAAATTCTTTGTCATAAATTTCTTGGTTTCGCGCTATAAGCCTATATCGTTCTTGGCTAGCATAATATCAACATATAATACCAGAAAAATGAACTTACTCCCACTGAGCTTGTAATACCCATAGTTGTCTTCGATATTCATCTTGAAACCAAATGAGATAATCTTTTGATGAGACCTGTGGTATCACTAACGAGACGTCTTCTTTAGCCCGTAGATAGATTTTGTCAATTTTCAAACCATCTTCTCTGTGTCTTTCGACACAAAGTTTCCTGGTTTGCATTATATACATTTGTTTCATCAATGTTGCCATTGCGAAACACCGTCTTGACATCCATCTCGTGAAGCTCCAAATTATAATAAGCAACGTGAGCCATGATTGTCCTTAAAAGAGTCATTCAATGATACTGAAGAGAATGTCTCTTTACAGACAATCCTTTCTTTTGAGTATAGCCTTTTGCCACTAGACAAACACCTTCAAGTAACAGGATAAGTTTCAAACCTTATTGTCTAGCTTGAGCTTGTACTCATACCTTCAATCCACTTATCCGAATAGAAACGTCATATGGTTTGATGGGAGTTGATAGAATCATCTTCCATTATACCATTTACCTTATGTTCGTAGAGAAATACTATATAATTATCCAAAGTAGTATTCACTATTTCTTTAGTGGATCATGGCAAAAGGCATCGGCTCTTGATGCTTTAGTTTTTGAGGGTGTTGAGTTTGACCTTCAGGAATAATTTCCTTATCTTGAATGGGAAGAATAATAACAATATCCTCACAAGGATCCAAATTTGCTACACCAATAGCAACTGTATGAGTTGTGTGAACACCTAATTTTGTCCGGTTAAAAAATAAAAATAAAAATAACAAAAAATAATAAACATAAATTAAGAGTAATAATTTTGGGTGAGAGAGTCATAAACCGGTCCATTGAGCTTTGGGCTAAAATGGATCATTACAATAACAAGAAAATAAAAATCATGGAATAATAAAATAAAATATTGTTTGCCCAAAGTTAGTAAGTCTTCAAAAAATCATCCTCATTGATTTGGTTATAATATGTCAAGTTGCTCTTTTAAATAAGATATGAAATTAACTCCATAAAATCATTAATGGTAGGATTCCAATCAAATTGATTTTTGGTTTAAATTGATTCAATTGAGTCTATAATTAGAAAGATTTGAATGATAAAATAAAAAGGGGTTTGATTGATTGATCTTAATGAAATTAATTGAATCAAAATCTGAATAATTTGGTGATGATTGATGCTAAAATAAATGCTTTCTTAACCTAATTGCTAATTATAAAGAGGATAAAAAAAAAATTCTCAAAGCACAGTTTTGAGAGCTCCTGGATCCTTTCTACAATGTCTTCACCTTCTTCTTCTTCACGTAGTCCCTTTTAGCTATTTTCCACCACAAAGGCAGACTCCATTGCCACAACATCCATCATCACTTTCACAGTTCACTAGCAGAACCCAAGTCACCCTATTACCAAGTCACAGCAGCTCCGCCACTGTCACGGTGGACTGTCATCAGCTCCACCGTGCATCAGCCGCCACCTACGTCTAGGACCCCTTGCTAGAGCCACTCATCACCCAACCGCGTAGCAGCCGGAACACCACCCAAAACCGCCGCACCAAAGCCTAGAAACACCGTCGCAGACCAACCCAATAGCACGGGGCACGCAGTCCCGCCACCGTCTTCACCACGAACCGATCAGCCGCTCCATACTCGCGTCTTCTTCCTTGGACCAAAGCTGCCATAGCCAAACCAGCGGTGAGCCACACCAGTCCCTTTGCCGGAGACACCACATCGTCACCAGAAGTTCGTGTCGCAAACCAGTATTATGAACTTAATTATAATGGCATATGATTTTAGTTAGACTATTATCGTAATCTCAATTTTTTTGTTTCAGTATTGTTAATATTATTTATTCCTATTGCTGTTATTAATTACTTCAAAAAAACCATTTGCATCACTTTCGTCTTAAAATAATAGCATCTTTGTTACCACTGATTGTTATCAACAAAATAACATCAAATACATCATTAATGTTAGTATTACTTTAAAACATATTCCTTTTATAATTTTTTTTAGGGATTAACTAGTTGTGACAGCTAGATTAATTTCACTCTCTAGGACGCATGAGTTGACACAACTCAGAAATCCCGGAGTCCCCCTTTGTTAAAAATATAATCAACCAAATTAAACAACCTCATTTTCGAAAATATTAAAGCCATTATTGTAAGGGATTAAGTTAGCAGTGACAGCTAAATTAATCCTATTTTAAGGACGCATGAGTTGTGACAGCTCAGAAATTCTAGAAATAAAAAAAAAAACCTCTTTGTTTTAAAATGAATAATAAATAAATAAATAAAATCAACACAAATCTTTTTTCTAAAAAAAATAATAAAAACATAAATAAATAAACAAAATCACTAGAATCTTTTTTCTAATAAAAAAATAAAAACAAAATAAAATCAACCAACCACAAATATTTTCTACAAGAACTACGTAGCTTTGAATTCCCTATCGCACCGAGGGATACGTAGGAGCAAGGACCATCCTTGTCAAGCTAAACAATTTGTTTTTTTTAATTCTTCTTCCTTATTTTAGAGCTCAAATTAATTAAATAATAAATCTTTCATTTTTAGGGGTAAAACATAAGTTATTATAATTTTACGCAATTAGTTAGAGGCAACCGTTTTTTAATGGACGTGTAGGGTGCTAATACCTTCCCTATTCGTAATCGACTCCCGAACTTAATTTCTGGTTAAAGACCAACTTTTTAGGGTTTTCCATTTTTTACCTAATTAAAATAAAATTGGTGGTGACTCCCTCGAATCCCTTAATAATCTATTTTTTCGCGACGTCCGGACGGGACGGTTGCGACAAATTGGTTCAAGGATTAGAACCAATTCTTCCTCAAAGATATTGTCTCTAATCTTATCTCTCCCAAACTCAATATCCTCAAAGAACTAGTCAGTTCCTGTCTCAAGGTTTCTTTAATTTGGGATTATCAAATTCACATACCCCTTTGACCTTTTAGAGTATCAATAAGGTTGCCGCTCACTATTTGGGGGGCTCCAATTTCCTTCGCAAGACTCATAAGGTCTTGCCTTAGTTGGATGTTCCCATACTTGAAAGTGATTGATAAGTCACTTTAGTTGGTACTCTGTCAAGCATTTAAGCTGCAATCTTTACTGTTACTCTCGTAGTGACTTTGGTAAGGTAGAATGACTAATCATAATCCTTACCATACCTTTAAGAGTCATTACTAGGACTTAACTGCATTCTTGATAGCCATGTTCTGATATATTTAACTTTAATGCATTTAATACAAACAATAAAATGTATAAGTCCAATGGAATCTAGGATTCCCTGATACAAGTTGCTCAACTCTATTCGTAGAGATGTGCTCTAAATGTTTGTGTTATAGTGCTCCTTAATTTTACTATCAACATTACGCTTAGTGTCGTACGATTCCTCACTCAATGTTTTGCCACAAGAGGTCTCAATACCAAGCAATTATAGTTTGTTCAGCCCATAGTTTAACTGGTTCCTACAATATTTGAATTTAAAAGACAAATTGAATCCGTCGTCAAAATTATCCTGATTTGTTCAATAAGAAACCAAAACCAAATTTCATCTAAATGGTGACTAAACCAAAATGTCTTTTAATTTCAAATATTAGCCAGTAACAACAATCTAAAATGTCAATAGCCTTATCCTATACTGACTGGGTCAACTCCAATATAGATGCATCTTTCAGCATCACTTGACCTTCATCAGTTCAGACAATCCTTTATAGGCATGCCAAACATGATATTTGGGACATTTCTTCTTTAGATAGTACCCGATGTCCTTATAAAAGAAATAATTGTGACCCTACTTATTTCTTTTGAGACGGGTCATTAGCAGCTTTATCCTTAGTTTTCTTTTGTTGGCCCTTATCTTTAGAGGTATTTGTCAAATGAGCACTATTTATCTTCTCTTGCTTCATTGTTTCCTTTCTTGCACACCTTATGAAATGAATCCATTCAGATATCATTTCTCTTTACAGCAGCTATAAGCTGACTTAAACGGACCGAATTGTGCATGAAGGAATACCAAATGCTAAATGCATGGGCAAGTCGTTAGACAGCCCACGTTTTACCGCCTTAAGTTTAAGAGCAAGATTGGACATTCCCATAATGTGCTCCTTACGTTTCCTTTGTCTTTATACTTAATGAAAATCTAGCTCTTCAATGGGTGCTTGCTTTCGTCTTTATTGCTTTCAGAAAGCACTTTTAATTTCAGCAAGGAAATCTCTGGCATTAATTATTCCATCCAAAATAATACCCCTAAAGATCTCTAGAATATCGTCCTTTATGATAATAAGACCCATGCAACTGGAGCGGTCCCACTTTCTGTACTAGATCAGAATTGTGATTTTCTCCATCTTTATTCAAGGTCTAGAACCAAGAACATTCTTAATGTTCTCCTTTCAATCCCGAAAATTAGTCAGAACTTTTGAGAATCGAAATTGATTTAAATCAGCATATACATAAGCAATATTAGCTTTAAAGAGAACATAAGTACCGTAAAGATACTCACCAAAATATCTTGTGCACCATTAATATTAAGTCTTTGGACAATAACATTAATTGCCAGTGGTATTTTATTGTAATGATCAAACACTGGTGATAATTTCTGTCAAACAACAGCTATCTTTGGATACTCTGTTATTCACATGAAAATGATCTTTATAATCAGTATGTGTTTACCATCACAGGTGTGAATACAACCGTGCCAAATATTAATCTTCCTTTGAGCCGATTAATACCCACATAATCTTTAATATTTCTTTTGAGTGATTTTCATAAGAGAGGTCACCTTGACGACTTCATGCTTTAAGTGACTCACACTCACTCGAAATCCAAATTGGCAAATTGAAGACCCAAACAAGATATCAAGCGCACCATTAATCCCCAATCTTCGGATTGTAAGAATTAACTGCAAGTGATACTCTCAATGCAATGATCAAATATTGGTGATAAGTCCTGTCAAATAATGGTCACCTTCGGGCATCCCATTATCCATATGGAAAATACTTTATAATCACCACATATTTACCATCACAGGTATGTAATTATCCGGCCTAGTTGTGCCTTCCTTCAGGCCGACAACAATTGACATGAATAATTTCATACTACATCTTTTATAAATCCAATTGAATTAAATTTATGCAATAGAGGTTACTTCGGCAACATGTTGTTTCAACCAACTCAACCAAAATTACTAGACAATTTTAATAAAAAATGAGGGGTCCCGAATTTGTCCTTTTCACACTAAAAACATGAAAACCTTAATGCCTAGTGTGAAAGGAAAAAAAAAATTTCTAATATGTAAACTTTCCGAATAGGTGGTTCTATAGTTCTAATATTAGTCCTTAGAGTCTGGACCCATTTCGAAATATTGCCCACAACCATAGGTAAACTATTAGAAGTGACAATACCCTCAAAAAGATCACTCTAAGTTAGGCCTTCGGGATAATCAAACAGGATGTACATCTAGAAGGCTACCACTACTCAACCTCTTCCCTATCTTAAGTTGCACTCAAACCCAGATATAGGATCTCACTCATATGTGTGTGAGAAAAGGTGTATGAGGCAATATACAAGCAACAACCCCGTTGCTCTAAGTCCTTACTTTATAGGCGCGGGCCATAAATTCATTCAATATCATATATAAAAGAAAGTCATTTAATAATTAAATGTAAAACCAAATTCCAAAACCTTCACGTACAGGCAAAGCAAGCCATTCTCAATCAAATCGAAAGAACAATTCTTATATATATATATGGATAAACAATTACTTGGAGGAAGCAATTCTAGCCTATAAAAATCCTGTACAGGAAACCACCAATGCAATTCAACATTTACATTAAAACTTTTGATTCTTTTATAATTCCTAATTTTCAAAAATTAGGATTTATAAAATAATCCCAATAAATCAAATATGAAGACTCGTTCCGATACCACTTGTAACATTTAAACTCAATAATCATATACAAGGCATGTTATCATAAACTTTATTGCGGAAACATAATAATCATATATAGCATGCATCTCTATTATCAAGAACAACTAAAACTTGATACCTTAGGATCTACACCATGCTAATTTATCAAAGATATTAGGAATACCTGGATCCATTGTATGTTCCCGACCTTAAGCGTTCTTCAGAAGAGGAACTTGATCACCAACCTTCACGAACGGAGGACGGCAATCTTGAAACACTGAGAGGGGAGTGAAAAGAGAGACGGGTAATGAACACTCGTTGGCTTGTGGTTCTTTCTCAACCGGGACTCCTTATGCCTTAGTTGCTCTTCAAATGGGGAGAAGAGGCGGTATGCCATATTGTCCGGTGTATTGGGGACCATAGCCTATATATAGGGTGATGGCCAATTAGGGTTCCCATTATTCCGAAATGGGCCAATAACATCCACTCATATTTAGCCCATATCAATTAACTAATTTATTATCAAATCAAAAATTTAATTAGACTTCTCACTTAATTTGATCACATATCAATTAAGGCTCCTAATTGATAAATAACTAATATAATTAATTGATAATATCTGCCCACATTATGACATTGGAATATAATTAAATACAGAATATTCCAACAAATTGATGTTTTTTCTTAGGCTAAATTGCACTTTCTGTCTACCAAGTTTTTTATGTTGGCGAAAATAGTCCCCCAACTTTTTTGTGGCGAATTTAGACCTTCTAAAATCCAAATGTTGCGAATTTGGTCCCTATTTTTTTTTAATTGCACTTTTGGTCCACTAAATTCATTGACTTTTTGCACTTTTGGTCCTCAATTTTTCCAAATTCCATGATTTGTAGAGACTAAAAGTGAAAAAAAACCCACAATTTTGGTGGACAAAAAGTGCAATTAAAAAATATGAGATCAAATTCGTAACATTTATATTTTAGGATGACTAAATTTGGCACAAAAAAAACTGAAAAACTTGGGGGACGAAATTGCGATTTAGCCTTTTTCTTATGAGATAGCTGTTAGAACCAAAGTGGTTATGGTCCATTAATCCCTTATGATCTTGATGTTAATAAAAGACTAATTTAAGTGAACAAAGATTAGTTATGGACTAATGCGTTTATCTTAAATGTGCAGGAAATTCTAAGTCTAAAGACTTGTAGTATGTCCAAAGCCTAAGGTCTCGTGCATTGTGGATTGTAAGCTTTAAACTTCGTATGTGAGTCCAAAGACTTTTTCCAATAAAAGTTTCTTTATCTGAGTCCAATGTATTGTCCTATAATATGCCTCCTTTAGCGCGAACGAGTACTTCTAAAATGTTTGAATTTATTATTCTTCATGTAAAAGCTATATATCCTTTGGACTAACATTCTTTGTAATCTTCGTACCATCGAACGCTGAAGCTAGTCTGCTTCTGACACAAAGGATTTGACTATCTCCAAAAGGAAAGACAAAAGGAAACTTTCGGGTACAAGGAAAAGGTGTCAGTACTACTTTGAGCTATCAGCCTGATAGTCTACTCTGCTTTTCAGAAGCTTCAACAAGTTATCAGACTTAACAGACCAAAGCATTTATTGCACGATCAGAACAGATCTTTTTCCATCCGTTAAAGACTTAAGAATGCTCAAGTCTTGATGGATATAAATACCCCCTCCTTTGAAGATGCACTGTGACGAACTTGAATGATATACAAGCAAACAAGCAAACAAGCAATCGCAAGAAATCAAAAGTTTTCTAGCTTACTCTATTCTTAAACTTTCATATCACTCTCTGTGAAGAGTATTTGTATTAGAGTTCAGAACTTAAGTTTCAAACCCTCACACTTAGTGAGTTAGTAGAACAAACTCTTTTCAAAAACCTAGTTGGTTGAGCTAGAAGAAGTTTGTCTAGAAAGAATACTTGAGCCTGAAGAGGCTTGTCTGTAAAAGAATACTTAGTTTTGCCTGAAGAGGTGTTGAATGCTTGTAACAAAGGATTTTGTTATAGTGGAAAAATCTCTTAGGTAGAGAGGATTGGACGTAACTTTTTGGTGAAGAGTGAACCAGGATAATATCTCTATGTCCTTCTTCTTTCCCTTGCATTTACTTAGTTTGCTTTTAACTAACTCTTTGGGATTGAATTGCTCTCTTAACGCGCCTGTTTTTAAAATTAAACCTCAACAGCTAGCGTCCAACCTCTGTTTGTAAACGCTCTTTGCTTTCTTTGTCTTTTTAATGTCCAACCCTTTGCAAAAATGTATATCTGCTTGCGAAAAGTTTTAAAAACTTAAGAAACACAACTCAACCCCCTTCTTGTGTTTCAAACAGGTTCCTTCAATTGGTATCAGAGCTCAGCCTCTAGGTTGAGCACTTAGCCGTGTTAGAGGAAAGATCCTACAGCAGATATGGCAGGACAAGGCATGCCAAGCGGAAGTCAACCAGTTATGGAAGGCACTTCCATGACTAGACCTCCGTTAGATGAAGCTTCAGACGATGACGAGCTATCATTTATCTCCAGAAAAATTCAGAATATGTGGAGGAAGATAAATGGCTTGAAAAGAAGGCTATTCCAAAAGAAAAACTTCAAGGACTATGCTGAGTCTAAGAACAAGGGTCAGATGGTCTGTTTCGAGTGAAACAAACTAGACCACTTCAAAGCTGACTGTCCTATGTTAAAGGACAAGAAAAAATTCTTCAAAAAGAAGAAGAAGAACTTCAGCGCAACTTGGGAAGACCTTGATTCTTCTGAGGAAGAAGAAGAAGCAAATGAGGAAGCTAACCTTTGTCTATGGTCCAATGCTCAAAGCGAAGACTCTTCGAACGATGAACAACTTGTTGTTCCCGAAGAAAGAGCTCAGGAAGTCGCTCCTGAAAGAAGCTGGAATGTTCCACCCATTTTCGATGGAACGGACTATCCTTGCTGGAGATTTGTGTTTCAAATATACGTCCAAGCTCAATACTTTGAGTTGTGCAATGTATTCACTAATGGAGATCATCGTCCAACAATAATTCTTGAAGACGGCTCAACAACGTCTAAGCCCGAAGCTGATAGGACAGATGAAGATGAAGATGTCAGACGATACTCTCTGAATGCTCGTGCCAACTGGTGTCTCATCAATGCTCTAGATAGACCAAGATTGGAGATGGTCTTGCAGTTCCAAACTGCTAAGGAGAAGCTGGACACCTTAGATCGTCTTTTCGGACCAAGGAGCCCTCCTGTTTCAAACCTCTATTTCTGATTCTCTTCAAGAAGCATATGATGAACTTCTTAATGATTCATCCTAACTACACCATCAATACATTATGCTTAAAGGAAGTTTTCGAAAATAAGCAAAGAGCTGGAAAATACCAGCAAACAAAATAAGCAACTTATTGAAGAGAACAATAAGCTGGAAGCTAAAAATATCATTCTAACTCATATACTCACCTCTGAGTCCAATGAACCTCATGAGGTTACCAGACTCAAACAAGAGGTATCTGACCAAATCAAAAGCGTATCCAAGCTTGTTGGGGGATCAAAGAAGCTAAACTTGATATAGAGGTACTCGAGATCACCTCACGATAAGTCTGGCTTAGGCTATGACTCTGAGAAACAAGAAGTTTCTCACAAAGTATCAAGACCCAAAAATTATTATAAGGTTTCTAAAGTTCATAAAAACCAGAAAGAAACAAAACAGCAGGCATCTCATGTTTATTGTAACTTATGTGGGAAAAGTGGTCACATATTCTCAAAGTGCATACACAGAAAGAAAAACATTATGCATGGACGAAGACCACAAACTAACCAAAAAGGACCCAAGTCTATCTGGGTACCTAAAAACATGGTAATCCTTATTGAAAATTTGCTTAGCAACACAAAGAAGACCCCAGTCCTAGTACTTGGACAGTGGATGCTCACGTCACATGAGGGGAGAAAGGTCTATATTCCAAGACCTCCGCAATAAGACTGGAGGATGAGTTACCTTTGGAGGCAACCAGAACGGGAAGATAGTTGGAATTGGTAAGATTGGTAAGCATCCATTTCCTTCTATTGATAATGTTCTTTTGCTTGAAGGGTTAAAACAAAAATTAATTAGCATATGTCAATTATGTGATAGTGGGTCTGATGTTTCCTTCAATAAAGGTGAGTGTATAGTCAAGAACCCTGATGGGTCCATCTTATTCACTGCCAAGAGATAAAATAATCTTTATAAGATTAACTTGGGGGAACTCTAAAATCAGAGTGTATCATGCCTAGTGCCTGTTGAAGATGAGCAATGGATCTGGCACAAAAGACTTGGTCATGCAAGTCTGAGATTAATCTAAAGACTGTGTAGATCGGACAATCTTTGTGATGCGTGCCAGAATGGAAAACAAGTTAAGAACTCTTTTGAGTCCAAGAACATTGTTAGTACTTCAAGGCCACTAGAGCTGTTGCATCTTGATTTGTTTGATCTAACAAGGATTGCTTCTGTCAGTGTACAAAATACGGGCTTGTCATAGTAGGTGACTACACAAGATGGACATGGGTTAAGTTCCTTACTCACAAGGATGAGTCTATCAACGTCTTTACTATATTCTGTAAGCGTGTTCAGAATGAAAAAAGCATATGTATAAGCTCAATCAGAAGTGATCATGGAGGAGAGTTTGAAAATGAGCTTTTCCAAAGGTTCTGTGATGAAAATGGTATTCATCTAATTTCTCTGCTCCTAAAACACCACAATAGAATGGTGTTGTTGAGAGAAAGAACCGATCTCTTCAAGAGATGGCTAGGACAATGCTCAGTGATAATTCAGTCTCCAAACACTTCTGGGCTGAAGCTGTAAATATCGTCTGCTACATTCTAAACAGAATATAAATAAGACCTATCTTGAATAATACTCCTTATGAATTGTGGAAAGGACGAAAACCCAACATTTCTTATTTCCACCCCTTCGGATGTCAATGTTTTATTTTGAATTCTAAGATTCAACTTGGTAAGTTTGATGCCAAAGTAGATAACGGAATATTGTTAGGATACTCTGAAACGTCCAAAGATTTTAGAGTGTATAACTCTAGGACTTTAGTTGTTGAGGAATCCATCCATGTTAAGTTTGATGACAAACAGCCTGATAAGAGATTATCATAGTTAGATGAATCTTTTGCAGACATGAATCTGAATGATGTAGAAGATCGTCCTATGCTTAAAGAAGATGGAGCATCAGACGCAACTCAAAACGCATCAGACGCTTAAACGTCTCAGCAAGCTTCTAACACTCCACATTTATGGCAATTTAGAACTTATCAGCTTGAGGATCAAATCATTGGCAAACCAAATGATAGAGTCCGGACAAGGTCAACCTTCAGAGAACAAGCTGACTCAGCCTTCATCTTTGAATTGGAACCAAAGTCAGTGGACGAAGCCTTAATGGATGAATGTTGGACGCTCACTATGCAAGAGGAGCTCAACCAGTTTCAACGTAGTGACGTTTAGACGCTGGTCCCTCTGCCAAAAGATAAGTCTGTCATTGAAACCAAGTGGGTCTATCGAAACAAGCTGGATGAAGATGGGAAAGTAATAAGGAATAAAGTAAGGTTAGTTGCTCAAGGCTATACTCACAAGAGGAAGGTACTGATTATACTGAAACTTGTGCTCCTGTAGCTAGATTAGAAGCCATATGCATATTACTCTCATATGCTGCACATAATAGCATCATGCTTTATCAAATGGATGTAAAAAGTGCTTTCTTAAATGATCTTATAAATGAAGAAGTCTATGTTGTACAACTACCTGATTTTGAGGATCAAAACCACGCTGAGCATGTATATAAGCTTAAGAAAGCTTTATATGGACTCAAACAAGCTAATAGAGCTTGGTATGAGAGACTCAACACTTTCCTAATGGAGAATGGTTTCTCAAGAGGAAAAGTGGATACAACTTTTCTTTTAAAATATATTTTATTTGAAAATTTGAAACGTTTTCAACATAAGTCTATCTCTTAAAGGTTTAATCTTTCTACAACCTCTTCATCTTCAACCTTTCTCTCTTTTTGAAAAACTTTCTTTTGCGAAAACCTGTCTCTCTGAAACAATGGCATCTTCTGCTTCTGCATCTGCTTCTTCTAAGGGCAAAAGGAAAGCCCTTGACATTCAATCTGCTAAGATTCTTGTTGAGTTCAAGTTCAGTTTGAAATTCTTTGCAGACCATGGAATTGATGTTGCCCCATTCATTCAGGCCGCTGGGTGGTCTAGCTTCTTCGAAGGATCTCCTGTCATCTATCCAGCACTCATAAAGGAGTTCTGGATTAACCCTACTATTTTGGCAAGGGAAATCAGAAACAGGGTTGTCAACACTGAAGTGATTGTCTCTGAGGAACCATCTCCAACGCCATTGGATGTGCCCAATCATGAATCACTTGTGAAGACAAATGGGAAGAAGATTTGGGTGGTATGGACACTATCAAGGAGTGTCTTTTGAAGAACCATTCTGACAAGCTGATAGCCTCGAAGATGACTGATAAGGCTAGGGTTCTTCATCAAATTTTGAGCAAGTTCATTCTTCACAAAGCTGGTACAAAGGATTCTACGTAAAGGCTCATCGATTCTATTTGGTTCATCTGATTCTGGAGAAGCAAGTGAATATTCCACACCTTTTGTTCACATGCTTCAAGTAATGCTATTGAAGGTTCTGGGAAGAACACAACCATTCCTCATGCTGCTATCCTTTCAAGAATCTTTGGGAAGCATCTGGTCTAAAACGATCTCCAATCCCTAACTTCAGAGCAGAAATTAAAATACATTGGAGTTCATGGCATTGATCGCGTGCTTCAACCAACTTTCAGCAAGTAGAGTCTGATGAAAATGAAGCTGGACTGTATTGAAAAGTCCAAGAAAGAAGGGAAACAAAAGGATATTCAGAAAGATCAGACGCAAGATGTTGATGAAGCGTCTGAACAAGAAGCCCCTGCTGGACGCTCGACAGAGCCTGTGCGTCCACCGGTGAAGTCGTCTTCTAGCCGTCCAACGACTACTTTTGTTCGACCAACAAGAAAAAGAAAGCTGATTCTTGTTTCTGTGAACGAATAAGAAGAAGAAGATGATGATCAGCCCATAGCTAAGGTGATCAAAGGACAAAGAAGGGAATCTGCCTCTGAAGCATCTCAACCAAAAATAGCTGCAAGAAGGCCAAGGACCACTTGTTCCAAAACTCAAGGTAATATTGAACCTCAATCTAGTTCAGTTATTACACCTGTTGTAAAGCAACCCGTTGTGGTTGAAGATTTGGAAATGGACTTACAACCGGCCATAGGCTTTTCACCCCCTACCTCACCTCAGACTTAAACACTTTCCCCAACCCCAACCCAAACACAAAACATCCCCTCACCACAAAAGCCAACCTTACCTCCACCTATCTTGAACCTTTCGAACCATGTGGAGTACCCTTTCCCAAAATCCTTTACCCCAAAATAAAATTCAAATGCATTCCCAGGATAACCTTTGAAAACAAAAGCTCAAACTTGGTTGACGTTAAAAGAAGATACCCTGCTCTTTTCCTTAAACACACACACCTCCCTCCACTTCCCAACATCCAAAAGGTCCAATCCCTCCACCAGAATATCAGTTGGAAACACCTTCTCCACCACCACAGAACCCCTTCGGTCCACCCCCTGAACTTGGTTACTATCTTATCCCAAACACACCTAATGGACCATTGCCAAGTCAACTCTACAATGCTCAAGGACCTCTTCTAGTCCATCTTGAGCAAAAGAAGTTCCCTCCAAAGAAGCTTTATCCTAATCTCATTAAGGACAAAGCATTCCAGTGGTGTCACTACAATGTCGCTAGGCATGTGGTTCCACTTAATGAAGAGAAGAAAGGCTGCAAAAGGATTGAACAAAGAAGATCCAGATCCTTTGGCTTTAACAAGTTTATTCTTGATCGTGATGTATGCTTCATTCCAAGCTATCCCTTCGATTAGAAAGAATACTCCGATGTAAGAAACTTCTCACCTTACTAAACTGTGCGAAAGGAGTGTGATATGTCAAGGGAAGCAAAGATTCATCATAATCTGCCAAAGAGTTTCTGGAGAAGAAAGCCTAAAACGAGAGTAGGAGTTGTCCCTCCTCGAGCTTGTCCAAGGATCCCGATGTTGGACCCTAACAAGAATAAAGATGGCAAAAAGAGGCTTGAAACTTGGACGTTGCCTTACAGGACTTGTTTTGATCCTTTGTTTTGGAAGAGACCCAGAGATAATTGAGACGATCCCATATACATGAAATCATCCCATTAGCTGCAGAACGTTCTTGACTCTCTGATACCACCAAAATGAGACGACCCTACTTTCTCAGGAAGATAATCTCATTAGTCCCGAACTTATATTATTAATTATGCCTTACCGTATTATAGCGATAGCATGGTATTCAAACAACGTAACGAAAACATACAACATAAGGAAAGCATACAAAACAACATCTGAGTAAAATGCAAGTAAAACAACAGCATATACATATATCACCATGCATAACTTAGCCCCGTCAGCAGGGCGTTGTACATAGATATACAAACTGTCTGTACATGAAAACTGAAAAGAGACAAAGATACATCAAAAGCCAAAAAGGAGAACCCTCACAACTCACCAGCACTACCCGTCCTATAAAGCTCTCAGCAAACAACCTAGGACGCATTGGCAGGCTCCCACCATCAGTGGTGAGGATGCCCTGAGCTACCTTGGCCCTTGCCATGAGTAGGCCTATAGGTCACCCAAGGCTCATACTCAGATGACGAACGCGATACGACCACCCTACGCCTGCGCTAGGTCCTCAGGTACTGCTCCGTCCTCCAGTGCTGACCTCGGTAGACGAAGCCTCTCCAGCTGGTCACCTACGAAGAAGCTGGTTCAACCCAGTTGTAGCCCCGCTCATGACGCCTCGACGGCTGCCACATGTGTGGGAAAGGTTGGAACTGCATAACTCTGAAGGGTCCGATGATGTCCTCTCTGTGCGATGCTCCTCCTCGGAATAGTATGCTCACTGTAACGCCTTTCGTTACATTAGTAACCCAAGAAAAATATTTAAATAAAATATGAAGAAATAAAAATTTCCTTGATAATAAATCTGAATAAATACTTAATATGCTAATATTAATAATAATATCAAAATAATGTTTACATCCTTCAACCAATAAAATACCCAAATAACATAATAAGTTTAAAAACCTCAAAAATCGGGCGTCTACTACAACTCGCATGATAAAAAAAAAACATAATGATGACATAGGTTCTCTTGGCATAAGCCATAACATACTAACCAAATACTAAAACTAAGAAGATAATCTCCAAGTCTCCGTATAATCAATTTTGACGTCCTCGAGCTTTGAAAACATAACTACTAATGAGATTTATAATCCCAGTGAATAAAAATGAGTTATAAAGATTTTCGCAAAAGCATTGTTCTCAGCCGGTATGGCAATTGGAAAACAAATCACGGTACCCGCTATTTTTCAAAATAATAGCATTATAAAATAATATTAATATTAATATAAATTATTATTAGCAATAATCAATCATCATCAATACATCATAAATCAAGTATGTCAAAATCTTATATATCAAATAATTCCAATAAACCATATAAGTCATATGACTTTCAAACATCACTCAACAATAGCGTCTCATTGCCTACCTCTACTCAAGAGAGGTATTTCGATGTCACCTTCTTATCAGTGACATTACTCAATTTTCGATAGCAACAGCAACCATATGCACTGACGGTATTGACCATTTTTCGACATCCCAATATATGGTGATGTTGCTTTCGATACCCTATCAATTGTCGATATTACATAATTTCGACATCCCAATTCAATGATGATATTACTTTCGATATCCCATCAATTGGCGATATTACATAATTTCAACATCTCAATTCAATGGCGATGATACTTTCGATACCCCTTTCATAGGCGGTATTTCTTAAACGTCATGCCAGATGCATAATGATCAATTAAACATGCAAAATCAATTATATATCATCATATAACTCAAGTAAAGCATGTCAATCAACCAATACACATAACAATCATGCATCTCATATCATCAATCACAAGGATAAATACTCAATTTAATAAACTTTCATTTTAATCGAAAACCCACAAATCAATTTAGCGTTTTTGAACCCTAACATAGAAAAACTCAGTTTTCCCAAATCAATTTCCCAAATACATTATAGGTTTTAAGAATCCAAACCTAAATATTTGTACAATGAAAGAGTGCCAAAAATATATTTTTACTCACCTTTCGTAAACCTCCAAAAGCTCCAAAAATTATCTAAGACATAACGTTTCTCCAAAAAATCTTCTTCTCTTTGCTAAGGTTCTTGAATCTACATGGCTCCTTGCTCAGCACTGCTAACGGCGCTACTTAGTTTTTGTTTGGCCTAGCTTTTTTTGGACTTAAAAGTTACTTTAAAGGAGAAGTTTGGAATAAGAGCTTTAAAATTAAGAGTGCGTTTGTTTAAGATTATTTGATGATAAAAGTCATTTTTTTAAATTAAAAATATTTTTTTGTGGTTTTAATTAGGTTTGTTTAAGATTTTTTAGGAAATCATTTTTTAAAAAAATCATTTTTATGGTTAAAATGAGAAGCTATTCTATTTAGCTTTTCACTAAAATCTGATTCTATAGAGGAGAGAGAAGATAAGTTTGTTACAGATTATGAAAAAATGATTTTCATATAATCTCTAAATTATTTTATATGAAAATCATTTTTTCATAAGGTATAACAAACTAGTCCTAAAAGTTAAAGCCTTTTGGTAATTTTATTTTTTTAACTTAAAAGTTACTTTTAAGCTAAAAATTGTGTGGTATATAATAGTACTTTTAAGCTACTTTTTTTATACTTCTTTAAGCTTTTGGAAGAGGATGAGTATCGCTGCATTCGTTTTTAATCTTTTATTCACTTGAAATTGATTCTACAAACACAGTACACTAATGCCTTTTATAGGCTACAAGCAAACAAACATATATTATATATATAATAAAAAAAAAGGAAAGCAAAAATTCATAAGAAGGAAAGCTTTACACAAACATGTATAATGAAAAATAGAAACAAAACTTAATAAGTGCAGAGGAGCATTGGGCGGTGCCTTTTCCCTTCTACACATAATTTACAACTGGAAGGATAATTGTAGAGGAGCATTGCAGCTATGCAGTAGATCAGAGAGATGCAGCGCCTCCATTATCTTATGAATATCTGGTTTGGACAGTGACGCGCTGCGCTGTGCACGGTGAGGGCGGCACGGCGCTGTGACGGTGAGGGGTGGCGGGTGCAGGTTAAGCGGCAGTGTTGTGCAGGGCAGAGAAAGTGCTGTGCAATAGTTCCTTAGGGTTGGTGTTCTGTGGGTGAGTTTTGTTACATGTGAAAGTGGGAAAAAGAAAAAAAAAAAAAAAAAAGAGAAATGTCCACTGATAGGAATCAAATTGGGTTAATGAGTGACAAAAGCTCCGTATAAACTAGCCAAAAGCTCATCTATATGGCTTTTTTGAAAGTTACTTTTCTCTGATAAAATTAAGCTTCATTTATTTTTTAGAACTTTTGAAGGGTATATGTTTGGCCAACTTTTCGTTTGAAGTAAACTTTTCAGCTCAAAAAAAATTAGGCCAAACACACTCCATATTTTTTTAACGCAGCTATGGCTATTGTGCGGCGCTGCACATCTTAAAACAAAAATAGGATTTCTACCTTTTGAAATAAGAATAACCAACCCTGTGCCAGAGTATTTTTCAATTCAAAATAGTTAAGTTTTCTTCTTTTAAAACAATGGCTTAATTGCACTTTTGGTCCCTCAGGTATCATGATTGTGCAATTTTGATCCCCCGGGTTTTAATTGCGCCAATTGGGTCCTCTAAATATCATAATTGTGCAATTTTGGTCCCCTAAGTTTCAATTGTGCCAATTGGGTCCCCTACGTATCATGATTGTGCAATTTTGATCCCCAAGTATCACGATTGTGCAATTTTGGTCCTCCAAGTATGACGATTGTGCAACTTTTAACATCAACAGCCTACGAAGCACATGTGCGATTGATTTGACACTTAATGAGACTAGTTTGACAGCTTACATGTCATTCTTATGTGATATTTAATGACGTGCATTTGACCATTAAATTGTGTGATATGGCAATGTTGTCTTATAAGAATATCCTATAAACTGTCAAGTTGACTTCACTAAGTGTCAAATTAGTCCCACGTGTCCTATGTAGGCTACTGAAGTTAAAAATTGCACAATCGTGATAATTGGGGGGGACCAAAATTGCATAATCATGATATGTAGGGGACCTAATTGGCGCTGTTGAAACTTGGAGGACCAAAATTGCACAATCGTGATACTTGGAGGACCCAATTGGCGCAATTAAAACCCGGGGGACCAAAATTGCACAATCGTGATACCTGAGGGACCAAAAGTGCAATTAAGCCTAAAACAATTCAATATATGTACTATGGGGCCGCTATTTTTTTTTTTTTCCTTCTAACAAATTCAATTTTGAATTCTTTGGTACGCTGACCTTGCGTATTAAATTTGGCTACACCAAAGTTTCATAGTGAAAGAATTGCGTGGACCTCTCATGTTTTTTTTTTTTTAACAAGAAAACACATTCATTCATTCAAATTGATAGAATACATCGATAGCAATACAGATCCAAAATTGCTAAAAACCGAAAAGGATGAAACTGCAAACAAACTCACAGCACCCAAGTTAAAAGCATAATATAGCAAAGTCAAATTGCCTACAAAAGTGACACCATCAAAGTCATCGGAATACCCATGCTTCTGGATCTGTAGCATTGAGACCTAAGTCTTGATCAAATCTGTGATGGATCGAAGCAGATCTGTCAATCTGGAACAAACGAACACCGCACCAAGACGGGAATCAAACAGCACCGCACCAAGACGGGAAACCAAACAAAGCCACACAAAGACTACGAAGAATAAGAAAAAAAACACAAAAAGATCCAGATCTATGTGGAAAACCCACACAAAAAAACTCAGATCTATGTGGAAAACCCACTTATGAAAAGAAAAGAAGAGAAAAAGCGAAGTAAATGGGTGGTTTTCGGCCAAAATGACCCAAAACCACCCTTGCCGCCGTCTCTGATAGTATGAGGGAGACAAGACCTCTCCTTGTGTTATGATTTTTTTATTATTCTCTTTTTAATCTTTAAAAATCAAATTTATATTAATATGGGTCCAACTGGACTTTTATTATAAAATAAACAATTCTAATAAATTCTAACACTAATAGTTTTTTTTTATACTAAACCTCATAATAACTTAATCTTATTTTATTAAAATAAATGTATACTGAATTTTAAGATGTTACACTCACCATCCCTATATAGACCGTCCCTGTATAAACCGTAGCAAAGGTAGAGGGGTGGTGTCTACACGCCATCCCCAATCATCGTGATAGATGATCTCGATCAAACCCAACATCGACATCCTCGGCACCGATGTAATGTAAGGGTGCCCTCGGGTCCATCAGCTGGCTCCTCGTCTTCACGTGAACCGAGAACCAAACAGACAAACAAGAAGTAGTAGGGAGATAAGAAATACAACATATGCAAAGTCGGAATAACAGTAGAAGTGCAGTAAACAACAACATGTAGCAGATAGCAGGTATAGCATGTATAACAGTTATTGCACACAACCAAACGTCTCCTAAGACAAGATATACAACAGACTACCATGCGAGCTTAGGCAAAGGCAGATTCAAAAGTAAGCTCAAGAATCTAGGGAAAAGGTACCAAAACAGGCTACTGTGCGAGCTCCATATCTCAAGCTACAGACTTCTACTCTCAAATCCAAACGGTTAAGACGAATAACTACGCGTCCTAGACCTTATGACCAAATTGCATCCCGATCCAACGGTGAACGAAGCTCTGACGACAATTTTACTCTGACAAGTTAGGTGATACATGGGATGAGTTTCTCACACTCTAGGACCACAGTGCGAGCTTAATATCTCCCACTTTGGATCTCGAACTGGCATTATGAACGGTGAAAATGAAGAATCAAGTGTTAGGGACCTTCTTAACAAGTTTCAGCACGATCCAACGGTAGACTCTTGGACACGATTTTCCGATGACACTTCAACCAAGCTTCAAAGCTCTTCTAACAATGGCTTCCCTCACTTTCCTTTTTCTCTTTGCTCTCTATGTCTATGCTTTTCTCTGCATTCTGGTTTGAAGAGAGCTATTTCACCTTTTTTTATTTCATTATTTAGCTTAAGTTAGAGTAGGTGGCTTAGTTTTTTGCTAGGTGTCCATTAGTTAGGCTTAGTGGAAGTATTGGGTGTCAATGTCATGTTAGCTAGGTGCCATGCTTAGGTTTAGTTAGAAAAATTTAGTGGAAAACTTGTGTCATAAGGTTAGATTGTTTAATAATTAGTGGAATACATGTGTCACTTTGGTGTTGTGACACGTGTCATCGCGTGTTGTCCCGTTGGCACGCCCGAGTGTTTTCTTCCGCATTTTCCTGCGTAACCCGCTGCTGAGATATTTTTTTCCTAATTTCTTCCAACCTCTGCACCAATCCAAAGCCTTCTTCAACCCTTCTTTTAACCATATGATAACACATATCTAAGCATCATCAATCACTTGATTATCCTTAACTAAGACTTAGAAAAATAGGGATGTTACAATGTCCATCGCCTTTATTTTGGAGGTCTTGGAACATAGACCTTTCTAGTGTCATATGCCATGAGCAACCACTGTCCAGATACCATGATGGGTGTTTTCTTTGTCCTATTAAGGATATCTGCAACAGGAATGATTAGTACTTTAGGTACTCATATTTTTCTGGGTCCTTTCTTGTTAGATCTACTCGTCCGAGAATGTTTCTTTGAATGAAGGCGTTTGGATGTGATATGTCCAGCTTTTCCACAGAAGTTGCAAACAGGTTTACAATTTAATAAGGGTTTAATATTATGATATGAAGGTGTGGATTTCTGAATTGAGACTTTAACAATCGTCTTATGATGCATCTTCTCATCGAATCCTATACCTAACTTGTTTAGGGAGTGTCTTTGACAGCCGAGAAGCTTAGTCAAATTTTCTCTACCATTAACAAACTTGGAAAGGTCCAAAGTGAGCTCTTCTACTTTCTGTTAAAGTTTTAACACTTCTTCAAACTGTATTGTCTCAGGTGAGATCTTTGCTTCAGGTTTTTTAGCTTTAAGCTCTAGGTTTTACTTGGCCAATATTTCACACTCTTGACTTTTAAGTCCATGCTCTTTTAGGAGCTTAACATATTGTCTTTTCAGTGCTTTAAAGGCTTTGTTTAAGCTAGTGGATTTTTCCACTAATTCATCATAAGCATCTTGTAAGTTATCAAGTTCAGTTGTTACCTCAATGTCTGATTTTGAGTGTGTGTCTACCATTAAGCAGAGATTTGCTTCTTCTTCCGCTTCAGCATCATTGTCAATTGAGCTTCCATCTAGATCTTCCCAAGTGGTCATCATTCCTTTCTTCTTCTTGAAGAACTTTATTTGAGGTTGACCTTTTAGTTGTGGACAGTCAGACTTCATGTGGCCTGGTTTCTTGCATTCATAACATACAATGGAATTGTTTTCAGAGGATCCACTTTCGTTGTAACTTTTGTCTTTGTGGAACGTCTAAATGGTCGCTCTCTACTGAAGCTTTTCTTTTTCCACAGTTTCTTCATCTTTCTGGTGAGGAGAGATATCTTTTCATCAATAGAATCTTCGTCCAAGTTATCTGAGTCATTAGATGGCTCGTCAGCTTTTAGAGCTTTAGATGTTTCTTTGCTGACCTTTCTTTCATCTTTTAGAGCAATGGGCTTTCCCTCTTTGATGGGGTTGTCTTGATTTAGTTCTTGCTCATGAACCTGTAATGTTCCAATCAATTCATCCATATTCAGGATATATAGATCATTAGCTTGTATAATATCTGTCACGAGAGATTTCCATGGTTTTGGAAGACTCCTGAGAATTTTAGTCACATTCTCTTGGACTGAGCAAGTTTTTCCAAGAGATTTGAGATTGTTGGTGATAATTTGAAATCTACTAACCATCTGAAGAGTAGATTCTCCTTCATCCATGGTGAAAAGTTGGCATTTGCGGACTAGGATACGTATTTTGGTTTCCTTCACCTTGCTGAGGCACAAGCATGAAATTTTTCAAATTCACTTTGACTAAGATCACACATAAGAGAGTAACAAGGTTTGTGGTTTAAGTCCCACTTAGTTCATGCAGCATCAGTCCAATCATCTTTTGGTTTGGGCTGACTATTATCAAGAAGTGGAGTATAAGGACCATTTTGTATAATGGAGCAACATCTGGAATTAGTGTTCATAATAAACCAATGAAGTTTTTCCTTCCAGTAAAGATAATTTGTTCATTTAAAGAATGGAGGTCTGTTCATGTAGGTTCCTTCATCTATGGATGCATCTCCCATATATCCAACTGCGTGTTCGGCCATGATGTTTTTGTTTGTTCAGGAACGTTTTTTTCAACACTTGTTGAGGTGCTCGACCAAGAGGTTGAGCTCTGATACCAATTGAAATAAACTTAGTAAACACAAGAAGGGGGTCGAACGGTGTTTACTTAAAACTTTTTAGATAAACAGAAACTTTTTCAAATCGTTTTAAAAGTAAGACGTTGTATGATAAAAAAAGTGAAACTGATATGCATCTGAATGAGTGAAAACGAGATAAGATCAAACAAATAACTTTGTTTTTAAAGAGAAAACCAATTTCTCCCCTGGTTAGATATAAGCAGTTAACTCATTAGCAATAATAAAAAGTTGAAGGAGAGAAAGAATCACACTTAGCGATTTTATACTGGTTCACCCCAACTTTGAGCTACATCGAGTCCTTGGCTTAACCAAGTATTTTACTATAGCTGGTCAGATTACAGACAAGTATTCTTTGCACACCTAGCCTCTCCAGGCCCAATATTGTTTGCACACCTAGCCCCTTCAGGCTCGATCAATGAGTTTTGTTTGCACACCTAGCCTCTCCAGGTTCAAGTTTTTTCAATTAGCCTCTTCAAGCCTTAGCGAAACAAATAAATTGTTTTGAAGCAGCAGCTTCGATTTGAATGAGCAAGTCAACCAGATTACACTCATAGAGTGGATATGAAGTATGCAGGCTATGACTGTGCAATAACTTCTCTTAAGATTCACAAATGATTGAGAAGTAAATGAAGGAATGAAGAATTAAAAGCTTTCATAAGGTTATTTTTCTTTAGATCTGAAATCAATTTCACACCAGCATGTCCTAGTTTTCTATGCCATAACCATCTTTCATCTTCCTTAGACACAAAGCATTTTATATCTTGATCTCAGAGTTCAGTCAGTTCAATCTTATACAGACTTTGTTGTCTTTGAGCAGAAAAGTGGCATTTGCAATTATTGTCTTTCACTATGCAAGCATCTTTGGTAAATGCAACAATAAATCCATTATCACATAATTGACCTATGCTAAGAAAATTATGTCTTAGTCCTTCAACCAATAAGAAATTAGAGATAGAGGATAGATGAGGTTTACCTACAATTTGACCTACTCCAACTACTTTTCCTTTTGGTTACCTCCAAAGGTAACATGTCCACCATCTTTATATTGGAGGTCTAGGAAGATAGACCTTTCGCCTGTCATGTTTCGTGAGCACCCACTGTCCAGGTATCATGATGGGTGTTTTCTTTGTCCTTTTAAGGATATCTGCAACATGAATGATCAACATTTTAGGTACCCAAATTTTTCTGGGTCCTTTTTTGTTTGTTCTATTTATCTGTGGAGATCTTTTTTTTTTTTTTTTAATGAAAGCATTTGGAAGTGATATGTCCAGCCTTTCAACAGAAATTAAAAACAATTTTATCATAGTTAAAACAGGTTTAACATTATGATAAGAAGGTTTAGCATTCTGTACTAAAACTTTAATAGTGGTCTTATGATGCGTCTGTTCCTCAAATCCTATACCTGATTTGTATAGGGAGTGTCTTTGATAGCCAATAAGCTTATTCAAGTTCTCTCTACCATTAACAAATATGGAAAGGTCCAAAGTGAGCTCTTCTACTTTCTGTTGAAGTTTTATCACTTCTTCAGACTGTAGCATCGCAGTTGGGACATTTGCTTTAGGCCTTTTAGCCTTAAGCTCTAGGTTTTCCTTAGCCAGCTTTTCACACTCTTGAATTTTATGTTCTTGCTTTGTTAGAAGATTAACATATTGTCTTTTTAGTGCTCTAAAGGCTTTGGTTAAACTAGTGGATTCTTCACCTAATTCATCATAAGCGTCTTGTAAGTCATTAAATTCAAAAATTACCTCAGTGTCTGGGTCTGCGTCTGCGATTAGGCAGAGATTTGCTTCTTCATCAGCTTTAGCATCATATTCTGCTGAACTTTCATCCAAGTCTTTCCATGTGGCCATCATCCCCTTCTTATTTATGAAGAACTTCTTTTGGGGTTGACCTTTCAGATGAGGCCAATCAGATTTCACGTGACCTGGTTTTTGCATTCATAACAAACGATGAGGTTCTTTTCAGAAGTTCCACTTTCTTTGAAACTTTTATCTCTTTGGAAACGTTTGTATGGTCGTTCCCTTCTGAAAATTTTCTTTTTCCAAAGTTTCTTCATTTTTCTGGTGAGAAGAGATATCTCTTCATCATCAATATCCTCATGAGAGTAATCTGAATCATCAGACGGCTCATCAACCTTTAGTGCCTTGGGTGTTTCTTTGATGATTTTCTTTTCAGCTTTGAGAGCAATAGACTTTTCCTTTTTATTAGGATTGTCTTGATCCAGTTCTTGCTCATGAACTTGTAGAGTCCCTATCAATTCATTGATGATCAAGACTGATAGATCTTTTGCCTGGGTGATGGCAGTAACAAGGGGTCTCCATGGCTTTGGAAGACTCGTGAGAACTTTAGAGACATTCTTTTTGGTGGCTTAAGTTTTTCAAAGGGATTTAAGATTGTTGGTAATGGTTTCAAACCTTCCAACCATTTGAAGGATAGGTTCTCCTTCTTCCATAGCAAACAACTCATATTGCCTAACCAGAATACTTATTTTGGTTTCTTTCACCTTGTTGGTTCCCTCGTGGAGATTTGCCAAGGTGTCCCAAATTTCTTTTGTTGAATCACAAGCATGAACTTTTTCAAATTTACTTTGACTTAGTGCACACACAAGTGCATATCGATCTTTGTCGTTCAAATCCCACTTTGTTCGTTCAACACCAATCTAGTCATCTTCAGGCTTAGCCTGACCATTTTCAAGAAGAGGAGTATAAGGTCCATTAATGATCAAAGGCCAGCATCTTGAATTTTTGTTCATGATAAACCAATGGAACCTTTCTTTTCAGTAAAGGTAGTTGGTTCTATTGAAGAAAGAAGGCCTAGTCATGCAGGTTCCTTTAGCTACGGGAGATTCTCCCATGTATCCACCAGCTTGTTCGTTCATGATGTTTTTGTCCATCCAGCAAATTTTCCTCAACACTTGTTAAGGTGCTCAACCTAGACATTGGGCTCTGATACCAATTGAAATAACCAAAATAAACATAAGAAGGGGGTTGAATAATGTTTACCTAAATTTTTTGGAAGACAGAAACTCTTTTCGAAATGCTTAAAGGATAAGACTGTTGAAAACAAGGATAAGACGCTTTGATGCGTCTGAAGATGTTTTTAAACACTTGATAAAAACGCAGAGATAAAAACAAACAAAGACTTTGTTTTAGATAAACAGATTTAACCCCTGGTTAGATGGAAGTTAGAAAACTTAAAGCAATATTCAAGAGTTAAAGGTAAGAGAGAATCACACTTAGGGATTTATACTAGTTCACCGTAAACTTTGGGTTACGTCCAGTCCTTGGCTAAACCAAGAGTTTCACTATAACTAATCAGGTTACAGACAGAAGTATTCTTTCCACACCTAGCCTCTTCAGGTTCAACAACAAGAGTATTGTTTTCACACCTAGCCTCTCCAGGCTCAACAACAAGAATATTGTTTGCACACCTAGCCTCTCCTAGCTCAACAAGTATTCTTCAGTTAACCTCTTCAAGCTTTACAAATAAAATAATTTCTTTTGAAGCAGCAGCTTCGATTTGCAAAGGCAAGTCAACCAGATTAAACTCAAATAGTGAATATGATATATGAAGGGTATGACTGTGCAATAAATTCTCTTAAAGATTACAAATGATTGATAAGTAAATGAAAGAATGAATATTTAAAGCTCTAGCAATGAATGAGAGTTGTTCAGCTTAATGGCGTTGTTATTCATGTCTTCAAATCTTCAGAGTCTTCTATTTATAGTCTTTACAACAATAAATTTGTTGTGAGACATTCTTTCTTCAACATTGCTTTAATTCAAAGTCTTCAGAGAAACCATTAATGCAATAGAGTCTTTCTGATGAAGTATTAAATGTTTTGAAGATGTTGAGGGTATTCTTGTACTAAAGTAGACTCTTTAGCGTAGCAACGAAGTGTTCAGAGTAGCATCAGAGGCTTTGCAGCGCGGATTACTTCTTTAGTGCAATTAATCAGAATAGCCACTTGTAAAGTGACTTTGTTGTCTAATAAAGGTATTGTCGTCAGGTACTATGCATATCGTATAACTTGAAGTTTTTGTGCACCTTATTAAATATGTTCCCAACATATTTAGTACGTTCAGATCAGTTCCTTAAAAAGGTGAGTCAAGACGCGATTGAGACACGAGGTACAAGATACTTTTATTCTTGACTATTAGATGCTTGACATAGCGCTTTATCTTTAGAAGGCAATCTCGTCTTGTCTTTGTAGAAGACGCTTGATCTTTGGAATTTTGTCTTTATCCGGCTTAGACGCTTGACTAGCGGATGCTTGAATTTAGAGCATTAGCTCAGACGCTTGACATAAAGGTTAGTAGAGACGCGTAAGCAAGTAGATGCGTGTTCTCAATTTGAATCTTATCTTTTAATCAGAAGATTGTACACTTAAATAGATTCGTTAGAAGATTTCATATGGTTCATCTTAATCATTCTATAAATGTTTGGGTTCATCAAAACTTAAGGTTAAATAAGTTGTATCATACGCTTGGAGACTCGACATTATTAACTAATTTCTGTGTTAGCATGATTTTTTTAGCGCAACATCTTAATCGATTATCAATTTTATTTTAATCGATTATTAAGCTACTGACTTGTTGTAATACCCACAAAAAAAAATGGCATAAGGTATTTTTTTTAAATAAATAAATAAAATAAATGAATTATCATAATAAACTTAGAGACATATTTTATTTACATAAATGTTAAGTTATGAGTTAGCTTAACATCAAGGGCATTTTGGTAAAAATGATGAGGTATAAATAGTAGAGATAGGAGGGTGGGCATTTATCAGCAACCCTAGCAGAAAAAGAAGAAAAGAGGAAGAAGAAGAGAAAGGGGGAAAGAAAGAAGAAGAAGAAGAAGAAGAAGAAGTAGAAGAAGAAGAAGAAGAATAAGAAGGAGAAGAGAGGAAGAAGATGGAGACAGCAATGGAGTCTCAAGAGGTGAGGGATTTGTGATTTGTTTTGGGTAATTTTCATGGGTATTAGTGTGATATATGAAATGGGTTAGTGATGGTTGAAATAATGATGTTTATGAATTGTTTTGAGTGAATTCTTTCTATGAAAATCATTTGGAACATGTTTAGTTTCATTATTCTTTGATTTATATGTTGTTGGTGAGTTGTTATAGTTGTTTGTTGGTTGAAAATCATGAAAATGGGGTTTTGGGGTGAAAATGGCGAAACAGCAGCATCTTACTGCATTTCTGCGATTTCCATCCAGCGCTGGGCGCCTAGTTTGAAGCGGTGAGCGCTGGAGCACTCGAGAAGGGGCCTGGGAAGATGATGCCAGCGTCGGGCGCTGGTAAACTAGCGTTGGGTGCTATAGACAGAGACAACAAACTTTAAATGTGCATATCTTTTTTATTTCTTATCCGTTTTGGGTAAATGACATCTTGTTGGAAAGCTCTTTGAGTTTATTTTCATATGCAATAACTTTCAGATTAAAATCTTATGCATTTGAAAAGTTATGGTATAAATGGTGATCAAAGTTCAGGATATTATATTTCAAAAAATGATGGTTTATCATAGTTTATGATGGCTATTGGGTATTTTGAAGTATTCAAAAATCTTTTTGCATACTTTGATGTATGTCTTCTGTTATGGGGTATTTATAGGTGATTTGATATATATATATATATACACATACACATGATGATGGTCAGTTGCTATGTGAAGTGTTTGTTATGAGAATAATGTATTGAATTGTACCTAAGACTGCATATCGAAAGTTTTATTTAATGATTTAAGTTGATGAATTTATTGGTAAGTTCTTTTATATGATGTATGGATTACGAAAAATCTATGGACATGATGGTGTATAATTGTGATATAAATGATGAGGTAAGTATTATTTTATGAAGGTATGGTGATAGGAAATGTGAGGAACATGATTATGGACTATGTTTATAGGCTAGGAAATTAAGAAATGAAGAAGGTTAAGAAAAGATATATGAAGCCTTGAGTGTAGTTCTATGATGGTGATATAGATGCATATGTTCTTGTTGGAGCTAAGAATGGCACTAGATAGTTGAGTTGGTTCTTATGGAAAGAATAGGGTATTGTTATAAGTGTTACATTGCAATTATGTTAGATACGATAAGGAATGTTAGTCAAGATGGTAAAGGTATCCAAGAAATGTTGAGAAAGTAGTTAAGTGAAATGACATAAAGAATATGTGAGTTATGTTCCTACTCTATATTTATGAGGGTCTATAGGCAATGATTTATTTTTATCGAAGCGTTTAATGAATTATGAGTTTGTTGCATGCTTGTATCTTGAGTTCGTTGAGCCTCGAAGGTGTTATAAATGCTTGTTGTGATGAATAATGTTTGCTATGAGATTATTGAAATATGTCTAGGTAAGGTTTGTTGGCTTCCTCTATGTAATTGCATATGAAGTAAGTGATTTAACGGAATGGCATTGTGATTGATAACCTTATGGACATCATTGATTACCGCTGAGGCGGTTATGCAAGCTATGTTACGAAACATAGTAGATGTATGCTATGGTAAGACATGATATATTGTATTTGGTATTTTGGTATGATGTTTAGACATTGGACAAGACTTTGTGTATCCGACCGGTCAACGGATTTGACCAGTATATAAATGTGACTGTCGGAGTGTGGGGCCTCTAGTGAAAAACCTCGGAGTTTGGAGGGTGGTTGTGTAGTGACCGAGGTCACTTGCCGGTCAGCGGACTCGACTGGGATATAAATGTGACCGTCGGAGTGGGAGACTCTAGTGAACAACTCCAAAGGGATATACAAGCATCTTGCCCAATGAAAAATTGACTACATAGCAAGTGAAGAACTGCTATGCAAGGTTATGTACAATGTAAAGTACTTAATGATATATATTTATTGAGATGTTTATAAATTGCGCTATTTGCTGTTATGTTTTGTTTATCCCTCACTGAGTTCTGGGATTCACCCCCGCCTTTTTTGATTTTAGCTTCAGGTATTCAGCAAGTGGAGCCATCTCAGGGAGCTCGTGCACTTGTATAGTGCGAGCAGCTGCTGCTATTCCAATTTATTTTTAGTTCGGTTTATTGTCATATGAGATTTCTCCGCTGTTTGGCGTTTGAACTTCTTTCTAGTTGTAAACCCGTTTGGGTTTTGTTTTAAAACTCTTGATGCTGACTCAGGGCCACCTTTGACTTTCTTTTGGTATAATCTTTTATTCTGATAATTACCTATGATATGCAATATATTTTGTTATGATGTGACTTATACGTGCTTGAAAGGTCTTGGGAATTGGACAGTGAAGTTCCATTCAGGACGTTCAGGGACGCCTAAGTTGGGTCCTGACACTTGTATGCTTTGTTTTTTCAATTTTACTTAATCGATTAAATAGACCCAATTAATCGATTATGAAACTTCTGTTTTAAGAGCTCATTTTGAACCAAACACTTAATCGATTATAATGTTTAGTTAATCGATTATACTTTCTTTTCTCAAAGAACTTAAGTCCTATAAAGATTTACCGTCAAATAAAAAAAAGTCCTATAAAGATATAGTGCCATTTATAACGACTTTTCAAATAATCAACTACCACTTAATCGATTAACAAAAATCAAAATCATGTTTTAACCAACGTAAAAACTTATTTTAGTATCCAAAACAACTGCCCATCTTATGTTTAAGACTAATTATGATCTAGGCGCATTTTTAACATGTTTATATTTTGCTGATTTTAGTTAGGAGCCAATCTATCTTAGAGTCTTACAAGAACTAAGAAATCCTAAGACCTTAACGATATTTTACCATTTGTAGCATTTCACTTGAAGTTCAAACTGACTTGGGCAATATATATTTACCTACTCATAAGCATGTATGACCAAAATAAAAGCAACCGATAATATCAATCCAAAATCATAATTATCCAAGGATCACTTAGGTATTTTGCAATTAAAGCTCAGTCACAACAAAAGTGAAAGCCAAAAAACCATAACATAATCACATATTGCAACAGAGACAAATACAAGCACCAAAATAGCAAGTTTTAAAACAACTAAATGTAATTAAAAATTCTGAAAGTCGTAGAAGCGATATCTATGCATCATATGTGGCCTCGAAGTCATCATTCTACATCAGCATGTACTGTAGCAACCAGTAAAGCTGCTACTCCAAATGCCTCATCCAAGACAAAGTTTCCAAAATTCTAGTCTAAGGCTGCCATGCGATGATCAAGGCCTTCGTTCATGATTGGAAATTGAGCCAATTTTGATAGGAATCCAAATATCGTCATATTGATTCAATTGCGCTTGATTGATGGTTCCAACACCAAAGAGCTTGATAGCTTTGTCCACTCTTGCCTTGCTTTCTCCCCCAAAAGGAACATGACAATGCTCCATTAGTTTGGTGATAATAATGGCATAAGGATGTTTGTTTTCCTCTCTTCGGGAATTGTTCATATGGAAGGCATTGTTCAAATGCTTCATTAGTTTGATCTCCCACACAAGAATTGCATCAGTTTTCCGAACTTGGGCGTAGTTGCCTTATTTGGGCAACAAATTTATGACTAATGAGTATTGAAGAATCTTATTTTTGACTGTCAGCAAGTGAGCAGTGGTAGTTCCCGCATGATGAGCATCTTGGTGCTTGAGGCTTTCTAAGGCTAGAGTGTGATTAAAATTAGTCCAGCTTTCTAGGGGCTTAATTCCACTACAGACATCTCCATTTGAGGGCAGACAAGTTATCCCCCCAAACTCTTCTACAATCATGGTCATAGAAACTCCTTTAACCTCATAACAAATGATTCCCGCTTCTTCACTAAACCTAAGACTACCATAGAAGGCTTTGACTAAGCTTGGATAAGTGGCCCTTTTCTCCCTCATGAATGTGGTTAGGCAAAGCTTGTCTAGTTTCTCTAAGAATGAGAAATTGTTTTTAGCCAACCACTCATAGTCTACGACCCTAGGTTTTTCCAAAATCCTATTTTGAAAATGGTTTTGGTAAATTTTGGCTTGGAGAAGGATGGAAAACAAACCTAGAAAAAATGGAGAAGATGGAGCTTCTTGAGTGGGTGGATCAGCTTGAGATGCGGATGCTTGATTTGGCTCCATTTGGGTTCTTTCTATTTTTGCGCTTACCCATCATCTTAGATGCAGGATTCTTGGTGCGAGTCATGGTGATTAAGGGATGCTTGAATGTGGGTAGGTTTGTGGAGTGAATTTAGGAAGATTTGGAAGAGGCTTCAAAGCGTTAGGGTTTAGAAAGGGGCACACAAATGAGTGGTTAAACTCACAAAAGTATTTATTTGTGCACAGGTTAATCGATTAAATCTCGTGCATTAATAAGTAAATAAGAGTTTTTCATCGCTTAACTTTTTCTACTTAATCGATTAGGTGCCTTCTGGAAAAGGTTGTGTCTTTTCAGTTCTAGAACTAATCGATCAAGGTGACCCTATTTAATCGTTTAGGTGCCTATTATGTCTCAGTTGGGTTATTTGAATGGAACGAGCTTAATCGATTAATTAACTTTAGTTAATCGATTAATCGATTACGAGGTTTGTGGAAATCACTTGAAGATGATATAAGTTAGTCCAATCGATTATTTGATTATTTTAATTCAATTATTTTTCTGGAAAATTTTTGAATCGATTACGTTACTATTATTAATCTATTATAGCACTTCCGGAAGGTGTGTAATCGATTAAGTTGGACTGAATAATCGATTATTGTCTGTCGAATCTGCAGAACAAAGGTTTGTGCATTTCAGAGAATATTTAGCATTGATGGACAAATCAAAATAGCACAAATTAATCAACTAGCCATGAGATAAATCATATGTTAATTCAATATCTAAATTAGACTATGTCCAACATAATCAAAACCATCAATTCAACTTTGCATCCATCAAGTAATATGCACTTAAAGTTTGTATACATACACATTTATTCAATGCACGATTGATCAACTACATCGAGTTCTCTTCTTATATAGAAAAACTTTTCTTTTTGCAGTGGCTCAGTGAAAATATCAGCTAGATGATTCAACAAATTCAAGCAGACAATCTTCTTTTAACACATTATCTCTCATGAAATGATTTCTTATTTGAATGTGTTTTGTCCTAGAGTGTTGTATTGGATTCTCGGTTAGGTTGATAGCACTAGTGCTATCATATTTGATGGGAATGTGACCAAGAACTACTTCATAGTCCAGGAGTTGCTGCTTCATCCAAACGATTTATGCACAACAACCTCCTGGTATAACATGTTTTGCTTCAACAGTTGACAGTGCCACACTAAGTTGTTTCCTACTATGCCAAGAAACTAGTGCATTTCCTAACAAATGGCATTTCCCACTAGTGCTTTTCCTATCCGCTTACATCAGCAAAATCAAAATCGGAATAACCAATTAGACTACAAGTAGCTCCCTTAGGATACCATTAGCCAACATTTTGAGTTCCTATCAAATATCTCATTATTCGTTTTACAACAATTAGGTGAGATTCTTTTTGGATTAGCTTCATATATCTTGCACACATGTATACATTAAACATGATATTCGTTCTACTTGAATTTAAGTAAAGGAGTGAGTCAATCATACCTCTATATTTTCTCAATTCTATGGATTTACGTCCTTCATCTTTGTCAAGGTAGCATGAGGTACTCATAGGAGTGGACATTTCTTTGCCTTGTTCATTTCAAACCTCTTGAGCAGTTCCTTGCAATACTTGGATTGGCTTATATGAAGGTTCCTTCCTTTGTTTTCTTGATTTGCAACCCAAGAAAGAAGTTTAGCTCTACCATCATTGACATTTCAAATTAGTTTTGCATTACACTAGAAAACTACTTGCAATGTAAGTCATTAGTAGCACCGAATATGATGTCATCAACATAAATTTGTATAAGCAATATATCATCTTTTGAGTTCTTAATGAAGAGTGTTGTATGTACTTTTTCTCTTTCAAAATCTTGATCTAATAAGAACTTCCTTAATCTCTCATACCAAGCTCTAGGAACTTGTTTAAGCCCATAGAGAGCTTTTTCAAGCTACACATGATTAGGCGGTTCATAGCTTTCAAAACCCAGAGGTTGTTCAACATACACTTCTTCTTGAATAAAAACCATTTAAAAAGGCACTTTTAGCATCCATTTTATATAATTTGAAATCCATGATAGATGCAAATGCAAGCAACGTACGAATGACCTCTAATCTAGTTACGGGAGCATATGTTTCTTCATAGTTTATGCCTTCTTCTTGATTATACCATTTAGCTGGCTACAAGCTTGGATATGTTTCTTACTATAATTCCCGTTTTATCAAGCTTATTTCTAAAAACCTATTTTATTCCTATGATTGATGACTTTTAGGTGTAGGCACAAGTTTCTAAACTTTATTTCTTTCAAATTGATAGAGTTCTTCTTGCATGATAATGGTCCCATGTTCATCAGCTTCATGATAAACATAATTTTAACATATTAATTGACCCTCATATTTAGTATTTTAGATATCATTTGTGCTTAATTGATGGGCCTTGGATGCACTTCATGACTTTGGATTTAATTTGGGCCCGTATCCATTTTTCAATATTATTGGCATCTTGACATTGATTCTGTATCTTTTGCATAACGTTGGCTGTAGATACTGAAAAATCGTGAAGTTTATTCTGTGTCAACTAACCTGAAGAGAGTTGATCACCTAGATCGTGTACAATTTTGATATGCTATTAAGATAGCATTTTCGCAAATGCTATTAAGATAGCGTTTTCGCAAGCAGACGCTATAATATCAATGTTTTCAACAGTGCTTGTTCAAGAAATTGCCATTAAATATAAAAATTGTAACAACGCTTCTCCGAAAGCACGCTATTAAAGTATGAACACATTTTTTTTAAAAATAGGAGAGAGTAAAGATAGTATTTGGAAAGACAAACGCTGCTAAAGGTGTAACTTTTAATTGCGTTTCCTTGGTTATGCACAATTTTTTAAAATGTTTCGCATCGAGGGTTTTTAAATCCCGAATTTGTTGTAGTGAGTGTAAGAAACTAAAAAATTAATTTTCTAAAATTAGAGACCAATATTATTAATATTTATAATTTTAGAAATTAAATTATGTACTCTTTATTTTACAGATCACAAACTCATTTTAAAACCGCCTTACCAAAAGAAAGATAAGTCCAAACTCAACAAAATTGCCCACAACAAATCATATATTCCAAAAACTTCATGAGATATGCTAAGGGGTGTAATGAGTCTGTTTGATTCGATTTTAGGTGAAAAAAATATGAATCAATAAAAAATGATTGGTTCGAATTTAAACAATTTTTCTTATAAAATCCGAACCAAACCAAACCATTCTAGAACGGGCTGATTCGGTTTAGACCCAAAAATTATTAAATATTTAAATATTAAAATATATATAAATATTAAATATATTAAATAATTAAATAAATATATAGAAATATTAAACATAATAAATATTAAATATTAAAAATATATAAACATTCAAATATAATATTTGGTTCGGTTTGATTTGATTCGGTTTCAGAATCCTTGAACCCAAGAAAAGAACCGATCACTATCTGATTTGGTTTGATTCATTCGATTCAAAACCAAATACCAAAAACATCTAAATCAATTTAATTAGTTGGATTTGAATTTTCGGATTTAACAACCTATTAATTTGGGTCTTACACCTACCCTTACCGAGAACATTATTTATGGGGAAAAGTGGTGGGGGCATACCGCATAGATAAGCATGAGGGAGAAACCAGAGGGCATATCCGATCCAATATTCCTTGACCCTATTGCATTATATCTTCCTCGTTGCTTACAGGAGAAACAAAATTGACGTCAAATAAATTTTTTCCTTAAATAAAAGGCTATAAAGTTGAATGCATGTGAAGAGTAATCGATCCTTCATATATACTTTCTTAATGGTGAAGCTTGGAATAATGCATTTAGTTCTTCACCGGAGCACTGTGCCTTGCAATCAAATAGTTTGACAAATATGCCGCGTGACCACAATTTTGAAGTCAACTCAACTGGAGTAAATTGATGGTATTCTTAATTTTTTTAAACAAAAATGTATACTTGATAATTAGGGAATAAAGAGAGTTCGACACCAACTTGGTGTTGAAAAAGTTGATAACGCGATTCTTCCTCAAGAAAAAGAATACAAGTTCGATTTCTGGAGTTATCTAGTTGGGGGCAGTCCAATTCCGTGTGTGAAAAATCAAACGCCCTTCGCTGCCAACCAAGAATTAGTTCCATAGCCAATCCAAAGGACTGAAGCTGTGGGGACATCCTAATGGACCCACTGGAGAGCCAAAGATCCTAATTATGGTGGATTCTGAACAAAAAAAAAAGAGTTCGACTGACTGTGAATAATAAAAACTACTAGGCTCGTTTGGTGGTCAGGATAAGATAATGATGCATAGGATATGAGAACCGGATAAGGATATGGTAGGATATTAACATGATAAGTTCTTATCTTATCCAATGTTTGATGCGCATCAGATAATGATAGGATATGATATAAAATATCCACAAATGACAAAATTACCCTTATATTAAAATTTCATTTTTTTTCAAAAATAAATTTTAATATTGTATGGTTTTTTTTATACATTTAAATTAATATATATATATATATATATATATATATATATATATATATATATTTTTAGATTTTTAATTATACATTAGTTCATTTTTAAATTATGAAAAATTCAATAAAAATTTAACTTGTGTTGTTTTTTTTTTCATTTTTTAGAAAAATTGTTAATTAAAGCAGATGTTTTAATTTGTAATAAGGTTGACTAATTAGGTTTGAAAACACAATTAAATAACAATATTAAGGGTAAGGGATAAAAAAAAATATTTTCTTATCCTATCTTGTTGGTTCTAATCTAATCTCTTGTTCAGGATAGAATTATAACTACGTAGTAAGATATGATAAGTTAACAGGATAAACTTATTATATTCTGTTGGTTCATCAAACTACAGATTAAAATAAGATATGATAGTTTATTATATCTTATCTTCTTTATCCTGACCACCAAACGAGACCTTTCTAATGCGACAATTGCCATTATATGTTTCTTCACATTTCATCTATCTGTCCATTATTATTATTAGTTAAAAGACCGCATGTTATTTATTATTTAATGGGAAAGTTTTCCAGCCAAGTACATTTTTAAGAAATCACACTGTATTTTATTTTCTTATTTACATTATTATTAATATATATTCTCATATTAAAAATATTTACACAATTCTATATTCTATGTAGAAACATCAACCTGTGCTGGGGTGGGCTGCCTCTACCGCGAGTACCATTAATCTTCATAGTAAAAGCAAGCACTTTGAGAATTCACCAAAATTAATAATAATTTAATATAAAATTTTAAAGTTCCCTCAAAAAACATAAAAATAAAGTAAATGTCAAGATTTGTTGAATTTCTCAAATTCTATCACTTGAAGACAATTTTTTACTAAAAATCAAATATAATTTTTTTTTTATTAGATACATGATTAATCTTATTTTTATTTTTTATCTACATTATTTACATGTTTCAAAATACAAAAGTCAATAAAATGGGGGCGACATGATACTGTGTTCCTCATTTCTATTGCATTTAGCCATTTATGATTTCAGGAGAAAGGTAAGACCACATGAGTATTTGTGGAGATTTAATAATTCAATATAATTCTAAAATTCATAAAAAATTACAAAACAATAAATAAATTTATCATCTATCAAATTTCTGATAGTGATATTCTATCTAGGGGTAGGAATAGGTTAAGCTGAACTAGATCCTGACAGACTTGAGCCTAACCCGTGTTCTAATATTAAGGTCTGAGCCTGACCTATTAGGTTGATATAAACCAATTTTTAAGACCTGGAAACCTATGTAACACCCCGATTTTCTTAATCTTTTAATTAATCAGTGTTTAAGTAATTGTATTTTATTAGAGGGTCTAAAAAATTTAATAAATTATTCCGAGGCCATAGTCACACTCTACGTCATCGTAGGAGGCTATGGTTAAATTTTGGGCCGAAAACTCAAACGGAGCCCGATCTATGTTTTTTCGGATGATAGTATTTTTCTACTATTAAGATCTCATTTTGACTAACGGTCAGAACCATTAGTCTTAGACTTCAATCCTCTACCTATTTGCTAAAATGTGTCCTGATGTCCAAAAATATAAATAATATTTTATATTCGGGCCGAAAATCGATTGGGTAGACGATTCGAGCTGTCTTATGATTTTTCGAGAACCTTGAGCCAATGATTTTCATACCAGGACTATGTTAAATCATTTGGGGACTCATACCAGTGTCTTGATAATTTCAAAATGTCGGGATGCGAAATGACTAAATTGCCCTTGGCCTTTTTACTAAATTACCTTTTTACCCTTTTTACCTTTCTTACTCGTTAAGTCACTAAGGAAATATCTTCATCCACTCACCTTTTTCCTCCTCATTCTCGCTGGCCTGCTGCTGCTGCTTCTCCTTCGTCTTCTTCCTTCTTTCTTCTTTTCTTCCATTTCTCTTTTCTTCCTTCATTTTCAACTCCATTTTCACTCAACTTCCACAAGCTTTTTCAAGGAGATTTGTGAAGCAAAGTTGCTCCTCTCATCCTCCTCTATCACCTAGGAGGTATAGATTTCATCCTTGAGCTTTCAATCTTTATTTTTCTCCATTGATTTTTATGAGTTTCAATTTCTAGATCTAAATTTCAAAAATTTCTAGAAAATTGTAGAAAAATCATTTTGATGCCAAACCAATTTCTATGAGCTAGTATCATCCCCTACTATCATAATCCAAGAGCTTGAAATCAAATAAGCTCTCTAGCCTATTTACCTAGAAGAGGCCGAATGGGTAGAAATTGGGGGAAATGGGTTTTTTTATTCAATGTTCTTGATTTCACCTATTTCATCCCTTAATCATGTAATCCAAGTGATTAGGAGGCCAAATCAAACTCTCACCTATTTTTCATGGTGATGGCCGAAACCCTATTTTGTTGGTTTAAGGAGTTTTGGTTCAAATCTTTGATAATTGATCATTGATTATGTATTAAGTATGCTTAAGGATCATTGATCCAAGAGTTGGTAGAATTTCAATATCCCTGGCCTATTTAATTAATTAAGGGCAGTAGCTAATCCTAGAGATTAGGTATTTTATGGTTTCATTATTTTAATTTTTGGTTGTGTTTTACTGTATAGAATCTGACAAAACTCGAATGCTCGATCGCGCACTCGATTGACTGCTGCGGAGCCGCATTCGGAATCTCTCGGGAAAATTACTATGGTGGGGGAAAGAACCACAATATCGTCGAGGAGGCAAGCTTTAAATAATATATATTGATATGCGTAGGGCGACCCAAACCCTACTAGAGGTTGTTTGACCGTTAGGTTGACTTCACTGCATATTGAGGTTGTCTGTGTTGTGATTGGATATTTGATATATTATATGTGATATGTGTATGATATCTATTGTATGCTATAATTGATTAAATGTTATTTATTTGTAAGTTGATTTTACTGTTGAATATATATTCTGGCTATTGTTGATGTCTATTGTGACGGCTAATGTCTAAGTAGAACTAGGCAGTGATTTCTGATAAACCGGGTGATGAATGTGTGGTGAGAAAGTCGATGTTATATATATATATATATATATATATATATATATATATATATATATATATATATATATATGTCGTAGTGCTCAACCTAGTGATATAGTTGATCTGTTGTTGTTTTGATGTGAGTTGATATCCGGTTAAGCCGGATGAAAGTCGATCGTGGTTGTATATAAGTCGTGATTGAGGCACTAAGTGTTGATCCTGAGACGAGTCAGTGTGATTCATGTTGCATAGTTGTTATTCATCATTGTGTTGGCGTAGCGGCGATTTCGATCTTACCTGCGGGGAGATGGTCGTACCGATTAGTTTGGCGTAGGGGCGATTTCGATCTTACCTGCGGGGAGATGGTCGTATCCGTTAGTCGAACTGTAGACGGACGGGCGAATATCTCGACCTAGCCTGCGGGTGGGGGGATATGTCGTTACCGAAAGTTGAGTTGTTAACGGACGGGCGAATGTTTCGACCTAGCCTATGGGAGGGGGAACATGTCGTTACCGTAAGTTGCGTTGTTGACGGACGAATATTCCGACCTGGCCTGCGGGCGGGCGAATATGTGGTACCCATAAGACGAATTGGGCCTACGGGCTTTAGACTGAACCCTACTTTAAGGGGGTGGCATAGTGATGATTGGGACACCTTGATCCATTGGGGATGTCGCGTCGTGATCGCGTCCATATAGTCGTTAGTTGCATGAGTGTGAGAGACAGTAGTTAAGGGAAAAATTATCCGGAAGTTGTTTGGTTGTCACTGTTGTGATTTGGTGTGTTGCTATCTATATACATTATTTATATCGCTATTTTTCCCATGTAGGACATATTACTATTTCTTATCCCCTATATTTTCTATGTCATATTCTCTTTACTCTAGACTGTACGAGAAGATCCCGTTGAGGATTTGCCAGAGGAGATTGATGGTATACCCGTGGAACCAGATGCTGGCGGGAGAGCTCTGGATCCTGGTGTTGGAGGACCTTAGACGTCAAGGGTTGGTAGTTGTAGTTGTTATGGCCAGTGCGGGAGACTGAGTCGTCTGTATTTTTATTTCCGCTACTATGATTTCAGTTTTATTTACTGTGTACTCTGAAGTGTGCTTATTTGGTATCAGTTGTTGTAGGCTCTACTGATGGAGCCAGTACTATTGTGTATGTATACTTTTATTATGCTATCAGTACGTGTTGTATGTTTTAATATTTCTGCATATTTATACAGCTACGTTACGCTGCAACGCTAATAATTATAAGTGGGGTTACCAATGGGACCTCCAAGGAAAGGGTTGTCTCAACCTACTTCAAAGTCTGGTCTGGCCTGGAAACTTATTTAAAAGTCTAATTTTCAACAAAATCTTTAAATGTCTCTACTTATAAATAGGTCATAGGTCCTTACTTGTAAATGGGCTTGTAAGCGTCTAATGGTAAAGCAGTTTTTGGTAGGCCTATACTGATAAATAGGCTGTTAGGCCTTCACAAATAAATATGTAAGAGACCTCTACATTTAAATGGGTCAATAGGCCTTTAATTTCAAATGTTATAAATATTATAAATAATATATTATAGTATTATATATATATATATATATATATATATATATATATATATATATATATATATTATATGCGTGTTAAATAGGCCGACTTTAATAGACCTAAAGGTTTTTTACAAAGCCTTGACTTGACTTTTTTGTTAAAAAGGCTAGGCCATAGGTCCCTTAAGAATGGACTGTCCTATTCTCATCCCTAATTCTATCCATGAAAACAAGGACAAAGGTACATTTATCCTAACAAGGGTTTGGCCCCTACCAACTAGTTTTTTTTTTTTTTTGTAACCACGATATATGTATGAAGTATCCATCATCGTTAGCAGTGACTAATCTCCGTCAGGGAACTTGTTGGGCACACAAGGCGGGTTCTCCCTTCTCAACCAGGTTTTTTTCCATATACAAAAGTCATGATTCGAACCCCTAACCACTTATTTAAGATATTCGAGTCTCTTACCACTCGGACCAACCAAATGTTAGGAGTCCCTACCAACCATTTTATATTGTAACTACTACCATTCCTAAAAGGCTAGGCCATAGGTCCCTTAAGAATGGTTTGTCTTATTCTCATCCCTAATTCTATCCATGAAAACAAGGACAGAGGTATGTTTATCCTAACAAGGGTTTGGCCCCTACCAACTAGTTTTTTTTTTGTAACCACGATATATGTATGAAGTATCCATCACCGTTAGCAGTGACTAATCTCCGTCAGGGAACTTGTTGGGCACACAAGGCGGGTTCTCCCTTCTCAATCAGGTTTTTTTCCATATACAAAAGTCATGATTCGAACCCCTGACCACTTATTTAAGATATCCGAATCCCTTACCACTCGGACCAACCAAATGTTAGAAGTCCCTACCAACCATTTTATATTGTAACTACTACCATTCCTAAAAGGTGTACTGTAAAAAAATATTAAGTAGGCAAAGTTTCTTCCACTTGCTCCATTTGCAATTTATTTTAGCCAAGCTGCAATTTTCTTTCTTTTATTTCACAAACTACCAGACTCACGCAATCTTTTTTATAAAAGAAAATAGAGTTAGTTTAGGTTTTGTCGTCTTTACCAGAGATGTTCTGCCGCATACTAGACTCACACAATCTCCGCTACCAAACTCACACTATTTATTAGATGAATTTAATGCCAGTTTTTTTTTTTTATTACTTTTATTTAATAGCAATTTTTTTATTAATTTAATTTTTATCTCATTTATATTTATGATTTTTTTTAGTTGGGGAAGCCATCTACAATTGATGCATTTTTTAAAAGGAACAATTTTGAAATTCAAACATGTAATGAGCCATCAAATCTTAGTTTAGTGTAGAAAATATGGCTGCTAGTATACATTGGAAAAAATTTGCTAAAAAACTTAGTGTAGATTTAATTATTGATGATTTTAGTGACATGCAACAGATGCATTCTGTGTTTTGATATATTACTAATGTAATTAAGATTTTGGAATATATAATTAAGAATATTTTGTATGAAATTGAGTAAGTACCCAATTTGGTCCCTGAAATTGTAGGGTCGTATCAACTTAGTCCCCCACATTATCAATATTCCAAAATGATCCCTGAAATTGCAGAAAGTTAATCAGATTCGTCCTTCTGTTAATATTTGCATGGACTATAATGACATTAAGTTGGTAATGTCAGAGATGCATTTGAAACTAAGTGAATAATATCAGGGATGCATTTGCTACATTTTGCAGTTTCAAGGATCATTTTGGAATATTGATAATGTGGGGGACTAAGTTGATATGATCCTACAATTTCAGGGACCAAATTGAGTATTTACTCTTGATGCGTATGTATTTGTTGGATGAATTTTAATTTTTATAGTTGCCTTCTTACATCATTCAAATCTGCCTTCATCCCTACATAGAAAATAATTTTTTTTACTAAAAACTTAGTTAATAAAAAAAAATCTTATTATTTATAATAATAATCTTACTCTTATTGTTATTTTCTTATGTTTATTATTTATATATGTTTTCAGATAAAAAAAGGTCAAATAAATAGGAGTATGACACGTAATGTTTTCCCTCGTCCCATCGCGTTCGGAAGGGGCGGCAACCTGCGGAAGAGGCGAAAACGCACGGGAATTTGCCGGTATTGATTCAATATAAACTTAGCAATCATGATGAAGCTTGGAGTAATCCATTTAGTTCGCAATCGGAGCACTGTGCTCTGCAATCCAACAGATGAAAAATATGTGCGTGACCACAATTTTGAAGGTCAGCTCGGGTAAATTGATTGTATATATTTCTATTTTTTTTTAAATAAAGATGTATGTAAATGTTAAAAATTATTAAAGTCTAACTCAGCAATTGTCACTATATGTTTCTTCATATCATTCATTTATCTATAATTTATATTTTTTTATAAGTGAAAAATATATATTAACTAAAGCACAAGGGGTGTTGATAACATGTTTTCCCTAATTCGAGAGAGGGAAAGGACTTTTCAGAGGTAAGCAAGGAAAAGAAACTAACAATATTATGAATTTCTTCTTACTTTTTCAGTCATAGACCACACCCTTATAATCAGGTGGATGGTTACACAAAATGTGAATCGTCTGCCACCTGTCTAACAGATTCTAGCATTCCTTAATAATTCATCTAAACCAGAAAATCACTCATCCAACTTGGTTTGCCGATATTCCTCTTGGGCCTTGCACATGGGCCATCACCATTAGCAAATATGGGTTGTTTTTCAATTGGGACTTCAGTTATTCCTTCTCAACTTGGGTTGTATCATTACCCTGCACTTGGAGACTGACCTTGTCCTCAAGGTCTGCGTTCGGGTATGCTTGGTTGAATAAGTGTAAATTTTCCAAAGTAGCTTCTGACTCAGCCAACTGGTCCCACTACACTAAGATTTGATTTCCTGGTCCCTGTTGTCCTGAAATGGTTCTTCTGCCCAAGATGCGCAATGGTTTGAGAATGGGATGAGCTCTTTGGGCATGGTTGGTCAAAGGACAAGTTTGAATATCTGGTTGTCCACGACAAGGATGCGGCATTGAAACGTGAAAAACGGAGTGCATTTTTGCTGTAGGGGGAAGCTCAAGCTCATAAACCATGGGTCCAATTCATTTCAATATTTGGAAAGGGCCATGAAAGTGACATGCAAGTTTCTGGGATTGTCGTCGAGCCACAGATGTTTGACGATATGGTTTTAGGCATAGGTACACTCGATCTCCAATCTCAAAGGAGACATCTCTCCTATGCTTATGGCAAACCATACTTTTGGTCCTTTATCTTTATTTTGTTTTTCATTTTGGTCCCTCTTTTATTATTTTCTTCTATTTGGTCCCTTATCTTTATTTTTGTTTTCAATATGGTCTTTTCCCTTTAAATTGTGATATGGAGAAGATCACATTGATATAAATTTTGTAAAATAAAGGACCATTTCGAAACAAAAAAAGTAAAAGAGGGACCATATCGAAACAAAAAAGAACCACATAGGTTTAATTTTTGCAAAATAGGGAATATTTCGAAACAAAAAATAAAAGAGAGACCACATTGGCATGACTTTGCAAAAAAGGGATCAAATCGAAAAAATAATAAATGAAGGACCAAAACGAAAAATAAAATAAAGATAAGGGACCAAAAGTAGGGTTTAACCTTAGTTAAAAGGGCTCTTCAATGCGCCAAGAACTTATCCAGAGTAGCAATCTTTGTGCTGCTAGACAGGTAGGGGGAATAGTTGGCGGAGCCCGGCCATACAGGGCCTCGAAAGGAGTCATTGCTATAGATGAATGGTAGGAGGTTATACCAGAACTCTACAAGGTGCAAAAATTGTGTCCATTTCTGCGGTTTCTCACTAACAAAGCAACATATATATGCCTCATGATATGAACCAAGTTGTGTTCATAATGTTTTTTTTTAACGGATCTTCCTCAAATTGAGTTCTTGTTATGAAAAGAAGAGAGAATAAAAAAAAATGAACACTTAAAGAACGCTTCTTGAATATCCAAAAGTGGCACAACTTCTTATTGAAGAAGTAGGAACACAAAGACAAGCTTTGTACCTTGTTGTCAATGGCGCACATACAATTAATAGGAAACAAAAAGATTAAGACGCATAAAGGTGCATGTAAACTTTAGTATTGAAGTGCCTAAATAAAGAACATAAAAACAAGAATTAAACAAAGAAAAGATGGAAGAAGATGCCACACCTTCTTGAGAGTGATAAGTCTAATAAAGATTCACCACAAGAGTAAGGAAGCTCTTGATAAGAATCAAAGATGGTTCACCCAAGAACCTAAGAGAACAACCTCTCAAAAACTCACAAAAGAGTGTAAATTATAATATCAATTCAAAAGTGAGAAACAAGGATAAGATAAGACTATTTATAGCCACTAAGAAGCATCTAGCTAACCCTAATCTATGTTAGGATATGGGCCAAGCCCAAAAGAGGAGGTTGCATTATTTTCCTAAGGTGGAGCTTTATTACTTAAGAGTTGTTCAAAATACTTAAAAATTAAATTATGCTCCCATATTGGGGTCTTCATCAACTTGGATCAATTGGACCATATTGGGCCTTGTCTCTTCCGGAAATGGCTTGAGAGATAGGAAATAGTTGAGTTCTTTGTCCAAGGCTTCTTGAGCCTTCTTGGTCCTTGTTCTTGTCACTCAGCCTCCAAGTCCTTGTAGTGCATCATTGGGTCTTGACTCCATTGGGCTTTCTTGATCTCCATCACCTCAAAACAATGATTAACAACCTCGGTTTGCTCGTAGCTTTGTGGGTGATAAGCACTGGAGTAGGATAGGGTGGTCCCTTATAATTGAAAGAATGCCTTCCAAAACTATCTGAGGAACAGGGGGTCACAATCACTCACAATGGATTGGGGTAGTCCATGTAAGCGATAAATCTTAGTGAAGAAAAGAACATCCAACGAATGGGCAGCAAAGCTGGTAGGCAATGCCAGGAAATGGCCATATTTGGTGAGTCGATCGACCACCACCCAAATAATTGTCTTTCCATGGGACAATGGTAAATGAGTGATAAAACCCATGGAAATCGACTCCCATACTTGACTCGGAACCGTGAGAGGTTGAAGTAACCTTGCTGGAGCCTGAGTTGTGTTCTTTTTTTGTTGACAAACCTGGCATTTGGTAACAAAGTGTTTGATGGATTTATGCATAGCTGGCCAGTAAAATGAGTCTGCCAAACGAGCCACGATTGCCTTAAAACCCGAGTGACCACTAAGGGGAGAAGCATGAAACTCTTGTAGCAGGGCTATCCGCAAGTTGCTAGCTTTAGGAATGAATAATCCTTCCTTCATACAGAGGAGACCATCTTGTAATCAGAATTTAGAGTGCATCTTGGGATCGCTGTGCCATTAGGAAATTAGAGCTTGGCCTTCCGGATGATTAGCATAGAACCCATGAAGTTGCCCAACCAATTTCAAAATTGCTGAAGATATAGTAAACAAAACTGGATCAGGCGCCTCTGAGTTTCGGGACAACGCATCAACCGCCTTATTAGTTGACCCAGGACTATAATGTATTTCATAGTCGAACCCCAACAACATTGTGAGCCATTTATGTTGTTCCGGGGTCTGAATGGTCCGATGTAACATGTTTCGGAGGCTATATTGATCCATATAAATATGGAACTTGCGCCCCAACAAATATTGGAGCCATTTCTTCATTGCCTCAGTGATAGTATACATCTCCCTCACATAAGTTGAAGAGGCCTGCATCTTAGGAGACATCTTTTTGTCGATGAATCATTATCAATATAAAAGGGTTATGCAAAATCAGGCATCCAGAGTTCAGAGGTGGTGGTCAACGCAGCTTTCAACTTTGCAAACGCCGTTGTTGCTTCAGTATTCCAGGAGAATGACCCTTTCTTAAGAAGGTCCGTAAGTGGGCCGACAATAGTAGCGTAGTGTCGCAAAAAACTGCGATAGTAACCGATAAGGCCCAAGAATCCCCGAAGAGCGGTCAAGGAGTGTGGAGTGGGCCAATCTAACACCGCTTGAACTTTTGATGGATCTGCACAGGCCCCATGAGCCGAAATAATATGGTTAGAGTAGTCTATCAAGCTCTACCCAAAAGCAAAATTGGGCCTCTTAGCATAAAATTTAGAGGTAACAATAAGGATAACACTTGTTGAAGATGAAGTAGATGATCATTGCAATTTCGACAATAAATGAGGATGTCGTCGAAGAAAACGACTACAAACTTGTGAAGGTATAGCCTTAACAGATCATTCATAGCCGCCATAAAGGTAGAAGGTGCATTGATCAAGCAGAAAGGCATGACTAAGAATTCAAAATGGCTATCTATGGTTCAAAATGTTGTTTTCTGCTCATCCCCTGCTGCTAGTCAGATTTGGTGATACCCCGATCGAAGATTGATCTTGCAAAACACCGCAACGCCAAATAATTAATCGAAAAGACCGTCGACCGTGGATATAGGGTAACGATCCTTGGTAGTGATCGAATTTAGAGAACGATAATCAACGCAAAATCGCCAAGACTCATCCTTCTTATTTACGAGTAGAACCGAGGAGAAGAATGGGCTAGTATTGGGTTATATTAATCCCTCTTGCAACATTTCAGAGATTAATGTGGTCATGGCTTCCTTTTGACAATGGGGTTAGCGGTAAGGTTTGATATTAGCCGGTTCAACATTAGTAAGAATGTGGATGTGGTGGCCATGGTTTCTTAGTGGGGGTAGGTCGTGGGGTACTTCAAATACTGCCCAGAACATGGAGAGGAGAGTGTGTAATTGGGGAGGTAATTTTTGGGTCTCGGTTTCTATAGTAGGAGCTGGTATAAGGGCAAAATGAGATGGGCTTAATGGGAGGGTCGGCCAGTATATGAGGGTACAAGTTTGGGTTACAGCCTTTGTAGATAGTACTCTGCTCAACTATGAAATAGACAGATGCAAACACTAGAAGGGGGTTGAATGGTGTTTGACAAATTTATGCGGAATTTAGAAACTTTTTCGCAAGCACAAACGGGTTATAATAGACGAGTAAACACAGACAGGTCAATCAGACTGATAACTCGTCTGAAGGTTTTACAGAAAACACACAATCATGCAAGATAAAAAAGGTTTGATAAACACAATTATAAACCCCTTTAGTTAGATGATAGTTAAGACAAAAAAATCAAACTAAAGAGTTAAGGGAAAGAGAGAGATCACTCAGCAGGTTTTATCCTGGTTCACCCCTTAACAATGAGGCTACGTCCAGTCCTTGGCAGCACCAAGTTTTCTCACTATAACTGATTTAGTTTACAGGACAGACAAGTATTATTTTCACACCTAGCCTCTTCAGGCTCCAGACTAGTATTGTTTTCACACCTAGCCTCTCCAGGCTCCAGACAAGTATTGTTTGCACACTTAGCCTCTTCAGGCTCAGACGGGTTTGTTTGAGAGAAGTTGTAAAATAGATTACAATTTGCAAGTCTTTCACAAGCACTCAGACAAGTGTATTAAATGTGAAGATCTAAAAGACTGCGTAATAACTTCAAATGATTGAAGAATACATAATGAAAGAATGAAGATATATATAAATGCACATAGTAAATGCTCTTGATTGCTTTGATCGTTCTCTTCTCTTGTCTCTACTTCAATCTTCAAAGTCTTCTTCATTAAATAGGCTTCAAGATTTTAAAGCCGTTAGACACAAAGTCTGAAGGCTTGGCTTCTTGTAGATCTTCAATAAATGCAATAGAGTCGTTCTGGTCAGCCATTAAAGCATAGGGAACTTCACTTGTTCTCTTTCATCAGAGTGATACAGACATCTGATATACCTTTGGTCTCATCAGGTCTATATACGTGCTTTTTGTTTGCAGAGGGTAGACTTTTCCTTTTGGTGTAAGATGCAGTTGTGTTCAGGCAAAGTACTTTGTTGAAGTTCCTTATCAGAGTCGAGACAGCTTTCATCCAATGTATTCTTTAACGTTAGTCACTAGACGGATGAGTAACTTCATTAGACGGGTTGACTCTTTAACAAAGAGATGACGTCAGTTGCAAAGTCTTTTAGACTGGTGAATCTTCCTTTGATCAGACGATTGAAGACTTCATTAGACGAGTGAACTTCTCTTAGTTCAGACGAGTGAACCTTAGCTAGTTCAGACGAGTGAACTTATCTCAGTTCAGACGAGTGAACTGTAGTTAGTTCAGACGTGTGAACTTAAGTTAGTTCAGACGGGTGAACTTATCTAAGTTCAGACGAGTGAACAGTTCATATAGACGCTTAATGTTTTAATCTGTACACTAAGTAGACGAGTTAAATACCACAGACGGGTTCAATCAAATCATTGAATAACTGTTTTAATCTCATCAAAACTAAGGTAAATGCACATCAGACATTTGCAGACTCAACAATCTCCCCCTTTTTGATGATGACAAAACATGTTAAATGATTTAATGAACTTAAGAAAATTCACATAAAGCAGTCATGTATATAATCAGACAGATTAAAAACATTGTTCTATAATAATAACATACTCAGAAAGATAAGCATTTAAATTTTTATCTTAGTCTTATCTTAGTATTTTCTCCCCCTTTTGACTTTATCAAAAGCAATAGAATATAGACAGAGAAAAGAAAAGATACATCATTTTTAGATAAATATTTGTTCATATCAGACAGTTGTAACATTAAAACATTTTTCATTTAACTTTCTCCCCCATTTTGTCATAATCAAAAAGAGAAACAGAGGAGATAATTTGTATTTGACCATCATTGGCTGTGTACAAGGTAATTTTGAAAAGAGAATTACAAGAAAGATACTAAGAGAACAAAAAAAGAAGTAAAAAAGGCAAGTTTGTCCTTTGGTTTTGCCTAAAGGTTTCTTCAACTGCTCCCCCTGAGCAGATGCATCCTCTTTGATGGTTTTAAAAACGAAGAGAAAGAGATTTGAAAACGTAAGAATGAAATACCTTTTAAAATAAAAGAAAGTTTCCCTTTTAAAGACCAAAGATAGTTGTAATTTTAAATGAAAACAACAAAAAGATGGAGGTTTAAAAAAAATTGATTTAAAATAAAAATAGCCATGTACACATATTGCCTCAGATAATGGAACAATACTTAAAAGAAAATAGCCATTTAAAAAGAATTTTAACAGAAGAGCGAATGACTCATAAGGTCAGACGATTAAACATAGACGGGTATCGTAAACATTCATCAGACAGGTTATTCAGCAAAGCAATGTATATTCAAGTTGTCTCTTATAAACTTAAAACTATCCTCAGCTAAAGGTTTTGTAAAGATATCAGCCCATTGATTTTCAGTTTTAACAAACATAACATCAAATACACCTTTTTGAACATAATCTCTTATGAAGTGGTGTTTGATTTCTATGTGCTTAGCCTTAGAATGTTGTATGGGATTCTTAGTTAGGCAAATAGCACTTGAATTATCACACCAGACAGGTATTTTATGCTCAAATATAGAGTAATCTTCTAGTTGATGTTTTACCCATAATAGCTGTGAGCAGCAACTTGCAGCAGAGACAGATTCTGCTTCTGCAGTTGAGAGGGCGATAGTCGTCTGTCTTTTGCCTGACAAGGAGACTAAGTTTGCTCCAATGAAGTGACATCCTCCACTGGTGCTTTTCCTTTCAATTCTATCTCCAGCAAAGTCAGCATCACAAGAACCAACTAATCTGTAATCTTGTGTTCTCAAATACATTAAACCAACATTAGTGGTTCCAAGCAAATATCTAAAGATTCTTTTAACAGCCTTAAGATGAGATTATTTGGGATCAGATTGGAATCTAGCACACATACAGACACTAAATTGAATATCAGGTCTGCTAGATGTTAAGTAAAGAAGAGATCCAATCATACCTCTGTAGACAGTTTGGTCTACCTTTTTACCTTCATCATCTGCTTAGATTAGCATTAGTTTGCATTGGAGTTTTCATGATCTTTGAGCTATCCATTTTGTACTTCTTTAGAATCTCCTTGATGTACTTTTGTTGATGGATGTAGATTCCATCACACGTCTGCTTGATTTGCAGTCCAAGGAAGAACTTCAATTTTCCCATCATGCTCATTTCAAATCATGCTTGCATCAACTTAGAGAATTCTTTGCACAATTTTTCATTAATAGCTCCAAAAAATAATATCATCAACATATATTTGAACTACTATGAAGTTATCTTTTGAGAATTTCTTAAATAAGGTTGTATCAACTTTTCCTCTTATAAAACCATTATTCATAAGAAAAGAACTAAGTCTATCATACCATGCTCTAGGAACTTGTTTTAAACCATATAAAGCTTTTTTAAGTTTGAAAACATAATCTGGTTTTTCATTATCTTCAAAACCAGGAGGTTGTTTAACATACACTTCTTCTTCAATTATTCCATTTAAAAAATCACTTTTTACATTCATTTGAAATAAAGTAATTTGATGTTGTGCAGCATATGACATGAGTATGCGAATAGCTTCTATTCTAGCTACAGGTGCAAAAGTCTCAGTATAGTCAATACCTTCTTGTTGGTTGTAGCCTTGAGCTACTAACCTTGCTTTGTTTCTGACAACTTTGCCATCTTCATCTAGCTTGTTTCTGAAAACCCATCTTGTTCCAATAACAGACTTGTTTGTTGGTTTGGAGACAAGTTTCCCGACATCATTCCTTTTGAACTGATTAAGTTCCTCTTGCATAGCAAGAATCCAGCTTTCATCTTCAAGAGCTTCCTCAATATGCTTTGGTTCAATTTCAGATAAAAAAGCCATATTGCTTGACTCTCTTAAGACAGATCTGGTTCTAACACCTTCAGAGGGACTTCCAATGATAAGATCTTCAGGATGATGAGCTTTGAACTTCTAGTCTCTTCTGAGATCATCATTCTGATGTTGACTTGACTGATGACTCGTCTGCTCTACTTGTCTGACAGATTCCTCAGTAAACTCAGTTTTTGATACGTCTGGCTGTTGACTCGTCTGCTGGGTAAGATCAAGTCCTGCAAGATCATCTTCTAGATCTGATAGTTCCATATCAGTCTTTAGATTATCATTGAATTTTACATGAATGGATTCCTCAACAACAGAGGTTCTAGAGTTAAAAACTCTATATGCTTTAGACACTTCAGAATATCCAATGAAGATACCTTTGTCTACCTTGGAATAAAACTTTCCAAGTTGATCCTTGGTATTTAAGATGAAGCATTCACATCCAAATGCATGGAAATAAGATATGTTGGGTTTTCTACCTTTCCACAATTCATAAGGAGTCTTCTTTAGGATAGACCTTATAAGTATTCTATTTTGCACATAACATGCAGTGTTTACTGCTTCAGCCCAGAAGTACTTAGGGAGATTATTTTCATTGAGCATTGATCTAGCCATCTCTTATAGAGATCTGTTCTTTCTCTCAACCACTCCATTTTGCTGTGGGGTTCTAGGTGCAAAGAAGTTGTGAGAGATTCCATTCTCTTCACAGAACAGTTTGAATTGCTCATTTTCAAATTCTCCCCCATGATCACTTCTAAGGGTAGAAATACAGCTCATTTTGTACTTTCTTACAGAATACAGAGAAGGCCTTAAAAGACTCATCCTTGTGGGTTAAGAAAAGTAGCCAAGCAAATCTAGAATAGTCATCAACAATGACAAATCCATATTTTCTTCCAGCTAAACTGGCAATACTAACTGGTCCAAACAGATCCATGTGTAACAACTGAAGAGGTCTAGAGGTTGATACAAGGTTTTTTGATTTGAAACTTGATTTTACTTGTTTACCTCTCTGATATGCATCACATAAAACATCTTTCTTGAAGCTAATATCAGGCAATCCTCTCACAAGGTTATCCTTTTTCAATTTCGAAATAAGTTTCATACTAGCATGTCCTAGTTTCTTATCCACTATCACATAATTGACTTATGCTAAGTAAATTGTGTCTTAGTCCTTCAACCATAAGCACATTTGAGATAGAGGGAAGAGGGGGTTTACCACCAATTGTACCAACACCAATTACTCTTCCTTTTTGATTGCCTCCAAAGGCAACAAATCCACCATTTTTAGACTGGAGGTTTTGGAACATAGATCTTTCTCCTGTCATATGTCGCGAGCAGCCACTGTCCAGGTCCCAGCAGAGGCATCTGCTTTGTCCTATTAAGGATGTCTGCAACAGAAATTATTTTATCTTTAGGTACCCATATTTTTCTGGGTCCTTTTCTGTTAGTTCTAGGAGTCTGTGAAGACTCCCTCTTCTTCTTGTGAAAACACTTAGACATAACATGTCCAGCTTTTCCATAGAAGTTACAGACAGGTCTAATTCTAACTGGAATGGGTTTAACATAGACAGTTGAAGATTTTGTTGATACTTTATGATCAGCTTGATGATCATATCCAATGCCTTCTTTGTTAAGAGAGTGTCTCTGACATCCTAACAGTTTTGTCAGATTATCTCTGCCATTAACAAATCTAGCAAGATCAGAAGTAAGCTCCTTCACTTTCTGTTGAACTGTGACCACTTCTTCAGAATGTGATGTTTCACTTGAGATCTAAGCTTCATCAGACTTTTCAGTCCTCAGCTGGCTATTTTCTTTGGCCAGCATCTCACACTCTTGAGATTTTTGTTTATGCTCACTGAGGAGTTTAACATAATCTCTCTTGAGGGATTTGAAGGCCTTAGATAAGCCTTTGGATTCCTCTACCAGCTCATCATAAGCATCATGCAATTCCTCAAGTTCAGAATGTACCTCAGTTTCAGGTTCTGACTCTATATTGGCCATCAGACAGAGATTGGCTTCCTCTTCTGTCTCTTCTCCTTCAGAAGATGAACATTCAAGATCTTCCCATGTGGCCATCATTCCTTTCTTCTTCTTTCTGAAGAACTTCTTGTTGGAAGCTTTCTTCAAAAGAGGGCATTCAGGTTTGATGTGACCAGGCTTCTTGCACTCATAGCAGACAACTGGACTCTTGTCTGTTGATGTGGATTCTTTGTGGGATTTTCTGAAAGGCTTCTCCTTTCTGAACTTCTTCTTTCTCTAGAGCTTTTTCATCTTTCTGGTCATGAGAGAAGTCTCCTCATCATCATCAGAATCCTCATCATCAGACTCGTCTATGTCATAGTCAGACTCGTCTACCTTTGAAGCTTTTAAGGCTTTAACTACCTTTAGATCAACTTTTAGAGTAATGGCTTTGCTCTTTTTGATTGACACATCTTCATTGAGCTCTTGCTCATGAACAGTGAGTGTGCCAAGAAGTTCATCCATAGTAAAGGAGGTGAGATCCTTAGCTTGAGAAATAGCAGTGACAAGAGGTCTCCACTGCCTTGGAAGACTTCTGAGAATCTTAGCAACTTTCTCAGTATTAGTATATGTTTTACCAAGAGATTTTAAACCATTAGTAATAGTTTGGAATCTACCAATCATTTGAGCAACAGATTCACCTTCATCCATGGTGAACAATTCATATTTTCTAACAAGAATATAAATTTTAGATTCTTTTACCTTTGCAGTTCCTTCATGTGTGACAGATAAGGAGTCCCATATTTCTTTAGCAGAATCAGAAGCACATACCTTTTCAAACTCTTCTGGACTGAGAGCACAGATTATAGCATATCTGGCTTTATGGTTTAGATCCCATCTTATCTTTTCTGCAGGTGTCCACTGAGCCTCAGGCTTGTCTGAGCCATCATTATTTTGAGGAGTGTAAGGACCATCAGTAATGACATCCCATACATCAGAATTTGTTGACAAGATGAACCAGTGAAACCTTTCTTTCCAGTAGTTCTAGTTTACACCATTGAAGAAAGGGGGTCTGGTCATAGAGCCTCCTTCAGGTTGGGGGTTCCCACTTGAGCTTGCTCCGGAATTCATTGTCTATTCTTCAGGATCTTTTCTCTACACTGTTAGGTGCTCAACCCAGAGGCTGAGCTCTGATACGAACTGAAATAGACAGATGCAAATACTAGAAGGGGGTTGAATGGTGTTTGCCAAATTTATGCGGAATTTAGAAACTTTTTCGCAAGCACAGACGGGTTATAATAGACGAGTAAACACAGACAGGTCAATTAGACTGATAACTCGTCTGAAGGTTTTACAGAAAACACACAATCATGCAAGATAAAAAAAGGTTTGATAAACACAATTATAAACCCCTTTAGTTAGATGATAGTTGAGACAAAAAATCAAACTAAAGAGTTAAGGGAAAGAGAGAGATCACTCAGCAGGTTTTATCCTGGTTCACCCCTTAACAATGAGGCTACGTCCAGTCCTTGGAAGCACCAAGTTTTCTCACTATAACTGATTTAGGTTACAGGACAGACAAATATTATTTTCACACCTAGCCTCTTCAGGCTCCAGACGAGTATTATTTTCACACCTAGCCTCTCCAGGCTCCAGACAAGTATTGTTTGCACACTTAGCCTCTTCAGGCTTAGACGGGTTTGTTTGAGAGAAGTTGTAAAATAGATTACAATTTGCAAGTCTTTCACAAGCACTCAGACGAGTGTATTAAATGTGAAGATCTAAAAGACTGCGTAATAACTTCAAATGATCGAAGAATAAGTAATGAAAGAATGAAGATATATATAAATGCACAGAGTAAATGCTCTTGATTGCTTTGATCGTTCTCTTCTCTTGTCTCTACTTCAATCTTCAAAGTCTTCTACATTAAATAGGCTTCAAGATTTTAAAGCCGTTAGACACAAAGTCTGAAGGCTTGGCTTCTTGCAGATCTTCAATAAATGCAATAGAGTCATTCTGGTCAGCCATTAAAGCATAGGGAACTTCGCTTATTCTCTTTCATCAGAGTGATACAGACTTCTGATATACCTTTGGTCTCAGCAGGTCTGTATACGTGCTTTTTGTTTGCAGAGCGAAGACTTTCCCTTTTGGTGTAAGATGCAGTTGTGTTCAGGCAAAGTACTTTGTTGAAGTTCCTTATCAGAGTCGAGACAGCTTTCATCCAATGTATTCTTTAACGTTAGTCACTAGACGGATGAGTAACATCATTAGACGGGTTGACTCTTTAACAAAGAGATGACGTCAGTTGCAAAGTCTTTTACACGGGTGAATCTTCCTTTGATCAAACGATTGAAGACTTCATTAGACGAGTGAACTTATCTTAGTTCAGACGAGTGAACCTTAGCTGGTTCAGACGAGTGAACTTATCTCAGTTAGACGAGTGAACTTTAGTTAGTTCACACGTGTGAACTTAAGTTAGTTCAGACGGATGAACTTATCTAAGTTCAGATGAGTGAACAGTTCATATAGACGCTTAATGTTTTAATCTGTACACTAAGTAGACAAGTTAAATACCACAAACAGGTTTAATTAAATCATTGAATAACTGTTTTAATCTCATCAAAACTAAGGTAAATGCACATCAGACATTTGGAGACTCAACAAACTAATGATGAGAGAGTGACTTTGGGATTGAAAGGAGCTGCCAAACAAGGTAATATGCTGAGATTTGGGGATAAAGGACATAGAAGGTATAGAGAAATCTGAAAGTACTGTGCCCAAGGCACTTAACCACGCCATGCCGAGTACCATATGGTAGTAAAAATAATGGTACTTTGAACTGGTGCGTCTGTAAGTACAAGGGAACCTCAGGGCAAAATCCAGTGCACTGAATGTGGTTACCATTACCAACCATTACTGAGAAAGCAGGGTTTAGTGTAATTGGAAGCTGTAAAAAGGTGGCGAGCCGAGGTTGCAAAATACTGTGGGAGCTACCGGTGTCTATTAGAACAGTCACTGGGTGCCCAAAAATGGTGCCCATTATCCAAAGTGTTTGTGGTGTGGGAACTCCCAAAATGGCTGTTGGGGATAGTTGGAAAATGTAGGATTAGGGGGTGGTGGTTCAGGGAGTGAGCTGTGTGGGATGGGTTGGGGTGTTGAGTTGGATGGACTTAAGAACTCATAATCCTCTAGTACTGGCTCGTCCGAAATGTAACTAAGCAACAAGAGAAATTACTTAGTGCTGCATTTATGGCCTGGGTGAAATTTGTTGTCGCAGTTGAAACACAAGCCCTTGGCACGCCGGGCTTGCATCTCTGCTTGTGTGAGGCGATGGATCGGGAATTGGGACTAGGTGGAAGGGGGTGATTTAGGCAGAAGTGGTTTGGATGGGGAAAATCGACGAGCAGATGGCGAGGGTGTAGAATCCAGGACATTAGCCTCAATCAATTTGGCCAAACCCAAAGATTGTGACAGAGAGTGGGGGTTGTAAAATGGCAAGCTCTCTCTGGATATCAGGACGCAAGCCATAAATGAAGTAGTTGAGAAGAGCTTCAGGGGACAAACCGATGATACGGTTAGAGGTTTTCTTGAAGACGACTTGAGACTCTGCCATAGATCCAGCTTGGCGGGGTTTGAACAACTTTGCTAGATGGTTCTCGTAGGAGGAAGGGCCAAAACGAAGTTCTAAGGTCCTGGCAAAAACATCCCAGGTCGAGAGTTTATGGGTACTGTGCATCCACTTGAACTAGCTAAGGGCATCGCCAGTCATGTAAAATCTGACGAGGTCCATGTGCTGGAGATGGTGAATATTATAGTAGGTGAAATATTGCTCAGCCTAGAAAATCCAATCTAAAACTTCGGAGCCGTCGAACATGGGTAAGAGAAGTTTGGGTGGTTTGAGGGGGTGGGGGTGATGGGTTAAAGAGGGCAAAGGATTTGACGCCGGTGAGCTTGTTGGTGAGTTCGGTCAGGACAATGGTATGGGCATCGTGGCGGGAGTCCATGGTGGTGGCTTGGTAGTGCTCAAACCATAGTTGGAGCTACTCCAGTTTTTCGTGCAGGGATGCCATGGTCTCTTCCATGTGTTGAGTTGGTTTGGGAGGCATGGAGAAGCAATGAAAGCTCCAATGATAACAAGTTTTCCCTAATTCGAGAGAGGGAAAAGACTCTCCAAGGGTAAGCAAGGAAAGGAAACTAACAATATTCTGAATTTCTTCTTACTTTTTCATTCATAGATCACACCCTTATAATCAGGTGGATGGTTACACAAAAGGTGGATCAACTGCCACCTGTCTAACAGATTCTAACAGATTCCTTAATAATTCATCTAAACCAGAAAATCACCCATCCAACTTGATTTGTTGACATTCCTCTTGGGCCTTACACTTGGGCCATCACCATTGGCAACTGTGGGTTGTTTTTCAATTGGGACTTCAGCTATTCCTTCCGCAACTGGGGCCGTATTAATTGCCTAAGTGTCTGGTTGGATGAGCATTTGACAAACGTGATTTTGGATAGAATTGATTTTGTGAAATTGATTTTAATATAATTGAGTTTGAAGTGAAGTGATTTATGTTTGGATGTTTTTATTTTAAAACATGTTTTTATTTTAAAAGCACGTTTGATGTAAAACTTTGGATAATTTTTCAATCCAAAAGCAGAAGCTACTCTAGGTTGCTTCTAGTAGAATCGATTTTGGATGCAAAATTGCTTCCCCAAACACACGCTAAGGATGTTAGCCACCCTTGTATCTTAACATAACAGAAAACAAGAAACGTCAACCTAAAATGCAAAGCAAACAAAAGTGAGTCATATTTCAGACTGGAGCTATGCCTCCTCATGCAGTATGAGGTGCATTCCAAAACATCAAAAACAAGTCACCCAAAACATCCTAAACATGCTCCCGACTTATGCTGCTAAATATAGAATCTATATTTTTATGATATATGAACAAAATTTAGGTGTAATTTCACAAGTACTTTTAGTATTGTTACCTTTTTTTTTTTCTTTGTATTATTACTTACACATTTGCCTATAAATATGTCAAAAGTATGAGATGTGCACTACTTTCTCCCTTCCAATTTCCCTCTTCCAAGGCAGCTCTTTGAATGGATTCAATACACTAACAGGTCTCCCTCCCATCAGGTTGGATCTAACATGAACTATAGGTGGGTACCTCCCCCATCTTTGTGACCTACAGTGTTGATGTAGCATTTTTCAGACACGAACTCCGTTGTGGCATGGATTTATGCCTTCGAGATGATAGGGGTCAATTCTTAGGGGCCAAAACAAATTGATATGTGGGCAACCCTAATGTGCAAGAAGGAGAAATTATTGTGGTTGTGTAGGCAAATAAATGGCTTCAGTCGCTGGGCTTAGAGTATGCTATCATAGTGTAAAATGGTAGCAGATGGAATTAATGGTGCAAAAGTTGATCATACCGAGTTTGGAGTTCTGGTTCAAGAATGCAAATAGATTTTGAATTTATCACCAAATTTTCAACTTAGGTTCATTTGAAGACAAGCAAACGTAGTTGCTCACACACTTGCAAGGGTGTCTACTTTATATGCTAATTCCTTTCTTTTTAATGTTATTCCTCCTTGTATTGTTGACCCAATTTATATGGAAATGATGAGTTTGTTTGTTTAAAAAAATTATTACGGTGTGTTCACGAGATATAATTCCATTATTTAAATATTTAAAATATAATATTTAGTCAATACATTTCTCATGTTGACATAAAATACATGTATTTTAGGATTTATTAATTGGTATGCATTATCAGTGTAAAATTTTTTTTATACTGCAACCAATCACAAATTGTCATATCATTAAAAAAAATTGATTCTTATCATATATAACTACGTTAAAATTCACATATTGGACGATTCATAATTAATTGTCATTGTAAAAAACTTTACACTGACAAAAAAATTAACTCTTTATTTTTCTTGAAATGTGTGTTAATATATTATTTTATTTACATTGGCACATATTTGTCCCACCGTGACGTCTTAGCCTCTGTTGTTTAAGATTGTTCCTAACACAAACAAGCATTCCAAAGCACATTAAGCTACAACTTGGAGCTTCGGGAAAAATGCCTCGGGACTTGGTTTTTTGAGCGTTTGCGATGGACAAATCTTAAGCAAATAGACTGTTAATAGTTATAAAAATGATTTAATTGATAAATACGATTCGTGTAAAGACTTAAAATTGTCAATCAATTAAAATTGTTACATCATTAAAGATAGTTGACTCTTATGATGATTTGTGATTAAAAAACTTTACACACTCAATATATCAAAATTAAACTCTAAAAAATTTGGGGACATAAATTATTTCTTGAATAGGAAGGCCTTCATTCTATTTGTTTTAATTGTGGTTGATATGGTCACAAGGTGGATAAATGTTCAGAGAAGGTAGTTCTTAAAGGTGAGGCTTCTAAGGAGCAAAGCAAGGAAGGAGAGGTTCGAGTTGATATGGCCGTTGTAAGTAATCTTGTTAGGAATCCTGTTTTGACTAAGGAAGTTATTAGGATGGTGGTTCTGTTATATCTCATCCAGTGGGCTCAGTTATTTCTTATGATAAGGTGATGGGAAATTAGCAAGTGCACTAAATCACTTCAAGTAATATAGAACTTGGAAGTTTTGAAATCGAACACAAGGATTGAGATGACCAATTACCGCTTCTCAATATTGATAACTATTCAAACGCCAAATGGGTGCACAAATCAAATTGAAATAAAGATAATTAATTTAAAGAAGAAATTATTAAAGAATCAATTTAAGGAATAAATTGCAAGAGTAAGTTGAGAGTGTACTTCAAATTGAGAAAGCTCTAGGGCTCTGATTTCACCGATCAATGGATCTAGAATTTCATAGACAAAATTCTAATTCCATATACGAACTCCATTCTGGTGCAGTTATGGCAATCCATCCTATTTCCTAACACTAACAGTTACCAACCAAGATTCCTAATTTATTTTAATGCCTGTGGTTAGAGCACACTAAATTTTACCCCTTGATTCCTAATCAATTATATTTCTAAAATTGTTTTTAAAAGAGTAAGTTGAGAGTGTTAGGGTTTCAAGAGGGATAATTTTTAAAAACAATTTTCAAAAACCTTTTGAGAGGAAAAACCTCTTAACTAAGGACCACGTATTGCACATGAATCACAAGGATATTGTATTTACTTCTTGAAGCATAGCTTTACCATGAACACTTTGAGCACGTCAGCAGCACTGGTAAATCACGAACACTGCTACGGTGTGAAAGGCAACTTGATGTACACATCTACAGTTTAGCAGATCCAAGGAACACTGCTGCTATCACCACAAAGGGAGAGGTTCTTCTATCACCAGTATTGCAAGGTAGGAATACCTCTACTCAATCCACACGAGCAAACCAACGTCAGATATAGCGTAGTGCTAGCTATCAGGATTGGAAGAGGCGCGGCACACAGAGAGGAAAAAGAGGACGCGCTTGTCAAGGGTATACAACGGCCGTTATGAGTGCTCTGTGTTGTGTGTCACTTAAGTGGCATACACAGCTTATTAATAGCTGTCACTCACTTAACCTAACCCACTTGAGCTACTGTACGCTATAGGCCTAATATTTAATTATTAATTAAATCATATTTAATTAATCAATTAAATCAATCCCATTTAATAATTAATTGAATCATATTTAATTAATCAATTAAAATAATTCTCTAAACATTTGCTCTATGCGTGTGACCCTATAGGTTCTCAATTAATTGGCAATAGTATTAATTATTATTAATCATATTAATAATCAATTAATCTTATAAACAATGAGCGGCATCTAGCAATACATCATTGTACCTAATTAATTAGAATATTGGTGATACAATTAAAACCATATTATAACCATATATAATGTGAAGTCAACGTCCTTTCGTCACAATGTCTTAATTGAACACAAGACATAAATGTGTCATCCATGTTAAGTCTAATTATTTATTTCTTGATCTAGTAATTGACGTACGATCATGTGAGCCCAATATCTCATATTGTCCCACCTTAAAATGGTCATGCATTTCTATATCGCATACCATCAAGAGACCTATAGACATTACTCCTGTTATGTAGGAGGGACGAATCCTATCTACATCACTCACATTTCTCAACATGTTTCATTGCAGGCCTAATAACTACCTTTATAGTTGTCTTGTGACAGACAACGTTTAATACTATCAAAGCCTACAACTACGTATGTTAAGAATTATAGTGACTTTAAGTCGAAGGACTACTTCACTATGGTCACCATGAGAATCGCTCACGACACTTACATAACTATTATGCAGCGTTCTTATAGCGGGTCACTCCAGTATAAATATTCCACTAATATTTATACTTATGTGAAGACTTGATATCTTATATTTATGACCCGTGAGATGTGGTCATCAATACACTCACATAATAGTCTCAATGTATTATTATTGTTCTTATTAATAATAATACTTGACTATGGATATTTAAGAATAGTGTTCTATAATTTAATGGAATCTCACGGTCAAGTCATACTTGACTTTCCGTTAAATGGATTACCTATTTTAAGGACTTTATTATGCTATAAATATAATCATCAAATATAACATAATAAATATATGCCTCATATATATATATAAAATATAAAATAAAGTCATGATACAATATATAAATCCAATAAATATATATTGGCCACTAGGGTTTACACCTAACACTAACAGTTACCAACCAAGATTCCTAATTTATTTTAACCCCTAGGGTTAGAGCACACTAAATTATACCCCTTGATTCCTAACCAACTATATTTCTATGATGATAATTAACCAAACAATTTATTAAGTTCTATGATTCTCTATAGAAGTTTCACAGGGTTCTTATCTCCTCTCGGTCTCAAATTACTCTATGGTTTTTCCCAAATGCTCTAAATACTTAAATCTCATCCCGATCTCATTATGATTGCCTCTCATTCAATTATTTCTTGAGGTAACAATTGAAAACATTAGGATAATGATAAAAACATAAAAGCAATGATATGAAACTAGGATTTAGCCATAACATTACCAAACCTTCATAAGAGGCTACATCATCACCCTAGAAAAGGGAATTTAGCTCCTCATCATTGAAGCAAAAACCAAATTCATTGAATAAACTCTAAGATTCATAATAAAGGTTGATAGAAATCAAAATTCGCAATAATCTTGAACTAATCGCAGTTTATTGTGTAAAAGATGATGACCTAATCATGTTTACAACTGAATTTATATATCCTGAATGCGCACACTCGCAAGGCGAGTAGCCTTTCATGAAGCAAAAATTAATAAATGAAATCCTAATCTATCAGCGTCCAGTCGCGAGGCGAATGGCTCAATCTAGCATTCTTCAGTCTCTTATTCTTCTAACTTTTCCTTCACACCATTTCTACCAAAGCTTCACTTTTGAACATAATTAGGTACTTGAAAGCAAGAGTACTCAATTACACATAACTGACTCAAAAATATAGAAAATTTACTTTAAACAACTAAAAGGACTCAAAACACGACTTAAGAATAAACAAAAACAAATATGGGTACGATTGAGAGTAAACTCAACAAATCTTATTAAATCCACTGATTAATCATAGTAAAAACTAAATAAACCAGCAGGTTATCATGAGGATGGTTATGGATCTAGGATGGTTGTAAGAAGATCTAAGAGGAAGAAAGGGCAGAGTAAATATAGTGTTGATTCTAGAAAGACCAATAAAGATCATAAGAAACCAAGTGTTGATTCCAAGAAACCATTAAATGAGGGCAAACACAGGTTTGTGCAGAAAAAAGAGAAACTTGAGGGTCAAGTTAGGAGTGAAGTTTCGGGTACTAATGGTTCTCAGTTTGTGGTGCCAAATTTTGATGCTTTGAGTTGTGATCTGGCTGATCCTGTTTTTGAAGTTATTCATATGCGAGAAGAATCTCCTTTTGTCTCCTTAGCTGGTCATCCTGCTCATAAATCATTTCAGGAGCCGTCAGTCATGAGGTTTCGGAATCAAAGTGGGGTAAAAGTCCTCAAAATAGTATCAAAGGAAAGGGGAACGTGGTGATTCAAAATCCTATTAAAAAGAATAAGGATGTGTTTATATCAGAAACTCCTTCTAAGGTTGCTCTTGCTGCTGCCTCGTCCAGTATTAGTTTTGATCAACCTATGACTAATCAAATAAGTGTGCATATTGCCCCGAATTTTCATGTTGTAGGCATGCAATTAGAAAATAGCATTGTTGATTCCTCTCTACAAAGGAATTTGTTGTTAAAGAATAAGTCTGCTGACAATATGGAAACATCTGTTGAATGTCAGAAAGTTGTTCTTTCTGAGTCTAGTGGAGCTCAGTCTCCAAATCTTAACAGCGGTCTTAATGAATAGTTTAATATGGAATTGTAGAGAAGCTGGAGGGAAAGATTTTCCTCAACTCATAAAAGATTTAATGAGAGTATACAACCTTGATTTTGTTGTTGTGATGGAAAACAAAATTAGTGGTTCTCGGGCTGAGAATGTGATTAGAAGAATTGGTTTACATGATGGGGTTAGAGTGGAGGCTCAAGGCTTCTCCGGAGGTATTTGGTGCATGTGGAGAAATGTAACACCCCGATCTTTTTAATTAATCAGTAATTAAGTAATTGTATTTTATTTGAGGGTCTAGAAACTTTAATAAATTATTCTGTGGCCATAGTCACACTCTACGCCATCGTAGGAGACTATGGTTAAGTTTTGGGCCGAAAACTCAAACGGAGCCCGATCTATGTTTTTTCGGATGATAATGTTTTTCTACTATCATGACCTCATTTTGACTAACGATCAGAACCATTATCTTAAAATTCAATCCTCTACCTTTTTTCTAAAATGTGTCCTGACGTCCAAAAATATAAATAATATTTTATATTCGGATCGAAAATCGATCGGGTAGACGATTCGAGTTATCTTAGGGTTTTTCGAGAACCTTGAGCCAATAATTTTAATACCAGGACTATGTTAAATTATTCGGGGACTCCTACCAGTGTCGTGAGGATTTTCGAAATGTCGGGACGTGAATTGACCACCTTGATTAATTTTTGTTACTAATTACCTTTTAATGACTTAAGCCTTAAGTCTTCACATTAAATATCCAATATTTCTCTATCCTCACTCTCTCATTTTTCGGCCAGCCCTCACCCAGCAGCCCCAACACCTTCTTCTTCCTTTTCTCCTTTCTCACCATTTTTCTTCATTTTTGGAGCTTTAAACCTTGAGATTTCTTGAAGCAATCTTCACCAAACTTGAAGTGGATCATCATAGGAGGTAGCTTGTCATCTCTATCTCTCTCAATCTCTCATTTTTATCCTCTAATTTCCATGATCATAAATGTTAGGGTTTTTATCCCTAAATCTTTAAAAATCCATGATAAATTTTAGGAAAGTCATTTTGATACCAAACCAATTTCTATGGCCTAGGTTCATGACACACTTGCATGATCCAAGAGATTGGAGCCAAGAAATCTCTCTAGCTATATTTTTGAGAGAGAGGCCGAAACCCCCTTACAGCGTAGGGTAGGGTTTTTGGTTGGTTTTTGATGTTTTGAGTTGATATCTAGGGTTATCACATTTAGTTAGGGTGTTATCCAAGAAATGAGGATATTTGGAGCTCCCTAGCTATTTTTCATATTTTTCATTCAATAGGGCCGAACCCTAGGGGTAGTGCAGTAGGAGAAATCTTTACTTTTTGAGCTAATGCCTTCATTGATTATGTTTAGGGATACCTAAGGATCATTGATCCAAAAGTTAGGAATTGTTCGACATCCCTAGCCTAATTAATTAAATAGGGGTAATAGCTAATCTTAAGGAATTAGGGAGTTTTTGATTTAATTGTATTAATTTCTGGTTGTGTTTTGTTGTATAGAATCGGGCAGGACTCGAATATCCGACAGCGCACCCGACTGACAGCTACGGAGTCATAGCCGGAGCTGCACGAGGAAATCACTAAGGTGGGGAGAAAGAACTAATATCGTCGAGATGGCAAGCTTAGTATAGAGTATATATATTTGTGTAGGGGAACCCTTAAACCCTACTAGAGGTTGAGCCCTGGATAAAGTGCCTGGACCCTAGGTGTGAGTACTTTTGGGCTATCACCACTAAGTTGATATTATAAATGATGTGATTGATCGAGGTTGCTGTGTTGATTTATTTAATTGATTATCTGTTTATCTTTTGTGTTGAACTACCTGTGTGATTTGCTGCTATTCGATTTTTATGATGATATCTGCCTTAGAGTGAATTACTGTTGTAATTTTATTGTGGTTTGACTGGTTGTTGAGTGCTGATGAGAGTATGGTGAGCGTTGATGTTGTTCGGATTGATATCTGTGTGGTCCCGACCGTGGAGATATGGCTCGTAGACGCAAGGCGTCGTGATTCTGATGCTGATATGATGTTGATGATGATGTGCTGTTGGTGTTGATGATTAATGTTGACGTTGATGTGATGCGATGTGTCTTGGACAAGTGTTTAAGCGTGCGGTTTTGAAATCAACCTGCGATGGATGTTTGTTGAATTTTCATAGCATTTCATACCACAGCATTTGGTCCCAAAGGGGGATGTCCAATTGGGGACGTTACGTAAAATCCCGAGGTGGGATATGATGTGATGTGATGTGATGTAATCCGGACTGGGATGTCCAATTAGGGACGTGATGTATCGGCCGACGTGCATATAGGGAAGACAACATATACATAGGGACTAGTATCCCTCTTATAGGCTTATTTGAGAGAATGATGTTTGAGATTATTGTGATGACTGACTCAAGAGATGGATGAGGTTGTGTTATATATGTTATCTGTGTCATGTGATATATCTATATGCTGTACTGATGCCCCTCTCCCATATTGATGAATTACGTTTCTTATCTCCCCTTATTTTCTATATGTGTTACTCTATTTAATGGGAAGATCCCGAAGAGGAACTAGTTGCTGAGGAACTAGACGGCATTCCGTATGAGCCCGACGCCGGACGACGGGCCACGGACCCAAGCCTCGAGAGGTTGGGCAGTGATCGTGATTAGTCAGAGAGCTATCTCTCGGCCTACCTTTCGGATTCTTATTTTGGTTTGTAATAATATACTCGTATGTATTACTTTATTACTGTAGCCCTACTAATGGGGCAATGCTGTATGTGATATATTTCTTTATATTTTAAGCTGTGTACTCTGAAGCGTTGCGTGCCATGTATTTGATTGCTTCTGCTCTCAATTTTCTGCTTCGCTTTGTATTTATAAGGCGCGCTAACATTTATTATGCGATTAAGGTTAGTTAATATCTTAGGTTCTACTGATGGGACGGCGGGTCGTCTCAAGAAATAATTTTCCTCTTATCTTTATTGTTTCTTCTTCTAAATTTTGCATTCATTTGAAGATAAATGCTGCTTCTTCTTCTTTCTGGTATTACACTATCATTTATGCTAGTCCTCGGCCAGGTAGAAAATTGGAATTTTAGGAGGAATTAAAAGCTTTTAACTCAAATTTTACGGGTCCCTGGTGTTTGTCTGGGGATTTCAATACTGTGTTGTTTGATAGTGAAAAGGTTGGTGGAGGCCCTGTAAATCAAGCTTCTTGTAATGCTTTTTTTGACTGTATTGATGTCTGCAATTCAATAGATATTGAGTTTGATGGTCCTTTGTTCACTTGGAAAAGTGGTCAATTATTGGCAAGACTCGATAGAGTTCTTTGTAATTCTGCTTGGCATTTATTATTTCTAGATGTTTCTGTCATTCATCTCCCTTTGCCTTCTTCTGATCACTATGGTTTATGGTCAAGGCCTACCAGAATTGGGAGAAGACAAGGATACTTTAAGTTTCTGGGGCCTTGGCCTGATCGCCCTGATTTTAAAGCTCAAGTAGTAAATTTGTGGCATCTTGCTACTTCTAGGTGTGATAATATTTCTATAACTTCTTATACTCTTAGTGTGTGGAATAAGGATGTTTTTAGAAACATTTTTAAAAGAAAGCATTGTTTGTTGAAGAGGCTAAAGGGTATCAACAGGGTTTTGATGACTCATTCTTCTGATAGATTACTGACTCTGCGGGATCAACTGTCGCAGGAGTACCAATCTATTGTAAGATATGAGGAAGTTTATTGGTTCCAGCATGCCAGAAGCAAGTGGATTGCACTTGGCGACCTCATTACAAGGTTTTTCCATTTGTCTTCTATCCTGAGAAGGAGGATAAACAAAGTGACTGCCTTACAGAATGCCGAGGATATCTGGATTTATGAAGAGCATGCCTTTAAAGATCTTATTTCTAATTTCTATATAAATCTATATTCTTCTGTTTTTCCCCCTGATACTGCTTTTTACACTAATCATTCTTTTCCTGCTATTAAGGAAGATGATATGTGTTTTCTAGCCAGTGGTGTTTTTTAGAGGGAACTAGAAAGGCCTTATTCAGTATGAAGAATTATAAGTCCCTAGGTCCAAATGGATTTCATCCTCTTTTCTTTAAATCTCAATAAGATATTATTGGTGCTTCTCTCCATGAGTTTGTTGCTAATTGCTTTCTACATTCTGAAAAAAAATAGGAGAGGTAAACCAAACTCTCATTACCCTTATCCCTAAGTGTGATGTTCCATCTAGAGTTTCTCAATTTCGACCTATAGCCCTTTGTAATGTTGTGTATAAAGTGGTGACTAAGGTTGTAACTCAAAGATTGAGAAGTGTTTTGCCCTACATTATCTCCAATACCCAGAGCAGTTTTATTACTGGTAGGTCTACTAGTCATAATATTCTAGTTATTCAAGAAGCCATTCATTCCCTTAATATTCTGCACGGTAAGAAAGATTATATGATTATTAAGTTGGACCTAGAGAAAGCATATAATAGACTTGAATGGAAGTTTGTAAAGGAAACCTTGGAGTTGGTTGGTTTTCCTCCAATTTTGATTAATATTTTTTGATCAAGTCACTATCTTGATTTAGTTTCTATGAGCATTAATTGGAATGAGGATAAGACTTATCCTTTTAATAATTCTAGAGGCTTGAGACAAAGAGATCCAATCTCTCTCTATTTGTTTGATCTTGCTCTTGAAAGACTTGGCCATAGAATTCAAGACTTGGTTGAAGCTGGTAGTTGGAAGCCTTTGAAATTTGGTAGAGGCAATGGTCCACAAATCTCTCATATAAAATTTTCTGATGGGATGGTTTTGATTGCTGAAGCATCTGCTGATCAAGCTAGTATTATTCAGAACATGCTTGTTGAGTTTTGTGCAAAGTCTGGTCAGAAATTGAATTTGTATAAATCTAAAGTCTTTTTTTCCCTAAAATTTGAGTGCTAATGTGGCTGATGAATTGATTCAAGCTCTTGGTATAGAGCAAACTGAGGATCTGGGAATTTATCTAGAGGCTCCCTTGCTGCACCAAAGGATTTCCAAGCACTCTTTTTCCTTTCTGCTAGACAAAATGAAAAAGAAACTTCTTGGTTGGAAGGCCTCCTCTTTGTCATTTGCTAGGAGAATGACCTTAGCTCAACCTTCTCTTTCAAAAATTCCAGGTTATGTGATGCGGACCTATGCCATACCTAGTTCTGTGTGTAAAGAGGCTGAGAAACTTTGAAGGAACTTTGTTTGGGGGAGTTCTTCAGATCATAGAAAGTGTCATCTGATTTCTTGGAATAAAATCTGTTTGCCTAAAGAGGAGGGTGGACTTGGATTTAGGAATCTGAGAATGCTTACTAAAGCATATATTATGGAGCTTGCTTGGCACCTTGTTGCAAATTCTGAAAAGTTATGCCCATTCTCTTCTCCTAAGGTGACTGCTAGAAGTTCCTGTTCTAATATTTGGAGAGCAATTGCTGGTATTTGGCCTAATATGGATAGCAAGGTTACTTGGGTTCTAAGGAATGGTTTTATTACACGGTTCTGGAAGGATAGGTGGAATCCTTCACTTGCTAGATTGAAAAAGAGTTGTAGGGGAAATATTCCAATTGGCCAAGCCAATTTCCTAGTGACTTATTATGTTCAGAATGGTATGTGGAATTGAGAGCTCATTGAATCCTTTGTTCCTACGACCTTGTGTGAGACAGCCCCTCCTCGGAGGTCCCATTTGTAACATGAACTCATATTCTTAACGTTGCAGCGTAGCATGATTAAATAAAAATGCGGAATTATTAAAACAACCAACATTGATACCATGATTATATATAACATACATATAAATGTATTGACTCCCTCAGTAGAGCCTACAACCACATCAACTATCTCAGAGTACGTAACTAGTAACATATATAACTGAAAGCATGGTAATAAAATAAAATACAAAAGACTTCCTATCCTGGCCCCAAAGTACATTTCGCTCAAACCCATACTGGCCATAACAACTAAGACTGTCTACCCAACCACGACTCTAACGAAGATAATGAGAGCTCCCAACCGAAGCTCGAACGTATACGGTAATCGGGCCCGTATACACTACTCTTCGCTGAGAGTAGTCAATCTCCCAGAGATGATCATCCTCTGAATAGAGCAGCTCAAAGTTGTTGGAACCAAAGTGGTTATGGTCCAAATAATCCCTTAAGTTTTGATGTTAACAAAGAGCTAATTTAAGATGAACAAAGATTTGTTATGGACTACGCTTTATATTAAGTGTGCAGGATAAGAATTAATTGAGTCCAAAGACTATCCATAGTCCAAAGACTTTATCTCGTCCAACATGTCCAAAGACTTTATCTCGTCCAACTTTTAGTCTTGGTTTACGACTGGACGGTAATTTATAGAACCTTGAGTCCAAAGACTCTTTCGGTTACCTTTTATAATAGCTAGTCCAATAAATGCTTTTATATTTCAAGCGCGAATATCTTGTAAAAGCATTTGAATTTATTATTCCCTGTAAAAGGCTTATACCCTTGGGACAAAACATTCTTTGTAATATTCGTACAAATGTAAAGAGTAAGCCAGAATGTCTTTATCACTTTAAGAAGTTGACCTTCTTCTTTTGGAAAAACAAAAGGTAACTTTCATTCTACTCAGAGGATATGTCAGCACCACTTTTAGCTATCCTGCTGATCAGAAACTTCAGAAGCCATCAGACTCAACGGATCAAATGCATTCAATGCTCATCAGAACAGATCCTTTTCCATCCGTTGAAGAATGAAGTCTGTTCAAAGACAAGAGGCTATATATACCTCCATCCTTTGATACTGCAAAAACATAAGACTGAACTTGAGCAAAAATACAAGTGAAGCAACACTTAGCAATTCAAAATCTTTCAAGAGATACAAGCAAATATTAGCTCAAGAAATCAAAGAGAAAATCTCAAGCTTGCAAAGCTAGAAAAGCTACTCTGATCCTCACTTTCATATTACTCTCTGTGTAGAGTTGTTTTCAAGAGTCTAAGCTTTAGTTTCGAATTCTCACATTTAGTGAGTTAGTAGAACAAACTCTTTTCAAAACCATAGTTTGGTTGAGCTTGAAGAGGCTTGTCTGTAAAAGAATACTTAGAGAACCTGAAGAGGTTGAGAGTACTGCCTGAAGAGGTGTTGAATACTTTGTACCAAAAGGTTTTTGTTATAGTGGATAAAGCTCTCAAGTAGAGAGGACTGGACGTAGCTCTTTGGTGAAGAGTGAACCAGGATAATATCTTTGTGTTCTTTTCTCTCCCTTACCCTTACTTTAGTTTATTATCTAACTAACTAACTGGGATTGAATTGCCTTTTACTACGCTGCCTTCTTATCTTAGTCAAACTAAGTTAGCGTCCAACTTGGTGTTTGGAAGAGATCTCTTTGCTTTCAATCGTTTTAGCGTCCAACCTTGCGAAAACTATTATCTGCTTACGAAAAGAATTTAAACCCGTCTAAAACACAATTCAACCCCCCTTCTTGTGTTTCAAACAGGTTTCTTCAATTGGTATCAAAGCTCAGCCTCTGGGTTGAGCACTTTGCCGTGTAGAGGAAAAAGATCCTACTGCTGATATGTCTGGACCAGGTATGCCAAGCGGGAGTCAACCTGTTATGGAAGGTACTTCCATGACCAGACCGCCGTTCTTCAATGGTACTCACTACCTGTACTGGAAGGAAAGATTCAAAGGTTTCATCCTCAGTACAATCTCAGTTCTCTGGACCAGAATCACAAAAGGTCCTAACATTTGTCTCAACTCTGACGGGACAGAAAAAGCAGAGGACGACTGGACTGATGCTGAACGGGCTAGAATGGAACTGAATCATAAAGCAAGATATATGTTAATGTGTGCCCTCAGTCCTGACGAATTTCAGAAGATTCACGCATGTGAATCAGCCAAACAAATATGGGACACCTTGTCTAATCTCCATGAAGGGACAACCAAGGTGAAGGACTCTAAAATCATCATGCTAGTTGGCCAGTATGAAATGTTCACCATGGCTGAAGGAGAGTCCACCCTAGACATGATGGGTCACTTTTAGACGATCATCAACAATCTGAAATCCCTTGGAAAGGTCTACACTACCAAGGAGAATGTCACCAAGATTCTTAGGAGTCTACCTAAGAAATGGAGACCTCTTGTCACTGCAATCACCCAGGCCAAAGATCTCTCTACTTTGACTTTGGATGATCTTGTCGGGACGCTTCAAGTTCATGAGAAGGAGCTTGATCTTGACAATCCTGGAAAGAAGAACAAAGGGATTGTCCTGAAAGCTCATAGGTCCAACAACTCAAAAGCTTTAAAAGCTGATGAGTCCAGTGATGAAGCTGATCAGTCTGATGATGATGTATCAGACGATGACGAGCTATCCTTTATCTCCAGAAAGATTCAGAATATGTGGAGAAAGAAAAATGGAATGAAAAGAAGGCCATTCCAAAAGAAAAGCTTCAAGGATCATGCTGAACCCAAGGATAAAAGTCAGCTGGTCTGTTTTGAATGCAACAAACCAGGACACTTCAAAGCTGATTGCCCTACACTAAAGGACAAGAAGAAGTTCTTCAAAAAGAAGAAAAAGAACTTCATGGCAACTTGGGAGGACTTGAACTCTTCTGAAGAAGAAGAAGAAGAAACAAATGAAGAGGCTAACCTATGCCTTTGGTCCAATAAGCAAGATGAAGACTCTTCGGACGATGAACAACTTGTTGTTCCCAGAGAAAGAAGTCAGGAGTCTACCTCTGAAGGAGGATGGAATGTGAATGTTCCACCTATCTTCAAGGGAACAGACTGTCCTTATTGGAAATCACTTTTCCAACTATACGTCCAAGCTCAAGACTATGAGTTGTGGGACATCTTCACTAACGGAGATTATCGTCCAACGATTACCCTTGAGGACGGATCAACATCGTCCAAACATGAAACAGATTGGACGAGTGATGATATCAGACGGTGTTCTCAAAATGCTCATGCTAACTGGTGTTTGTCAACGCCCTAGATCGTCCAAGCCTGAACATGGTCTCGCGATTCCAAACAGTTAAGGAGAAGCTGGACGCTCTGGAACATCGGTTCAGACCAAGGAGCCCGTCTACCTCAAACCTCTGCCTGATGGTCAAAAGCTCTTCGGACGCTGAATCAGAAGATGACGAGGTATCTGTTTCTGAATCTCTTCAAGAAGCATATGATGAACTGCTAAATGATTCTTCTCTATTACATCATCAATACATCATGCTTAAGAGAAAACTGTCAAAAGTGAATAAAGAGTTGGAAGAGTCCAACAAACTAAATAAATAGCTTGTTGAAGAGAATAATAAGCTTAAAGTTGAGAATGTCAGTCTAACTGACAAACTCACCTCTGAGTCCAGTGAACCCCATGAGGTAACTAGACTGAAACAAGAGGTATCTGATCTCACCAAAAGCGTATCTAAGCTTGTTGGAGGATCAGAGAAGCTAGACCTGATATTGAGGTACACTAGATCACCTCACGATAAGTCTGGTCTAGGCTACGACTCTGAGAAACAAAGTGTGTCTCAGAAAATATCAGGGTCTAACAAACATCACAAGGCTTTTCATTCCTGTGGAAAGCAAAAAGAAAATAAATTGCATGCATCCAGAACTTACTGTAAGATTTGTGGAAAAAATGGTCACATCTTTTCAAAATGCATTTACAAAAACAAAAAAAAAAATGCATGGACGAAGACCACCAACTAACCCAAAAGGACCCAAGTCTATCTGGGTACCTAAGAGTATGATAATACCTCTTGCAGATCTGCTTAGCAACACAAAAAAGACCCCAGTCCTGGTACTTGGACAGTGGTTGCTCACGTCACATGACGGGAGAAAGGTGTATGTTCCAAGAAATCCATGAGAAGACTAGTGGATGGGTCACCTTTGGAGGCAACCAGAAGGGAAATATAGTAGGAATAGGTAAGATTGGTAAGCATCCTCTTCCCTCTATTGATAATGTTCTTCTGGTTGAAGGATTAAAACACAACTTGCTTAGCATAAGTCAATTATGTGACAGTGGGTCTGTTGTTTCCTTCAATAAAGGTGAATATATAGTCAAGAATCTTGATGGGTCCATCTTATTCACTGCCAAAAGGCAAAATAATCTGTATAAGATTAACTTGGGGGAACTTTCAACTCAAAGTGTATCATGTCTAGTGTCTGTTGAAGATGAGCAATGGATCTGGCACAAAAGACTTGGTCATGTTAGTCTGAGATTAATCTCTAAACTAAACAAGCAGAACCTTGTAAGAGGCTTACCAAAGATTGTGTTTAGATCAGACGCCTTCTGTGACGCATGTCAAAAAGGAAAACAAGTTAAGAACTCGTTTGAGTCCAAGAACATTGTTAGTACTTCTAGACCACTGGAATTGTTCCATCTTGATTTGTTTGGTCCAACAAGGACTGCTTCTGTCAGTGGTAAGAAATATGGACTTGTCATAGTAGATGACTATACTAGATGGACATGGGTTAAGTTCCTTGCTCACAAGGATGAGTCTATCAAGGTCTTTTCTGTATTCTGTAAGCGAGTTCAGAATGAAAAAGGCATATTCATCAGCTCGATTAGAAGTGATCATGGAGGCGAATCTGAAAATGAGCTTTTTCAAAGGTTCTGTGATGAAAGTGGTATTCATCACAATTTCTCTGCCCCTAGAACACCACAACAAAATGGTGTTGTCGAGAGAAAGAACCGATCTCTTCAAGAGATGGCTAGGACGATGCTCAGTGATAATTTTGTCCCTAAGCACTTCTGGGCTGAAGCTGTAAATACTGCCTGCTACATTCAAAACAGAATATACATAAGACCAATCTTAAATAAGACTCCTTATGAATTGTGGAAAGGACGTAAACCCAACATTTCTTATTTCCACCCCTTTGAATGTCAATGCTTTATTTTAAATACTAAGGATCAACTAGGAAAGTTTGATGCCAAAGTAGATAAAGGAATATTGTTAGGATACTCTGAAACGTCTAAAGCTTTTAGAGTCTATAACTCTAGAACTTTGACTGTTGAAGAATCCATCCATGTTAAATTTGATGACAAACAGCCTGATAAGAGATTATCAGAGCTAGATGATTCTTTTGCAGATATGAATCTGAATGATTCAGATGCTCGTCCAACAACCAACAAAGACGAGGCGTCAGACGCTACGCAGGATGCATCATCGTCTCAGCAAGCTGTAAACACCCCTCGTTCGTGGCAATTCAGAACTTATCATCCTGAGGATCAAATCATTGGCAAACCTAATGATAGTGTCCGGACAAGGTCAACCTTTAGAGAGCAAGCTGCCTCAGCCTTCATCTCTGAGATGGAACCAAAGTCTGTGGACGAAGCCATATTGGACGAATGCTGGATCCTCGCTATGCAAGAGGAGCTCAACCAGTTTCAACGAAGTGACGTTTGGATGCTGGTCTCCCTGCCTAAGGATAAGTTTGTCATTGGAACCAAGTGGGTCTATCGCAACAAGCTGGTAGAAGATGGCAAAGTTGTAAGGAATAAAGCAAGGCCAGTTGCTCAAGGCTACTCACAAGAGGAAGATTAGTTGGATTCTGTGACGCTGACTATGCTGGAGACAAAATAGAAAGGAAAAGCACAAGTGGAGGGTGTCACTTCATTGGTGCTAATCTTGTCTCATGGTCAAGCAAAAGGCAAAGCACAATTGCTCTATCAACTGCTGAAGCTGAGTACATTGCTGCAGCTAGCTGCTGCTCACAACTGCTATGGATCAAACATCAGTTGGAAGACTACAACTTGTTTGTAAGAAACATCCCTATCATGTGTGATAACACTGCTGCTATTAACTTGTCAAAGAACCCCATACTGCATTCTAGAGCAAAGCATATAGAAATAAAGCATCATTTTATTAGGGACTATGTGCAAAAAGGGACAATAGTTATTCAATTTGTTGATACTGACCATCAATGGGCAGATATCTTCACTAAACCATTAGCCGAAGATAAGTTCACATTTATAAGAAAATATCTGAACATGCATTTCATTGATTGATTGAGAGTCCAATGCATACGTCCAATATTTGCATTACGTCTAATATATGCTCGTCCATTGTACTTTCTGATTGCTCGTCTAATGTATTAATGGAACTCAATCTTTATCGAATGAACTATTATATTTCATTCCCTTAACTGAGTCAGTTTTTATTTTCTTTGTTTGCCAAAAATGCTTTTTACGGTTTCAAAGTCTGAACGTGTGTCAGGCATTTAATGCACGTTGTTTCGCTCTCTCTCTCTCTCTTTCAAAATACGAAAGGTTTTCGCTCTCTCTTCTCCTTTCTTTAAAACCTAAGTTTTGTTAAAAATCAAACCTTTACAAAAAGCTTTAATCTTTCTTCTTGCATCTTCGCAAAAAAGAAAAAACCTTTCTTTTCTTAAACCTCCTCTCTGAAACTATGGCAACCTCTTCTACTGCTGGCTCTAAGGGTAAAGGAAAAACCTTTAACGCTCAGACTGCTGATGTCATGGTCGAGTTCAAGTTTAATCTACAATTCCTGGCTGATAACGGGATTGACATTTTCTCTAACATCCATACTGCTGGATGGTCAAGCTTCTTTGAAGGTTCTCCGATAATCTACCCTGCTCTAGTTAGGGAGTTCTGGACAAATCCTATTGTCTCTGCAAGGGAGATTCGCAACAAAGTTCTTGATACTGAAGTAAGAGTATCTGAAGTAACCATTTCTAATGCGATTGGGTGCGCCCAATCTGGTATAACGGTTGAGGATGACTGGGAGGAAGAGATTGGTGATGCTTCCACCATCAGAGATTGTCTGTTGAAGAACTCGGATGACAAACTCATAGCCTCAAAAATGACCGACAAGGCTAGGGTTCTTCACCAAATCTTGAACAAGGCTATCCTTCATTAGGTTGGGTCGAAGGATAATGTATCAAAGGCTCATCAATTTTGCCTGGTTCATTTGATTCTTGAAAGGCAAATAAACCTTCCCCACCTACTCTTTTCCTTCTTTAAGTATACCATTGAAGGCTCTGGGAAGAATACTGCAATCATCTATGATGCTCTTCTAAGCATATGGTCTACGATGACCTAAAGAACTTGGCTCCAGAAAGAAAGGTTAGATACTACGGAGTTCATGGCATTGAACGTGTGCATCAACCTGAGTTTAGCAGGCAAAGTTTGGTGATGATACAGTTGGACTGCTTCAAAAAGTCCAAACTTGAAGGAAAACAAAAAGGAGCTCAGACGCAAGGCTCAGAAGAAGCGTATGAACAATGTGCCACTGCTGGACGCTCCGCTGAACTAGCTCGTCCAATAGCTAGGAATCCTTCTTCTCGTCCAAAGCTCACCATCCAACCATCCAGAAAAAGGAAGCTGGTTCTAGCTCCCACTGATGAGGACGAAGAGGACAATCTACCCATCTCCTGGGTAGTTAAAGGGCCAAGATTGGAAACCTCGTCTGCTGCACCTTTGCCTAAACCTTTGTCAACAAAGGCAAGGTCAACTCGAGCAAAGACAAAAGGTAATACTGAACCTATCTCCAGTTCAGTTATTACTTCTTTTGTTGTCCAATCGTCTGAGATCGAAGACTTGACCTTTGAACCTTCCCTACCACACTCACCCTCTGACCTACGACAAACTCACTCTCTAACCTCACCTAATGAACCCGAAGACTGGTTCACACCCTGGGGAGATCACCCCTTCCAACCTTATGGTGCTCCCTACCCTAGACAGATCTTTCCCAAAAGAAAATATAGATGCATCCCCAGAATAGACTACAGTAACAAATGCTCAATTTGGGCTAAGGTCTAACGCGACTTTCCTGTTCTATTCCTTGAACACACACCCCCCCATTACTGCACCTCACCCCAAAAGCCCTCTTCCATTACCTGAGTATGAATATGAACACCCCCCCACACCACCCACCTCTGGACCACCCCCTAAACATGGCTACTACCCCATCCCACACACATCAACTAAATGTCTGCCCTCTGAAATTTACACAGCCCATGGACCCTTGGTTATCTGCCTTGAGAAGAAGGCGTTTCCTCCAAGGAAAGTCTATCCCAACCTCATCAAGGACAAGGCATTCCAATGGTGCCACTACAATGTCAAGAGGCACGTTGTTCTTCGTCATGAAGACAAGAAAGGCTACAAAACGGAGTACGAAAAAAGAGCAAGGATGTTTGGTTTACCCAACTTCATCCTTGATCCCGACCTATCTTTCATTCCAAGCTACCCATCAACATGGAAGGAGTATTCTGATGTTCGGGACCTTCTTCCTTATTATGCTGTGCGGAATGAATGTGACATGACTCGGGAAGCTAAGATTCATCACAACCTTCCAAAGAAATTTTGGTCAAGGACATCCCGCACAAGAGTAGGAGTTGTTCCTCCTCGAGCCTGTCCTAGGCTCCCTATTCTATATCCCAACAAGGATAAGGTCCTCCGCAAAAGGCTTGAGTCACGGATGATGCCTTACAAAAATGCTTTTGATCCCCTGCTTTGGAAAAAAACATCGAGATGACTCTGGGGCTCTAGCGAGCATTTGGAAGAAAGATCCCCGATTCAGATTTGACCCAAATGCTAAGCTCTACTGGGAAAATCACATCTGGAGATGCTCCCAAGAAGCATCATCTTCTGGACTATACATCGAGGAGAAAGCAGAGATTCGCGTCTACCCAAGACAATATCGAATCCGTGAAGCTGACTACATGATCATAGACGATATCTTTGGCATACCTCTTTATCCTAAAGATGTCTTGCCTTCACTTGCTCCCAGATGGAGAGAAAACAAGTATGATGATGCTGAGATTATACTTGAAGTGCTGCCACCTCCACCCAAACCTGTCGTTGATCCTAATGCTCCTCCTCCTCTTCCTCCTAAGCCGGTTATTCCTGAAGAGACTGGGGACACCGAAATCGTCTATGCGGACCCTTCGTCTGAAACTCATACTGAGGAAGTGGAACAAGTTGCAGACTCAGCTCAGTCCAAGTCTCAACCGATCCCTCTCTCAATGGTCCATCCTGTTGATCCATCTCCTTCTCAGGCTCTTAGTATGGTTCCTGATCAAAGAGGTGTGGATGCAACCAGGGCCACAGCTTAGAGTTCCGGCTCGGTTATTCCTCCTGAGTTTCAAGAGTTCGTCCAATGGACCATAGAAGCCAACAATGCGGTGCTCCTTCAACAAATTGCGGCTATGTTCAAAGATTTTATTCCAAAACCTCCTCCCTCTACTTAAAATTTGTTTTATTTGTTTTCAAATATACTGACTATGATGTGTTTCTCACTCTTTTGTCTGATGACAAAAAGGGGGAGAAAATGGGTTGATTGAATATATACATCTTGATTGATTGCTTTTGAATACATGTCTGGCTTTCCATGCTTAAAAGCTTATATCTGTCTAATATGTCTTAAATGCTTAGATGCTTTAAATGATTAGAATGTTTGTCTTAGGGGGAGCCCTTCAGCTCTCTAGGACTCTTTGTTCAATCAAATTAGTATGTTTTGTCATCATCAAAAAGGGGGAGATTGTTGGAACCAAAGTGGTTATGGTCCAAATAATCCCTTAAGTTTTGATGTTAACAAAGAGCTAATTTAAGATGAACAAAGATTTGTTATGGACTAACGCTTTATATTAAGTGTGCAGGATAAGAATTAATTGAGTCCAAAGACTATCCATAGTCCAAAGACTTTATCTCGTCCAACATGTCCAAAGACTTTATCTCGTCCAACTTTTAGTCTTGGTTTACGACTGGACGGTAATTTATAGAACCTTGAGTCCAAAGACTCTTTCGGTTACCTTTTGTAATAGCTAGTCCAATAAATGCTTTTATATTTCAAGCGCGAATATCTTGTAAAAGCATTTGAATTTATTATTCCCTGTAAAAGACTTATACCCTTGGGACAAAACATTCTTTGTAATATTTGTACAAATGTAAAGAGTAAGCCAGAATGTCTCTATCACTTTAAGAAGTTGACCTTCTTCTTTTGGAAAAACAAAAGGTAACTTTCGTTATACTCAGAGGATATGTCAGCACCACTTTTAGCTATCCTGCTAATCAGAAACTTCAGAAGCCATCAGACTCAACGGATCAAATGCATTCAATGCTCATCAGAACAGATCCTTTTCCATCCATTGAAGAATGAAGTCTGTTCAAAGACAAGAGGCTATATATACCTCCATCCTTTGATACTGCAAAAACATAAGACTGAACTTGAGCAAAAATACAAGTGAAGCAACACTTAGCAATTCAAAATCTTTCAAGAGATACAAGCAAATATTAGCTCAAGAAATCAAAGAGAAAATCTCAAGCTTGCAAAGCTAGAAAAGCTACTCTGATCCTCACTTTCATATTACTCTCTGTGTAGAGTTGTTTTCAAGAGTCTAAACTTTAGTTTCAAATTCTCACATTTAGTGAGTTAGTAGAACAAACTCTTTTCAAAACCATAGTTTGGTTGAGCCTGAAGAGGCTTATCTGTAAAAGAATACTTAGAGAACCTGAAGAGGATGAGAATACTTCCTGAAGAGGTGTTGAATACTTTATAACAAAAGGTTTTTGTTATAGTGGATAAAGCTCTCAAGTAGAGAGGACTGGACGTAGCTCTTTGGTGAAGAGTGAACCAGAATAATATCTTTGTGTTCTTTTCTCTCCCTTACCCTTACTTTAGTTTTTTATCTAACTAACTAACTAGGATTGAATTGCCTTTTACTACGCTGCCTTCTTATCTTAGTCAAACTAAGTTAGCGTCTAACTTGGTGTTTGGAAGAGCTCTTTTTGCTTTTAATCGTTTTAGCGTCCAACCTTGCGAAAACTATTATCTGCTTACGAAAAGAATTTAAAACCGTCTAAAACACAATTCAACCCCCCTTCTTATGTTTCAAACAGGTTTCTTCAAAAGTCTCCCAACGCTGGGATCTGGGGGGCTGGAATACAACATAGAATAATACGGGGATAAGAAACAGTAATATATCATAAATACGGAAGCAACTATAAAATAAGCTATACAGATAACAACATACAACAACAAAACAGTGTCAAGCAATCATCTCCCAAGTCCTGCTCTCTTAGCTACTGTCTCTCATACTCATGCAACTAACGACTAAATGGACGCGATCACGACGCGACATCCCCAACAGATCAAGATGTCCCGTTCACCACTATGCCACCCCCCGTAATGTAGGTTCGGTCAACAGCCCGCAGGCTCAACTCATGGGTATGGCATATCCCCCCCCCCCCCCCCGCAGGCCAGGTCGGAACATTCGCTTGTCGGTAACGACATATCCCCCCGCCCACAGGCCAGGTCGGGACATTCGCCCGTTAACAACTCAACTTGTGGGTACGATCATCTGATCCCCGCAGGCTAGATTGATCGACCATATGCCAACATAGTGATGAACAACAACGTTGTAACATGAACCTCACCGACTCATCTCAGGATCAACAACTTAATGTCTCAACTACAACTTGTACACAACTACGACCAACTTTCTCCGGCTTAACCGGGTATCATCTTTATGTCTCAACATGATTTTATCAACTGAAACTCTAGGTTGAGAACTACAACATATATATCCTCAAATTCCTCACCACATGTTCATATCCCAACTTATCAGAAATTACTGCCTATCTGTACTTATACAACAGTAATCACAACATCATATCATAAGCAGCTATAATCATGTTCAACATACTAAATACTCATGTAAACATATCAACTAATCAACTCGTAGGTAAATATTAAAGTAACCTAAACATGTTACTAGGCACAACATATATATCGCATATATCATATTAAGCATACTAACACATCATACAACCTCGATATATCATAAAATCAACCTATCGGTTACTCGACCACTACTAGGGTTTAGGTCGCCTTACGCATATAAATATAAACTATTTTATTCTTGCCTCCCCAACGATATCGTGATTCTTTCCCCCACCTGCACAGTTCTCCCGCGTGCTTCCTCGTGCAACTCTGATTGCGGCTCCGCAACTATCAACCGTACACGCTTTTGAATAATCAAACACTGTTTGATCTTTCACAACAAGTCACAACCAGAAATTAATACACTTCCAATCAAAACCCTTCTAGTTCATATGAACTAGGGTTCAGCCCTTTTAAGAAAAAATAGTCTAGAGGTGTTAAAACTTTACTAACTCTTGGATGAATGATCCTTAAGCATGATTAAGACATAATCCTTAATCACTTACCAAAGATTTGAACCAAAACCCCTTCAACCAACAAGGGTAGGGTTCGACCATCATTGAGAAAAATAGGTTAGAATTTGATTTGGTTTTATAATCACTTGGATTCAATGATCATAGAATGAAAGAGGTAAAATCAAGTATCATTTCACAAAAATTGAAGAGAACTCATTTTCCCCCAAAAGTCTTAGGGTTCGGCCTCTCCTAGATAAATATGCTAGGCATGTTATTTGATTTCATGCTCGTAGATAGTGATAGAGGATGATGAGAATAGATCATAGAAATTGATTTCACATTAAAATGATTTTTCTATGATTTTATAGAGTTTTTTGAATATTGAAGTTAGAAACTTAAACATGTTGATCATGGATGAAAGAACAAGAAGTAAGTGAAGAACATGAAACTCATGGATCAAAGAGAGTAATCATACCTCTTGAGTGATGAAAATGGGCCAAGAATTAAGTGGTTTCTTCACAAATTTTGCTAAGTTCTTACTTTGAGAAATGATGAAAGCTTAAGAGAAATGATGAAGATGTAGAAAAAGTGGGAGGATGGCTTCATGGAGTGGTCTTATGCGTGAGAAGTAGGAGGGACAAGGGTGTCCAAAAATTTGTTCATTTAAGGGCAAAATAGTCATTTCACCTACGGACAAAAGTGTCATTTTGTGAAAAGTTAAGGGCATTTTGGTCTTTTCACCTCCAAAGTCACCAAAATATCTAGATATTTTCTAGAGGCAATGATGAGGTTGAGGGCAAGGATGGGTTTTCATAAGTTCCTAGGGGCAAAACGGTCTTTTCCTTCAGGGACAAAAATGTCATTTAGGAGAAAGACCAGGGGTATTTTGGTTTTTTCGTAGTGTGAACGCGTTCAGATATTTTAGAACGTATCGACATGTCTTCCCATGTGATTTGACTTCGTGTGACTTCAAGTTTATTCGTTAGCGGATCCCAGTAAATCCGTATTCAGCTCCGTTCTTTATGCGATTTAAGGTTTCGCTCGCATAACGTATATTGATTCACTTTTTAGTGCGAAAAACCGATTTTACCAAAGTTATTGGAAATTCGATTCTAAGCCTAACTGTTTCGTTCAGGAGTCAAAATTAGGTCTTCTAATCAGTAAAATCTTACTTTCAGTGAAAACGCAGACCAGGATTCATCTGAATTTTCAACCCAAAATTTAATCGTAGCTTTCTACGATGACTTAGAGTATGAATGTGATTATAGTTTATTTAAATTCACTTTCTAAACCTTAGATAAAAATATAAACTCAATTATATAATTTACCGACATTAAAGCAGTGAAAATTGGGGTGTTACATTATGTGACAAAATAGCTAGCTTGAATCCTCCCGGTAATACTGAGTTTGAGGATTTTCCAAGCTGGGACCTCAATGAGGATGGTCATTTCTCTTTAAAATCTTCTTATCAATTCTTGAGCGATTCTTGTCTGTCAAATTCTGAAGATATTATTCCTATTTTTAAGAAGATTTGGACATGGAAAGATCCTAGCCGTATTAGAGCTTTCCTTTGGAAACTTGCTCATGGTAGATTCTTAACCAATGTGGAAAGAAACCTTAGGGGTATGACTGATAATGTGAACTGTCCTGGGTGTGATTCTAGTCCTGAGACTATAATGTACATTTTGAGAGATTGTGATGAGGCATCATAATTCTGGAATTCTATTATAAAGCCTGAGTTTTGGAGCAAATTTTACCGTTTAGGTTTGTTGCCTTTGTTGGAATGGAACTTGTCTTTTGAAGGGATTGGTATTGTGCCATGTTCCTGGTTCTCCTTTTTTTTATTGTTGCCGTGAATCCAATCTGGAAGGACAAGAATAGCTTAGTTTTTGCTCTAAGTTCAAACCTGGGAGATGCTTTATGGCACGAAATTGCTTCCCAAGAAACATTGATTCATATGGAAATTGCTAGTCCTCGTGCTTTCATGATGATAGAAGGGTATTGGCTAAAGTTGGTTGGCAACCTCCTCCTGTTGATTTTCTCAAGATAAATGTGGATGGAGCTCACAGCAATCAGTCGGGTATTTCTATGAAGTGTAAAGCCACTTTGTGGCAAAGTCAAATTTTGTAGCAGCACCTCAACTAATTTTTTACGGTGCAATTAATATGAAGCAGTCTTGCATCCTCTATAAATAGAGGGTAGCAACCGATGGAAAAGAGAGCAAGCATCCCAGCTAAGAGTGAGTGTGAGAGAAAAAATTCAGAAAGAAAGATAGTTTCTCCTGTGAGATTTCTCCTTGTGTGTATTCTTCTATATTCAAGAGAGGGTGTTATTGTTCTCTCCTTGTATTTAGAGAGAGGTCTTGTAAACTCTTCCACATAGTGAAAATCTTCTACTATTGTCATGTGATTTTTCCCTTATCTGTTGAGGGTTTTCCATGTAAATATTGTGTGTTCAGTTCCTGTTTTCTCATCTCTTATTTTAGCTGCGTGATATTATTCTGTCACTTTGGTACCCAACAGTGGTATCAGAGCCATGGTTCGTGGTCATTATTCCGCTGCAGGAAATCGATAAGGTGCCGGATTCATAAGAAAATTCTTAGTATGCTCTGTGGTTGCAGTATCGTCTGATCTTCCACATCAGAAAAGAATTATTCTTGTTGTTGGAAATAAAGTGTGGTAGTGTAAAAGTGCATGTCTAGGAAAGTTCTGGCTAGGAAAGACTTGGTATTTATGTGTGTCTATTAGTGACCCACCTCTCTTTCCTGGGAACTTACCTGGTGTACTATTTACGGACTACGGTCACTATTCCAGTATACGATATTGTTCACGGGAATAATTTGGTGTGAAACCATGGCAGCAAAATTTGAGATTGAGAAGTTCAATAGGAGTAATTTCTCTCTGTGGAAATTGAAGATAAGGGCAGTTCTGAGGAAGGATAATTGCCTAGACGCAATTGATAGTAGACCTTCAGATATGACTGATCAAAAGTGGAAAGAGATGGATGACAATGATGTTGCCAATTTGCACCTAGCGATGGCAGACTCGGTATTGTCAAGTATTGCAGAAAATAAGACTGCAAAGGAGATATGGGATGCTCTTATTAAATTGTACGAGGTCAAATCTCTTTACACTAGAATATTCTTGAAGAGGAGACTCTACACTCTTCGAATGAGTGAATCCACATCGGTAACGGATCACATCAACACTCTAAATACGCTATTTGCTCAGCTCACGGCATCAAACTTTAAAATAGCAGAAAATGAACGTGCAGAACTTCTACTTCAGAGTTTACCAGATTCATATGATCAACTTATCATCAACGTCACAAATAACAATGTTGTTGACTCTCTACGCTTTGATGATGTTGCCGGTGCTATTCTTGAAGAAGAATCCAGGCGCAAGAATAAAGAAGAAAGGTTAGAAAGTTTAAAGCAAGCAGAGGCTTTAACGATGATGAGATGTAGATAAACGGAACGTGGCTCCAATGGGAGTCAAAATAATGGTAGATCAAAATCTCGAAGAAGGAAGAATCTCAAATGCTACAATTGTGGCATGAGAGGGCATTTGAAGAAGGAGTGTTGGCACAACAAGAAGAATGTAGAAAAGACTTTTGAAGCATCAACATCTCAAGGATGTGTTGCAAGTACCTTAGATGATGGAGAAATCCTATATAGCGAAGCAGCAACCAGTTCTAAAGGCGGAAGACAACTCAATAATGTCTGGATAATGAATTCAGGTGCGACATGGCACATGACTCCACACCGAGATTGGTTTTGTACTTATGAGCCTGTCTCGAAAGGATCTATGTTCATGGGAAATGATCACGCCTTAGAAATTGCTGGAGTCGGGACTGTCAGATTAAAGATGCATGACGGGACTGTTCGCAAAATACAAGGGGTACGGCATGTGAAGGGATTGAAGAAGAACTTATTGTCCATTGGGAAATTGGATGACCTCGGGTGTAAGATCCACACTGAATGTGGAATCTTAAAAGTAGTGAAAGGAAATCTTGTGGTAATGAAAGCAAAGAAGATCACAAGTAATCTATATATGCTTCTGGGAGATACGTTGCAAGAGGCAGATGCATCAGTTGCAGTAGCGAGCCAAGAAGAAACAACAATGATGTGGCATCGTAGACTAGGCCACATGTCGAAATGTGGCTTGAAAGTCCTTGCGGAACGCAATCTCTTACCCGGGCTCAAGACGATAAATTTACCCTTCTGTGAGCATTGTGTGATAAGTAAGCAGCATAGATTGAAGTTTGCTAGAGTAACTACTAAAGGCAAACATATACTGGACTTGATCCATTCTGATGTATGGGAATCATCGGAAATATCTCTAGGCGGTGCAAAATATTTTGTGTCATTCATTGATGATTATTCCAGAAGATTATGGGTGTACCCAATCAAGAAGAAGTCAGATGTGTTTCCAGTATTCAAGGAGTTCAAAGCACAGGTGGAGCTTGAAACTGGCAAAAGAATCAAGTGCTTGAGGACAGACAATGGGGGGAAAATATAGATGGCGATTTTCTGGCATTTTACAAACAAGAGGGTACTGTAAGACAATTCACAGCTGCACATACACCTCAGCAGAATGGTGTAGCAGAGCGGATGAATAGAACTCTCCTGGATAGAACAAGAGCTATGCTGAGAACAGTGGGAGTAGCCAAATCTTTCTGGGTAGAAGCAGTCAAAACCGCCTGTTACGTGATAAATTGATCACCATCAATAGCGATTGGTTTAAAGACACCAATGGAGATGTGGAAAGGAAAGCCGGCTGATTATTCTTCTCGACATGTGTTCTAATGCCCTATATTTGATGTACAATCCCAAGAAAGAACAAAGTTGGATCCAAAATCCAGGAAATGTATATTCTTGGGCTATGCTGACAACGTCAAGGGGTATCGCTTGTGGGACCCCACTGCCCGCAAGGTTGTTGTTTGCAGGGATGTAGTCTTTGCAGAAAATGAACTGCAAAGTGAGCAGAAAAATGACAGCACTACCAAAGAAACTACTGCAGTGCAAATAGAAAGAAAGCCTAGAGAAGATGATTCTTCTGAGGAAGAACCAGTGCACGAGGAACGAGTACCAGATGAGACCGACAATATAGAAGCTCGACGATCATCATGTCAGATCAGAACACCATCATGGCACTTAGACTATGTAATGGCAAGCCACGATGCATATTGTCTTCTAACAGAAGAAGGGGAGCCATCAACCTTTCAGGAGGCTGTAAGCAGTTCAGATGCTTCTCTATGGATGACAACAATGAAAGAAGAAATGGAAGCCTTACATAGAAACAAAACATGGGAACTTGTTGAACTTCCGAAGGGTCGGAAAGCCATCGGGAACAAATGGGTCTATAAGATCAAACGAGATGGCAATGATCAAGTGGAAAGGTATCGTGCAAGATTGGTGGTCAAAGGATATGCTCAGAAAGAAGGTATTGATTTCAATGAGATATTCTCTCCAGTTGTTAGACTTACTACTATCAGAGTAGTGTTGGCCATGTGTGCTACATTCGACTTACATCTTGAACAGTTAGATGTAAAGACTGCTTTTCTTCATGGAGAACTTGAGGATGAAATATATATGCTCCAACCAGAAGGCTTTAAAGAACAAGGAAAAGAAAACTTGGTTTGTAGGTTGACCAAATCTCTGTACGATCTAAAGCAGGCGCCAAGATGTTGGTACAAGAGATTTGATTCCTTCATAATTAGCCTTGAATACAACAGACTGAGTTCAGACCATTGTACATACTAAAAGAGGTTTGATGATAATGATTTCATCATTTTGTTGTTGTATGTGGATGACATGTTGGTGGTAGGCCCCAACAAAGATCGAGCCCAAGAATTGAAGGCACAGTTGGATAGGGAGTTTGATATGAAGGACTTGGGACCTGCAAACAAGATTTTAGGGATGCAAATTCACCAAAACAGAAAAGATAGGAAGGTTTGGCTTTCTCAAAAGAATTATCTAAGAAAGGTCTTGCGGCGCTTCAACAAGCAAGATTGTAAGCCAATTTCTACCCCACTTCCTGTCAGTTATAAATTATTCTCGGGTATGAGTCCCAGCAGCGAAGCGGAGAGGATGGAAATGTCTCGAGTACCGTATGCTTCAGCGGTGGGAAGCCTTATGTATGCCATGATATGTATAAGACCAGACATTGCACAAGCAGTGGGAGCGGTTAGTTGCTTTATGGCAGATCCTGGTAAAAAGCATTGGAATACTGTTAAGAGGATCCTGAGATATATAAAAGGAACCTCGGGTGTTGCATTATGTTATGGAGGATCGGAATTCATTGTCACGGGTTATGTCGACTCAGATTTTGCAGGTGATCTTGATAAGAGAAAATCTACTATTGGTTATGTGTTTACACTTGCAGGAGGAGCGGTGAGCTGGTATCCAAATTACAGACTATTGTAGCTCTACCTACTACAGAAGCTGAATACATGGCAGCTACCCAAGCATGCAAGGAAGCCATTTGGATTCAAAGGTTAATGGAAGAACTCGGGCACAGGCTGCAGCAAATTACTGTGTATTGTGACAGTCAAAGTGCCTTACACATTGCAAGGAATCCAGCCTTTCATTCCAGGACAAAGCATATAGGTGTTCAATATCACTTTGTTCGAGAAGTAGTCGAGGAAGGGAGTGTGGATATGCAAAAGATTCCACTTTGTGGCAAAGTCAAATTTTGTGGCAGCACCCCAACTAATTTTTTATGGTGCAATTAATATGAAGCAGTCTTGCATCCTCTATAAATAGAGGGTAGCAACTGATGGAAAAGAGAGCGAGCATCCCAGCCAAGAGTGAGTGTGAGAAAAAATTCAGAGAGCGAGATAGTTTCTCCTGTGAGGTTTCTCCTTATGTGTATTCTTCTATATTCAATAGAGGGTGTTATTGTTCTCTCCTTGTATTTAGAGAGAGGTCTTGTAAACTATTCCACATAGTGAAAATCTTCTACTATTGTCCCGTGGTTTTTCCCTTATCTGTTGAGGGTTTTCCACGTAAATATTGTGTGTGTTCAATTCCTGTCTTCTCATCTTTTATTTTAGCTGCGTGATATTATTCTGTTATTCTGATACCCAACAATTTCTGCTTGTGGTGGGATCATTAGGGATGCCAATGGTTGCTTTGTTAATGGCTTTGTGTGTAACCTTGGCCATTGCAGTTCCCTTATGGTTGAGTTGCATGCTTTGTTACATGGTATTCAGGTGGCTAGAGGCATTTTCATCAGAAAGGTATAAACTGATTCCTCAGTTGTTGTGAATTTAGTTTTTCTTGGTTCTTCTTTAAACCTATGTTTTAAATCTCTTTTCGAAGAGATCCTTATTCTCTCGCGGATCAATGATTGGCAAGCTTCCTTGCATCATGTCTTTAGAGAGTACAATAAGTGTGCAGATTTTCTGGCTAAGAGTGGTCTTGAGGCTCCTAGACAGCTGCAGTTTGTGCATTCTGCCACTCCACTTTTAGATATTTTTTTAAGAATGATATTGAGTGTTTCACCCAACGCGTATAAGTTGCTTATTAATAATCTTTCTCCTCTCTTTTATTAAAAAAAAAAAAAATTAAACTCTAAAAAAACATTTTTCCCTGAACATATGCACCATTGCTTTAGTTGTTCGAAGTTTTAGAATAGAATAATGAGCTCATAAAGTGATTAAAAAAAGGAAGAGCTCACAATATCTCAATCATCCCGTTTTATTAAATATCTTATTTTTGAAAACCTAACCTCTTGTTTTTTACTTGTTAATGTGAATTTATTGAAGGAAATTAAAATTGTGTGGCAAATAACTGAATACGACTAAAAATGAACATACACATCCAAGAATATTTTATTACTCATTTGGTCCCTAATTTGATTTAATTTATTCAATTTGATCCCTCTATTTTAAAATGTTCAAGTTGATCCATTGTTTGCTTAACGTTAAACAATTTGGTCCTTTTCGTTAAGTTTTATCGCTAAGTTTTAACTAGATTATAATTACTCTTTTGGTCCCTCATTTGCTTTAATTTATTCAACTTGGTCCCTCTATTTTAAAAATGTTCAAGTTGAATCAATCATAAATTAAGTAAAAGAGAGACCAAGTTAAAACAAATGAGGGACCGAAAGAGTAATTTAGCCAAAACTTGGTGAAAAATTAATGAAAAGGACCAATTGCTTGACGTTTGATAAGTAAGGGATCAACTTGCACATTTTTAAATAGGGGGACCAACTTGAATAAATTAAATAAATGAGGGACCAAAAAAGTAATTAAACCTTTTATGAAATGATGGTAAAATATTTGTGGATGTATATGTTCATTTTTACGTTATCCTACAAATAAATAGTTAGATCTTGTTACTGTTGGGGAGAATTAATTTTAGTTAAATGAGTTTAAAGCCCACGAAGGTTAATTAGTGCAGTTGATAAGTATGTGACTTATATCCCATAAAGGCATGAGTTCGAATTCCATTGCTGATGGATAATCTGTAAGCGCTCTTTGAGCCGTAAGGCCTGCTCTGATCCTGATAAGCCCCCAGAATCCAACTCACCTAAACTTTTTATTCAACAAAAAAAAATTTAAATGAGTTTAAATTTAATAAATTGTTGGTGTAAAATAATTTATATTATTGATAATAATTAAGAAGCATATATTATGATCATATATTATCCAACTAACTAAACTTTTTAGAATAAAGGTCCAAACTGGTCATTAAAAAAAAAAAACGGACATTTTGGTCCTTAAGAAATGTAAAATATCAATTTGGTTCACAAGAAGGTAAAATGCGGATCAAATTAGTCCTTTCGAGGATAATTTTTAGGTACATTTAATTTTAGTCTCCATCACAGACTATTTTGACCAACATTTTACATTTTTGATAATCAGATTAATATTTTCCATTTCTTAAGGATTAAAATATCACTGTATTTTTTATTGAGAACCAATTCACTAGTGGAAAATACCTTTTTAACGTCAGGATTTAACATCGGTTATTTCTAAATCGATGTTAAAAATGGAGACGGTGGCAAACTTGTAAATAAATGGTTGAGGAAGCACACTTTTAACATCGGTTATTTTTAAAACCGATGTTAAAAGTAGATGCGGTGGGAAACTTGTAAATAAATGGTTGATGGAACAAACTTTTAACATCGGTTGCTTTTTAACCGATGTTAAAAAGTGACTTTTGACATCGGTTAAAAAGCAACCGATGTTAAAAAGTGAGTTTTAACATTGGTTAAAAAGCAACCGATGTTGAAAAGTGAGTTTTAACATCGGTTCCTTTTCTAACCGATGTTAAATGTCAAAATTTTAAATATAAGTCTCACGCGTTTCTTTCTTCATCGTGCACAGTACTCTCGCTACTCATCATCTATGTTCTGTGCAAGCCCTCATTCTCGCCGTTTGGCCACCGCATTTCTTCAGCTGTCCATCGAGCGAGCCACCGTGACCATCGTGAGGTCCACCGCCAGAAGAGAACACCACCGCGAGTCGCGAGGTCCATAATCCCCGCCACTGTAAGTCCTCCACACCACTGCGTTTCTTCATTTGTAATCCCTTACATTTTTGGTTTAGATTTAAGGATTTCGGGATTTCTCTTGTTTTGGTTTAGGGATTTATCTTGTTTTGGACGAAACCCTCAAATCCTACCATGAGGGCTTATCTGAAGCAGTCACAGTACAAAAGCTCCAAGTTATCTTTCTTCCTTTTCTTTTTTATTTGAATCCTTTCACGTTTAAACTATATTCTGCATTTCAATTGTAATTGAATGAAAATAAAGTAATTATTTGGTTATAGTTAGAGTTAGGGTTTTTTTCTATGCATTGCGTAGTGAGCAGTTACCCACGTGCATTTGGAATGATTTTTCGTTGTTGTTTGTTTGCTAAAAAGTCAGGATTTTTAATTCTCTAGATGCTTCTGTTTGTCAACCTGATAAATGAGCTTCGATCATTATACAATCATAATTACTATTGCCCGATATTTTTTCAATTTTTTTGGTGAAACTGCTTGAACTTGATGAATTATATTTTTATTAGTTGTGCTTGTATTAGTTTCTTTTATTTTCAAACGTATGGTTAGATTGTATAATCCTTTATAAAGAGTTTGCAGGAAATATTGTTTGCCCGTATGTTTAGGTCTCTCCTCATCATCTGTAAATATTGTTTCTTGTCAGGAGCATGGGGGTAATATTAATGAAGCTGTCAATGCACATTTTAGTGAAGGAGATCGAAATTTGTCAATCAGATGCGCTCTTTTACGTACTGCCCTTAGTAATAGATTCAGAAATCTACATTGTCCAACTAGTATTACTCTATCTTCTACATGTTCCTATTAATTCATGTGATATTGATATATTAATTCATTCTTTCGTGGCCAGAATGCATGATACATTTGTTGCTGTTCCACAAGATGATTTCATGGATATAGATGATGAATTTCATGCTGAAATTCGCAGACCTCGATCACTTTTGTCAAAGCGTTTAAAGACATGAGGGAGTATTTTGCACAATTCTTTTTTGACTATACTAAATATCTTAAATTAGATTTATAAGTTTAGGGTTTATGATTTATGTTTGTATATGAGTTTTCTGGGATCTGGATTTATGTTTGTTGAATTCTGGATTTATATATATATAGTTCATGTTTATATATTGTTGAATTCTTGACTTCTGGACTTGTTGTACTGATTTCTGCATTCTGGATATAAGTATAGTGTGTACTGATTCTGCAGGGAGGAAAAGAAATTATGAAATAAAATTTTATTTTTTTTAAAAAAAATAACTTTTGACATCGGTTCTGAATTCAACCGATATCAAAAGTACACTTTTAACATCGGTTGTTCACTGGCCTTGAACCGATGTCAAAAGTCCACTTTTAACATCGGCTACGTTTAGAACCGATGTTAAAAATGACTTTTGACATCGGTCAATAACCAATATTAAAAGTCACACTTTTAACATCGCCTGTATTAAGATCGCTGAAACAATCGATGTTAAAAGTCATTTTTAACCGATATTAAAAGTATTTTCTACACTAGTGATTTGAACATTTATTCAATTTTTTTTACGGTGCATCAGCTAACTGAGTTGCAAATTCTTTTGAACGTCAATGTCAAAATCTGAGATTATATCTCGCTTTTACCTTTTTTATTTACAATAAAAAAATATAAACTATTTTTAAAATGTATGATACATAAAATTATTTTTAGTCAATAAATTAAAATTAAATGTCAACCATTAACCATTAACCAATTACAGATTACAGAGAAAGTTGGACCCTTTTCGATAGCAAGGAAATAATTGAAAAAGTTGAAAAGTATTAATCGACAAAACGTAATAATCAAGCAGAAAAGATTGATATGGGGTTCAAAGATGGTGAATGTCAAAACGAACAGATTCAGAGCAAGTTGGTTCATCAACATGCAAACTCGTGAAGTACCTGCAGTTGACTCGGCCGTTTTCAGCCTGCCACGATAGCATAGAAGAGCAACCCTTTTAGCTTAATATTGATGGATATATATGAATGGATGGTCCCTCCTAGTTTCTAGAACATATTCTTTAATTACTCTCTATCTCTGGCTACCGCCATAGGTAGTTTTGGTATGACCGTATGAGATAACGAAGCAAGGAGAAATCATGGATGAGGAAAATAACATTTAATTCGTGACAGTAATAATGAGGAATATGTCATCATAAACCAATAAGTTCTTTTTTTTCATATGACATTGTGATCTATATGATAGTGGCTATAAATAGGGGGTTTGGTCATTCAGTGTTTGACATGAGAATTCAGAGATTGAGAGTTGAGACTAGTAAGAGTGGGGTCTTGTATGTAGATGAAGAGTCATGTCTGGTAGCCAAGGATGACTTGCCTAGCTAAACCAATTCCTGGGACTTGTCTTGTACGAAGATGATGGAGCTCCTCGTTTGGTTTATTGGCAGGCAGGCATCCCTGGCTTGTTGACCGTCTCTTGTCTTACATGCTAGACCCTCACTCTTCTCATATATATATATATATATGGATATGCTGATCATTTCAAGATATAATATGCAGCTCTTAAGTTCAGGAAATCTATGTCGCGTAGCGTAATGCTACGCATGCTTTTGCGGTCCAAGGGAATTGAATTGAAGCAAGTTCTTTCATGGTACGTATATATCCTATTCCTACCCAAAAATAAAAAATAAAAAGAGTGAAATTCTAAGAAAATTTTTTGAATCGGTTGTGTTTAAATTATTCTTAGGTTTATATACCATTTCCTTGTCAATTATGATCCAGAGGGGGAGCCATTATTTATCGTTTTATTTTTAATTATATATGATGCTAATATCTTTATACAATAAAAAAAAATCATATGTTTTTCCCTCGTCTAATTGTGTTCTTTTCAAAGAACAATATGTGCAGTCTTTTTTAAATATAGGGCCTCAACCCTCAAGCGCTTATAAAAAAAAATAGGGCCTCAAGCTTCTGAATGTTAATTAAGAATGTGTATTAATATGCAAAGTAACGGTATAGATATGGTAGAATAATGCTTGACACTAATTTTTTTTTATAAGTAAAAAATATATTCATAATACAGAGATACTCAAACTCATATATAAAAACAAAGAATAAAAAAACAAGGAAACAGGGTAAGAGTAAATATTATACTGATTCTAAAAACCACTAGCTAAAAGACTTGTATGTTGTTTACAAAAGTCATGTACCCACCTATGCATAAGCTAAAGAAAAACTAGAAACGTCAAAAAAGTACTTAAACCCTTAGCTCTACAGCAGTAAGCCACCATGAAAAAGCCGAATCAGCCCAATTATAATCAAATGGTAACATGGATAAATAATGTGATGAAGATATATATATATATATATATATAAAAAGTTACTACAAAAGTAATTTTAAAAGAGTCTTCACATTTCATTTTATTGTAATTCAATGGCTTACATTAATTCATTAATTAAAGAAATTATTTAACTTTCATTGGATTATAATAAAATGAAGGGTTGGTCTCTTTTATTAAGGTTTTTTAGGCAGGGGTTGGTTTTTAGGGGCCTTTTCTCTGTTATTTCTGTTGTGGGTTGGTCTTGTAATCTTTGTGTTCACTCTTCTTTTTTGTTATTCAGATGAAGTTTCGATTCGTGTAATAACCATACTGGTTTGAAGCAATTTTGGAGCTGAAACTTAACACATCATCAATGCTGGACATTATTTCTGTTTGTTATAATAAGAAGTGGAGCAGCCAGATTCACTACATTATTGTTGGTGGAATAGTTAATATTGTATATGTAATTTGGTTTTGGAGGAATAAGGCACGGTTTGATAATAAAATTGTGCATTCCTCTGCTGCAATAAATATGGCTTTTGCTAATGTTTCTTTAGCTGGAAAATTAAGTTCAGGGTCTATGTCTTCAGATTTCAAGGAATTCATGATTTTGAAAGTTTTTTTTTTTTTTTTTTTATGGTCATCCGGGTCAGGCTCTAGTGATTAAACAAGTTGACTGGCTTCCTCGCAAATGTAATTGGATCAAATGCAATTTGGATGTGACAGCTAGAGGAGCTCCTGGTCCAGCGGGCTGTGATTGTATTTTCAGAGATCGCAGAGCTGCCATTATTGGGTGCTTTTCAATCAATATTGGGAACACTTTTTCCTTGCAAGCTGAATTGTTGGTGCCATGAATGCTATTGAAATAGCTTATGGAAAAGGCTGAATGAGTTTTTGGCTTGAATGTGATTCCTCTCGTTATTTTGGCTATTACTTCTCCTAATTTGGCTCCTTGGAGATTAAGAAATAGGTGGATGAATTATCTGGAGCTTATTAGTAAAGGAATGTTATTTGAACACCCATTTTGGGACACCTATAGTAGACACTCATTTTGAGTGTATTTTTTTTTTTTTTTAAACTTCAGTTACAAATTTAAAATATATTCAAGTTGTATTCATTTAACATGTAGGTGTCTACTATAGGTGTCCCAAAATGGGTGTTCAAATAACATTCCTCTACTAGTAGGTTGAATTTTAGGTATTCTCATATTTACCGTGATGGTAATCATTGTGCAGATAAGCTTGCCTCTCATGGGACTAGCATACGAGGCTTTTATGGTGGGATTTAATTCCTAGATTCATATGGGATAATTTTTTTCCCTAATAGGTTTGGTCTTCCAAACTTTAGGTTCAAATAATTTGTTCATGGGTAAGGTTTATGTCCCCCATGTGTTTTTGTATTTTTATTTTATTAATAATATTATGATGTGCTGCAAATGATAGACAATGGCTGGGGTACCAACCTAGTTGGGATTGCAGTTATTATTATGATGCCTTTACATGTCATTTTGATAAAATAAAAAGGTTCAGTATGGTAGTTACATTCGATTTTTCCTCTTTTTTTGTTTCTTTGTATACGAGTTCAAGTTCCTTCTGTAACATCCCGATTTTCTTAATCTTTTTATTTAACTAGTATTTAAGTTATTGTATTTTATTGGAGGTCTAGAAAATTAAATAAATTATTCTGAGGTCATAGTCACGCTCTATGCTATCGTAGGAAGCTATGGTTAAGTTTTGGATCGAAAACTCAGACGGAGCCCGGTCTGCGTTTTGCTTGACAGTAGTACTTGACTACTATCGAGACCTAATTTGGACCCGTGAACGAGACAGTTAGTCTTAGAATCACGTTTCCTATATTTTTCGAAAAAGTTCGTCCTGACATTCGAAAATGAAAATAATATATTATAATCGGACCGATAATCGTTCTAGGAGATGATTCGGGTTGTCTTAGGGTTTTTCGAGAACCTTGAGCCAATGATTTTCATACCAGGGCTATGATAAATCATTTGGGGACTCCTACAAATGACGTGAAGATTTTCAAATTATTGGGACGTGAATTGACTAAATTACCCTTGGTTAGTTTTTACTAATTACCTACTATTACTTTTACCTTTTAAGTCACCTATTAATACAACATTCTTCACCTTTTTCCTCCTCATTCATGTTGGCCAACTGTTGCAGCCGACTTCCTTCTTCTTCTTTCTTCTTCCTTCTTTTTCCTCCATTTTCAACTTCAATTTTCTCAAGCTTCCTCAAGCTTTTTCAAGAAAGATTGTGAAGCAAAGTTGCTCCTCTCATCCTCCTCTATCACCTAGAAGGTATAGATTTCATCCTTGAGCTCTCAATCTTTATTTTCTCCATTTATTTTCATGAATTTCAATTTCTAGATCTAAACTTCAAAAATCTCTAGAAAATTGTAGAAAAATCATTTTGAGGCCAAACCAATTCCTATGTGCTTGTATCATCCCCTACTATCATAATCCAAGAGCTTGTAATGAAATAAAATCTCTAGCCTATTTTTTTAGGGAAGGCCGAATGGGTGCATTGTGGGGGAAAATGGGGTTTTTGTTCCTTATTCTTGATTTCACCTATTTCAACCCTTAATCATGTAATCCAAGTTATTAGGAGGCCAAATCAAACTCTCACCTATTTTCATGGTGATGGCCGAAACCCTACTTTGTTGGTTTAAGGGGTTTTGGTTCAAATCTTTGATAATTGATCATTGATTATGCATTAGGTATGCTTAAGGATCATTGATCCAAGAGTTGGTAGAATTTCAATATCCCTAGCCTACTTAATTAATTAAGGGCAGTAGCTAATCCTAGAGATTAGGTAGATTATGATTTCATTATTTTAATTTCTGGTTGTGTTTTACTGTATAGAATCTGGCAGGACTCGAACGCTCGATCGCGCACTCGATTGACTGCTGCGGAGCCGCATTCGGAATCTCTCGGGAAAATCACTAAGGTGGAGGAAAGAACCGCAATATCGTCGGGGAGGTAAGCTTTAAATAATATATATTGATATGCATAGGGCGACCCAAACCCTACTAGAGGTCGTTTGACCGTTAGGTTGATTTTACTGCATATTGAGGTTGTCTGTGCTATGATTGGATATTTGATATATTATATGTGTTATGCCTGGTATACGATTATGATTGATTAAATGTTATTTATTTGTAAGTTGATTTTACTGTTGAATATATATTCTGGCTGTTGTTGATGTCTGAGTAGAACTAGGCAGTGATTTCTAATAAATCGGGTGATGAATGTGTGGTGAGAAAGTCGAGGTTATGTATATATGTCGTAGTGCTCAACCTAGTGATATAGTTGATCTGTTGGTGTTGTGATGTGAGTTAATCCGGGTGAAAGTTGGTCGTGGTTGTATATAAGTCGTGGTTGAGGCACTAAGTGTTGATCTTGAGATGAGTCAGTGAGATTCATGTTGCATAGTTGTTATTCATCACTGTGTTGGCATACGGGCGATTTCAATCTTACCTGTGGGGAGATGGTCGTACCGATTAGTTTAGTGTAGGGGCGATTCCGATCTTACCTGCGGGGAGGTGGTCGTACCCGTTAGTCGAATTGTAGACGGACGGGCGAATATCTCGACCTAGCTTGCGGGCGGGGGGATATGTCGTTACCGAAAGTTGAGTTGTTAACTGACGGGCGAATGTTTTGACCTAGCCTGCGGGCGGGGGAACATGTCGTTACTGTAAGTTGCGTTGTTGACGGGCAAATATTCCGACCTGGCCTGCGGGTGGAGGAATATGTCGTATCCATGAGACGATTTGAGCCTGCGGGCTTTAGACCGAACCCTACTTTATGGGGGTGGCATAGTGATGATTGGGACACCTTGATCCGTTGGGGGTGTCGCGTCGTGATCGCATCCATATAGTCGTTAGTTGCATGAGTGTGAGAGACAATAGTTAAGGGAAAAATTATCCGGAAGTTGTTTGGTTGTTACTGTTGTGATTTGGTGTGTTGCTATCTATATACATTATTTATATCGCCGTTTTTCCCATGTATGGCATATTACTGTTTCTTATCCCCTGTACTTTCCTATGTTGTATTTCTTTGTTCTCAACTGTACGAGAAGACCTTGATGAGGAGTTTCCAGAGGAGATTGATGGTATACCTGTTGAGCCTAATGTCGGCTGGAGAGCCTCGGATCCCAATGCCGGGGGACCTTGAGTGCTAGGAGAGGATCTCTGATGTGCCTTTATTTCCGTTGTTATGTTTTAGTTTTATCTACTATACACTCTGAAGTCTTTTATATTTGGCATCAGTTGTTGTAGGCTCTACTAATAGAGCCGATACTCTTATGTCTGTATATATTACTATGATATCAGTATGTATTGTATGTTTTAATATTTTCGCAAATTTTATATTACTACGTTACGCTATAACGCTAATAATTATAAGTGGGGTCACCAATGGGACCTCCTAGGAAGGGGTTGTCTCACCTTCATTTGAATATACTTTGGTTTATAAAAAAAAAAAATAATAAAATGAAGGGTGAGGATCTGGAGTAATTCTTTTAAAGTTACTTCTGGAGTAACTTGATCCTCTCTCTCTCTCTATATATATAACATTATTATAAGGTAATAGGGAAAATGGAAGCAAATGATATCATCTTTAAAAGAAAAATAATAAATTGATATGAGAAAATTATATTGATCTTACTAAAGGTTTAAATTAATTACATTTAGTACCTCTTTATTTTAAAAATTAAATCAATATCCTTTGATATTAATTATGTGATCATTATATTTATCTTCCTTGAATTTACACCGAACTTCCTATGGGAAGGTAAATATAACTTTTAAAATAAGAGCGATGTAAGTATAATAATTAGGTTAAACTAGGGAAGTCAATATAATTTCTCCTCAAAATAAAAATAATAGTGTGGCATGATGATAGCAATCATAAGTGGCCTATTTTTGGGTTTACAAATATAAGTTTAAGCCCTTACTTTTCTTCCCTTTTTTTTTTCTTGCTTAAAACCTTAACTTTTAATTTTTAAAGGTGGAAATAGTTGTAATATATATTAGTGTGGATTATTAGTTTACAATGATTAGTAGTTGAAGTTAAGGTCATTCTAGAATGCACCTTTTTAAGGTGCAGCTATGCTCTTCGTAGGTGGACTGTCGATTTTGCTTGAAATTTGATGAATGGTTCAGTTTGTAACTTGGAACTTGTTTAATTGGTTGCCATTTGAGAAAAAAAATTTATTGCAACAACAGTTCTTGATTATTTCTATTTAGCCCTTAAAAAAGGTCATATTTAAAACCCCACCGGCCCTTCTCTCTCACCACCACAACCACAACCACCGCCACTTTAACCACCCTCATCACCACCACTTTTACCATTGCCACTACCTTCCCCTGCTACATCATTCTCTCCCTTTGTCACCCTCTTTTGGACCCCTATCCCCCTCAACCATGATTTCTTCTCCACAAAACACCCTCCTCCCACCTCCTTCTCGCCACCGGTGATTGCCAAGGCCGCATCGCCCTTCTCGACTTTCGCATCAACTCTGCACTCCTCCGGTTTGATACTGACTCCAAACTCGGAATCCAAGACCTCTGTTGGGTCCAAGCCTGGCCCTCTCCCTCTACAACACCTCCACTAGATGTTGTGTTTGGAAGTACGATGCCTCTCTTGAATTCTTATCCTGTGTTCATCGCGATCCCTCTGATTCGCGTCTCCTCTATGCAATCGGCCTCATCTTGTGATGATCCCTTTGAGGCAACGGTGGCTCCAGCGTTGTAAGTGTGGAAACCTTGGTCCACCACGTTTCCCTCGGAGTCGTTCTCGCGGAGGAAGGACATGTGCCTAACCATTGCGACACCCAGAGACGGATCCAGAAATTTTGGTCAGTGGGAGCAAAAAATAATCTATAAATATTTTTGCTAAAGAAAAATATTATAAATATGTATAAGCGATAAAAAAAACTGATATTAAATAGACAAGATATGATGTGGTCCGGTTTCAAAGTGAAACATACATTAATATGTGAGAAATGAGAAGCAATTCATCAAATAAAATATGATAGATTACAAAAGTAATTTTTGCTCTTACCAAAAGTTAGGTAATAAGTTAACATGTGGGGGCAACCTCATTGTTTTTGTGGGGGCAAAATTAAAATTATTAAATACTCTAATTTAAAAAAAAATTGCCTAGTGGGGGTAATTGCCCCCATTTCATTAGGTGTAGATCCGTCCCCGGCGACACCCCACCACACAACCAACCACTTGAACTTGTTTAACTAGTTGTCATTTCAGAAATTTTTTTTATTTCAACAACATGTTGGGTGTAAGGCCTAGTGGTCAATCTATTTTGAATAGATAATAATTTGTATCATGACTTTGATCATATATTTGATATATGTATACGGTATTTATTTATTGTGTTATATTTTATGATCATATTTATACCATAATAAAGTCTTTAGAATAGGTAGTTCATTTAATGGAACGTCAAGTATGACTTGATCATGAGATACCATTAAATAATAGAACACTATTATTAAATAATCCATAGTCAAGTATTATTATTAATAGGAACAATAATAATATATTGAGACTATTATGTGAGTGTATTGATGACCACATCTCACGGGTCATAGATATAAGATATCAAGTCTCCACATAGGTATAAATATTAATGGAATATTTATATTGGAGTGACCCGCTATGAGAACGCTGCATAATAGTTATGTAAGTGTCATAAGCGATTCTCATGGTGACCATAGTGAAGTATTTTCTTCGACTTGAAGTCACTACGATTCCTAACATATATAGTAGTAGGCTTTGATGCTATTAAACGTTGTCTGTAACATGACAACTATAAAGGTAGTTATTGAGCTTGCAATGAAACATGTTGAGGAATGTGAGTGACATAGATAGGATTCGCCCCTCCTATTTAACAGGAGTAATGTCTATAAGCCTCTTAATGGTATGTGACGTGGAAATGTATGGCCATGCTAAGGTGGGGCAATATGAGATATTGGGCTCACATGATCATACGTCAAATATTAGATCAAGAAATAAAAAAACTTAATAAGAATGACACATTTATGTCTTGTGTCTAATTAAGACAATAAGATGAAGGGACGTTGACTTTACAATAAATATGGCTGCAATAAGTTTTTAATTGTATCATCAATATTCTCATTAATTGGGTAGCAATGATGTATTGCTAGATGCCGCTTATTGTTTACAATATTAATTAATTATTAATATAATTACTAATGATTAATATTAATGCTAATTTAATGGGAATCTATAAAGTCACATGCATAGAGCAAATGTTCGGAGAATTAATTTAATTGATTAATTAAATATGATTTAATTAATAATTAAATAATGGAGAATAAATGAATTAATTAAATATGATTTAATTAATATTAATTTACAGGAGCCCGATAGGGTTAGGGCAAGGAGCGCGGACAGCTTATAAGCTGTGCGTCTCCCTTATATGCCTCCAATGGAGCTGTACATAACCTGGAAGCCACACCTCATACTGTTAGACAACATTGAGAGACGCGCACGGTAGCAGTGATATGAGCGTCGCACAGTAGCAGTGAATTTGGCTAACTAGTGTCGTTGGCTCGCTCACAGTGTTCGCAGTAAAGCTAGGCTTCAAGAGGTAAACACAATATCCTTGAGATTCATGTACAATGCGTGATCCTAATGTAAAAGGGGTTTTTCCACTCAAGAGGTTTTGAAATATACTTCTTGATTCCCCAATAGTGGTATCAGAGCGTTGGTCATAGTTTGCCATGTATCCTAGGATTATTTGCCTTGTTTGATAACATGTTTATTGCTTTTAAATGTGATATGTATGTTTAAAAGCATGTCTGTATGATTTGTATGTGATATAAATCTGTTTAACATGTTTATTTGCTTGGTTGTGCTCCTGACATGCTGGGTTTCATGTCCGGAAATGCTGCTACGGCGCGGAGCACGGCCGTGCACGTTTGAATTTGCGTTAGTGAACGCGAAGCACGGTTGTGCGCCATTTTAGCACAATCATACTACTCTCAAACAACTTCAACGAACTTTGAGCACGACCGTGCTCCTTTCTAGCATGATTGTGAACATGTTGAACAGCATCAACGAGTTTTTAGCACGGCCGTGCTTAGCGAAGCAAGGCCGTGCTGCTGGACAGAATGTGTTTTTGTCCCTTTTTGCACCTTTATAAATTATTTATTAAATGTGCGGTATATGGTTATGGCCCTAGTTTAATTTTATTTGGTAAATACGACCTATGTGTCGTGATTTATTGTATTTATTTTATAAATACGGCCTGCGTGTCGTGACATTTACTTTATTTATTTTATTTTAAATTTTGTATTTTGCTCGGGATGACAAGAGGCAACACCAGATAATGACGCCAGTGGGAGGAACTTTGGAGGTTTGTTCGAGGGTCAAAGATTGTAATGATTAATTTTAATTATTGCACATTAGGAGGCCATAATCATAATACATTTTATATGCTTGTATGTTTATGTATGTGATGCATGAAATGTATGAGATGTATGATTTAAATTATATGATAGCATGTATGTCATTGTTTGGTTAATATGTTTTAAATGTATGTAAGCTTGTATGTCATGTATGCTATGAGAGACATTTATACGATAAACAAGTCGGTGGGATCATTTAATTAAAAATTCCCTCAATTAAATTAAGTTATTAAATGTGTCCTGATGTGTGGCACTCGTCAAGGCCATAATCATTTGAATGTGGGTCATGCCACAGCTGAGCACCTTAATATATTCTTGGTGAGACGCGAAAGGTGAAATAACCTACTGCCACCCATTGGGTTGAACTTAACTAAGCGTATTCAATAAAATTGAAATTGCTTAGAGGCATGGGGTTGTGCATTAATCCATATGATGGATTAGAATAAGGAGTTATTCACCCAACTGGTCCAAGAATTACATTGGATGTAATTGGAAAGGAGTTTCCTACCTAAATAAGTGAGCTCTGAGTGATCAGCCACAACTGACTCAGAATGAGGTGAAATATGGATCTTGGTCCAACTAGAAAATCTTTCAACGGGTTTTTCCGAGTCAATGATGAGGGTCATTGATTTGAGTAAAATAGTGGGAGCGTATTTAATAAAAGACCTATTAAATATGTTTTAATCATGATACTTATATTCTGTATGTTTCTGTATTAAATAATCATGGCTACAACCACAACGAGTATTTTATCGTTGTGATACATCCTTAAGAAAGATGAGTTATCTAAAATTAATTTTCTGAATTGGTACAAATTTTGAGGATTGTCCTCAAGTACGAGAAAAGAACTGTATGTTCTTGAGCAATTAATTCTCAAGCAATTTGTTGCTGCTGCCATAAGGGTCGAAAGAGATGCTTAATAGAAGCATCAAGTTAATGCCATTGATGTGTGATATCTCATGCTTGCAATCATAGAGACGTGTGATTTGATCATGCACCTCATGATACTCTAACAAGAGTTAGCGAAGCATACGAGGTACCAGAAAGAGTATAAAGACAAGAAATGAAGTATAACTTTCTCTTCAGGCATATTTGTTATAAAAGTCAACGTGTCTACTTCAACATCGTGGGTATTAGATACTGCATATGGATCTCACATTAATGTGAAAGATCATAGGAGTTAGGATGTTGACTAAAAGGTAAAGGTTTACCCTATGAGTGGAAATGAAGCAAAAGTTGCTACATTGACTATAGGAGTTTGAATTTACCATTAGGTAAAGGTTTACCCTATGAGTGAAAATGAAGCAAAAGTTGCTACATTAACTATAGGAGTTTGAATTTACCATTAGGTAAAGGTCTACGTACCCTATGAGTGGAAATGAAGCAAAAGTTGCTACATTGACTATAGGAGTTTGAATTTACCATTAGGTAAAGGTTTACCCTATGAGTGAAAATGAAGCAAAAGTTGCTACATTAACTATAGGAGTTTGAATTTACCATTAGGTAAAGGTCTACGTACCCTATGAGTGGAAATGAAGCAAAAGTTGCTACATTGACTATAGGAGTTTGAATTTACCATTAGGTAAAGGTCTACTCTATAAGTGGAAATGAAGCAAAAGTTGCTACATTATTTATAAGAGTTTGAATTTGCCTTATGGGCATTAATGGAAGTAAATAATTGTTATTTTATTCCATTTGATAATAGAAACATCATTTCTATATCTTGTATAGACAAGAAAGGATTTTAAGTTGCAATAGATGGACAATTGTTGTTCCATTTATTTAACTGGTGTCATCAATGCTAGTATTCATATAAGATATAGACTTTATGTCCTTGATCTCGATATGCCCATCTATAACATAAATGCGAATAGGATCAAATCAAGTGATTTGGACCCTCTATGTCTTTAGCAATATCTTTTAGATCATATAAGTAAGAAACACATTTCCAAGCTCCACTACTATGGACTCTTGGACTCATCCAATTATGAATTGTTTGAGGTCTGCGAATCTTACTTGTTTGTAAAGATGACTAAGTTCTATTCACCAGTAAGGTGAGATGACTGGTAATATTTTGGCATGATACATTGTCATGTATGAGGGCCTCTAAAGAAATTTGCTCAAAGGCAAGTTTTTGTACTTTGTCTCATTTACTGATGACTTCAGTAAAGATGGATTTGTTTATGACACAAGTTAGAGATCTTTGAAAGGTTCAAAGAATTCAAGAACGAAGTAGAGAACTAATTTTGGAAAAGTATTGAGGTCATACGATCAGATCGTGGTGGTAAGTACTTAAGCCAACTGTTTGATGACTATCTGAACGAGTGTGAGATTATATCTCAACTCACTCCTCCTGGAACACCATAATGGAATGGTGTGTCGGAGATGAGAAATCACACCTTGTTGGACATGGTACGATATATGATGAGTCAATTAGACTTCTCTGACTCTTTTAGGGGATATGCTTTACATACAATAGCTTTCACACCTAACCGTGTTCCATCTAAGACGGCTGAAAGATACCATATGAGATATGGACTGGTATGCGACTAAGTATGTCTTACAATAAGATTTGGGGTGTCAAGTTTATTGAAGCGTTTGGTTTCAAATAAGTTTAGACCTAAGTGTGAGAAATGTATCTTTGTAGGGTGTCCGAAAGAAACAAACGAACACTATTTCTACAACACCTCCGAGGACAAAATGTTTGTCGCTAGGACTGGAGTGTTCCTTGAGAAGGACCACATCTCCAAGGGAGACAGTGGGAGGAATCTAGAACTTGTATAAATCCAAGAACCACAGAGTACTGACCCGCTTGCAATGGAACAAGAACCGGTTCCACAAGATGTTGTGGTCTAACCACCAATTATAGTAACACAAGACTCGCGTAGGTCAAACAGGACACGTCATCAACCTGAGGGATATGGAATACTCCTAACTCAAGAAGGTGATGAACCGCTCATGGATCATGATGAACTCGTGACTTACCAGGAGGCCGTCATTGGCCTAGAGTCTGAGAAGTGGCTAGGAGCCATGGGATCCGAAGTGGAATCCATGTACACCAACAGGGTATGGACCTTGGTTGAGTCACCTGAAAGGGGTAAAACCTATAAGTTGCAAGTGGGTCTTCAATAAGAAGACTAACATGGATGGGAAGGTGAATACTTCCAAGGCGCAACTGATTACGAAAGGTTTCAAGTAAATTCACAGTATGACTATGATGAGACCTTTTGTCCAGTTGCATTGATTCGGATCCCACTTGCTATTGCTTCATAGTATGACTATGAGATCTGGCAAATGAATGTCAAAATAGCATTCCTTGACAGGAATCTTCTCGAGGATGTGTACATGACACAACCTAAGAGTTTTGTCTATTCAGAGAGTGTTGGAAAGGTTTGCAAGTTGCAAACATCCATTTATGGATTAAAGAAAACTTCCAGAAGTTGGAATCTTCGTTTTGACGTAAACTGTAAGACAGTTTGAATTCATCAAGAACGAGGATGAACCTTGTGTGTACAAGAAGGTTAGTGGGAGCATAATTATTTTTCTTGTATTATATGTGGACGACATACTACTTATGGAAACGATATTCCTGTACCGCAAAATGTGAAAAAATGGTTAAGGAATTATTTCTCAATGAAGGACTTAGGTGAAATGTCCTATGTATTAGGAATTATGATCTATGGAGATAGATCGCTGAAATTGTTAGGCCTTAGTCAAAGGTACATAAATTGACAAAGTGCTTGGGTGCTTTAAATGTGCATGATTCCAAAAGGGTATCTTGCCTATGTCTCGTGGCGTATACCTGTCCAAGGGACAGTCCCTGTTACATCAGATGTAGAGGGAACACATGAATAAGATTCCATTTGCTTCGACGATTGAATCTGTTATGCATGTCATGATATGTACTCGAACATACGTCGCGTATGCTTCGAGCATGGTGAGAAGGTACCAATCCAATCCCAGTGAAGGTCACTGGACCAAAGTCAAGAATAACCTTAACTTGAGAAGAACTAAGGATTCATTCTTTATCTATGATGGTGAGGAAGAGCTCATTGTAAATGGTAAAACTGATGCTAGCTTTCAAACCAATAATGATAACTCTAGATCGCAGCCAGAATTTGTGTTTTGCCTTAATGGTGGCACTGTGAGCTTGAAAAGTTCCAAGCATGAGACAGTTGCTGATTTTATTACAGAGACCAAGTATACAGTTGCCTTAAATGCAGATTTAGAGGCCATTCAAATCAGGAAGTTCATCTATGAACTAATCGTAGTTCCTAACTTTGCAAACTCCATTGTTCTCGTTGCGATGATGATGGAGTAATCGCGTAAGCTAAGAAATTGATCTCACCAATGATCCGAACATATACTTAGGTGCTACCATCTCATTCGATGAATGATCGATAGAGGAGATGCGAAGATGTGCAGAATGACAACACTGAACAATCGACTATTGGATTCTCTTGCTCAGTGGCATCATGACACTCACACTAGATTGATGAGTGTTATATTGATTCCCGATTGGCTCTAGTGCTAGTGGGAGATTGTTGGTGTAAGCCCTAGTGGCCAATCTATTTTGAATAGATAATCCTTTATATCATGACTTTGATCATATATTTAATATATGTATACGGTATTTATTTATCATGTTATATTTTCTAATCATATTTATAACATAATAAAGTCCTTAGAATAGGTAGTTCATTTAATGGAATGTCAAGTATGACTTGATCGTGAGATACCATTAAATAATAGAACACTATTCTTAAATTATCCATAGTCAAGTATTATTATTAATAAGGATAATAATAATACATTGAGACTATTATGTGAGTGTACATATGATCACATCTCACGGGTCATAGATATAAGATATCAAGTCTTCACATAGGTATAAATATTAGTGGAATATTTATACTGGAGTACCCGCTATGAGAACGCTGCATAATAGTTATGTAAGTGTCATAAGCGATTCTCATGATGACCATAGTGAACTAGTCCTTCGACTTGAAGTCACTACGATTCCTAACATATGTAGTTGTAGGCTTTGATGCTATTAAAAGTTGTCTGTAACAGGATAACTATAAAGGTAGTTATTGGGTCTGCAATGAAATATTGAGGAATGTGAGTGACGTGAATAAGATTCGTCCCTCCTACATAACAAGAGTAATGTTTATAGACCTCTTGATGGTATGTGACGTGAAAATGCATGACCATGCTAAGGTGGGACAATATGAGATATTGGCCCACATGATCATACGTCAAGTACTTGATCAAGAAATAAATAATTGGACTTAATAAGGATGATACATTTATGTCTTGTGTCTAATTAAGACATTGAGACAAAGGGACGTTGACTTTACAATAAATATGGTTGCAATAAGGTTTTAATTGTATCACCAATATTCTCATTAATTGGGTAGTAATGATGTATTGCTAGATGTCGCTCATTGTTTATAATATTAATTAATTATTAATATAATTAATAATAATTAATATTATTGCCAATTTAATGGGAGCCTATAGGATCACACACATAGAGTAAATGTTCGGAGAATTAATTTAATTGATTAATTAAAAATGATTTAATTAATAATTAAATAATGGAGAAGGAATTATTAATTAAATATGATTTAATTAATATTAATTCAATATTGGGCCTGTAGTTTACAGGAGCCTAATAGGGTTAGGGTAAGGAGCGCTGACAGCTTATAAGCTGTGCATCTCCCTTATGTGCCTCCAATGGAGCTATACATAACCTGGCAGCCGCACCTCATATTGTTAGACAACATTGAGAGCCGCACCTCCCTCTCCAATCCTGATAGCTAGCACTATGCTATCTCCGACGTTGGTTTGCTCACGTGGACTGATTAGAGTTATTGGTACTTTGCAATACTGGTGATAGAGAAGCCTTTCCTTATGGTGGTTGTGGCTAGATAGTTATCGTTATCTCGCGATTAGAGATTCGTTAACCGTTGGATCGGACTGAAATTTGGAAAGCAAATTCGCCACGTATGGTTCTTCATCTTCACCATTCAATGTTTCGATACGAGGTCTGTAGCGAGAGATATGAGCCTCGTAGAGTAGCATTGAATTTGGCTAACCGGTGCCGTTGGCGCATTCACAGTGTTCGCGGTAAAGCTACGCTTCAAGAGGTAAACACAAGATACTTGAGATTCATGTGCAATGCGTGATTCTAATGTAAAAGGGGTTTTTCCGCTTAAGGGGTTTTTCTGCACACCCAGTCTTCATCCGGGTATACTTGGTAGAACTAAGAGAATTTCAGTAGCACCTCGAATCTCATGGCGTATTCTCCCACAGACCTTTGGTCCTGCTTCAGGTTCTGGAATTCTTTTTCTTTTTCTTGATGAACATTCCTTGGGAAATATTTTTCCAAGAAGCTCTCACGGAATACCTCCCAGGTCAGCAATCTTCCTTCAGCCTCTAGCAGTCTCTGTTTGTTCTTCCACCATGCTTCAGCTGCCCCGACTAGCATGAAGGCAGCGTAAGTGACTTTCCTATCCTCTCTATATTGGATAGTGACAAAGACTTTCTCGATCTCTTGCAGCCATAACTCAGCAGCTTTTGGATTGTATTCTCCATGGAATTGAGGAGGGTTCCCCTTCATAAAGGCATTCAGTCTGGTGTTCACCACTTCACCTCCTCTTACCGATTGTTGTTGTTGTTGTTTAGCGTCCTTCTCTTCCTATCGCTGCATAAACTGGGCATTCTGCTGTGTTTGTTGCAGCATTGCCGCGGCCAAATCCCTCATGGCCCTCATCGCTTCGTTCTGATCTTCGCCGCCTCCGGTTCCAGAGGTATCATCATTAAGGTTGAAGTCCCCGGTTCCAACTAGTGCTCCCCTTCCTCTACCACGTCCTCTGGCCATTCTTTCCTGGTAAAGGAAGCGTTAGTTTCAATCCATAAGACATACAATATCAATCAACGGATATACATATCATATGCCTTACGAATAAAACAGTTATTCACACTCGATAACTTGCGCATCGGACACAGTACCCTTTTTCTAACACAGTTAGTACCCAATGTGGAAACATCTGTCAATGCTAGTATACTTCCTAAACCTCACAGTCCGATATTAGAATCGAACTGCTCTGATACCACCAAATGAGACGACCCGCCGTCCCATTGGAGAACTTAAGATATTAATTAACCTTAATCGTATTATAATCGTTAGCACGCCTTGTTGTTACGAAGCGAAGCGGAAAATTAAGCGCGGAAGCGAAACGAATTTAAGGCACGCAACGTTTCTGAGTACACAACTTTTAAAATATAAATAAATACGTAAATACATCATTTGCCTCATTAGTAGGGCTATAGCATTAACGTAATCTATACATAGTATATTAATACAGACCTAAATAAAAATAGGGAAATAGGCCGAGAGACAATTCTCTGGCTAACCACGATCACTTCCCAACCCCTTGAGGTTAGGATCCTAGGCTTGTCCATCGGCATCTGGCTCATACGAAATGCCATCCAGTTCTTCAGCAAGTGGTTCCTCCATGGGGTCTTCCCATAAAATAAAATAACACATAGAAATTAATGGGAGATAAGAAACATATATCATCAATATGAGAGAGGGGCAACAATACATCATATATATACATGCATCACATAACACATATAAACTATACAACACAACATCACACATCTCTTAAGTCATACCCCACAGCCATCTCAAAAGTCATTCTCTCAGATAAACATATAAGAGGGATACTAGTCCCTATGTATATGCTGACTTCCCTATATGCATATCGGCCGATACATCACGTCCCCAGTTGAACATCCCTGTCGGGATAACATCACATCACGTCCCCCATTGGACATCCCACCTCGGGATTAAAAACATCATGTCCCTAATTGGACATCCCCTTTTGGGACAAATATGTTGTGGTATGCAATGCTATGATATGCAACAAACATCCATCGCATGTTGATATCGGGACCTCACACCTAAGCACTTGACCACGACCACGATGCACCGCATCCACATCAACATCAACATCATCATCAACATCAACATCAGCATCACGACGCCTTGCGTCTTCGAGCCATAGTTCCATGGTCGGGACCACAACGGTATCAACTCGAACAACATCAGCACTCACCATACTCTCATCAACACTCAACTAGCCAATCACAATAAAATATCGCAACAGAAATTTATTCCAGTACATATATCATCACAATGCCAGACAACAGTTCATCACACAGGCAACCTCAATCAATCACATCATCCATATTATCAACTTAGTAGTGATAGCCCAAAAGTACCTACACCTAGGGTCTAGGCACTTTATCCAGGGCTGAAACTCTAGTAGGGTTTAAGAGTTCCCCTACACACACACACACACAGATATATATATATATATATATATATATATATATATATTCTATACTAAGCTTGCCTTCTCGACGATAAAGTTCTTTCTCCCCATGTTAGTAATGTTCCTGGTGCAGCTCCGACTGTGGCTCGGCAACTGTCAATCGGGTGTGCTGTCTAACGCTCGAACACTGTCCGATCCTTTACAACAAAACATAACTAGAAATCAATACAATTCAACCAAAAATTCCCTAATCCTTATGACTAAGGCTGCTGCCCCTATTTAATTAAATAGGTTAGGGGTGTCGAAATTCTACCAACTCTTGGATCAATGATCCTTAAGCATACCTAAGACATAATCCATGATCAATTGTCAAAGAATTGAACCAAAACCCCTTCAACTAGGGTTTCGGCCATCACCTCTAAAAATAGGTGAGAGTTTGATTTGGCTTCCTAATCACTTGGATTACATGATTAGGGAATGAAATAGGTGAAATCAAGAATCATTTCACACAAACTGAACAAAACCCATCCCCCCCCCCCAAAATGCATAGGTTCGGTTCCTCCTAGAAAAATAGGCTAGGAAGATTATTTGATTTCATGCTCTTGGATTATGAAAGTAGAGGATGAAACTAGATCATAGAAATTGATTTGGCATTAAAAGTATTTTTCTACAATTTTCTAGAGATTTTTGAAGTTTGAAGAACAAACTTGAAACCATGAACTTTCAATGGAGAAAAATGAAGATTGAAGCTCAAGAGTGAAGTTTATACCTATTATATGATAGAGGAGGATGAGGTGATCAACTTTGCTTCACAAAGTTTCTTGAAAATCCTTGTGGAAGCTTGAGAGAAATGGAGGAAAAGTAAGGAAGAAAATGGAGAAAATGGAGAAGAAGAAGAAAAGAAAGGAAGAAGAAGATGGAGGGGGAAAGAAGAAGAGAGGCAGCCGAGTGAAAAAGGGAGGGGAGGGGTGTGGTCATCCCACTTTTTAGATATTTTAGGGACACAAATGTCCTTTAGGAAAAAGATCAAGGGCATTTTGGTCTTTTCGTAATGTGAACGCGTTCAGATATTTTCTAACTTCATCATGACACTGGCACGCATCTCAATGTGATGTGACTTGATATGACATTAAGTTTATCCGTTAGCGGGTCCCGATAAACCTATACGCAGCTCCGTTTCTCCCCCGGTTTGAATTACACCCGAATAGTTTATATTAGGCTTAATTGCAATTTTAGTTCCTCAGCTTTTTACATTGTGCGATTTTGGTCCCTTAAAAATTTTAATTGCACTTTTCGTCCCTCATCTTTTTCAATGGTACGATTTTGGTCCCTCAAGAAATTTAATTGCACTTTTCATCCCTCAACTTTGTGAAATTGTGCAATGAAAGCCATTATTTTGGTTCCTACAAGGACTAATTTTGCACAATTTCACAAAATTAAGGGATGGAAAGTGCACTTAAATTTCTTGAGGGACCAAAATCGCACAATTGAAAAAGTTGAGGGACAAAAGTGCAATTAAAATTTTTGAGGGACCAAAATCTCACAATTAAAAAAATTGGGGGACGAAAAGTGCAATTAAGCCTTTATATTATTTTCATTTTTGAAGGTCAAAAACCAATTTTAACAAAAATGTAGGAAACGTGATTATAAGACTAACTGTCTCGTTCACGAGTCAAAATTGGGTCTTTATAGTATTAAAACACTACTGTCTGTGAAAAACGTAGACCGGCCTCCGTCTGAGTTTTCGACCCAAAATTTAACCGTAGCTTCCTACGATAGCGTAGAGCTTGACTACGCCTTCAGTTTATTTTATTTCACTCTCTGGACCCTCTAATAAAATACAAACACATAAATACTGTTTAATTAATATTAGAAAGTTTTTAAAGCTTTAAAATAAACCGGGATGTTACAAAAGACAATGGAAAGAAAAAGCAAGGATGGAAAACACATTTTCCAAGATTTGCTCTGCCGTTTGGTTGCAAAGAAGAAGGGAGGGAAGAGAAGAAAAAAAACGTGGGGCCCACACCTGTATTCTTTCATTCCAATTTGAGAAGAAAACACATATTTCAAGGAGATCGTTTTGACATGATGACTGCCTACATTTTCTCTTGAGAAAAGACCAAAAAGTATTAAATTTTTATTTTTTAAAATTATTACATGAGGTTATTTTTGTCATTTTACAAATATATTTTTTTCTTCCACTCACTTTCTACCCAACCAAACAAATGAGAGAAATTTTCTGTTTTCTTTCCTTTCATTTTCTCTTATACCAAATAATTAAACAATCATCTCATTTTTTACACTTTTTCTTTCCTCTCTTTTCTTTCCTTTCATTTTTCTTTCCTCTCATTTTCTTTTATCAACCAAACACAGTGTTAGGGATGGCAATGGGTATTTTACTCGGTGGGTACCCCTAAAAATTACCCATAATAAGTAGGGTAATTACTCGCAAAATTTAATGGGTATGGGTGCGGGTACAGGTACTCTAGTACCCACCCCGCCTCATACCCGCATACATATATATTAATATTTATTTAATTATATATATATATATATATATATATAAATATATAAATCTAATATATTAAATTAAAAAAAATTGAAATGTAACTTGGGTTATTATTTTTCTTATCTTCGTGCGCCTTCACGTTTCTAAGGATTTCGTCAATTTAACTTTTCTTTTCTGTTTTATGGTATACTAACTTTCTTTTTCTTACCTTTATAAATTTGTTGTTCTAGAGATTAATTATAATATTTACTCAATGTTTTGGAAAATATTGGGTGTTTGGTATCACTTTTGCATTTCAGGCTTAGATATATCATGATGTAGATGTGTAATGTGAGAACATATTAGACCGGTTTGCATTGTTATATATATACTATCATGATATTTCAAACTTGTTATATATATATATATATATATATATATATATATATATATATATATATATATATATATGTTCTACACATGTTATACATTTTGAATAATGTTTTATTTATTTATTAATTTTTCATTATTAATTAAAGCACGGGTAATGGGTGCGGGTATGAGTACTTAGGTACTCAGAGGGTAAGGGTATGGGTACTTAAATTGCTATCCACGCGGATATGGGTCCGGGTACAGGTATTTTTATAAAACGCGGGTATGGGAACGGATACTATAGTACCCTACCCATACCTAGGGATGATAATGAGTAGGGTCTGGGTAGGGTACTATAGTACCCGTCCCCCTACCCGTGCCTGAAAAAATACTCGTACCCATATCCGTACCCGCGTGGGTAGCAACTTTAGTACACGTACCCGTACCCTCTGGGTACCTAAGTGCTCGTACCTACACCCGTTACCCGCACTTTAACAATGAAAAAGCAATATATAGCAAAAAGAACATTATAACTCAATTTAAAACCATCCAAAGATCTTTCAAATCTACACATAAAACATTAAAAACCAAAGTATTTAACTAAATAAAAATATCCAAAACAATAAACATCAAAAACAATAAATTGATATGTTTGTTGTAAGTCGTGAGCCAATGTTCTCCAAAATTTGTAAAAAAAAAAATAGATACATTATATTAGTTATACATTATAAACTTGTAAAGTTATAATTAATAACAAATTGTTAGATTATTTTACCTCATCATCATAATCGGAGTCTTGAAAAGACTGCAAACGCTTGTCTTTCATGTGTAAATACTGCTTTGGTCCAATTATACCAATAGAAACTAGAATAAGAAACAAAATTAATGGTTAGACTAAACACAAATTTCCTTGAACAAATAGATTATTGCAACATGTATTACCTTCTTTTTCATGTTTCATCTAGCTTTGTGCACACATATGCGCCTCCAAAGTATCCTCATGAAGCCTAGAACGTTGAGGCATCGACAACCGACCTCCTGTGCTAAAAGCAGATTCTGAAGCAACACTAGAAATTGAGATGGCCAAAATATCCTTAGCAATTTTTTGCCATGTTGGATACTTGATTCCATTTGTTTTCCACCATCCAAGTATATCAAATGTAGCACTCCTAGGCAATACCTTCTCTTCCAAGTATAGATCTAACTCAGATTTTGATTTTATATCATTGGTATCATTGATAAATGAGTCATAACCACTAAGAAAATTGCTACTAGTAAGATTATCTAAACTTGGATCCATGTCATTGAAATTTTCTGTTGAACCTTCAACTATCCCATTGGTTTTAGTTTGATAATCTTCAAACAAAGAGAAGCATAATTTCTTGATGTTGTTAATTTCAAATGAAGATGTACTTCCATAAAGCTTCGGAAAGAAGTACTCTAACAGCTTCAATTTCTATCTTGGATCCAAAACAATGGCAATTCCCATAATTCCATGAATAATAGATCAATATTTCTCAAATTTAACCATCATTTTTGAAGCCATATTTCTGATAGCCTCAATTGAGCAAGTCTCCCATTTCTTCAAAGAGAGCTTTATTTCACAAACTGTTGAGGTACAAACAAGTCCCATATTGTTCAAACAAGGGAAGGTACTTGGGTTTATAAGTACGGGAAATGTCTCCATTGGTATGAGGCCTTTTGGGTGGTGTCCAAAAGCAAATCCATGAGGGTGTAAGCCCAAAGTGGACAATATCATATCATGGTATGGAGATATGTGCGGTATAAACGGGATCCCCGGTTCCCAAAAAGTGGTATCAGAGCCATTGGTATAAACGGCTTGGGCGAGTATGGGAATAGCTGTTGGTATGGACAGGCTAAATACTCGAAGGTTTGTTGAGGTACAAACAAGTCCCATATTGTTCAAACAAGGGAAGGTACTTGGGTTTATAAGCACGGGAAATGTCTCCATTGGTATGAGGCCTTTTGGGTGGTGTCCAAAAGCAAATCCATGAGGGTGTAAGCCCAAAGTGGACAATATCATATCATGGTATGGAGATATGTGCGGTATAAACGGGATCCCCGGTTCCCAAAAAGTGGTATCAGAGCCATTGGTATAAACGGCTTGGGCGAGTATGGGAATAGCTGTTGGTATGGACAGGCTAAATACTCGAAGGTTTCCGCGCGGGATGGGGGATGAACCATGGTCCTTTGTTTGAGGTGAGGATTGTTGAGGTACAAACAAGTCCCATATTGTTCAAACAAGGGAAGGTACTTGGGTTTATAAGCACGGGAAATGTCTCCATTGGTATGAGGTCTTTTGGGTGGTGTCCAAAAGTAAATCCATGAGGGTGTAAGCCCAAAGTGGACAATATCATATCATGGTGTGGAGATATGTGCGGCATAAATGGGATCCCCGGTTCCCAACACAAACCAAAGGGAAGAATATGTTTGTTGTGGGATATTGTGTACCTGAAAACATCTCAGTTACACGATTAAAGACTTCCAACCTACTATAAATTTCTTTTGAAATTTCCCATTCACTCATTGTAGGCAAACATGTATACAAATGCTCTCCTGTTTTCGGACAAGAAAAAACATCTTTATAAGCCAATGCAAGAACAAGCATGTGGCAAGTAGAATTCCATCTTTATTTTGCAATCAAGAATTAGTTTCTTAGTGATTGAAGCTTTTATTTGGCGTGCTGCTTCCCTAAAACTTTGTTCTCTCTTAGGTGTGGTTGTCCAAAAAGCAACACTATTCCTAACCTTTTCTATGCCATCTCTAAGAACACTTAAACCATCTTGAGCAATTAATTTCAGAATATGTGCACAACATCTCATGTGAAATAACTGGCCATCAAGCATAAGAGTAGAACAATCAAGCTTGTTTAACAACATACCAACAATAGATTCATTAGTGCTACAATTATCCAAAGTGATGGTCGACAGCTTTCTATCAATATTCCAATCTATCATGCATTCTACCAATGTAACACCCCGTTTTTCTTTAAAAAGTTTTCTAATTAAACAGTATTTATAAATTTGTATTTTGGAGGGTCTAGAGGGTGAGATAAAATAAATCGAGACCATAGTCAAGCTTTACGCTATCGTAGGAAGCTATGGTTAAATTTTGGTCGAAGACTCAGACGGAGCCCGGTCTGTGTTTTTACACTGACAGTATGATTTTACTGCTCAGACGACCTAATTTTGACTCGTGAACAAAACAGTTAGGTTTTAAATAAAATTGCGAACAATATCGACGATTTTGAAAATTTTCAAAATAAATAAGTTCTCACGACTTTCTTGGGCAAAAACCCTAAATCGAGAAATCGACGAAATCGAGAACGGACGCGCAGGGACAAACCTGACACCAGAGGAGGGACAGAGTCACTTGAGCAGGGTGAGTCAGAGGGTGAGTCACCACCATGACTCACCGCGTCATCATTGCGTTTCTACAAAATATCTGAGATATTTAGGGCGAGAAAAGACCCTTTTGCCCTTAAGAACTGATGGAATTACGTTCGTGCCATGTGACTTGTCACCATCATCATTACCTCTCCAAAATATCTAGATATTTTGGTTACTTTAAGGGTGAAATGACTATTTTGCCCTTGGTCTTTTGTTGAAATGACAATTTTGTCCCTAAGCGAAATTACCCTTTTGTCCCTAAAATATCTAAGAATTTGATGACCTCACCCCCTCTCTCTCTCTTCAATTTCGGCCCTTCCTTTCTCTCTCTCCCCTTCACTTTCTTCTTCTTCTTCTTCTTCTTCTTCTTCTTCTTCTTCTTCTTCTCCATTTTTCTTGCTTACCTTCCTCCATTTTTTTCTCAAGCTTCCACAAAGATTTTCAAAAAACTTTGTGAAGCAAAGTTGATCATCTCATGCTCCTCTATCATCTAATAGGTATGGACTTTACTCTTGATCTCTCAATCTTCATTTTTCTCCATTGAAGTTCATAGTTTCAAGTTTATGCTTCAAACTTCAAAAATCTCTAGAAAATTGTAGAAAAATCTTTTTAATGCCAAACCAATTTCTATGATCTAGTTTCATCCTCTACTATCACTATCTAAGAGCATGAAATTAAATAATCTTCCTAGCCTATTAATCTTGGAGGAACCGAACCTAGGTAAGTTTTTGGGCGAAAATGGGTTTTGTTTCAATTTGTGTGAAATGATTATTGATTTCACCTAATTCATTCCATAATCATGTAATCTAAGTGATTAGGAAACCAAATCAAGCTCTTACCTATTTTTGATGGTAATGGCCGAAACATAGAGGGAGAAAAATCATGGGTTTTGATTCAAATTTTTGAGTAAAAAGGCTTACTCTAGTGTTGTGCATGCTTAAGGGTCATTGATCCAAGAGTTGGTGGGATTTCAACCTCTCTAGCCTATTTAACTAAATAGGGGCAGCAGCCTATTCATGAGGGATTAGGGGATTTTTGATTGAACTGTATTAATTTCTGGTTGTGTTTTGTTGTATAGAATCGGACAGGACTCGAATGTTCAACTGCTCACCCGATTGACAGTTGCGGAGTCGTAGCCGGAGCTGCATGTGAGAATCACTAAGGTGGGGAGAAAGAACTTTATTGTCGGGAAGGCAAGCTTAGTATAGAGTATATATATGTGTGTAGGGGAACCCTTAAACCCTACTAGAGGTTGAACCTTGTTCTAAGGTTTTGATTTAATTGAATCATAGTTTTAAAACTAAATGAAATTCCATTTCTTTTACGCTAACTTAGATCACGGTTTTACACTAAGTTATTAAGGAAAAACCCTTTTCAAATTAGTTAAAGTACTTTACTTCAAGTAAGTAACTAAGTTCTTTTAAATCAAATGTGTTTTCAATTAGAAAGGTTTTAGGTTTGCAAAGTCTTAAATCGAGAGTTTTCAACTCAAATCGTAAAGTTTTATGCATGAAAACCTAAGTATAGCATATGATGGAATAAGACCATGCGCTATACCATTGATGACTTAGTTCATCAATGACTTCATACGACTTAATAGAATCAAGACTCATTTCCCAAATTGAAACTAAAGAAATTAATATCTTAGAAAGGATCAAAGACTTATCTAAGAGGATTCTCAATCCTTCTTCATAACACTTAGGACTTGATCAGATGCAATTCATAAGATACAAACACAGACATGAAACGTTTTGGGTTTTGAAACAGTAGTTCAATGACGGACCGGTGATTCGGATCCAAGAAAGTCGTTCAATTGTTTCAGTCTTGTGATGACTCGATCTCGGAGGGTTCACGAGATTTATCTGGTAGATAAAAGTTTTATAATACCAAGACGCGTATAGTTCCTAAGGAAGAGAACCTTAGTGAACCTTGAGGTTTATCCAGTGGATAGACATTGCTTTATCGCATCTGCTTTGTGTAAGGATTGGCATTTCATTGCATGAGTTTATAAGGCCATGAGCCTAGGAGTTAAGCTTACACCTTGATGCTGGTGCGAATCTTACGGTGACGTTTTAAATAGTCTTAGAGGTATCAGGATTGGAAAGGCTGACATGTGACCAGTTGGTAGCTCTTCTGTGTCGTGGGGACTCCGAGCAATACACTGATATCCTCGACTAGATGTCATACTTTTCATGTTTGGTGTAGAGTGTTTTCGTAAAAGCCAGATACGTGCACGTTACATTCTGTGCGTACACGGAACGTGTCCTCCCTTTCACTCTCTCCGACGTTTAGTTAGCTCCATGGAGTAGGGGTTAGAGTTTTACCCTTGTGACATATGGCATTGAGTCGTGTGCATCACATTGCATTGCATGGCTGTTGATGATTACATTTACTTATTGTACATCACTATTCTGTTTTCGAAGATGTCTTATGCTGCTAATTGATTAACATGATATATTGAGATTTATGGTATGCATGTAGGGTATGTTGTTACCTGGTGTGTTGTCCCGTTTTTACTTCTGCTATTTTGCTGTATTGATGATTGGGAAATCTCACCTATATTTGTATATCTTCTGTGCTTGTGTTATTGTTTCGGCTTGAGAAGATGGACGCGACGACGACTCAACTCAACGTCTACCTTGAGTCCGGAGGGGGACTCCTTATGTTGTTTTGTTTTGGCCATGCTGTGTCCTGTTGTCAGTTTTATCTTTTGAGGAGTGTTGACTCCTAGTACTTACTTATGTAATTATTTTCAGTTAGGCTTGGACCTATGTCTGTATTCAGTATTATTTCTATTTCTTCATTTTACTTCTGAATGATTCTTCGAAATGCATGGTGAACCTAAGTTTATTATTATTATTATTCATTTGGCAAATCTCATTGCATCATTACGAATGAAAAAGAAAAAAAAAACCCGTATTTTTCGCATTAATATTATTTTCGGCCTTATAATTGTTCAGGAATATGACACTCGGGAATGGGTGTTACAATTCACATGGAAAACAGGAAGAGATGCCTGCGAACTTTTAGGCTATGTTTGGGAGTTTTGAAGGAGATGGAGTGGAGTGGTTAGTAATGGAGTGGTTAGTGATGGAGTGAAGTGGAGTGGAGAGGTAAAAATATATCACTCTATTATTTGGAAGTTTAAGGAGGGAATCCTAAACCCCCAATTTGGAGGGTATAAAAATTGAGGATTTGGGTGGGATGGAGTAGTTTGGGTTAGCATCCTAAATCATCACACTTCATTACTTATTAAACTCTCAAACAATGAGTTAAGTACTTCTAACCATTGCACTCCATTACTAACCACCACATTCCATCCTCCCAAACATAACAGAGAGATGTAAATGCTGTTGATGTTGAGGTTTATCCGGTGACGGGCACATTATCATGTGGTTCTTAAATTTCTGGATCCAAGGTAGGCTGCCTGTTGAACTTATTTCAACGTTTTGAATGATAGGAACTTTTTTACATGTATAATTAAAGTTTTGGGTGATTAGAGGTTTTTCTTTGTCTTAGTGACGGGATTAACATCGTCAATATTTGGATTTGAACCTATTCATATACTTGTAATGAGAAAAAGGTCGACTAACGATAATGTGAATTTTGTTTCTGAATAAAAGGATAAATATTAAATTTCACTCATTGAAACTTGTTGTGAATATGCTGTCCCTAGTTTTCATTTTAACTAGCTGAGAACCGTGCATTCGCCCGGGGATATATTACGTTACGTACTATTATTATTTTTAAAATTAAAATTTAAAATCAATAAATTTTTTATGTATGTAAGAAGTGAAAAAAAAAATTATATACCAAAATTAATATATTAATAAAGCATGCAATTGCATTTACAAAATAACTCATGACAGAAGTAATTGCAGAACATGATAGAAACAATAATTGGTATATTGGTGATGAAAATAGTCTAATACATAATGGTTCAAGCAAATGAAAGAATCACAAGTTATAATTGGTTCTCCAAGAATAAGTAATATGTAGACTTCTTTGTGTGTTTTGTGTTGGAAGTAATATTAACATGCCTGTAATGAAATAGCAGATTCAATAAATAATAGGCAGTTAGTACTTCATAAATATTAAGGATATTTACTGAATCGATATAGATATATTTCAAAGAAATGATACTTTTGCAAAGGATATATGCTATACCATAGGTGTAGTATCTCTCATTCAAATGCTGAAAAAAATATGGATTTTACTAATTTTGTTCTATAAAATGATAGTGCTAGTCATATTTTGAACAATAATATATAGAGTTTAGTGATAAGGATTCATACCTCTTTGAATATTGGGAACATGGGTGTTTTAAGTCTGACTATTGCAAAAAAAAAGGTGCATAGTGAAGGCCAGACCAAAATATCTATTTTTCCAGTTTATAAGATGTTAAGTTTCCAGGATGTGTGTGCTCAAAAGATGAAGTCATAATAAATCTTTGGAAGAACTCAAATGGTATGTCTGTTGCTGCAATTAAAATTGGTACAAATAAGGACATTAGGACATCACAAAAATATGTCAGTTAATAGTGTATATATAAAATCACAAAGAAATTGACATAGAATTGATACCACGAAATGAGAGCAAAAAAAAATAGCAGATTTGAATGTGTTCTGCTGATCATAACCTATTATATTAAAAATTCAATAATTTAAGTCAAGTATTATATTATGCTATTTATTTTGAATAAAGGTTGAATTTGAAGATACTTACTTCTTAGAGATTTTGGAAGACCTCCTTGAAGACTACATTGGTGGTAGTGTTTAGTGGTTGCCTTTCTTTATCATGTATCAAGATCTTCAATCCTTGTTTGCTTTGAACTCTTGAAATTGCCACATATAACTGACCATGACTAAACACAGTTCTAGGTAAGTATAATCCAACACTTGCCAATGATTGACCCTGAGATTTGTTGATTGTCATAGTATATGAGACAATTATAGGAAATTGTCTCCTAATAAGTTTGAAAGGCCATGGTGATTGGGACGGTGACATTGACATCCGAGGAATGTATACACATGTTCCAATGTTCTTTCCCGACATTATCTTTGCTTCAAGAACATGATTTGCTAGTCTCGTCACAATCAGTCTAGTTCCATTACATAAACCTTCAGACTGATCAAGATTTCTTAATAGCATAATTGGAGTTCCAATCTTCAGTTTTAATTTGTGATTGGGAAGACCTGATGTTCTGAGAGAGCTTAGAAATTCTGGTGTAATTACTTCAAATGGTTGACTTTCATAATCTTCTGACTTATCAATAGAGTTTGAGCTTAGATATTCTCTTTCATCACCTATATTCATAGATGAATATTATTATGAAGTTAATAAGAACTGTAATTGAATATAGCATCTTATAAATGAATCATGAAGAACATATTAAATAATTTACCTGGAATCAAGTTCAGCATATATTCATTTATCTGATCAACAATTTCAATTGTTGATGCCAAGATAGCTCTAGACTGCAAGAATTCCTCATTCTTGTATTGCTGTATTAAATCAGGGTATGTGCTTCTCACTATAGCATCTATGGGGTCATCAAAATTTGTGATTAATTGATCATCTGGAATATCTATTTCTGCATAGCCATCATTTGGTTCAGCTATCTTCCCATCTCCAACATCCAATATCCATTGTGAAAATTGACTGAGTTCTGATGCACTTGTATTTTCCAAATCATGCTGCAAACGCATGTTTTTAGTGAGGGTTAGTACCTGACAATGATCCCAAAGATATGATGCATTAATTGTTGCATGTACAATGTCAGAACGACTTCCTTTTGGAATGACTGGTAGAATTTGCCTAAAGTCTCCTCCAAAAACAACTACTTTTCCTCCAAATACTGAAGATGCATGATTATCAAAACTCATGATGTCTCTTAGAGTTTTATCCAATGCTTTGAAAAAAAACTTATGGGTCATTGGAGCTTCATCCCATATTATCAATTTTGTTACTTTCAATAGCTCTGCAAGTTCACTCCCTTGATGAATATTGCAAGTTGAGTTATCTAGTGTAGGAACAGGAATTTTGAACTTTGAGTGTGCTGTTCTCCCTCCTGGTAACAATAGAGATGCTATGCCACTGGATGCCATAGTCAGTACAATATGATGTTGAGAACGTAAGGCAGAAGCTAAAGTTTTCCACATGAAAGTTCTTCCAATGCCACCATAACCATATAGGAAAAACATACCCCCTTGCTGGTTGTTTACTGCGTGCATGATTGTATGAAATATGCTTTTCTGCTCATCTATATAAGTAATTACATTAATTTAAAAAATGGGGTATGATATGAAATAATCACGTTCTGCATATATGAGTCTATTCCCTAATTGTAGTGATGGATATTCCTTCAGGCGGGTGAACATTCCCTAAATGATAGTCATCAGACGGGTGAACATTACCCGTCTGATGCAGGTGAACATTTATTTAGTGATAGTCATCAGACGGGTGAACATTTCTTCAGCTTTCAGACTGGTGGCCCCACTCGAGTAGACGGGTGAGCTATCTTGGTCAGACGGGTGGGGTCACCAGTCTGAAAGCTGAAGATCTTCACCCGTCTGATGGCTATCAGTGAACAACCTTTTAAATGATAGTCATCAGACGGGTGAACATTTCTTCAGTGATAGTCATCAGACGGGTGAACATTTCTCCAGCTTTCAGACTGGTGACCCCACTCGAGTAGACGGGTGAGCTATGTTGGTCAGACGGGTGGGGTCACCAGTCTGAAAGCTGAAGAAATGATGACCCGTCTGATGACTATCAATGAAGAACCTTTTAAATGATAGTCATCAGACGGGTGAACATTTTTTCAGCTTTTAGACTGGTGACCCCACTCGAGTAGACGGGTGAGCTATCTTGGTCAGACGGGTGGGATCACCAGTCTGAAAGCTGAAGATCTTCACCCATCTGATGACTATCAGTGAACAACCTTTTAAATGATAGTCATCAGACGGGTGAACATTTCTTCAGTGATAGTCATCAAACGAGTGAACATTTCTTCAGCTTTCAGACTGGTGACCCCACTCGAGTAGACGGGTGAGCTATGTTGGCTAGACGGGTGCGGTCACCAGTCTGAAAGCTGAAGATCTTCACCCGTCTGATGACTATCAGTGAACAACCTTTTAAATGATAGTCATCAGACGGGTGAAGATCTTCAGCTTTCAGACTGGTGACCCTACCCGTCTGACCAAGATAGCTCACCCGTCTACTCGAGTGGGGCCACCAGTCTGAAAGCTGAAGAAATGTTCACCCGTCTGATGACTATCACTGAATAAATGTTCACCCGTCTGATGACTATCAGTGAAGAACCTTTTAAATGATAGTCATCAGACGGGTGAACATTTCTTCAGTGATAATCATCAGACGGGTGAACATTTCTTCAGCTTTTAGACTGGTGACCCCACTCGAGTAGACGGGTGAGCTATCTTGTCAGACGGGTGGGGTCACCAGTCTGAAAGCTGAAGAAATGTTCACCCGTCTGATTACTATCAGTGAAGAAATCATCACCCGTCTGATAACTATCATTTATTTCTTCATTAGACGGGTGAATACCAATGTGAATTCCAGAATTTATTAAACTATATTTTGGGTTTTATACTAATTATAATTTTATTCCAGTAGAGCAGTGTCCAATATATACCTATATATGTACCTACTACTTCATATTTTTTTGTTTTCTGTGTGTATAATTCATATACCGCTATTTAATAGTTGATTGAAATAATAGTGTCAAGGTAAAAATGTTATTGTTAATCTGTTTATCTATATAAGTAATTACATTAATTTAAAAAATAGGGTATCATATGTGTTGGAACACACGCACACACGCAAGAAAGGAAAGAAGACAAGATTTACATGGTTCGGCGAATAGTGCCTACTTCCACGGGAGCTGTTACGGCTGTGTTTCACTATATAGAAATAGGGTTACATAAGCGCAGTATTTATACTTCCACGGGCGTCGGCCCAACTGTCAGTATTTTTATGAGCCATACTCAACAATCTCCTCCTTGGCGAATATCATATCCTTTGAAGATAACAGCTACTGCCGGGTTGGGGGGTTCAGCTCCTGCTTAGCATTGAGAAACATATAACAAGTCCAAGCAATGCTTGAACTTGTCAACAGTGACTGGCTTTGTGAACACGTCAGCTGCATTCTCTGAAGTGTGAACCTTTTCAAGCAATATATGTCCAGATGCCTGCAACTCCCTGATCTTGTAGAATCTCACATCAATGTGCTTTGTTCTGGAATGATACACCTGATTCTTTGCCAAGAAAATGGCACTTTGACTATCACACTGCAACCTGACTCCACCTTGCTCAATGCCCAACTCCTTCACTAGGCCTATAAGCCACAAGACTTCCTTGGATGCTTCAGCTATTGCCATATACTCAGCTTCAGTTGTGGACATTGCCACTATAGTCTGAACTGTCGATTTCCAACATATAGGTCCACCTGCAAGGGTGAAAACAAAACCAGTCGTAGACCATCTGTTATCCAAATCACCGGCATAGTCTGAATCCACATACCCAACTACTGAAGGATCACTCCGCTGACTGCCAAACATTATACCATGGCCTGTAGTGCCCTTCAAATATCTGAAAATCCACTTGACTGCCTCCCAATGCTGCTTACCTGGATTAGACATAAACTTGCAAACTTGGCTTACTGCTTGTGCCAAGTCCGGTCTAGTGCAAACCATAGCATATATCAAGCAACCAACTGCACTGGCATAGGGAACCTTCGACATGTACTCAGCTTCCGCCTCTGTCTTTGGGCACTGTTGCACTGTGAGCTTAAAGTGATTCGCCAATGGGGTACTCACAGTCTTAGCATTGTTCATGTCAAATCTGTCTAACACCTTCTGAATATAGCCCTGTTGAGAGAACCATAATTTTCTTGCTCCCCTGTCCCTGTGAATATCCATCCCAAGAATCTTCTTAGCGGCCCCCAAATCCTTCATATCAAACTCTTTCCTAGCAGAATTTTCAGCTTATTCACATCATGCAAACTGTTTGCCGCAATCAGCATATCATCAACATAAAGTAACAGAAAAATAAAAGAACCATTATCAAGGCTCTTCACATAAACACAGCAATCATACTCACAACGCATGTAGCCAATTCTAAGCATGTAAGAATCAAAGCGCTTGTACCACTGCCTTGGAGACTGCTTTAACCCATATAGAGAACGTTTCAACTTACAAACCAGATGGCCCTGTCCAGCTGCACTGAACCCTTCTGGCTGCTTCATATAAATCTGCTCCTCTAATTCACCATGGAGGAAAGCTGTCTTCACATCCATCTGTTCTAAATGCATATCCCGACTGGCTACCAAGGCTAGCACTGCCCTGATAGAAGTATGTCTCACGACCGGAGAGAAAATTTCATCATAATCAATCCCCTTCTGCTGTGAATACCCATTTGCAACAAGACGAGCCTTAAACTTTTCCCCTTCTTTTTCTGATACTGCATGTTTCCTCTTGTACACTCACTTGCACCCAATAACACGTTTTCCCTTAGGAAGCTGAACTAACTCCCAAGTTTGGTTCTTATGCAAAGACTCCAGCTCTTCCATCATGGCACTCATCCATCTGTCCTTCTCTCGGCATTGAATTGCCTCTGTAAAAGTAGACGGATCACCTGAACTAATGAGAAGTGCAACAGAAACCAACTCTTCATAACCATACCTCTGGGGTGCCTTGGTAGTACGACGATCTCTATCTCGCGCAAGATTATAGTCCTGCAAAACATCTGCGCTGTCTGGTTCAACATCAGATTCATGCTCCTACTCATGTACAGGCTCAGGCGGAGGCACTGGCAGACCACGAGCCACTGGTAGCTCTTCCACCTCCACCTCAACTGTCTTGGAGCTAGAGTCAGCTCCAGTTGTCACTGCGGCAGGAGCATCTGTCGCAACTTTCTGCTTTAACATGAACTGCTCATCAAACACTGCATCCCTGCTGACCACCATTTTCTTTGAAACTGGATCCCAAAACTTGAACCCCTTTACACCTTTAGCATAACCTACAAAAATGCACTTTTTCGACTTTGGATCAAGTTTAGATCTTTCATCACTGGATATATGCACAAAAGAAGGACACCCAAAAATGCATAAATTATGAAAAGCAACTGGGTTACCTGTCCAAATTTCCTCTGCAAACTTCCCCTCCAATGAGGCCCTTGGTGAGCGATTGATGAGATAACATGCCATACTAATTGCCTCCGCCCAGAATCCCTTTGAGAGTCCAGCATTCAATCGAAGACATCGAGCCCTTTCTGTGAGAGACCGGTTCATTCTTTCTGGAACACCATTCTGCTGTGGTGTTTTCTTCACTGAGAAGTGCCGTTGAATACCATGTTCTGCACAAAACTGCTGAAACTGCTTGTGGGTATACTCTGTGCCATTGTCGGATCTCAGATACTTGAGTGTTCTGCTCGTTTGATTTTCTACCTCTGCCTTCCATAACTTGAAGTTATCAAAGACCTCTGACTTCTGTTTGAGAAAATAGACCCAAACCTTGCGAGAAAAATCATCAATAAATGTTACAAAATACCTAGATCCGCCCATTGAGGGCTCACGAGTGGGCCCCCATACATTAGAGTGCACATAGTCTAGAATACCCTCAGTTTTGTGCTTGCCAGGCTGAAAGCGAACTCGGGTCTGTTTCCCAAGGACACAGTACTCACACAATCCCATCGTGCAGCTTCGAACACCCTTCAACAGATTCCTGCTATGAAGTGCTGCCATCCCACATTGACTGAGATGGCCCAAACGCATATGCCACAGTCTAGTAGCATCATCATCCTACTCAACAGAAGCAACTCCACCTACAACTGTACTTCCTAACAGTGTGTATGTATTCCCTGCTGTCCTTCTAGCTTTCATCACAGTCATAGCGCCCTTAGTGACCCTGAGAATGTCCTTATCTCCATCTGCCCTATAGCTAAAGCCATTTGCTTGCAAAGTGCCCAAGGAAATCAAATTCTTTATTAGATCAGGAATATGCCTAACCTCACACAATGTCTTGACACCACCATCATCCATTGCAACTCGGAGCTGTCCCATGCCTACAATAGCACAAGCTTTATCATCGCCCAAATAAACAAAACCGAAATTACCTGACCTGTAAGTGGTGAACCACTCCCTGTTTGGAGACATGTGATAAGAACATCCTGAATCAAGGATCCACGCATCTGTGCATTGAGTAGACGAGACGGAGAGCATGTCGCCTTCACTGAAGTCCGAGTCATCGGATTGGACCACATTTGCAGCACTGGTTTGCCCCTTTTTCTAATTTGGACAATCCTGCTTCCAATGCCCGATCTCGTTGCAACTAAAACACTTTGATGTTTTCTTGGATTTCGATCTCTTCTTCTTCTTGCCATCTCTGCCTTGTTGCCTCCCACGGTTCTGACTCCCCTTCACATACAGACTCTTCCCCTGAGATGGACCCTCTGCGTAGTTCTGTTTCCGCTGACTATGAGACAGAATTGCAGCGGTAATAGCCTCCAGTTTAATGGTGTCTTTCCCGTACGTGAGAGTGGTCACCAGGTGTTCGTAAGAACTTGGCAAAGAGCACAACAGAATTATCGCCTTATCCTCGTCATCGACCTTCACCTCCAGATTCACCAAATCTCGGATGATCTGATTGAAGGTATTGACATGTTGTTGCAAATCCGAACCCTCCTGCATCTTCAGGCAGTAAAGCCTTCAGGCGTCGGCCCAACTGTCACTATCTTTATGAGCCATACCCAACAATATGAAATTTAAATAATGATACTTAGTAATTTAATGCGAATTGAAAGGTAAATATATCACCTATGAGAGAACTGAATAATTTGTGAAATTGATCATGTAAATCAGCTATGTTATAATCACGTTCTGCATATATGAGTCTATTCCCTAATTGACTTGTGATATATCCGTTTGGATATGGCATTGTTGGATATTCCTTCAGGCTTTTTCTGTTTTGTTGCAATAATTTCTCAATCTCAAGTAGAGTTAAATTTTTCAACTCTTCATTGCTAAGCTGCAATTCTAAAAATATAGAAGTAACAATTAGTATCAAGATTATGTTAAGCTGCATGACATAAATTGTAACAATGGCTCAAACATTTTGTTGGATTCATACCTTGATTACTGGACAATTTTCTTTGATCATAAAGAATCCCATCTGACAACCATTGCCATGTTTCTTTCCATACATTCTCTGGTCTATTAATGCTACTTGATATGAGCATTGTGACAAATAACTTTCTCAAGTAGAGACCTGAACACCAGTAATAAGCCTCTTTTCTAGCTTCTATATATTCTTTATCATCCTCAATCCATCCCATTGCAAAACATGCTTCTCTATAAGTTGGGTATTGGATATTGGCAACAGTTCTAATCTCTTCAAAGCTAGTTGGTCCTTTTACAACGGTTAGCATCATTCTTAAGTAAAATAGCTCACCAGTACATGGAGGAACCCAAATTAGTCTGCCAATTATGTAACCTTTTTTTCGTGGTTTCCAACACCTTTTGCTCTTTACATACACAGTTTTTTACAAATTGTGCATAAGTTAGATGTCTGCCTTCATGGAATATCTTGTTTGCTTCCATCCAAGCTGTAAACATTGATTCTGTAACACTTGGTTTTGAAAGCACATCATCAATGTCCTCATGATCATTAAAATACACAGGTTGTTCCCCTGGAAGGTGAAAGAATAATCTTTCTACTGCTGGCTTTCTACTATGAATTGGACAAGAAAAAATTCTCCAACATGCCTCACATGGTGACACATACCTGCAGCCAAGATATTGCTTGATCTCATCAATGATACCACCATTATCTGATCCTCCATCTTGTGACGGAACAATAACAGCTGTAATCCGATCATAACCTTTGTTTATGTACTTGAATAAGTATTTGATTGACGTACTTTGGTTACACCATTCCATGTTAATGTGTGCTTGGTACTTCAATTATAATTTTGGATTATAAGGGACAACATGGCGGTTATCAAAGACAACACCATTCTTTTCAATTGTATTACCATTGTCTCTTCTCCTATACACAGGATAACCGTCTTGGTCAACAATTGTTATGCCATGGAATTTCTTTGTATAATACCTAGAGCATTTACCATTTTTCATGCATGGAGATGACTTGTTTGCTGAACCACATGGACCATGAATCATATGAGTTTTGACCAAGTTGTATAACTCTTTGTCATCTTCTTCATTTGGTATTTTTGCTGAAATAATTTGATCAATGTCATCTGGAGTAGGGTACTTGTTACTTGGATGTAAAAAGATAAGTAGGTGTGCATGCGGCAACCCCCTTTTTTGAAACTCAATTGTGTACATATCTGAAAATAGACAGCGAAGATAATAGATGTTAGTAGTTTAAGATTGCAGCACATACAGACAATAAATGACATATATTTTGTGAAATTATTGAAATGAGACTTACATGCAAGTACTTTCCCCAAGATGTGGTTCTTTCTTAAATCTGTTAACAGCTCATCAAATTTAATTTTAAGTACCCTTGATATTATATCAGGACGATCCTATGGTTTCAAATTCATGGGTCCAAGTAATCTTTGAATTTCTGGTCAGTTGGGATTGCATGTAAAAGTCAGAAACAAATCAGGAAAGCCAACAAACCTACAAATGGCCATACCATCAAAGTACAATTGATCCATGTATCTACGACTTCCGACAAATGTAGAAGGTAATATGACTCTTTTGCCTATATTTGAACCTTGAGTGTGGGCTTGGTTGTCTGATTCATTCAAACTACAGTATTTATCCACTCTTAACTTTGATTGGTTTTTCCTGATAAAAGATAGTCTTTCTGACTCCACCATCGTATAACCATCAACCACAAATTGTTGAAAGAGTCTCCTTGATCGTAATAAAGTCCGTGCCTCATATTTTCTGGATTGAATTCTAAAACAAAACCATTCTCTTATAGTAAGCCGATTCCTTTTGCTGTTATGAGAACAACCTCTATCTCTATGAGCTATATCAAGTCTGTAACCATCCTCAACATAAGGAAATAAAAGTAGATATTGGTAACTCAAATAGCTGGCATGCAACTCGTCTATTCTTTGAAGATCACCACTTTGGGTCTCCATAATTATATCTCTTTTTGATGCAGTATCAACATCACCAATAATAAGAGCAGCTACTTCCGATACAGTAGGTAAATTATATATTTTACCATCGGTACATCTATTAGAATAAGTCTTAACTTGAGATCATGCACATGGCTGTACTGCAATCTTTCCTTGGCCATTCTGAATGACTTTGCGTGTGTTTTATATTTATCTAGCATGGATGATAATTTGCACACAGTTTCTGGATTTATGTTGCTTTGGTTCCTGTTAATGAAGAAGAAGAAAATATTTGGAGAGAAATAGTTAAATATCTTTTATCTTCTCTAATAACATTATAGTTAAGTACTCAAATATTAAAAATTGTATGTATTCAGATTATAATAGTTAATTATTAGAATAAATTTAAACTTCTAGTTGTAAAAGTATATACATATCTGAATCCTTGAATCCTATTTTGTATTTCATTTTCAGTATCATATATGTAAAGCTGTGCAAACTTTGGAGAATGTCCAGGCATAGGCAATAGACTGCCAATTCTGTGGCATGATTGACCTTGTATCCTAATAATTGGTGGTCCTCTACCATTATTAATTGACTTGTCAAGTTTTGCTCCAGGTGATGTGAATGCAAACATCATGTTATACAGTCGGATGTGCTATTGATAATTCTTGCTATCTGCTGAATCATTATCAAATAATAGATGTTCAAGCAATGGTGGTGGTGTTTGCAAAAGTGGTAGTTCAACCTTTCCTTGACCACAACAGAGTTGATACTTAGGACTTGCAGCATGTCTATTTTGCGTGTTCTCTCTTGATACCACATATATGCTTGACAGTATTCACATTCAATGATTGGATCACCAATATCGGAATATCCTATAAATTCATGAAAGTGTTAGCAAGCAATACATTGTTGTCATTATGAAGTATTATTATAATATAATATTATAAAGTACCATGACTAAGAGTGGCAGGTTCAATAGCACTGATATTGGCATAAAGTTCCTCTTCCTCAGAACTTGAGTTGCTATCGGAAGTCTCTGCTATTTATTCAGGAAATGATTTATTAATAATCAATCAGTATAAAGTTCTTGCATATATATATAGACAATTGGCTGAGAATTGCATTGTTTTCATTGTTAGTACCTTGAGTTGGTTAACTTCAGTAACTGAATCATTATCTGCATTATCAACTTCATTATATGGATTTTCTTTATCCACATATCTATCTGAGTTTAATGTATGCCATGTTGTCGCGGTGGATATATTCTGCTCTGATGAAAAGGATGCAACATTGCAATGTTTGTAGGTATCAGTGTGGTTGACTGAACTTTGTGTTATTTCAGATAATTTGTTCATTAGATTAACACCTAATGAATCAATAGAAATAGCTCTCCTTTTCTTTTGTGATTGGTGCTGGCTAGCAGATGGCTGAGTATATATGAAAGAATTAGAGCTGAAGCTGCTATTTAACTGAGTATTGGTCTGGTTCCTCTCATTTAGTATGGAAGAAGTTATATCAGAAAGTAGTGTGGTATTTCTTAATCTTGATTGAAGATGCAATTGTTGCTTTTGAGTTATACTGCGGGATCTATTTGCTCTTCTTTCGCGCAGCACATTCTTTCTCTTGAAGCGTGCTTTTGATGCTTCATCCTTGGTTCTGCTTGGTTCCATTCTTCAAACAAATAAAATAAAGATAAAAAAATGATCTAACAAAGTAGGAGAAATTTGTTAAAGTGAGTACTCAAGCTATGCACTGTAATTATGAGTACTAACCTGATGGTTGTATGGAAGAGTAACTAAGAACACATTTTTACTTTCAACACTTAATATTTAACTTCTGTGATGCTTATTTCCTGCATTTCTTCTTGGTTCGATTCTACAAAACAAAAAAATAAATATGAAAAATGAGGTAACCCATAGGACAAATGTGTTGAAGTGAGTACTAATTCTCCACACTATAATTGTGAGTACTAACCTGAACACTTCCTTTTTTCCGGATTGAGAATGCTTTGGCAAGCTTGGTTTGGTACTTACTACTTCAATTGTATTACCGTTCATTTTTTCATCATATGTGATGAAAGATATAGTATAAGACTTTCCCGCCAATTTAGGCTAGTTGGCTGACTTTTACACAGCACTGGTTTTTATGAATTTTTTCCAGTAATGATGGCTTTGTATAACAACTCCCAAGACCAGTTGTATTTTATATAATATATATAATATATTAATGTGAAAGAAGTACTTATATCACTGAAAAACCTTTCAACGAAAAGTACATGTGAGACTTCTCTCTCATCATGTATTTCATCACTCCCAAGACACTCAAAATAAAATGTTTCTGCTTCCTTCCTTTTCTTTGCTTTACCTCTTTGGCTTCCCACTCTCACCTGATATTTCTTTCATCTCACTTGTCTGTACTAAGTCAGGACTCGTCTAAGCTGGAGCGGACCCGTCTGATGATTGTCAGTGAAGTAATGTTCACCCGTCTGATGACTATCAGTGAAGAGCTTTTTAAATGATAGTCATCAGACGGGTGAACATTTCTTCACTGATAGTCATCAGACGGATTAAGATCTTTAGCTTCAGGCTAGTGATCCCACTGGAGTAGACGGGTGAGCTTTCTGGGTCAGACGGGTGGGGTCACCAGTCTGAAAGCTGAAGAAATGTTTGCCTGTCTGATGACTATCAGTGAAGAAATGTTCACCCGTCTGATGACTATCAATGAAGAAATGTTCACCCGTCTGATGACTATCAGTGAAGAAATGTTCACCCGTCTGATGACTATCATTTAAAAGGGTCTTCACTGATAGTCATCAGAAGGGTGAACATTACTTCACTGACAGTCATCAGACAGGTGAGCATTTCTTCAGCTTTGAGGCTGGTGACCCCACCCGTCTGATGACTATCAATGAAGAAATGTTCACCCGTCTGATGACTATCATTTAAAAGGGTCTTCACTGATAGTCATCAGACGAGCGAACATTTCTTCACTGACAGTCATCAGACGGGTAGGGTCAGCAGCCTGAAAGCTGAACAAATGCTCATCCGTCTGATGACTATCAGTAAAGTAATGGTCACCCTTCTGATGACTATCAGTGAAGAAATGTTCACCCGTCTGAGGACTATCATTTAAAAGGTTGTTCACTGATAGTCATCAGAAGGGTGAAGATTTTCAGCTTTCAGACCGGTGACCCCACCTGTCTGACCGAGAAAGCTCACCCGTCTACTCGAGTGGGGTCACCAGTCTGAAGCTGAAGGTCTTCACCCTTTTGATGACTATCAGTGAATAAATGTTCACCTGTCTGATGACTATCAGTAAAGAACCTTTTAAATGATAGTCATCAGACGGGTGAACATTTCTTCACTAATAGTCATCAGACGGGTGAAGATCTTTAGCTTTAGGCTGGTGACCCCACTGGAGTAGACGGGTGAGCTTTCTGGGTCAGACGGGTGAGGTCACCAGTCTGAGAGCTGAAGAAATGTTCACTCGTCTGATAGTCATCAGACGGATGAACTATCAGACGGGTGAACATTTCTTGAGCTTTCAGACGGGTGACTCCAATTGTGAATTCCAGAATTTATTAAACTATATTTTGGTTTTTATACTAATAATTATAATTTTATTCCACTATTTAATAGTTGATTGAAATAACAGTGTCAAGGTAAAACTGTTATTGTTAATCTGGTTAAGCACCACAAACCAAAAGTAGTAATCTTTATCATAATCACAACTCATAATCATACAGGGATTTAGAAGTGGAATGTAAGTAATCTTTATCATAATCACAACTCATGTCAAATTCTAATATAGACTGAGCATAACAGGTTAAGTGATCATAAGCAAATTTAACAACATAGTAACCAATATAATCAAAAATATTCATCGAGGAATCATTATCCATACTTATACATTGATCCATGATGATAATATGGACTAAATAATATTGTCTTAATGTTTGGTAAAGTAGCAAAACATCAAACAGACCAAAGTACTTATTTGGCCAGCAAAAAAGTTACACCACTATCAAAGTTCCATCAAATATTGAAAATTCATTCAGTTTTAATATTCTTTCGCATTTTTGTAGATGATAGTTGTACAGATGCTAAATCTTGACTGAGTGTATCTTCAAACAGCATTTCAGATGACAGTCTCTTTTGCTGGAGTAAAAGCCACTGGCAAATCAGGATCATGATCTGCTGTTGCTGATAAAGATTGCTGTATAAACAGAATAATTGAATTGTATTAATTTTCAACTTTGATAACAACAATAGTAGCAAGAATAAAACATATCCCAATAGAGTCTTACAACATCATAATGAAAATCTTCATTGATATCAGTGTTTCCCTTAACACCTTCATTCACAACAGCCTTTCCCTTATCCATTGTCGATACATCCTAACAATAAAAATAGATGTATTAAAACCAATAGTATGTTAAAAAAAAAATTTCATGTATATTTACTATACCTCTTCAGATTCAAGTTGCTTCAGAATAGCTTGAATCAATTCTGGTTTGTCAGAAACCTTAATCACAGATCCATTGTTGTAAGATGGTTGCACTTTAACCCTAAATGCCAAAGTAGTTGCCAACATTTTATCAAGAGGCTCTAGATAAGCATTTGGATCATCCTCACCCTCCTAATTGGACATATGAAAATACTGTAAATCAAATTTTGTGTCAACAAAAATCTAATTCAACTAACCATAAAGCTGATGAGTACAAACCTCAAGCATCTTCTTTCTTAGTGTAAGAGCTGAACTGCCTATAAGGTCTTCACATTCACGATTCCAGAAAATAAAGTTTGAACTGTCTTTTTTATGAACTACCTTAATATCTAATTTATACCTGTCCATTAATCATTTCAGATATTAAAACCAAGATTGAAGTTCACAGTTGTAGTAGTGTCTAATTCTAAATTCTCAAAGGTTTAAGAAAACAACCTTGGAACAGACTTCTCATTGTATTTCCCGCATTTACATGTGAACGATTTGTCTAGTACATAAGTTCTTTTATTACATTTTATGCATCCTTCATAGTTCCAACCACCTTTTCCAACATTAAATTTGCCAGTTGTTGCAACAGTCACACAAATTGTTTCCTAATCACATTTTTAAGAGTTAAGGGCAATGACCAAAAGAACAATTTTAAAATATATTAAATGAGAAAATTGTTACGTGTAAAAGTAGAATTTATTTATACCTGAGTCAGCGCATTTATACCGGAAAGAGACTTCACCTGTGCATTATACATAAACCTGTCTTCTTCAGAATATTGGGAGGATGGAGTCATTTGACTCAGCAATTGACTTGATGGTTCAGGTAGTGAGATTCCTCCAAAGCTGTAATCAACAAACTTTAATATATCAAACTCAATAATATTATATGGACAGTACATGTGAATGTAGTATATAATTATTATTGATTATAGATTAATATAAAGATACTCAAAAACCTGTTTTTAAAGCTCTGTACTTCTACAATATCTTCATTAATCAAGAGCTTTGAACCACTCCATGAGTTTGAAACCGAAGGCAGATATATTCCTAACACAGTAATGAACTTTTAAAATGTAATAACCAAACAATAATATAGGTATCTAAATAATAAATAACAATTAGGTAGGACATATAATATTTACCTTGCGCTTCCTTGATTCTTGCATGTGTTAGTATAATAATCATTGGGCGAGAATCAGGTCTTTGGTCATATTAAGTTAGCAGTTTCATGGCATGGTCATCCCAAAGTGTACAATTGAGCAGGTCATCACTACAGTTAAATTATTAAATTAAATCAATCTAATTAAAAACACAGGCAACACAAAAAATAGATACTCAAGTTATTACAATAGAGACATTCAAGTACATTACCTAACATCTTTCATATTAAAAACAACCTTATAATTCCTGTTAGGCTGACGAAAAATAATTTCATGTAGAGCTCCAATAACATCTGTATAAAGATAACCATAACAATTTGATGTTAATTTTTATATATGTCTTGAATATAAAATAAGATCATCATTCAAATTACTTCAATCATTCATGTAAAATTTACCTACTAACAAATCAGTTCGGAAATTTCCACTCAGTATCTCACCAAAACTCTTAAACCGGTATTCGTATGGTGGAATGTCAGGTAGAGATCGCTCTTTCAGGGTAGTACCGCCAATGAAATTCAATCTGTAGGGATGGTCACAGGCCTTATATTGAAGATCATTGCAGACAACATGAAAATTATGCATTACATAAGTGTCATGCTCTTTTAACTTTGTCTCCCATTTCAGCATTTCATCCTTTCTCATTGACACTTGTATCTGATCACCCTAGTTGATCAAAATAGCAACAAAGTTTATTGATTAAAAGGGCAAAAAAAAATAATCATTTAAAAAAACAACAAAGACATAGACCATTAAAACTGAGTACAGATAACAATAATTATACCTTTGCATCCATTAAATCATTTCATAATGACCTGAATGCGGGGGTTTTGGCTTGACAAACCAAATATCAATAATACGAACAGCAAGTGTCCATATTTCCCTTGAGTCATTAATATCTTTAATGGGATCAGATTTCCGTGCCATTACCTAAAATTGTGAAAATAAGAAATAGGATTTAGTATGTGAAAATTACAAAATCACACAATGATTTTGTCAGCAATGGATTTGGAGCAACTCTAAAACTTCAGAAAACAAAACTAAGTTAAAAACAGAGCAGGTGTTATGAGCAAGTCTAAAACTCCAGAAAACAAAACATGAAAAGTATAAAACTCCAGGACTCAAGATATAAAACTCCACACTACATTTTTCAGGGGATAAAACATATGATTCATCTTTCTCATCTTCTAAAACATGAAAAAGGGGTTCACATCATTAGATTTTGTAAGCAAGGGGTTTGCAGCAACATGGACATAAAACTAAACAGAAAACCCATTCTACTATTAAAATGGCATCCAAGCCCACCAATTCTAACACAGACGGTGAAGAAGAGTAGCAAGTAGATGGAGTAGACAGGTGAACAAAGTGAAGAAAAATGAAAAAATAGTCTCTGCACGGTGAAGAAGAGTAGCAAGTAGTTGGAGTAGACGGGTGAACAAAGTGAAGAAAAAATGGAGATGAGAGATGAAAAAATAGTCTCTGCACGGTGAAGAAGAGTATCAAGTAGATGGAGTAGACGGGTGAACAAAGTGAAGAAAAAATGGAGATAAGAGATGAAAAAATAGTCTCTACATGGTGAAGAAGAGTAGCAAGTATATGGAGTAGACGGATGAACAAAGTGAAGAAAAAATGGAGATGAGAGATGAAAAAATAGTCTCTGCACCAAGTTCCGTCCTAGACGCGTAGGAGGTTTTCAGGGGATAAAACATATGATTCATCTTTCTCATCTTCTAAAACATGAAAAAGGGGTTCACATCATTAGATTTTGTAAGCAAGGGGTTTGCAGCAACATGAACATAAAACTAAACACAAAACCCATTCTACTGTTATAAATTTCAAAGAAAACCATAAACAACAACTAAAAATGGAAGTGAAATGCTAATACCTTCAATGATCCTAGTCTTGAAAGCTTCAAATACTGCTTCTTAGTTGCCTGCTTCAAAGAAATAAAAAAAGTAATGAATCAAAATCAAAGAATGAAGTTTTGAAGCAAAGGAATCCATTAGAACCGAAATAAGATAATGAAGGGAGAAAGTCATAAAATGGCATCCAAGCCCACCAATTCTAACACAGACGGTGAAGAAGAGTAGCGAGTAGATGGAGTAGACGGGTGAACAAAGTGAAGAAAAAATGGAGATGAGAGATGAAAAAATAGTCTGTGAACGGTGAAGCAGAGCAGCAAGTAGATGGAGTAGACGGGTGAACAAAAAGTGAAGAAAAAATGGAGATGAGAGATGAAAAAATAGTATCTGCCGCGTAGGAGGAAAGGAAGAAGGCTTCGCCAGCTGGGGATGCCCAGAAGCTCCCTCTCCCTGCTCTGCTGCGTGAGTTGACAGGAGTAAATGCACTGACAGATTTTTACGGGGAAAGGAAGAAAGTCTTGCATGCAAAATAATAATAATAATAATAAGTATTTCCCCAGGATTAATTGACAAATATAACCCCAATTTGGACACGTGTCCAGATGCTAATAAAAGGTATTAGAGACATTTCCCCATGTATGGAAATGTATATATAGATATTTGATTGGGTTGTTTCCCTCTTTTTGCTATTCTTCTCTCCTCATTTGGTGCCATTATAGGAAACCATTTATTAGGGTACTTAAATATCACATCTGCGTACTCAACAGTAAATAATACCTTTCATAAAAGTTACTCTATGAGAGGATGGTTCAGTAGAGTTTGTGTTACACATACAAAAGCAGAAAAGGAGTTACAATGTGCCTAAAAGACAAGAGGAGCACCAAGATGGGCACGTGACTATTACAGTTAGAAAGAGCTGAGCTGGCACCAGTAAACTGGCAAGTTAGTTAGGGGCCTTTTTTACCAAAGTAAGTTAACGCCACTCCTTTACACGTGACACCCTCTGGTTGGGTGCCATTTATTTTACCCGAAATTTAAATAAAATAAAATAAAATTTGCATGCAGCGTCACGTGACGCCCTCAGATGAGTGGCGCCATTGCAACTGGCGTCACTAGTAGCGCCGGTTGTAGTGGGGCCAGTTGCAGTGACACCACTCACCTGAGGGCGCCACGTGGCCAGTCCCTGGCCACTCCTTTTATCTACCCCCTCTCCTAAATATAACCCCCCCCGCCCCCCATTCCCCCAGCACCCATCCTCAGCCTCCCCCCACCCAATATCTCATATTTTACTCTCCCTTAACCCAATATTCATATCTTTCTTCACACATCTCACTTCTCCTTCTACCACATTCTTCAACATTTTTTATTTTATTATTACTCTTTAATATTTAGTAAGCGATTTATATTAATATTTACTTTACTAATACGATTTAATGTTGTGTAATTTATATTAATGTTGTTATAATTCTTGTCATGTTTATTAATATTGTATAATTTAGATTAATGTTATTATAATTTATTTTTGTCTTTATTTATTGTTGTAATCACTCATATCTTTCTTCACACATCTCACTTCTCCTTCTATTGCACTCTTCAACATTATTTATTTTACTATAACTTTCATCTCACTTCTCCTTCTATTACACTCTTCAACATTATTTATTTTACTATTACTCTTTAATATTTAGGTATAAAATTTAATTATAATTATTATTAGTATTATTATACTAGTATTATTATTTTTTTATTTTTTTTATTTTTTATTATTATTATTATTATTATTATTATTATTATTAATGTTATTATTTTTTTTGTAAAAAAATTATTATTGTTGTGATGATTAATAATTTTAATTTTGTTGTTAAATTAATGTTATTATTATTGTCTTTTTTATTGTTGTCATCACTAATTGTAGATATGCAACATATCTCAGTCTCCGTTCTATTACACTGTCCAATATTATTTATTCTACTATTTTTTAATTAATGTTTTAACTTCTGTTTAATCCTATATTATTATTGTTATTATTATTATTATTATCATTATTATTTTAGTAGAATTATTATATTAATCGTATCAGTAGTTTTTGTTATTATTACTGTTGTTTCTAATGTTGTTATTGTTTTTTTTTTTAACTTTATTATTATTGTGTAATGAACATTAATGTTATGATTATTTATTTTTGTTTTTATTTATTGTTGTCATTGCTAATATTTTTAATATTGTTATTTAATCAAATTAAGGTTATAATTAGTTTTTTATTTTCTATGATGATTGTTTTTTTTTTTTTTTGTGTTATGCATTAATGTTAAGATTTTTGTTTTTTTATTAGGTAAGATGGTAGATGCGATTAATCCTGGCCCGATAAATACATCAGTGTTGGGTGGGCAGAGTACTCATGTTTCCCAACACGTATGGAATGGTGACGAAGATCGAGTTCTTATTTGTAGACGTGCCCAACAATTTCATGATGGAGGTGTGAACATACCTCCGGCCATTGCAGGGTATCTTGAGCAAGCCGGATTTTTGGGAATTGCTCAGTTATCTTTATTTCAAGTTAATCATTCACTAATAAGTGCATTAGTGGAACGGTGGAGACCAGAGACCCACATTCCATATGCCAGTTGGAGAGTGCACCATCACATTGGAGGATGTTGCAATTTTGACAGGTTTGCGTGTTGACGGGACTGCAGTAATAGGCAAAAATAGTAAAGATTGGGCTCAGTATGTGGGCAATATGTTAGGATTGATCCCACCTCCGAATGCTTTTCACGGTTATCGACTGAGGATGAGATGGCTCAATGAAACATTCAGAAATGTCGACCAATACGCTCTGGGTGACCCAGTAGTGGCTATACGTTGTACTAGAGCGTACATTTTGAGGTTACTCGATGGAGTGATGTTCGTCGATCACTCTAGTTCCTTCGTCCCGTTAAGAATTCTAACATTGATAGAAGATTTTAACATAACTGCACAACATAGTTGGGGCGCCGCTGTTTTAAGCTATTTATATCGTGAACTATGTAAGGCTACCAATTATGAACTCAAAGAGATGGCCGGCTTTAATGCATTGATTCAGATGTGGGCATGGGCACGGTTTCCAAAAGTGGCACCCAGGCTCCGAAATGATGATAGACCTCCTCAGACACCGTATGGAGCAAGGTGAAATAATTTTCCTATGCATTTTATGACAATATTGATGTATATACTTTGTTGTAATAAATATTTTAATAATAGGTGGCAGCGCGGTATAAATTTTTCAAGGCAATATCACGATGCCTCATTATCGAGCAATATTTGATAGGTTGAAACGTACAGATACAAGGGTGTTTCTGCTTTTTAAGTTCTACAAAGTATTATTTTTATTTCATTGTTGATGTATTTACTGATTTGTAGATTGTGTGGGAGCCGTACACCCCAGACATGATGGCAACATTGCCATTGATATGCGTTGAAGGCGTCCATATTTGGCGGGCAGTTGTTCCATTGATATGCTATCACATTGTGGAATGGCATCAACCAGATCGTGTGATGAGACAGTTTGGCATGAGCCAACATATTCCTGAAGCACCCTCCCAACCGAAATGGGTCCACGGGTTAACTCTTAGAGGGAAAACGGATGATGATTGGGTGGAAACTCTAAATGAATTTATTACTATGTGGAACAATAGGTTGGTGTGGGTGCAGACTAATCCACCACAACATGGGCTTCTCAGCAAACAGTCAGAGTACATGATGTGGTACTCGCGCATTACACGTAGATGGATCAGCAGAGACAACGCACACGAAGGCATTGTGGTAATGAAATAAATTTAGTGTGTTTATTTTCAGAAATTACTATCATATTATTATCGTTTATAATGAACTTTATTTATTCTTGAATAGGCTGACGGTGTTGAACGGATTAAATATTTAGTCACGCCGGAAGGGAGCCAAGCTTTATCGATTGATGAGATTAGAAGCGAGGCTCAACGTATGTTGATGACTTTAGGGGAGAATGACCGCGTTACTGTAGCTTCTCAGTCTGCTCCGTTTAATACGCAACATCTAGCTCCGCCTGAGATTCAGAACCCAATCAGCCAGTCTAGGAGGGAGGGACATGGACTTGCCCAAAACAGAACACACATTCAGGGAGAGCTCTTTTACCCCCCACCATTCCCGGAGCGGCAACCAGGGATGTATTACGTTCCTCCACAATATCCACATGTTCCACAACAATCGCAAGAAAGCTATTTTTATGGATATGGAGAAGCTTCTTCATCACACACTGTTGCGGACCCACCATCGGAGCTGACAATGCATCAACATTTTTACGGACATGGGGAACCTTCTTCATCACACACTGTTGCGGCCCCAACATCGAACCCGACAATGCATCAATATGGAGGCAACATGTACTATACACCATCACCCTATACCCTATCTACTTACACACCTGCTGCACCTCAGGAGTGGATTAATCAGATGCAAGACAGTCCGATTCGCTCTCCGGATTATGGTGGCATGATGGGTATTGATCTTAATATTGATTTTGAGGCTGTTTTACAGTCAGGTGATTATGTACCCACCCAACCTATTGAACAGGAGGGTAGATGAAACCCACACCGTGTTGCTAGGGACCGTCCTCGTCGATGCATTTTGACACCCGTGCAGGACAACGACGACGAGGATCACGACCATTGATGTCATGGTAGTATTTTGTAATGAAATGTTTATGATAGTTTGTAATGAAATGACTACTTTTACGATACAATGGTCATCAATAAATGCATATTTTAACGTTGTTCACTGTTATACGTTTACTACAAAAAATGAACACAAAACATTAAATAAAATCTACAAGGAGGTAAACTGTTACACAATTACTAGCTAGAATGAACACAAGTCCGTAATCATTATAATTTTATTCATAAACACAAGTCCGTAATCATTATAATTTTATTCATCAACATGTCCCCCTGATCCTCCTGGTCGTTGAGGGCAGTGACATCTGTTGTGACCTTCAGACCTACATAACCCACATCGTTGCGTAGGTTGTGACTCCCTCCAATCCATTTCATTTCGAATACGGGTTGATCTAGGACGACCCTTTGGTCGTAGCATTGATTCATCGGGTACCAAGGTCCACGGCACCCACATGGACGGTATGTGTTCCTCATTTCCAATGGGGAACCACTCAGGAGAGTAAGCATTGATGGTGCTTTGCAAACTGTAGATGGGATCAATAAACTGAGAAAATGTAATTCTCATGTGAGCACATGCTGCAATTACATGTGAGCAAGGAAAATGATACGCTTGAAATCTACCACACTGACACCACCCCGATTTTAAATTGACACTCCAAGATTGACCCCCTCTTTGAGTCACTGGATTGAAAGCTTCGTCGACTTGAAATCGTTGATTTTCATAGTTATACGTGTTGATGAGATGCGAAGCAGCCTCCTCTTGTTCTTTCAACAACGCATTCATCAGCTGCTCCGAATATATTTGTCTATAACTTAGTTGAGCCATAGCTGTTGCACCTCTGGTAACAAAATATTCAGCCAACCTGCCGTATGTGCACTTCACCAAAGCCGTGATTGGGAGATTCCTTGCTTCTTTTAATATTTTATTTACTGCTTCCGACAAGTTGGTTGTCATATGACCATATCTACGACCTTCATCGTCGTAAGCAAGACTCCATTTCTCTTTCGAGATGGCATCAATCCACCTTTGTATCTCCGGGCTTGCTTCGCGGAACTTTTCTAACCTCGGAACAAATTTAACGCGGGCTATCGTATATCCTGGAAAAGACCAAAAAAGTCATCACGACTTATTTTATGTTGACATAATCCACCAAATAACATTAACCAAGTTTAGATAAAAGTGTTACCTAATTTCATCAACTCCGACTTCAAATTTGCATTTTAAGTTTATGATTGAAATTACTTGCGATGTGTCTGATGCAGTATACATGGTAAGCATTCGGGGGTTGCCAACCTAGGGCGGGATTTGCCACAGCAGATTTAATACTTTGGTGGCGATCGGAGATCAAACAAATACCTGTCTTGCTTGTCACATTCTGGCGGATGAGTGCCAAAAACCAGGACCAAGCATCCAATGTCTCTCCTTCAACCACAGCAAATGCAAGAGGCAACACATTGCTATTTCCGTCTTGTGTAGTTGCAATCAATAAGGTGCCACGATATTTGCAATATAAGTGTGTACCATCAACTTGGACTATTGGCTTACAGTGATTGAACGCATCACAACATTGTTTGAATGTCCAAAAAACGCGAAGAAACTTACGACATCCATTGTTCACCCGGTTACCGATAATTACATCATTTGTCTCAATCTTGAAATAAGCACCCGAGGCTTGATACTGCACAAACTCCAGCCATTTAGGCAACATCACGTATGATTCATCCCAATCTTCGAATACATGCACTTTGGCTTTTTGTTTAGCCTTCCATGCTTTCCTATAAGATATTTTGTATCCGAAGGTACTTCGGATCCTTTCTCGTATCAACCCGATGGTAACTGATGGTTGTTCACGGACCATGTCTGACACAATAATAGACTTTGTTTCAAATCACCATTCAATAAATTAAAATATCAACTTCAAGAACCAGGTTAGTGATAATACCTAAAATGCATGAGCATACAAAGTTGCAGTCCAACTTTGCATGATCCTGTGATAGCATTGCGTTGACACAATTGTGTTTACCTCCGTACTTCGTGACAACCCACTTGTCGGATTTCTTAGATAAAATGTCCCTCAACCTCCACGGACATCCTTCTGAATGGTTTGAGCACTTCACATGAAACGATGACTTCGTTGAATCAACGACATCAAATGATTGGTGAATGTTCATTGAATATTGCTTCACCGCATTCTGAACTGATTGTTTGTTGTCAAACTGTAAACCGGTGCACAACTCCTGGCAGAGTTTCCAAGATCCTACAGCGTCCATCGCTTCAAATCTCATCTCTTCATCTGGATGGTCCCAATTAATATAACTGTAATGTGGCGATAAATTGTTGAATGCACCATGTTGTGATTGAGCTGTAGTTCATTCACATTTTTCAAAATTTGTACAATTATGTTAAAGGTATTAATAAAAAAATACAATAACAATACTGTTAAAAAAATAAACCTGCTTGTTGTGGAACACCAACTGCGGGTCGTGAGGATGATATTGGAGAAACCAGCAATGACGGTGAGGCCAATGAGTACGGATTGGAGGTACGGTCAGCTTCATGTTCAGTGTCGACCAAATCAAAATCTGGAATATCATTGTCCTCTTCGTCATCAATTGAAGCAGCCTCCATTTCACTGTTCCAATCTTCATCTCCTGATAGTGATTGGACAGGTTCAATGGAACTACTGGCCACATCAATCTCAACATATATCTCAAGTGTTGTCATCGACGAATTTTGCACAAAAGACTCGATCATGTATGAGACGTCCTCGTCATCAGTTATTTCATAGGCAGTGTAATTTAACGGATTTACATGTGTCAAATATCTGTCCATTATCTTTGAAATAGACTGATTTGATTGAAGTTTCAGCCTGGCATGAATCTTTGCCTTCAACTTCTAATATCCGATTCCTTATTTTATTGGCATGATTTTTGTATTCCCTTCGAAAGTAATTCCGTTTTCTCCCGAGAATACCCTCCCATTGTAGTAGACAAACAACATTACTTGACTCATAGTGTTGGGCCTGCAATAATCAAACATAAAATAAATTATATTAATATAATAATACTATTTAAAAATGCAATATTAAAAAAAATTGTTGAATAATTATAATTAAACAAATAAAAAAGGCAATAATAATAACATTAATTAAATAACAATATTAAAAATATTAGTGATTACAAAAATAAATAAAGACAAAAAGTAAATAATAAAAACATTAATATAAATTACACAATAGTAATAAAATTTACAAATAAATAAAATAATAAAATAAATAAATAATGTTGGACAATAATTATAATTAAACATTAGTGATTGCAACAATAAATAAAGACAAAAATGAATTATAATAACATTAATCTAAATTACACAATATTAATAAACATGACAAGAATTATAACAACATTAATATAAATTACACAACACTAAATCGTATTAGTAAAGTAAATATTAATACAAACTGCTTACTAAATATTAAAGAGTAATAGTAAAATAAATAATGTTGAAGAGTGCAGTAAAAGAAGAAGTGAGATGTGTGAAGAAAAATATGAGTGATTACAACAATAAATAAAGACAAAAACAAATTATAATAACATTAATCCAAATTACACAATATTAATAAACATGACAAGAATTATAACAACATTAATAAAATAAATAACACTAAATCGTATTAGTAAATTAAATATTAATATAAATCGCTTACTAAATATTAAAGAGTAATAATAAAATAAAAAATGTTGAAGAGTGTGGTAGAAGGAGAAGTGAGATGTGTAAAGAAAGATATGAATGTTGGGTTGAGGGAGGGTAAAATATGAGATATTGGGGGGAGGCTGGGGATGGGTGTTGGGGGAATGGGGGTCGGGGGGGTTATATATAGGGGAGGGGGTAGGTAAAAGGAGTGGTCAGGGACTGGCCACGTGGCGCTGCATGCAAAAATTTTTTTTTTTTAAATTTCGGGTAAAATAAATGGCACCCTCAGAGGGTGCCACGTGCAAAGGAGTGGCGCTGGTATTTTTTTTGTTCAAAACAAGAGTATTTTGGTAAATTATTTCAGAACCAAATCAATTTGGTATATAGTTCTAGAAAGTAACTTACTTTGATAAAAAAAAAAAGCCTTAGTTAGGACAGTAATGCCTGCAACTAACTAGATGGATTAGTAGTAGTTGTTGTATAAATATGCTGAATGTAATGGTATCTGTATTCTGTAAGGCTTTGTTTGTGAGTTGATTTTTGGAGGGAAAGGGAAGGGAAAGGGAAGGTTTATTGGAGGGTCACCCTTGTTTGTGAGTTTAGAAAATTGAAGGGGAAGGTTTTGGGGATCTTAGTAAACCCTCCAAACTCCTCCTCTGGCCACTTTTTTCTATTCCTTTAATTTGGGGTATTTTGGAGGAAAACTAATTGAAATTACTAACTTACCCTTATACATTTTTAAAATTTACCACTTTTATTTTGGGGCATCAATATTATTTATAAAATATTAATTATGTTAATTTTTTAAGTAAGGATGAAATTGTAAAAGTATGTCTTATACCCTCCGTTTCTTTCTCCTCATGCAATATACACTTCCAAACAAAGAGAAGGATAATATTCTCCTTCTCATGAACTCCCTCCCCCTTCCTTCCCCTTTGATCCCCTCCCTTTCCTTTCCCTCCTAACTCACAAACAGGGCCTAAGAGGGGAATTCTTGCTCGGTAAGCACATTACTTCTACAGGAATAGTGTGGAATACATCATCATTCTTGACTCATCTACTTGTTTTACCCTCTAGTTCTAACATTTGGTTCTTTCGTACTTGACAGGATTATCAATTATGGTAGAGGGTACTCATTGGCGCGAATGAAGGAATCTTGTAGGAGAAATGAAGATTCAATTGCAGAAGTAAAGAAGTTACAACAATTGATGGATAATTCCCTACAGCTGGTCAGCAGACATGCCCTTTGAGTATTACGACTGAATTTTTTTGCATTATCAGTATTTTTGTTGTATACGGAGATTAGAGAACAGAAAAGTTGTATTATGACTCATAAAGGTGACATTTTCTTGTTTACCACATTTAACTGTATACTAAGATCAAAAACCTCATGCCCTGTATTCTGTTTTATTAATGAAGAGATGAGAAGAATCTGATATAGAACACAGTAGGAGTGCGGATTTGGGAAGAGATCTATTCTGTTTTATGGGCTGTGCAACTAATGAAGTTGTGTAATTTGTAATAAAATACCAGTTTTACTACTTGAACATAAACTAGATATAATTTAGACTAGGCCTATATTTACTCCCATATACTTTGCATAGCTTATGAGAAATTGATGTGTATCAAATGGTGAAGTATACTATGGTCAGGAGTCATACATTATGGGTCATGCATGATTTGAACGAATCTCGTTAGAACCTATTCCTCAATAAGGCATAATAAGACAATTTGATTCCTGATTATATAAAGGATAGACTTATGATTAACTTCATCCAGTGTAAGTCTGCCCACACTCAAGTTGTAAGTCTCACAAGTTTCAGGGCTCACCTAGAATGCTTTAAGTCAGATTACACCTGGTTACTAAGCTAACTTTATGACAGTTTCTCAAGTGCTAAGAGAGATATGACATGCTTAAATTGAACTTCACTACTGGTTGTTCAACATTACAGTGTGCATTCGTTACTGTATCCATAGTTTCTGATCAAACGACCAATCAAGTAATATTTTCATTTTTTTAAAATGATTTGCCTTAAGAATTAACCTCCTTATTTTGGAGAAAGTGACAACCTCTACTTCAATTTGAATCAAATCTCATTTAGCAAGCGAACCTATAGTCACTGAAGTAAAGAACCCTATCAACCTATGTTATCAATCGCGACAATAGCGGTGAATTTCGGAATAGCAGTGTGGAGGATGCCTTATTGTGTTTAAAACAGCCATCGTGGAGCGATTCTCCATAGCAGTGAACGCGACCGCAAAATGCGGCCAATCGCGACACAATTGCCAGAGTAGCGGACACAACAATGAAGAGAGGCTAAAACCCCCCTCAAAGTTGTTGCACTTTCGAGACTGAAGCGGGTTCTAAATCAAGTCGTGATGACCCACACAACCCAGAATGAAAATACTTTTTTATATCTTGTTTTTAATTTATTTACTTTCAAACGGTTGTTTCTACAATTTGTAATTGGTTTTATTGGGCTTTTGTTATCAAATGTCGAACATTCTGCTTTCCATCTTAATTTTTAAAATAATAACATAATTTTTAGGCTTAATTGCACTTTTGATCCCCCAGGTATAACGATTGTGCAATTTTAGTCCCTCATGTTTTAATTGCGCCAGTTGGATCTCCCAAGTATCACCATTGTGCAATTTTGGTCCTCCAGTTTTCAATTGCGCCAATTGGGTCCCCTAGGTATCATGATTGTTCAATTTTGGTCCCCAAGTATCACAATAGTGCAATTTTTAATGTCAGTAACCTACGTAGGACACGTGAGACTGATTTACACTTAGTGAAGTCAACTTGACAGTTTACAGGACATTCTTATAAGACGTCATTGACATCTCACACAATTTAATGGTCAAGTGCACATCATTAAGTGTCACATAATAATGACACATAAGCTGCCAAGCTAGCCTTATTAAGTGCCAAATCAGTCTTCGTAGACTATTAATGTTAAAAGTTGCACAATCGTGATATTTAGAAGACCAAAATTGGATAATCGTGATACTTGGGGGACCAAAATTGCACAATCATGCTACGTGGGGGGATCCAATTGGCGCAATTGAAACTTGGGGGACCAAAATTGCACAATCGTGATACTTGGAGGATCCAATTGGCGCAATTAAAACCCGGGGGACCAAAATTGCACAATCGTGATACATAAGGGACCAAAAGTGCAATTAAGCCTAATTTTTATCATAAGTCATCTAAATTTTGATACTTAGTGACAATGCATTTTGATTAATCATTATGAATATATTTTTAATTTTGAATATTTAATTATTTTTAGCATTTATGTGTATATAATATAAATTACTTATATTGTTTCCCTAATCTTCGCTATAGCGCCTATCCCACTATCCGCTTTAATAGTTTTGGGGTCAATCGCTCCGTACCGCTATCGGGGATTGACTACCAAGCTATGAACCTATGAATAAGTGCTAATAATATCTATCCTAGTTGTTATTTGTTACATAGGTTTTGATTAGTACTCAGATAATTCCAACATAATTGAAATTGCTCACTTATCTCTTCATATTACTAACTTAAACATGGCAAGTGGAAGACCAAATGTTAGCCTCAGTCGGCTGTCAACTTTAGGATCCCTACACGTACACTGTATCCCTATTGTGAAACTGCATATTATTTGCTCCAATTCTTGTACTTTTAATTATTTTTTAAATAGGTCCCTATATTTTACATAAATTTTCAATTGAATCCTCATTAAGTATAAAATTGTTATTACGTCAACCAAATCTAATAACAACTGCTAGTTGGAACCTATTTATAATTTTTATTAGGTTTAATTACTCTACAGGTCTTGAACTATTTGAGAATTTATAAATAAATCCCTATATTTTAAAAAAAATTATTAAATCCCTAAACTTGTAAATAATTTGAAATTGTGTCCCAAGGACTTAATTAACAACTATTTACAAGTTCAGAAACCCCATTATAAACATAGAACTCAATTACAAATTATTTATAAATTCAGGGACTCAAGCACAAATTTTAAAAATATAAGGACCTATTTGTAAATTTTCAAATAATTCCCAGACCTACATAGTAATTAAATCTTTTTATTAGTACAGATATTTCATTAAAAACTTTTCAACTACTTACAAAATCAACGAAACTATAAAGACCAAAAGAATAATTTAACTCAAATTCTAATATGTAAGTAGAACTATTTTTCCCTTGACATATTAAAACAATACCTAGGAAACGAAATACTGTTCATCCCAAGATGGTTAACCAAACGAAAAGTCTGTTTAATCATAGAAGATTTCAAATCCAGAATGGAATGGTCAAAAGGTTGTATGTTTTACTTGATTAACCACTTGCCTTTGTTTTGAACATCGGTTATTTTCGTTTCAGTTCCTCACCTCATGTAGAATTGCACTCCTGGAGAGGGCAAGTAGAAATTGAAATGTCCTTTCGATTCCCACCACAGTTGTTTTATGATTTCACTGATAGGTTGACTTAAACAGTGATAACGTCACTCCATTCATAACCCAAACATAGGCTCTGATTGCTAATGGCTGTACAAAATATGGAAAGAATTCTAAGACAGACGAAAAGAGAAAGTGGATAACGTAGCTCAATCACCAATCTTAACAGAATCCAAACATCCTACAGTTATCGGTCTAGCTATTTTGTTGAGACATTATTTATTTGTGACTTTGATCCTGCTAGGAACCTCGGTAGCACATAAAGTTCCGTCCACCTAGATTGTGCTTGCTATCCATTAATGCAATCATTAAACACACATTCTTCTTCATTATCACTCAAGTGTTACAAGACTTAAATCCCTTCCTCTCCATTAATCAATTAGTTATTAGCCTGGCGAGACTCCGCAAGAGAAATAAATCCTTCGGTCCCATTGGCAAGAGTCCCCCAGTACATAGCAGGGGAGGGTGTGTCGTTAGGGTATGCTTTGTTATGCATTATAACCCACATTTCTTCCTTTTATAATTGATTAAGTAAAGGGAAAACAATGTTATTCCTTTAGCAAGCAAGCAACCATCCTGTCAATGGAGATTACTTCTCCCACCTCAATCATCTTTTATCAAATATATCCACCACCTGAGAAGATTTCAAAATGTGTTAATCCAAAAATGGACAGCAGAAAACATCGCAAAAATGCACTCAAAACTTAAAGGGAACATCCACAAATAGGAAGACACTCGGACCTGATGACATACCTTATTCACCCTACTAAGATAATCCAGTAGCAACTAACAAACGTTTAGTAGGTGCTTCTAACACTATATATATAAGACAAGAACAGTTGCAGAACTGTATGCTCTAGAGCATCTCTGCCTAACATCATTCACTGACCAACACTATAAATGCACTCTCTTTAAGGAAGGGAAAAGATTGCAACATATTCTTGTACCAGAGCACATCCATCCACCCTCAAGAACAAAAAGGCTTTGGAGGCAGCACCCACAAACAGTAATTAAACATTCAGACTATATTAACTTCATTAAATAGAACAATAATAGTATAAAACATGCAAAACTACAATCATATTTTTGGATGGCCTAGTGCACGAGACTACCACCTGGTGGGATTCAGGGAGGGTGGTTGTACGCAACCTAACCCCCACAAGCGGAGAGGTTGTTTCCAGAATTTGAACCCGTAAGCTTCAAGTCACAAGGTAACAACCTTACTGTTGTGCCAAGGCCAAACTACAATCATATCCACACAAAAAAAGACCAGCAAAAAAGCAAGCTCAATTTCTTTTTTCTTATCAACACAACTAATTTGACCAAAGAATATCTCAAATGATATGTTAAACAAACAAAATTAGGATTTATTGATTGCCCCTGCTATGGTAACTCTTCAAGAATAACACAACATGTATATCTATATATAAATACAAAGACACCAAGAAAGCCAGGGAGTACCCACATCAAAATATAAAGGTTTATCTCAAGTACTCCAATGGATAGAATGGAGAAATCAAACAGCATTTCCTTTTCGTTACAAGGAAAAACATTCCAGATGCCTTCATTTTTTTGCCCTTCTCATGAATCATGATTACTCTTTCCGACAAAACAATGATACACCTAAAATTACTTAAGGAAACAAAACAACGAACAACTCCAACAAAATTAGCAGAGGTATATGTACTTGCACTGGATTAAAAAAAGGATGTATTCAAATAAGAACACTGTGAGGACCTAATCATTCCAAAAGCCTAATAAGTTATGTCAGAAGAACATACTCTATAACTCAAGAGTTCAGACATGCATCTCAATTTGCAATGGCTGAGAATTCTCCCATGCCACATCAGGTTTAAAACAAAAGAACAAAAAAGCAAAGCTCAGGAGTCAGGAGAACCCCTTCCCAAGCTTCTGAATTGCACAGTACATTTTCCTTCTTGACCCAACAGCATTAATCCCCATATCTTTGAGATCCTCTAGTGTCAACATGGGTAAAACCTCATCATCCACCTCATGAATTTCAAACACCGGCGCATACCGACCTAACCCTAACCCATTGAGCCAAATCCTCACCCCATCCTCTCCACACCTTCCTCTTCTTCCACCACCATTAATCCCATTCCTATCCCTAACATCATTATCAGAAGGTCCGGAAAGCTCAATTCCATCATGATTGTCCCTACCCTCCGAAACCCTAACCCTAATCGACCTCCTATTCCCCTGAAAATGCAATTCTCTATCATTCTCATGCACATGCCCATCAACACCTAAATTCTCAAGAGAATTAATAGGGCTTTGTTCCTTCAAGGGGCTTTCCGAATTTTCCACATCAAAATCTCGATAACCATCATCCACATCGTCGCCACCGCTATACTTATCTTCTCCTTCAACGCCGCCAACGCCAACGCCATCTCCACCGCCGCCACCTCCTTCGTCGATTCTGGAAACCCAATTCGATCTGACTCTCTTAGTGGTGGCGACGGAACCTCTCTTCTTGGAATCCTTCACTTTCCAGCTACCAATCACGACGCTGTCCACGTTGGCATCTCTGTCGTCGTGGCCCTCTAGGGTTTCGCCGAACTCGGCGGAACTCAAATTGGTTAAAGGTCGAGTCTTTGAGGGTTTACCTGAGGCGTTGGAGTCTCTGCGGTGGTAGTCGAAGCCGAGCTTCCATGGCTTTGTGCTCCGGCGAGGGTGGGAATCGTAGGGGTGGTCTCCTCCGATATCACCTAATCGGACGCTGGGCCTACGCTGACGTTTCGATCCGATGGGTTCGGAAGGGTTGAGAGGGAGCGTTCCCCCGCCGTTAATCTTCCCCTCCGCCGCTGCAGCCGCCGCCGGAATCTCTGCCATTTTGTTCTATCTCCGATGGTTCAAAAAAGTGTTTTTTGTTGGGTTCGTTGATTTCGAAAATTTGAAAGAGATAGTGAAAGTTATGGTTGGGGTTTTGTGAAGAAGAGAGAGTGAAAGAGAATAAAGAGAAGAAGCAGAGAAGACAGTGGAGAAAGTAAGTGAATGAAGCGATAGGACATCAGGACTCACTCAGGCGTGTGCGTGTGTGTGTCTTAGGGCCCAAAATGAATGGGGATCATAAAAGTGCAAATTATAAAACAAAAAATTCCTATCAACTTTATTTTGTTCTAAGTAAATTACACTTGACCATATTAAATTTATTAAAATAAAAGTTAATTTTAAAATTGACTATAAATTATATTTCATCTCATTTTTTTAGAGTTGGTTAATTATTAACTTTAATATTGTTGAATTACTAGAAAATACAATTAAACATTTATAATAAGTTATTTGATATTTATATAAAAAAATATTTTTAAAGATTAATCTTAATGTGTGTTCGGATCAGCAGTGAAAAATTGATTATTTTAATAATCGATCATATGATAACCAATTATTGTTACAATCTATTATAATAGAATCAGGTTTTTGTTTGGATGTGTTTGTTGAAAAATGATTATAAGATAATTTATTTCGTTTGCGTTGTGTAAAAAAATTACTTATATGTAGTAAATTACTAAAATGTGTATACCAACATGTGGTTGGTCCGAGTGGTGACGAACTTAGACCCCTTAAGCAAATGGTCAGGGGTTCAATCCCTGACTCTTGCGTACAGAGAAAACTTGATTGGGAGAAGTCAATCCTTAAAAGTCGTCCAGTACCTCAAGAGATTAGTCTCTGCAGTTACGTGCAGAGGATACCCTGGGAAACCAAAAAAAATTACTAAAAAGGGTATGATGAACTATGAAGGAAGGTTCAAGTCCAAATGAAACTGTGGCCCTAATAGGTGGTCCTATTTTGAGGCTCTAGTCATTTTAAGAGAATTGGGGTATGCCATTATTGACTTACTGTGGTATAAGATTGGAGGGAAGGAAATTAAGTTTAGGCCGAAAGAATTGTTGGGTAATGAGGGTTCCTAGACTAATCCGGAGAGCGTCTAGTGTAGAAGATTGAATTAGGAAACTAAGGTTGCATGAAAAGTAAAGGATAAAAGCGATAAAGGAAAGCGTTAAATGAAGTAAGGATAAATGTAAAGGCTTGTGTTTGATTAAGTGTGTTGTAACACCCTTTCCGGGGGCATCACATTTACGGACATTTTATAAAACTCTAAGGCCGAAAAACGGGTTAATTATAAACATTTAAGAAAGATGGGGGTGAATTTTTCCTTTTCACAAGACATAACTGTAAAAGCTTGTAACCATTTATGCGTGTAAGGTAAATAGAAACATTTTCATAATATAAGTTCATAAAGGATTTACATTAATCCTAACCCAATTACAGAAAGTAAACAGAAAGGTACAGACTTAACATAAAGAATTAGAGACGTAGCTCCTAAACATGAGATACTCGGAGACACAGCTCCACAACAGATAAAAGAAAGGTACAGACACTCTGGCACCCTATATTGGTCGATAATAGACTACACAGGAAGACATCCCTCGGATCAACCGCTGAATTCTTCCTCTGACTTCTCCTTTATGGAGAAACAAGCGAAAGGAATAGGAAGGCATGGGTAGATCACCTCCCTCCTAATCTCCTCACTTATCGACTTCCAACCAGGATCCGTCAAACGAGACCTAATAGGAATCCTAGCAGGGACTACTGTTGGCATTCCTATGGAAGACATCGTAGAAGTTGACCTAGAAGCAACTTTGCTAACAAGCGGCCTATCCCTAACAGAGGGAGAAGGCACTGAACACACCGCTGAAAAGCCCACCTAGTGTTTCACTTATGACAAACCTTGATGACAAATGACATGAAGACAAGCGGTGAAGCAGTTGAGAACCCTTCCTCTGCGACGCTTGCGGATGGTGAGTGTGACACTTCACATGTACATTACTAGAAGCCCATCATGACTAGATGTCTAAACGCCTAAACCACTGGGAAGCTCAACAGCGAGATGCATATGAAGCATCGGGCAAAGTCTCGATATCACGATCTTCTCGAGAAACCACCAGAGAAGCACACAACGATGCACTGCAAAGTAATGAGGTGAGATTTGTGACGCCCCCAAAAACATAACCTCACCCTCTCTAATACCTTAAACATACAGAAAAAGCTCAAAAGAAACTTAAGCAAATAAACAGTTATTACAGTCCAACTACACATCAGAGTTACGCCTGGAAGCCATGGCGCAAAAACATCAACAACAAAAACAGACGCCCCACTGGCCGTGGTACAACTTACGAGGGACTCAACGATACCTCAGAGATCTCTCTCTACTCGAGGAGCGTTGATGCCAAACTTGTTGTTCACGGTGGGAGTCCCGCCTTTACTCAGCTTCACCCACTGCAGCTCTCTCATCAACCGACTTACACTTCCGCCTTCGGATCACGACCCGAACAACAACGTACATGTAACACATAGGAAAGCATGCACAGGAGGTAAGAAACGCTACAATATCATGCAAAGGGGTATCACGTAGCATATAACACATCAACATACACAACAACAAGCACAACCAGCGAACACACCCATCTCTCCAGTTCACCACAACAGTCAACCTCCAAGTTATCATAGCTAGGGATCACTGCCTACTCTACATGCACAACTGAATCTACATGATTGACCAATTCTACAACGCACACTCTTACCATGGAAATAAAACAGTCAACCTCCAACTGTGAGGAAAGACAATCCAATCTCCAACTGCGAGGGTGGATGATCACCAGGTAAGAATGGCTCCTCAACCTCGTGTGACAGTTACTCAAATTGCTGTTGCAACCGTACACATGGCTCCCTGTACACAACCACTCAAACGACTGTTGCAACTATATACAGGTACCTGCTTATATGATAGCCACTCAAACGGCTGTTGCAGCTAATCATACAGCCCCTTGTGACAACCACTCAAACGGCTGTTGTAGTTCTTCACATGTTCCAACCTCGCGTGATACTGCTCAAACGGCTGTTGTAGTAAATCTTGTAGCTTTCCACCACAACAATGCAAATGCTATTATTATGCACCAATCATCTCAACAACGTCTTAATGACAACTTATCAAACGTCTCAAGGTCCACATCCTCCAACTGTGAGGATGTCGCTCTCCAACTATAAGAGCCACCTTCAACTTAGATCAACTGGCTTACAACATCGACTACGAATCCAATAACACCAACCACTCTATCCTTCTAACAACATACCAACTGTCTCCACAGTCAATCAAGATCACATCAATCACAATCACATCAACATATCATAGTATAGCAGCATATCATCATTGCAAGCATACCACCTAGCAATTAAGCATGTTATCACAACTAGTATCTCATCTAACATGTTATCATGCACGACATCATTTACTCACGTTATCAATTACCACAGATAGACATGCATCCTCAATCAACAGATATCACAGATCGATCCTATGGCGATAGCCCAAAGTAAGCTAAACCTAGGGTTTAGGTACTTTATCAGGGCTCAGCCACTAGTAGGGTTTGAGGAGCCCTACACATGTTAACAATTATATACTACGTCTACGAATCCTAGATATATGTGGTTTCTTCCTCCTCACCTGGTGATTCGTTCCAAAATGCTCCTGTACCAACGGACAGCCCTGACCCTCGATCTCATGAACACCACCAACACGCCTACGACCACCACGAGCACCAAACCACCACCACGAGCTCGCAGCTGCCAACACCTCTTCTCACAGCCTCGGTTCCCTTTTCAGCCACGAGCACCACCGCGTCCTCAAACTTTGCCGTAACCGCGGGAACAACATGCAAGCAGCAGTATTAACCCTAGGGCAATCTAAAACCAAGAAAGATTCGATGGAAAGCTCAAAGATCACGGAGAACTCGAAGAACACCGAGGTTGACGTGTTAGCAATTCGAGCTTACCTTCAAGGAATCGAGAAACCAATCTGTGGAACTCGTTGTACTCGAAGTCCCAATCACAACGGTGTAGCCGGAATCTCGATCCGAAGCTCCGAAGCTTCTCAAACTCAAGCTTTCTCTCTCATATCCTCTGGAGTCCCTCTCTAGGTGCAAAGAACGTCCAAGACTTCAACTCTTCGTGCAAAAATGACGAAATGAAAGTGGAAACACCACTTAAGGTTCCTGCTGTCCACACTTAAGCGTCGATCACTTCGCCCGCTTGAGCGTTCCCATGCTCCAGCGTGGGCTCCCTCCACGCTTGAGCGTGGAGCCTCGTCCACATCGCCTTCACCTTGGCCTGCCACATGCCCCACACGTGTCAAAACTCAGAACAGCTGGCAACGCACTCAGAACGTTGGAGCATTCAAGCTCCCAACGTCCAAGCGTTGCCACGCTTGAGCGTGGAGTCCTCCCACGCTTGAGCGCTCTGCTCAGCTAGGAAGGAACTTCCAGCTTTCTAATCTACTCCGTTTCTCGTGTTACGTCTTGAGCACTTCCAACATGATTCAAGCCTAGTTCTAAACATCTAACTAGACTTATAACCAACACATAACCCATCAAACACCTAAGCGAAGACCTGATTAAGATTATCCATCTTAATTAGGGTTACCGAAAACAGGGATGTTACAAGATTCCCATTCATCAAAACAACACGTGGCAGAAGCAGAAACGGTACGACACGCAACTTACTAATCATGCATATCATACATCTCAATATCTCATATTATTCAATCAACCGCATAAGACATCATCAACACAGTATAATAATGTATAACATGTAAATGTATCCATCAACAGTCATGCAATGCAATGCGATGTACATGACTCAATGACATATGACACAAGGGTAAGACAATGGAGTGAGTGATTAAGAGAACATTGTCTACGTTATCTCAGCTCCATAGTGCCACATCAACGATCGCAATTGCTATAACAGCTCACGCCAGACGTTCTTTACCCAAATCATGATTTGTCCAGCATCCAGGTAGGACGTCAATGTTTTTCGACAGGTACCCACGACATAGAGGAGCTACTCTCTGGCCACATATCATCATCCTAACCCCAACGTCCTTAAGATCTCCAAGATCGTCACCTCCAACAATCCCACTGGCACAAAGGTGTAAGCTCAACTCCCAGGCATAACGCCCAACTCATTAACAGATGCGTATGCATGTCAAGACAATGTCACAACACAAAACACATACTACTCTATCATTGTAGCATGACGTTTATCTCTTGATAAACCATAGGGCACCCCTAAGGGACCCACTTTCACATGACTTGCCATCAGTCGCCCATTCTTGGTTCCGTTCCTTGCATTCACGTACCACTTCGTCGTTCGTAAAACGATGTTCATGTCTTATGATATATTATTCTATATCCTAACGTGTAACGGGCCGGACTGCTTTCATGATTGCCGACTGTCCCCACAAACTAACACAGGTCTTTTCAGCGTGCTTTGTCCTCACTCACACGCTTCTGGGAAACTTCCCAAAAGGTCACTCATCCCACAATTGCTCCAAGTCAAGCACGCTTAACTATGGAGTTCTTATGTTCTGGGATCCCGAAAAGAAGATGCATCTTGTTGATATAGGTAGTACCAATCAATTCTTATAAGCCTTCCTTCAACTGTACAGTGCCATACCTGAATAGCCTCAAGATCCCTCTCATTTCGATGTGAATTCGGTTCATTCATGTGTCCCTTTGCCTAAAAGCCTGCCGGGAGTCGCTCATTGTCCATGCCTCATGCACCAACGATCACTCCCAGCCCTCGTCAGCCTCAGGCGTCACATGCCCACCAGCTTCTGATTGGTTCATCCCCGAACCACATCGTACTGGGAGAGGTCCACTCTGATACCATTTGTAACTGCCCGGACTGCTTTTAGGATTACTGACTGTCCCCACAAACCAACACAGGTCTTTTCAACGTGTTTTGTCCTCACTCACACGCTTTCTGGGAAACTTCCCAGGAGGTCACCCATCCCACAATTGCTCCAAGACAAGCACGCTTAACTATGGAGTTCTTATGTTCTGGGCTCCCGAAAAGAAGATGCATCTTGTTGGTATAGGTAGTACCAATCAATTCTTATAAACCTTCCTTCAACTGTACAGTCTCATACCTGCACAGCCTCAGGATCCCTCTCATTCCGATGTGAATTCGGTTCATTCACTTTCCATTGCTTAGAAGCCTGCCAGGAGCCGCTCATTGTCCGTGCCTCATGCACCGGCGATCACTCCCCGCCCTCGTCAGCCTCAGGCATCAGATAACGATTATGGAAAATAGAATCCACAAGGATTCCTTCATCATATCTTCTCACTTGTCTATCAAAGGAAACATTACTTATTTTATATAAGTAATTCTTTGTGATTAAGCATTATGGATCCTTAGATGACTTAAATCATCAAGGGTGTGGGACATGGTTTTCCATGACCACAAGTATAGGTGCATGTCTTTTATTTAGTCTTTGTGAGTCCATTGTGGAACTCATTGAATTTCCTTAGAAGATATTACGTGTTTACACTATTATAGTAAATCTTCAAAATACTTCCTTGGTAGTAAACTAGTTGATGAAATCTCCTTTATCAAACGTAGTTTGAAAACTGTATAATATATTTGTAAGGTAAACAAAACCCCTAGATACATAGTGCCTTGTCTTTTGCCAAACTAGCGTAAAACTTCCTTTGAAATAATACTTATTTCCTTTACTTAGCGTAAAAAGGGAAAACATATCTTTCTTTAAATCACCTTTTCATTTTCAAATGAAAACTATAACTCATTTGTTTTGTAAGATTCCAAAATTAATCATAGTAGTGTAAAGACTCATTGTTTTAAAGAAAACACTTACAAGAATTCTCATTTCTCTTGAAAGTAGGTTTACTAACCAAAACCTTTGGAAACCACATGAATCATTTAGAAAACTCTTTGTTCTTGAAAATATTTTCCTTGAAACAACATGTTAAAATAAGTGGTTGATTGACTTCAAACTTTTCTATTCTTAAAACACTTTTCATATGAACCCAAAATATAGCTCGTTTTACAACACTTGGTTCTTTGGAACAAAAACTTGATCTCTTAGGAAACCTTTTTCATTTTTATCCCCTTTATACCTTTGTATGAACACATTAAACCTCTTAATATCAATATTTTAAGTTCCTAACCCTACTAACCATACCAAGGCCGAATTCCCAATGGAAGTAGGATAGGTTTCTTTATTTTGTTTTGCCTTCTTGCAACCATTTTAAGTTCATTGAACAATTACTTGAAAATAGAAGCCTTGGCTTACCATTTTAAAACAACAAGGCCGAAGCTTACATGGAGTTTTTCAACAAAATACAAGCCATCCGACAACATTCTAGCACCATGAAAATCATCTCAACATATAGTCATTCCATCAAGTAGTAAAAACATGAACAAGTTCATCATTCAAAATCCTATCCTTAGGTCTTGAACTTAAGAATAGTTTTTCACCATACCAAAATGATTTTCAACACTAACATTCAAACACAAATAATCACACCAACACCATAACATACAATTCCAAAAATCAACACCAAAACCCGTATACATAATTTTCGGCATTTCAAGCTTCAACTTGTGACACACATTTGATTGACCAAACAAACTTGGATTTGAGAAAATGAGGACTCAAATGAAATCTTAGGATGTCTACTCTTTGGTTATAAGAGTAATTTTCACAAAAAGTAACCAAGTTAGTACAGTTTCATGAAAGAAGCCACTGTAGTCAGAATCCAAGACAGAAATTTATGCTTAGAATGAAACAGGTTTTCAAGGGTCAAATATTTATGAAACCCCACGACATTTGTGCTCAAAATGAATCACAAGATGTCTAGTTTTAGGATCACAAATAAGTTTTAAAAACCGAGTCTAGGTTGAGAGAAAAACCGAAATGACTCACACAAGGTCAGATTCGAAAATTACATTTTCATGAACTCTTTTCAACAAAAGGATGGAGGAACCCTAGGTTAGGGTTTTCCCACACATGAAAGTTATTTTCAACCATTCAAACACATCAATGAACATAAAACAAGCCACAAATAAATATTACAACATTATTCTTATAGAGAACCAAATAGACAAAGTAGAAAATCCTTGGTTTAGGGTTTTCTCAAACCAAACCCATATACCATTTCCACCACCACCAATGTGGTGTGATGTGGTTCACTCCCCCATTACCTCTTGTAGATCTACTAAAATCTCTTGAAGATGAAGTTGTGAAAGTGCTCCAAAATGGAAGATCCCTTGAAGAACAAGTCCAAACGATGAAGTGTAGGATTGAAACCCAAAAAGAAAAGTTGCTCCAAATAGAAAACTTTCTTCACGAGAGTTGTTGTGGAGATGATAATGAACAAAACTATGTTTTTTTTTTTTGTGAGAAAAGAAGTTGGCATGCTAAAGGTAGCCATGGCCGAAACTCCATGGATGAGAGGGGTTAGAGTTTTATTTTTGATTTTAAGACTTAGAGAGAGAAGATGATAGTGTATTAAGTGATGAGTTAAGTGAAGGAAATTGAAATGGATATATGGAGAAGAGAGATTGCTACGGTCAGGAGAAGAAAAAGAGAAAGAAAGGAAAAGAAAGGAGAAAAAGTGAAAAGGTGATGGAGTAAGGTGTTGGTGTTGGTGATAGACTTGTACCACTTTGCCACAAATGCTAATAAGCCAACACTTTGCTTTAAACCATAAATGGTTAGATGAAGATATTTTGAATTTAAGAGAGGATGGTTGGTAGTATATTTGTATCTTGATTATACAAGAAAAAAATTAAAAGAATTCGAGTGTAATACTGCATTTGAAAATCGTGTAGCATTAGTGCATATAGGATAAGTATTTTGCTTCATCAAATGAATCAAATTTGCATGACACTTTGATTTGATTAATGGGAAGAAAACAATGGCTAAGATTGAATCCAATACTAATACTTGTTGATCATAGAATTAAAGATGGTAAGGTTAACCAAAAATGGAAAAAGTGTTTTATCCATATTTGTAGAAAGTAGAAGACTCTTTATCCAATGGATTAAGGCATAGTTGATGTGATTAGTGTCAGGAATCTAATGGCTTTGATTTAAAGAGAGAGATACTTGTTGAGCTCACATTGAAAGTTGGCAAGATTAACCAAAAATTGATAAATTGCTTTTCCATAAAAGGTAATGTAGATAAGTTATTAACCAATGGTTTATAAAGTTTAGGAAAACGTGAAAGTAGTCATGAACTACTCCCGATTCTGAGCCAGAACAACTTCCCGGTCCCGGGCCAGATAACTTCCCGAACCCTGGCACGCATCCCAAGATAAAGCGACTCTGATTAAAATAATAATATTTGTACTAGTTCCGACTCAAAACAACATAACAGACTCAAAACAATATTTTATGATTATTAAGCTCATTATTGAAATTCAAATATGAATTTCCAATTATTAACTATTTTTATGATTATAATTAATTGGATTGTGTTCTTAGTCAAGTTATTCACACAAACAACTAAAAAGACTGATATAGTATTTTTTGGATGTTACATGTGTTGTCAAAAATGACTGTACAATTGGTATTTATATCCTTAAACTATCCGGTTAACCTACTTTACCACTGTCTACCACGTTTTTAACCCACTAACCCATATTTTACATCACGTAAAATCATGGCTAACAATAATAATGTAGGTAACTACTTTGTCAGCTAAGGTATAGACCAAAACTTCTTTCCTCAGCTAACTAACTAAAACATCATCAACTGACCACGTCCTCCACAACCCTATTTTTAAGGAAGTGGGTCTTCAATCATGCTCCTTGACCTGGTCAAATCATTAGATGCCATGGGTTCCAGCTAATCACCTAAGTTATGGACCAAAACTCATTATCTCGGCTAACTGCTGCAATACCCTTTCCCGAGTGCCACATTCCCGAATGATTATAAGGTCGGAAATAATATTAATGCGGAAAATACAGGTTTTTTCTTTTTTTTTTCTTCTTTTCGAATCGATGTAATGGAATTGGTAAAGGTAAGTAATAATAAATGAACTTAGGTTCACCATACATTTCTAGAAGTCATACAGAATTAGAGAACAGAAATAGAAACAATACATTATACAGACATAGGTCCAAGCCTAACTGATAATAAGTATATAATTAAGTTCTAGGAGTCACAGCTCCTCAAAAGGTACAGCTAACACTTGGACACAGCCTGGCCAAAACAAAAGAACAACATAAGGAGTCCCCCTCCGGACTCAAGGTAGACGTTGAACTGAGTCATCATTGCGTCTATCTTCTCAAGCAGAACAGCAACACAAGTAGAGAAGATATACAGATAAGGGTGAGATTCCCAATCATCAACACAGCAAAATAGCAGAAGTAAAAACGGGACGACGCACCAAGTAATAACATACTCAACATGCATATCATAAATCTCAATATATCATGTTAATCAATTAGCAGCATAATATAAGGCATCCTCGAAAATAGAACATTGATGTACAACAAGTAAATGTAATCATCAACAGCCATGCAATGCAACGCAATGTACATGACTCAATGCCATATGCCACAAGGGTAAAAGCCTGACCCCTACTCCATGGAACTAACATAACATTGGAGAGAGTGAATGGGAGGACATGTTCCGACACCAGCCTTGGGCAAGATGCTACAATATTCGTAACGTGCACGTATCTGGCTTTACGGAAACACTCTCAACCAAACATGAAAAGTACGACATCTAATCGAGGATATCAATGTATTGCTCGGAGTCACCACGACACAGAAGAACTACCAACTGGTCACATGTCAGCCTTTCCAACCCTGATACCACCAAGACTATTTAAAACGTCACCGTAAGATTCGCACCCGTATCAAGGTGTAAGCTCAACTCCAAGGCTGAAGGCCTTACAACTCATTCAATGAAATGTCAACGCTTACACTAAGCAGATGCAATAAAGCAATGTCCATCCATCGGATAAACCTCAAGGTTCACTAAGGTTCTCTTCCTTAGGAACTATACACGTCATCGTATTATGAAACTTTTATCCACCGGATGAATCTAGTGATCCCTCCGGGATCGAGTCATCACAAAACTGAAACAATTGAACGATTGACCTGTATTCGAATCACCGGTCCGTCATCGAACTACTGTTTCAAAACCCAAAATGTTTGATGTTTGTGTTTGTGTCTTATGAATTACATCTCAAGTCCTAAGTGTTATGAAGAAGGATTGAGAATCCTCTTAGATAAGCCTTTGATCCTTTCTAAGATATTAATTCCTTGAGTTTCAAACAATGAAATAAGTATTGATTCACTTAAGTCTTATGAAGTCAATGATGAACTAAGTCATCAATGGTATAGTGCATGGTCTTGTTCCACCATATACTATACTTAATTATCTCTTTTCTTTTGCTCTAAGTTAATTACTTGAATTAGGTTTTCATGCGTAAAACCTTACGATTTAGAGTTGAAAACTCTCGATTTGAGACTTTGCAAACCAAAACCTTTCTATTTGAAAACTCATATGATTTTTTAAAAGAACTTTGTTACTTGCTTAAAGTAAAGTACCTTAACTAATTTGAAAAGGGTTTTTCCTTGCTAACTTAGTGTAAAACCATGATCTAAGCTAGTGTAAAAGAAAATTGAATTTCATTCAATTTTCGAACTATGACTCACTTAAAACGAAACTTTAGGACAAAGTCCTCTTTATATTTTGAAGATTGAATGTTAACTTAGTTTTAAAGTGAACGTGATATCCCATTAAAACCTAAAGGAACTTCATATTAATTTTACTTCCATGAAATCCCTTTCATCATTTTATTTTTAAAACACTTAGTTAATTGGATAAACTATGACTAAAGTAAAAATACATCTTCACCTTAGTAAAAACACTTGAAGGCCGAAATTCCATTTGATCTTTGGATCACAATCACTTCTTGTTTTGTTTTGAAATATAAGTTAGTAAAACACTTTCTAACTTTCAAAAACATTGAAGTTCAAGAACAAACTCATGTTCTCCTTTTTCTTATGGTCTTGGCCGAATTCTCCCACACATAGGATGTGAAGATTTGGCTTCACTAACTTGTCAAGTAATAGCTCAAAATGCCCACAATATTATGATGAACAACAATCATGCATCATTCAACCATAATCAAGCATAAAAATCCTTACTTGATCTAGAGATCAAAGTATGGTTTTCAACATGCATGAAAATATTTTTCCATCCAAGCATACATCATCATAAACATATACTAAGCATAGAACCATTATTACAATCATGTTCTCAAAGAGAACTTCATCAATAAAGTAGTGAACCCAAGCAAAAGGGTTTCACCCTAACAAAGCATACACAACCATTTTCATCTTCCACTAATTTTGGTGTGATGAGGTTCACTCCCCATACCTTTTGTGAAGAGGTTTAAGTGAAAGGAAACTCCAAGCTCCTTAGAGAAATGGGTGGCCGAACCTATAGGAGAGAAAGGTGAGATCTTTAACTTGTTTTCATGAAAATGAAGAACTAGAAGATGATTTCTCAAGGTAATAAGTAAGGAAATGAAGAGAAAAAGGATTTAGAAGCTCACCAACTCAAGAACAAGTTCAAGATTTTGGATGGTGTTCTTGGTGCTCAAGAACACACTTCACCAAAACAAGAAATTTCCTTCACCAAAGTTGATCCTTAGATCAAGACAAGATGAAGTATGGTTTTAGAATTAAAGAAAGAAGTTTGAAGTTAGAAATTTGAACATCATTGATCATGAGTTGAAAATAAGAAAAGATTGAAGAATTATGAAGCTTATGGATCTAGGGAAGTAATCATACCTCTTGGGTGATGAAAAATGGCAAGGAATGAACACTTTCTTCACCAAAAATGGTTAAGCTTTACTTAGAGATAAGAGAAAGTTAAGAGAAAGCTTAAGAGAAATGAAGTTATGGAAGAAAATGGATAATAGCCTCTTGAAGATGAAGGAGGTGTGAGGCATAAGGGAGGGCAAGGGTGTCCAAATTTTTTTTCACTTAAAGGCAAAATTGACATTGCACCTTAAGGCAAAAAGATAATTAACAAAAAGGCTAGGAGCAATTTGGTCTTTTCACGTTCAGATATTTTCAAACGTCATCATGACACTGGAATGCCTTCCTAGGTGATGTGACCTCATGTGATTTCAAGTTTATCCATTAGGCTCCGTTCTTCACCCAATTTAAGATTTCGCTCGTATAATTTATATTATTTAACTTTTTAGTGCGAAAAAATAATTTTATCAACATTGTTGGAATTCAATTCTAAACCTAAATGTTTCATTTATGAGTCAAAATTAGGTCTTCTTATCAGTAAAATCTTACTGTCAGTGAAAACGCAGACCGGGCTCCGTCTGAATTTTCAACCCAAAATTTAATTGTAGCTCTTTACGATGACGTAGAGTATGAATGTGGTCTTAGTTTATTTAAATTCACTTTCTAAACCTCAGATAAAAATATAAACTCATTTATACAGTTTATCGCTCTTAGAAAGCTTGAAAATCGGAGTGTTACATTACTACCCCTCTTAAAAGAATTTCATCCTCGAAATTTAGCATACCTTATAAAATAGACTCGGATACTGTCGTTGCATGTCCTCTTTTCTTTCACAGGTAGGATCATCTGAAGTCTCGTTCCAAATAACCTTGACCAAGGATATCTCTTTCCCTCGTAGTTGCTTTACTCTTTTGTCCTCGATCTTAACAGGCAGTGTTTCATAGGTCAGGTTATCCTTTAGTTGTACTGAATCAGACTTTATGACATGACTGGGATCCGGAATATATTTTCGCAATTGCGAAACATGAAATACATTATGAAGGTTGGATAGAAAAGGAGGTAAAGCTATTTGGTAAGCTATTGGACCTATCCGACGAAGAATTTGATAAGGCCCGAAGAATTTTGGACTGAGTTTTCTGGACTTAAGGACCCTGCCAACCCCAGTTGTTGGAGTGACTCTCAAAAACACATGATCACCCTCTTCGAACCCAAGTGGCCTACAATCTTTTATCCGCATAACTTTTCTGTCGGCTCTAAGTTGTTCTCATCTTTTCTTGAATCAGTTTCACCTTTTCAGTTGTTTGTTGCACTAGTTCAGGTCCTAACGAAGCACTTTCTCCATCTTAGTACCAACATAAAGGTGTTATGCATCATCGTCCGTATAAAGCTTCATAGGGCACCATCCCTATGCTCGAATGATAACTGTTGTTGTAGGTGAACTCTATCAATGGTAGGAAACACTCCCAACTTTCGGCATGTTCCAACACACACACCCTCAACTGGTCCTCTAAAGATTGAATTGTCCTTTCTGATTGTCCGTCAGTCTGAGGATGATAAGCCGAACTCAACCGTAACTTCGTTCCTAAGGCTTCACGTAAACTCTGCCAAAACCGTGAAGTAAAACGTGGGTCTCTATCTGATATGATGCTTGAAGGTACTCCATGCAGTCTCACAGTCTCGCTAATATAAATCTGAGTCAGCTTCTCCATTGAATACTTGATATTGATAGGTAGAAAATGAGCTGATTTCGTAAGCCTATCAACTACTAATTAAATGGAATCGCACCCCTTAGGTGTCCTTGGCAAACACATCACAAAATCCATTGCTATGCCGTCCCATTTCCACTCTGGGATATCCAACGAAAGTAACATTCCCGCTGGCCTTTGCTTTTTGACACACCAAGCAAGATGCCACATAATCAGCCACATCTCTTTTCATGCCTTGCCACCAAAATAACCGCTTCAGGTCTTGGTACATCTTGGTTGATCCTAGATGCATACTCAACTTGCTTCTATGAGCTTCGTCCAGAATTAGCTCCTCATCTCTAGGTTGTTTGGCCCACAAACCCGTTCTCCTCGTCTTAGGATTCCATCCGCTTCTTCCTTGTACTCAGACGTCATCCCTTTCTTCATATTTCCTTGCTCTTTCCCTAGATACTGGTCGTACACTTGTTTCTCCTAAATCTGATCCATCAGATCACATGACACTGTAACCATGCCCACACAAAGTCTCCCTGGCATACTGACCACTGACAGATGCATATCTCTGAGATGTTCTAATAGCTCATGTTCCTTAACCATCATGGCAGACATATGTAGCACTTTCCTACTCAAAGCGTCCGTTACCACATTAGCTTTCCATGGATGATACTGTAACTGGAAGTCATAGTCCTTCAAAAATTCCAGCCACCGTCTCTGCCTCATGTTGAGTTCTTTCTGATTGAACAGGTACTTCAAACTCTTATGATCGCTGAAGACATTGAACGTCGAACCATACAAGTAGTACCTCCAAATCTTTAAAGCAAAGACCACCGCTGCTAACTCCAAATCATGAGTAAGGTAGTTCTTCTCGTGCACTTTCAACTATCTCGAGGCATATGCTACCACTTTCTGATTCTGCATCAGAACACGACCTAACCCCTGGTATGAAGTGTCACAGTACACTTCAAAAGGTTCATTTGGATCTGGTAACACCAACACTGGCAAAGTCGTCAGCCTCTTCTTCAACTCCTGGAAACTCTACTCACATGCTTCAGTCCACTCAAAAGCTTTATCCTTTCTCGTCAATTGGGTAAGGGGTCCTACAATCTTACAAAATCCCTCGATGAACCTTCGATAATACCCAGCAAAGCCCACAAAACTGCGTATCTCAGTCATTGTGGTTTGCTTCTCCCACTCAAGAACTACTTCAACCTTTGATGGATCTACAACAATTCCTTCCTTTGAAATCACATGACCCAAAAACTTCACTTCGTTGAGCCAAAACTCACACTTAGACAGCTTCGTGTACAACTTTTTCTCCTTCAGAAGCCGAAGAACCACACTAAGATGTTCAGCGTGTTCTTCCCGGTCTCGCGAATAGATGAGTATGTCGTTTATGAAGACAACGACAAACTTATCTAGGTATGGACAAAAGATCCTATTCATATAATCCATGAATATGGTTGGAGCATTCGTCACCCCAAAAGGCATTACAAGGTACTCGTAGTTCCCATAGTGTGTTCGAAACGCTGTCTTTGGTACATCTTCTGCCTTCACACGAATCTGGTGATAACCCGATCGCAGATCAGTCTTGGAGAAAACTGCTGCTCCCCTCAACTAAACCATCAAGTCATCTATCCTCGAAAGATGATACTTGTTCCTAATGGTAACCTTGTTCAACTGGCGATAATCCACACATAAGCGAGAAGTTCCATCTTTCTTCTTCACTAACAATACAGGTGCTCCCCACGGCAACACACTGGGTCTAACGAATTGCTTCCCCAATAAATCCTCCAATTGTTCCTTCAAGGTTTCCAACTCTGCAGGTGCCATACGATACGGTGCCATAGGCACGGGTCCTGTTCCTGGCACAAGATCAATCTAAAACTCGATGTCCCAAACTGGCGGTAAACCTGATACATCTTCAAGAAAGGCTTCCGAAAACTCGTTCACGACAGGTACATGCTCTAAGACTAGCTCGCTCTGACCTCCAAAGAAGATAGCAACATGTATCCTTGAGCTCCTTCTCTCAAAGAAGCGTTTACTTGGTTGGCAGTCAAAAATCTAGAATTCTCAGAACTAGGAAAGATTAAGGTTTTGTTTGCACAGTCTAATAGGATATGGTTAGAAGATAACCAATCCATCCCTAAGATTACATCCATTTGCGAAAAAGGCAAACATATCAAATCAATCAAAAACGTTCTAACTTTTACGGAAATAGAACAATTCAAACAAACTTTAGCAGTTATAACATGCTTTGTAGTAGGTGTGGAAATCACTAAATCAAAAGGTAAAGAAGACACAGACAATCCTAAAAGGTTCACACAGTCATATGCAATAAAGGAATGCGCTGCGCCTGAATCAAACAGTACATTTAAGGTTTTACCTTCCATGACGCACTGACCTTGGATTAAGTCTTCATTCTGAGAAGCCTCAACACCGCTCACAGTATAAACTCCGCCTCTTGCCTTAGGCCTCGCTGCTTGCACATTGTTGACAGAATGTTCAGCTTTTGGTTGCAAACAATTACATGAAATATGCCCCAGCTTCCCCCACCTAAAGCATATTATCCCCTTAATTTAGCATTCTCTTGTGGCATGACTATTCCCACACTTCATACATTTGATTGAGGTGTTTTCAGACTGATTGAAACCCCCACTGCTTCCTCCCACAGAATGTTGTTGTTGATCTTGCTGCTTTGAATATGGTTTCCGTTGCGATTTGTTGTCACGACCACTGTTCCCTCTGTGGAATCTAGTCGGTCCAGAACTCTACACTCGCTTGTCCTTGTTAGGCTCCAAGCTCTCGATTAGGCGAAATTTTTCCACAGAATTTTGTTGTCTTGCGTGTCGTACTGTTTTTACTTTTGCCATGTGTTGTGTTGATGAATAGGAAACTCACCTCATTACTTTGTATTGCATCATTGTGTGCTTCTCTGTTTGTCTCCCGAGAAGGTTGTGTTACCAAGACTTCACCCGATACATCTCTCTGTTGAGCCTCCCAGTGGTTCTAGCGTTTAGACATCTAGTCATGATGAGCTTCTAGTAAAGTACATGGGAAGAGCCACACTCACCATCCGTAGGAGTCTTAGTTGAAGAGTTCTTAACCGTTCCACCGCTTGCCATCATGTCGTCTATTGTCAGGTTTGTAGTCGTAGTGGAATGCTAGGTGGACTTTTCTACTGATGAGTTCAGTGCCTCCTCCCTCTCTTGGGGATAGGCCGCTTGTTGGCAGGGTTGCGTTTGAGGCAACTCTGGTGACATCTTCCGTAGGAACACCAATAGTAGTCCTTGTTAGGGTTCCTGTTAGGCCTCGTTTGACGGGTCTTGGTTGGAAGGCAAGAAGTGAGCATATTAGAAGGGTGGTGATCTATCTACGCCATCCTACCCCTTTCGCTTATCTATCCGTAAAGGAGAAGTCAGAGGAAGCATTTAACGATTGATCCGAGGGATGTCTTCTTGTGTAGTCTGTTGTCGGCCAGTGTAGGGTGTCAGAGTCTGTATCTTTCCTTTATCTTTTGTGGAGCTGCGTCTTCAAGTATCTTATGTTTAGGAGTTGCGTCTCCAATCCTTTATGTTGAGTCTGTATCTTCCTTTTTTATTGCTGTAGTCGGGTTGAGTTTTTATGCAAACCTTTATGAACTTATGAACTTATATTATAAAATGTTTCTATTTACTTTACACGCATAAACGGTTACAAGCTTTTACTAAATTACCCCATCTTTCTTAAATGATTTCAATTAATCTGTTTTTCGACCTTATAGTTTTTATAAAATGTTCGTTATGTGATGCTCTCGGAAAGGGTGTTACATTTGTGGTATCAGAGCTGGCTGAGTCTTTTCGGGCTTGAGGTTTGGTCTGTCGTTGTTTGTATTGTTTTTTCTCTCTTTGTTCTCTATTTGTTTCTATGTTATTGTTTCAGAGAGGAGCCAATGTTGGAGAGGATGATGACATCAGTCTATCCTTTTATGTTGTTTGTTCTCTGTGTTTTGTTGCCAGAAGGAAGACAACAATTGTTTGTCATTCTCTACATTATTATTTCCAAAAACAAATGATAATGGACAGAATAGTGATGCTCTTGCTTTCTTTTATGTGTACCTGTTCTGAGTTTGGTGGAAAGCAGCTGCCAGTTGCTGGAGACTGAGGACGCCGTTGTCGCATGCAGAGTCCTTTGGAACGAGTTTATGAATAAGTGTTTTCCGACGAGTGCAAGGAAAGTTGAAAGAAATGGAGTTTCTACGGCTACGTTCAGGAGGAATGTCCATCGAGGGGTATGTTGATCGCTTTGAGTCCTTGTTGAAGTGTTCAAGGTATCTCCAACTTCATCCTAGTAAGGAGTGGAAGTGCTTGAGGTTTGAAGAAGGTTGCAGAATGAGTTTCGAGGAGCAATGCTACCTCTCAGGATTAAAGATTTCTTGATGACTGAGTTCTTCCTAATCGAAGATCTGATGAAGACTCGCGAAGAAATGAGATGTCATCTTGGACCGTCTAAGTTCACAAGAGGCAACAACACCAGGTTCCAGCAGGAACCATACACAAGAACACCGAGGAACCCGTCGTAGCAACAAAAATCTTACGAAAGGAGGAGCAAGGGAACTTGTAAGTTCGTAGTGCCTCCGCAGTGGTGCAAGGAGTGTTGAAAAAGCCATGCAATCAAAGGCTGCAGCTCAAAGGAAGTCGTTTGTTTCTGATGTGGAAGACTTGGTCACGTTTTACGTATTTGCGAGCAACAACCTTCCAGAGAGAGAAGTAAGTCTAGTCAGCCAGTGACTTCAACGCCGCGATGCAGGAAATGCAGAAATGACCACCAAACAAGGTGTTGCACCATCAAAGGCGCCATACGCTTTGAGTGTGGGAAACCGGGGCATGGTTCTAGAGCCTGTGATCAACTCAGGATGGATTCGATAACCAACGAGGTACGAACCGCCATGCAACCAGCAAGGGTAGAGTTAATACAATGAGTGAAGCTGAAGCATCACGATCTGATGATCTTGTTAAAAGGGTAGTACCATAGTAGGTAAACCTTTAATTATACTGTTTGATTCAGACACATTTCATTTCTATTCTCTATGACAAGGTGAAAATTATTGGAATGCTCATATCTTCTTTGTCCTCTTGATTTGGATTGATTTGAATTGATCTGAAATGATTTAAGTTGATTTGATTTCATCATTTCTACTTCTATTGCCTACGTTGTGCATGAACCAATTGAAATTTCTAGTTTCTTCATTATCGTATAATTTGACTATCTTCATTTTTTTGATGAACTGATCATTTTGATCAAGGTCGTTTGGATTCTCGGTTATTGTTGAGAACTAAGATGAGACAACCCCACTTACGTAGGATAGCCTCATTAAGTAACCTAATTCTAAAACATGTGAAAATTTAAAACTTAAGATGCATAAAATAACACAAGTAACCCATTACTAGCAACATATACATATGTCTAAGTACCAGCATCCTTAATTACCTATATCAGAGTACGCTCCTATAATTAATATAACGACCTTTAACTTACAACAAGAAACATAACAAGTCATACTGAAAACCACTAATATATTGTTCTAGTCCTCTCACAAAGTTCATCAAAAGTCAAACTCTCAAAACTCTCATACATACCGTACCGGCCAGGCACTCATATTAGTAAGGATGATATGGAGTCCATGAACTACCCTCTATCCCAAGTCTTCTGTCAGCATCAGGTTCATACGGAACACTACCTTCCTCAGGAATAGGATCCTCAACTGCAGTGTCTTTTCCACGAGCCATAAGAGAAAACATACATAGAAAAATATAGGAAGATAAGGATCTACCACAAACATCATATATGGAAAGGAATCATGGAATAACATATATGAACATCACACACATCACATAAGCATATACACATCCACACATCACATAAGCATGTACACAAACATCTCCCAATCACATCACTCATGATCAACACTTATACTATGTGTATCTTATTCCTACATGCATGTCGGCTGATATCTTAAATCTCATTCTTAATCTCAGAAAACCATAGTTAGTTGTCTAGGGAACCTTTCTGCTCACTGTGACCAATAAGAGTGCATCCCGCTCCAACTCTCGGGAGAGGTATCTTGGCTGCCTCGGAAAGTCCACCTGCGACATGGAATACTGACGGTCCAGTCGGGATAACCAGGTTCCAGCAGGCAACACAACACGATAGAAGCAACCCTGTCCGTCACTTGTGATAAGTCCCGAACCCGATTACATCCCCAATATCACCAAGATCGTCCCTTCCATATTCCGTACCCGCACTCAGGTATACTAACCCCGTGTATCCCATACCACACGGCTCGCCACTTGGCACATGATTATGCTATGCATGTCAACCATCACTTGTGCCACCAATATCTCAATAAACATCTCAATCCTCAAATCACTTTATTCATGATACTACTGTATCCATCACTTTTCCTTGCATATGCATTGTGGCACTTTCATTTCATTGACTATGAACATCATCAGTGTAACATCCCACTTTTCATATCGGTAAAGTATACAAATCTTATCTGAGTCATAGTGGCAAAGTTGTAATATCAAGGTATTTTGGAGAAGTAATCATGACTACTTTAGACAAGTAATCATGACATGGATGACTCATGATGATGAGTCATGGAAGAGTAATCATGATGATGATAAGTCACAGTAATGAACTCATCCATTGACTAGTCACATTCAAGAACCACATCTCTCGTCTGGTATTTGATTTTATCCCTACGTATCCACTTTTTGGATACCACACAGATATTGTTTTACTCTACATTACTAGTAGAGAATTATGGTTAAGGTTTGGGTTGAAGACTCAGACGAAACCTGGTCTGCGTACGAGATCACCGGAACCGGTAACGGATAAGCCTCACATCGCTTTCACGCCACCTCACCTAGACACCTCACCACCTTATCCATATGTAATCATTACATGGTGACTCATCACCATAGTAATGATGACAAGGGGTGAGTCACATAGGTGACTCACCATAGTCATGATGACCTAGTGTAAAATGACAATTTTGCCCCTAATAGGAAATGACAATATTGCCCGTAAGTAATTTTATATCAACCTTAGCCTTTCTTCACATATGTTCCACACCATTCATAGATATATTTACACTCTCATATTTCTTTCTCCTTCACTTGATTCTTTCAGTTCAAGTGTTGAAGTTTCTAGTACAACTTTTGATGAAATTCCAATTTGGTTCTTAAAGGAAATGACCCTTCTATCCTATCCTTATCCTTTCCTCCTATATATATATACATATCACGCCACTCTCTTCCATTGTTCCTCTCTCAATTTCGTGCACCTTCCCCTTCTCTTCTCCATCTTCTTCACTTCAAGACACCTCCAAGCTTTCAACTTCAATTTCTCTCCATTCTTCAAGGATTCTTCAAGAGCTTTGATAAGTAAACTTGACAAGCTTGATCATCTTCATCATCTAGGAGGAAGTAATATAATGGAATGAGAAACTTCCATATTTTGTGGCTAGGAGAAAGAGACGGCAAGGTGAAAGAAAGAGTGAAACCATTGTTGGAAGCCTTGAAGCTTGGTTGAAGCAGTTTCAGTAAGATCGTTGGAATATGTTCATCAACTGTTGGATCAAGCTCAAACTTGGTAAGGAGGTTCAGAATATGTGGTTCTTCAGTTTGACCATTCAGATTTTCGGTTCAAGGTCTAGAGTGGGAGATATGCAGCTTACATCGTGGTCCTAGTGTGTGAGAAACTCATCCCGTATATCACCTAACCTGAGACAGTAAAACCTTCGCCAGAGATTCGTTAACCGTTGGATCCGGATTAAATTTGGGAAGTTGGTTTAGGAGACGTTGTTCTTCATCTTCACCGTTCGGATTTCCAAGAATAGGGCTGTAGCTCGAGATATGGATCTAGGACCGTATCCTTGTTTTTGGTACCTTTTTCCCTCGATTCTTGAGCTAACTTTTGAAGCTGACATCTCCTAAGTCCAGCCGCTATTCTCTATCCTTGGAAGTGTCGGGGAGCCGCGTGATGAGCTCGTAGTGGTTGTGGTTGTGCTCGTCGCGCTCATGAGATCGAGGGTCAAGGTTGTCCGTGGATACAAGAGTGCATGGGAACGGATTACAAGGTGAGGGGGAAGAACCTACATATATCTGGGAATCATAGGCATAGTATATAATTGTTAACATGTGTAGGGCTCCTCAAACCCTACTAGTGGTGATGTGTGTTTACTTGTGGTATTTGTGGTAATTGATAACATGCTTAAATGATGTCCTACATGATAACATGCTAGATGAGATGTTTGTGATAATAACTTGTTTGTGGTGATAACATGCTTAACTGCGTTTTGGTATGCTTATAAGAATGCTATACTGCATGCTATGACATGTGATGTGTTTATGACTGATATGATCTTGGTTGAATTTGGAGATGATTGGTATATTGTTAGGATTGTAGGAGAATGATTGACTTTGGAGATGATTATTGAGGTTAGACTAGTAAATTAAGGATGTGGATCTAAGTTATAAGTGGCTCTCATAGTTGGAGAGTGGCATCCTCACAGTTGGAGGATATAGGTTGTGAGACATTAGTTAAGTTGTTGTTGAAATGATGGATGCATAATCATAACATTTGCATTGTTGTGGTGGAAAGCCGCGGGATTTGCTGCAACAGCTGTCTGAACAGTTATCACACGAGGTGGATTACTTGTGACAATTGCAACAGCAGTTGGAGTGGTTGTCACAAGGGGGCTATATGACTAACTGCAACCATATATGCTGGTACATAACTACAACAGCAGTTTGAGTGGTTGTGTATAGGGTTACGTGTGTGTACTTGCTATAGAAGCTTGCCAGCAGTGATCACGCTAGGTCGGACCTGTGACAATTGCAACAGCAGTTTGAGTGGTTGTCACAAGGAGCTGTATGAATAGCTGCAACAGCAGTTTGAGTGGCTATCACATGAGCTGGTACCTATATACAGCTGCAACAGCAGTTTGAGTGGTTGTGTACAGGGAGCCGTGTGTACAGTTGCAACAACAGTTTGTGACTGTCACATGAGGTCGAGGTGGACGTTCTGGGAGATGTCCTGGGAACCAGTAACCTGGACTGCCGACTCTATGCCTTTATAGTTGGAGGGTGACTTCCTACCTTGGAAAATGACTACTTCACAGTTGAGTTGAAGGACAGTATTTCCAAGGGCCAGGAACTTAATTGTGCATATAGAATAGGCGATGATCCCTAGATGTGATACTTTGAGGTTGATTGTTGCAGAATTGATGGTGATCTCTAGTTGTGATATTTTGAGTATAGGCGATGATCCATAGTTGTGATACTTTGAGGATGACTGTTGTAGAATAGGCGATGATCCATAGTGGTGATACTTTGAGGTTGATTGTTGTGCTGAACTTGAGAGATGGATGTGTTTGCTGATTGTGTGCTATTGTACATGTTGATGTGTTATATGCTACGTGATTTCCCTTTTGTGTGATAGTGTAACGTTTCTTACCTCCTATGCATATTTCTCCATGTTTACATATATGTGATTGTCCGGATCGTGATCCGAAGACAGAAGTGCCAATTGGTCATCGGAAGTGCTACAGCAGGTGAAGCTGACCCAAGGTGTACTCTATCGCCAGTAACAAGTGTGGCGTCAGCGCTTCTCAAATAGATAGAGATCTCAGAGGTATCTTTGAGTCTCTTGTGAGTTGTACCACAGCCAATGGGGTGTTTATGTTTTTTGTTATTATTTTTACGCCATGGTTTCTAGGTGAAACTCTGATGTGAAATTCTTGAACTGTGATAAGTTCTTATCTGCTTAACTATTGATGTGAAAATTTTTGGCTGTGTTTTAAGGTATCAGAGAGAGTGAGGTTATGTTTTGAAAGTGTCTAATGGGATTATCCTACGTAAGTGGGGTCGTCTCAATCATCATCAATAAGCATGCATACGTGTTATTCAATATCTCAACATACCAACTCAAATATATAACATCATACAATTCATACTGTTCAGCATATCATTGTACACTTAGAACACATAAAGCATATAGAACGCATATTCACAACAATCACAACAATCACACCAAACATATCAATGATCCATCAAGTAATAGTCATCTAGCCTAGGGTGTATTCTTAGTGGTGATAGCCCAAAGATACCTACACCTAGGGTCCAGGCACTTTGTTAGGGCTCAACCTCTAGTAGGGTTTAGGGTTCCCCTACACATCTCAATATATATATTATTCTACTCTTGCCTTCCCGATGAATGTGTACTCCTTTCTCCCCACCTTATAGCAATGTAGTAACTGTCACGAACCCACGAGTACTTGCTCACGGCCACAGCCTTGTTCTTCCATCGGTACCCGTACATGCTTTAGAACGATTGAACACGATCTCCTCCTTCACAATAAATCATAATCACAATTATTATAATCAAACACAACTCTCTAATTTCTATGAATTAGGTTCGGCCCCTTAGTAGTCAAATAGGCTAGGAGTGTTAAAATGTCACAAACTCTTGGATCAATGACCCTTAACCATAGATAAAACTAGTGTAAGTCATTTTATTCAAGAATTTGAAACGCAACTCAAGATTCTTCACACCATAGGTTTCGGCCTCTTTAGGTACATAAGGCTAGGAAAGGTTTTTGATACAATTCTATTGGATTCAAAGACATTTAAGTGTGATAGAACTCAAATCAACACTTATTTAAGTAACATTTTGAACAAAACTTCGTGGATTCTCTAACCTAGGGTTTCGGCCATCTCACCCCAAATGGGTTAGAGAGCTTTTATGATTACAAACTCTTGGATTATGAAAGAAGACATTGAATCTAGATCAAGAAAGTTGGTTTGACATTAAAATGATTTTTCTATAATTTTTCATGAATTTTGGAAGTTCATGAACAAACTCGAACACATAGAGTTTCCATGAAGAGAAATGGAGATTTAGAGTTCAAAGAAGAGCTCTCTACCTCTTAGATGATGAAGAAAATCAAGCTAATCAAGTTTTCTTCCCAAAGTTCTTGAAGATCTCTTGAAGAAATGGAGAGAAAGTGAGATAAAAGCTTGAAGATACTTGAAGTCAAGAAGATGGAGAACAAAAGGGGAAGGAGAACGAAAATGAGAGAAAGAAATGGAAGAAGGTGGTGTAAGATCTATATATATAGGAAGAAAAAGATAAGGATAGCATAAGGATAAAATTTACTCAGGGTTAGAATGGTCATTCACTTAAGAACCAAATTGGACTTTCATCAAAAGTTGTACCAGAAACTTCAACACTTGAACTTAAAGAATAAATTAAAGGAGAAAGGAATATGAGATAGAATATATATCTATGAATGGCATGGGGTTATGTGAAGGAAGGGTAAAGATTGTATAAAAATTACTTAGGGGCAAAAAGGTCATTTCCTTTAGGGGCAAAATTGTCATTTTACATTAGGTCATCATGACTATTGTGAGTCACCCCTTATCATCATTACTATGTTGATGAGTCACCATGCAATGATTGCATATGGATAAGGATAAGGTTAAGGATAAGGTGAGGTGGCTTTGAAAGCGACCTTATGCTTATCCGTTACCGGTTCCCGTAATCCCGTACGCAGACCGGGTTTTGTTTGAATCGTCAACCCAAACCTTAACCATAATTCTCTACCAGTAATATAGAGTAAGAATATATCTGGGTTGTATTCAAAAGTGGACACATAGAGATAAAATCAAACACTGGACAAGAAACGTGGTTTCTGAATGGGATTAGTTAATGGATGAGTCATGGTGATGACTCATCACTATCATGATTACTCCACCATGACTCACCATCATGATTCATTCATGTCATGATTACTTGTCTAAAGTAGTTATGATTACTCCTCCAAAATATCTTGATATTTACAACTTTGTCACTGTGACTCAGATAAGATTTGTATACTTTACCGATTTGAAAATTGGGATGTTACATAAGACATTCAACAACTTGATTTGTTTGCTCTTCCGCAAAAGAATACAATTCTGAGAATAGATTGATTACTTTCTAGTCATATCCTATTGGCCTTCGCAGGCAAGAATTTTAAAATTTCTTGGAACTGAAAATTTCTAACTACTTGTTTCCTTGCTAATCAAATAAGAGCTACTTTGAGTAAAGGAGTTCACAAATTTTGTTGTTACCTTTTAAAATGACCTGGAGTGCATTTGATTTGAATTCTACACTCTCGAAAAAGTTTTCTTGTCCCAAATTATTTCTCTGAAAGGTGTGTCAGGACAGTTATCGGAATTGGAGTTACAATTTTCTATCGATTTGGTATCGGAATTTGTCCATTACCTATGGTCCTTATTCTCTTTCACTTTCGAATCTTCGTAATGGATTTCGAGTTTTGAAATTTACACGGATTTGCCTTGATGATCTTTTTCATGTCATCAAGTTGATGCAATATATTTAAAAGGAGAACTTCACCTATGAGGTACTCTGTGTCAAGATAGAAGACAAAAGAGTGAAGCAGTTACAAGAGAAAGATATATCCTTGGTCAAGGTTATCTGGAACGAGCCTTCAGGGGATGCCACCTGAGAGTTGGAAGATAAGATGAGGGAATAGTTCCGCATATCTTCTAAGGAAAATTTCGAGGACGAAATTTATTTTTGGAGGGTAGGTTATAACATCCCAAAAATCTTATGTTTGTCTTTTTAACTGTTTGTGTGAATAAATTGACTGAGAACACAATCCGATTAATTATAATCACAAAAATAGTTAATAATTGGAAATTCATATTTGAATTTCAATTATGACCTTAATAATCATAAAATGTTATTTGGAACCCAGTGTGTTGTTTTGAGTCGGGACCGATAAAAATATTATTTATTTAATTGGGATCGCTTTACCTTAGGATGAGTGCTGAGGCCGGGGAAATTGTTCTGGCCCAAAGTCGGGAGTAGTTTATGACTGTATTTCACGCTTCAAGAGACGTTGTCACCTTTATGTCAACCATCCATCACTTTTTCATTCCTTTAACCAATGGCTTAATCTCCTATGACTCTTGGTTAATAGCCTATCATCCTTACCTTTTATGGAGAAAGCCAACTTAACCATTTAAGGTTAATCTTGGCATCTGTAACCCTATGATCAACAAGTATCATCTTCTTTAATCCTTAGCCCTTGGATTACTTACACATATTTCCATAAAGTTAACATTAGCTTTTGATCTAAATTTCTTGTCCTAAATTCAAAGAGGCCTCATGGCCAAGGTGTGTTAAACACACTGGTCACACTTTGTTTTTCATTTACAAGATTGAAAAGCATAAACTCTCATGAAACTCAAGTATTATCTCTTCTCTCTCTTCTCCTTCTACATTCGGTTCTCACTCAAACAACAACATCCAAATTTTCCTTTCAAATTCTAAGACCATAGATCATCTTGTCTTAGTCTCCTTTACATCTTTGGTGAAGGAAGTTTTTGATTTGGAACAACTTAGTTCTTGAACCTCAAGAACACCAACCTTGTTCATTAAGTGTTCTTCAATAAGTAAGTCTCCAACCTTACTTTTCTCTTCATTTCCCTTCATTAGATCATGAAACCACACCTCCTAGTTCTTGATTTATGTGAAACAAGTTTTAAAACCTTATTGTTTTGTGCTCCATAGGTTCGGTCATGTTTCTTGGTGTTGGATTGTCTCATTCACAAAGGATCTTCATTAAGTTAATGGGGGAGTGAACTAAATCTCACCACATTGGTGGTTGTGAAAATGGTTTATGGGTTTGGTTTGGGAAAACCCTAAACCAAGGGTTTTCTACTTTGTCTATTTGATTCTCTATGAGAACAATGTTGTAATATTTTTTTGTGGCTTGATTTGTGTTCATTGATGTGTTTGAAAAGTCGAAAATAACTTTTATGTGTGGGAAAACCCTAACCTAGGGTTCCTCCATTTTTTGTTGAAAAGAGTTTATGAAAGTGTGATTTTCGGATCTTACTTTGTGTGAGTCATTTCGGTTTTTCACTCAACCTAAACCTCGAATTTCAAAACTTGTTTTTATCTTGAAACTAGACATCGTGGGCTTATTTTTGATAAAAAAATGTTGTTTAGTTTCATGGATATTTGACCCTTGAAAATCTGTTTCAAGCTAAACATAAATTTCTGTCTTGGATTCTGACTACAATGCCTTATTTCGTGAAAATGTACTAACTCGGTTACTGTTTGTGAAAATTAATTTAATAAACAAAAATGAGACACCCTAATATTTCATATGAGTCCTCATTTTCTCAAATCCGAGTTCGTTTGGTCAATCAAATGTTTGTCATAAGTTAATGCTTGAAATGCTGAAAATTCTGTAAACGGGTTTGGTGTTGAATTTTTGGAAGTGGATGTTATGTTGCTGTTAACCTTGATGTATTGATGCTTATAATTGATTGTAGAATGGTTTTAATGAAGCAAAATCTTCACATCCTTGTTAGGACTAGGGTTCAGCCGTCATAGCAAGAAAAAGAGGAACATGAACCTGTTCTTGAACTTCAATGTTTTTTAAACTAATAAGTGTTTTAGTAACTTGTGTTTCAAAATCAAACAAGAAGTAGTTTTGATTCAAAGATCAACTAGGGTTTCAGCCCCTTTTTGTTTTAACTAGGGTAAAAATGTGTTTTACTTTAGTCATAGTTTAATGAATTAAACAAGTGTTTTAGAAATAAAATGACAAAAGCAATTTCATGAAAGCAAAACTAATGTGAAGTACCTTAGGTTTAGTATGATGTCACATTCATTTCAAAACCAAACCAATTTCATATTCAATCTTCAAAATTATAATGAGAACCTTATCCTAAAGTTTGGATTTAATTGAATCATAGTTTGAAAACTAAATAGAATTCTATTTCTTTTACGCTAACTTAGATCACGGTTTTACACTAAGTTAGAAAGGAAAACCCTTTTCAAAATTAATTCAATCGCTTTACTTCAAGTAAGTAATCAAGTTTTATAAATCGAATGAGTTTTCAATTAGAAAGGTTTTGGTTTACAAAGTCCTTAAATCAGGAGTTTCCAACTCAATCATAAAGTTTTACACATAAGAAACCTAAGTTAAGTAATTAACTTAGAGGAAAAGAAAAGAGATAATCAAGTATAGGATATGGTGGAACAAGACCATACACTATACCATTAACAAATCAGTTCATCAATGACTTCATAAGACTTAAGTGAATCAAGACTCAATTCATTAACTGAAACTCGAGGAACCTCCAACTTAGAAAGGATCAAAGACTTAACTAGAGGATTCTCAATCCTTCTTCATAAGACATTTATGACTTGATAAATATATCATAAGACACGAACACAAGCATGAAACATTTTGGTTTGGAACAATAGTTTGATGACGGGCTGGTGAGTCGGACCTGAGAACATCGTATAACTGTATAGTCTTGTGATGACTCGATCCTGGAGGGATCACAAGATTTATCCAGTGGATAAAATTTTAAAGCACTTTAAAATGTGCGAAGTTCCTAAGGAAGAGAACCTTGGTGAATCTTGAAGTTTATCCGGTGGATAGACATTGTTTTATCGCATCTGCTTTATGTAAGCATTGACATTATGTTGCATGAGTCTGTAAGGCCTTGAGCCTAGGAGTTGAGCTTGCACCTTGATGTTGGTGTGTATCTTACGGTGACGTTTTAAATAGTCTTGGAGAAATTAGGGTTGGAAAGGCTGACATGTGACCAGTTGGTAGCTCTTCTGTATTGTGGCGACTCCGAGCAATACACTGATATCCTTGACTAGATGTCGTACTTTTCTTGTTTGGTGTAGAGTGCTTCCCTAAATGCCAGATACATGCATGTTACTAATGTTGTAGCATCTTGCTCATGGCTGGCATACACGGAACATGTCCTCCCATTCACTCTCTCCGACGTTTGTTAGCTCCATGGAGTAGGGGTCAGAGTTTTACCCTTGTGGCATATTGCATTGGGTCATGTACATCGCATTGCATTGCATTGCATTGCATAACTGTTGATGGATACATTTACATGTTATACATTATTATCCTGTTTTGATGATGTCTTATGTTATTGATTGAATAATATGAGATATTAAGATTTATTATATGCATGACTAGTATGTTGTTGTCTTGCGTGTCATACCGTTTTTACTTCTGCCATGTATTGTGTTGATGAATGGGAAACTCACCTCCTTAGTTTGTATTGCATCATTGTGTGCTTCTTTGGTTGTCTCTCGAGAAGGTCATGTTACCGAGACTTGACCCGACACTTCGGATGCAACTCTCTCTTGAGCCTCCTAGTGGTTCCGGCACTTGGACATCTAGTCATGATGGGCTTCTAGTAAAGTACACGGGAAGAGCCAAACTCACCATCCGTAGGAGTCTTAGATGAAGGGTTCTTAACCGCTCCACCGCTTGCCTTCATGTCGTCTGTTGTCAGGGTTGTAGTCGTAGTGGAATGCTAGGTGGACTTTTCTACCAATGCGTTTAGTACCTCCTCCCTCTCTTGGGGATAAGCCGCTTATTGGCAGAGTTGCGTCTGAGGCAACTCTTACGACGTCTTCCATAGGAACACCAGTAGTAATCCCTGTTAGGGTTCCTCTTAGACCTCGTTTGACGGGTCCTGGTTGGAAGGCAAGAAGTGAGGAGACTAGGAGGGAGGTGATCTATCTACGCCTTCCTATCCCTTTCGCTTGTCTCTCTGTAAAGAAGAAGTCAGAGGAAGCATTCAACGGTTGATCTGAGGGATGTCTTCTTGTGTAGTCTGTTGTCGACCAATGTAGGGCGTTAGAGTGTCTGTACATTTCTTTTATCTTTTGTGGAGCTACGTCTCCAAGTATCTTATGTTTTGGAGTTGCGTCTCCAATTCTTTATGTTGAGCCTGTATCTTCTTGTTTTATTTCTGTAGTCGAGTTGGGTTTTTATGTAAACCTTTATGAACTTATGAACTTATATTATGAAATGTTTCTATTTACCTTACATGCATAAACGGTTACAAGCTTTTACAATTATGTCTTGTGAAAAGGAAAAATTCACCCCATCTTTCTTAAATGATTTCAATTAACCCATTTTTCGGCCTTATAGTTGTTCATTATGTGATGCCTTCGGAAAGGGTGTTACATTCGGCCCCTCTCGAAGCATGAGCGCCTTGGTAGTAAATCCTATGACATGCCAACCGCCATCATCAACAGATGCAATTACTCAGAGAAACCCCAACCAAAGTTGTTCATCTGTTTCGCGTCTCAATCTCTGGTTCAATCGAAAATGGCTTCTCAAAAGCTATCGCACGAAGAAAACTCACAACCTCTAAGACCTCGAAATCGGCCTCTCAGGAAAGTTGATGTCGCCAGAGAAGGCAAGAACAAATTTATTGTTGGAACACCCCTCATTCGGGTGTTACTTTCGTAACTCCAAACAACATAAAGTATAAAAATAAAAAAAAAGATTTGCTGGTTTACTTTCGGAAAACAGATTCCTTTACTTAGGTCTTACTTACGGTGAAAATCGTGATAAATTATTTCTCCTCACACAACATTAAGCTACATCTACTCAAGATGATCATCAACTACATATTTAAAGTGACCTTGGACAACTCGTCCGTTTCCAAAATGTATTGACAAAAGTAAGACGCTATAAGTCCAAAAACTCAGTAGTGATGGGTCTGAGAATCATATCTCCAAAACCCTGACCATCAGTAGCCACTCACAGACTACTCAAAAGCCACTACCTCAAAGGAAAACCCTAAGCTGGTCTAACACTAACAAAAGGCGTACTACCTAGTATACGCCGTATCACTGAGACTGGGTCTCGTCTTCAACCATCCATACTTCTTCGTCGCCAACATCGAGCAGTTCAAGCTACTGAGTCCCTAAGCGACCCAGTGGACTGTTGACAAACATCTGTACATGTATCCAGAAACACAACAGGGTGTCCAACATGTACAAGCAAGGGTGAGAAACCAATATATGAATTCAAAGTACAACAACTACATGCTTAAAACACAACCAACAAATTCATACATCAAAACACAATTATTGAGCATGATAAACACATCATAGAATATCATGATAATAAATAAAACACAAGGGTCTCGTGCCCAACAGTCATCGTTATTTTCATCACGTATGCTTGACACTTCCATATATATCATCTAATGTTCAATTCTTAATTTCCGGAAATCTCATTACCTTTCAACAAGCTGATGAGGCTCAACATTCATTGGCCTTCAGGTAACAATGACTAGCACCAACTTCCTAAACATAAGTACATGAATCCCATGAGATCTCACATGAGCGCACAAATCAGAGGTACTTACAACGTAATCTTGCCATACTATATTGTCCCACTCAAGGTACAATACGTTCTCATAACACGTATGACATCATTGTCCATCAAGGCACAATGTTACACAATGACATAAGTCATCCCTAGGTTTCCTTGCCATCAAGGTCCTCTCATTTCAACGGCTCGTCTGCCAAAAAGACATATGCATGAGAAAACATTTGTTTTCGTCTGTTTATCTTTGTCGTATCATTATTTTCTTGTTAAAGCATCAACGCTATCAACCACCATATGTTTTAGACTCCTTCAGGTCTCTACAACATTTCCTAAAAAATAGGACACTCAGTCCAAAATAGCTCGAACCCAAAAATCCCTAACCGATGCACCAGTCTTGGATTTTGGATTCTAAAGCTTATAAAATGTCCACAAGCCTATAGGGCCACAAAGAATGTCCACAAGCTTACAGGACCAACACATTAACACAAATCCTTGATCCACGTGTTCTGCAGAACCCTAGAATCCCGACATCTCGGTTTCTAGGTTCCTATCAAAAACCATATTTTCTTTTTTTGAAACCCAAAAACCAAAACCCATATCCCGAAGCTTATACAAAACCTTCGGGATCAATTTTCCATAAAAATAACTCATGGTTGAAAACCACCTTTTTCTCTTTCGTAGTATTTCGGTAAAACACAATACTTTGAAATACGGTTCGTAAAAACCCTTTCTCTTGAATAAAACAATTTATCTTGAAAACTACGTTTCCAAAAACACTTTTGCTTGAATTGGCTCACTTTATTACCTTAAAAATGATCGATGTCTCCAAAACGTACTTTTTACGGTAAAACCTTATTTTTCTCAATTAAAGTCATTTTTCTCCATTTTTCCCTTTATGTCAACTCACCTTTAGTAAAGTAGAACTTATTCTTCTTTATTTCTAAGAAGGCATTAGTTTCCTTTTTACTTCCAAAAACCCTGAAAACTTTATTACTTTTATTTTCTTATCCAAAATTCCAATTTTTTTTAAAGCTTTTAATATTACATGGTTTGAATCCTTACCGATGCTAGATTTTTTAACACAATAATAATCACGATAGGCATAATGTACCTCCATGCATCATGATCAAATGCCATTACCATAAAATCAAGTAATTTCAAGCATAAGCAATTATGAGCAGATAAATTTAAATCACTCCACAACAATCAAACACAGATAAATAATTACAATCCATATACACAAATACAACACATAGCTGTCGGAATTGGAATTCCTCAGGTTTATCCTCTTACCTCTCGGAGTTCCCCAAATAGCGATAAACCTCTCGGTTGATCGGAAAATCGTTCGATCTCTCGCCCGATTACCCGACGATCACTACACACATATAATCCATCAATGCATCAACATTAAATCACAAAATTTTCTCCTACTCTCTTCCTCCTAGGTTCGGCCATATGCTAGAAAATGTGGTTAGGGAGCTCCAAAAATTCTCATATCTTGGATTCTATATTAACTAGGTGTGACAAACTAGATTAAGGCTTAGAATGCCAAAATTCCAACCTAAACCCTACTCACCCAAAAGGGGGTAGGTTCGGCCATAATACCCATTGGAGCTAGAATGCTCCTTTGGTTTCAACCTCTTGGATTGTGATAGAAGACCATGAATCTAGTTCAAAAAAAGTGATTTGACATTAAAAGGATTTTTCTACAATTTTTTATGGATTTTTGAAGTTTATGCTTCAAAACCTAACTTTCCATGATTCATGAAATTGAATGAAGGAATAGAGAGATTAAGAGATCAAGGATGGAATTTATACCTCCTTGATGACAAAGCTAGGTGAGAAATCAACTTGCTTTCACAAAATTCTTGAAGTTTCTTAAGAGAAATGGAGAGAAAATGGAGGAGAAAAGTTGAAGAAGAAGAAGGAAAATGAAGAGAGAAAAAGATGGAGGGGTGTGAGAATGAGGGAAGAAGAGATATGGAGGTTCACCTTTTTTTCATGCAGGGTAATTAGGTCATTTCACCATAGGTTTTACGATGATTTGATGGAAACTCAATGGCATTTTGATTATTTCGCGTCCAGATATTTCCTGAAAACCATCATGACTTTGACACACATTCCTAGGTGACTTGACCTGATGTGACTTCCAGATTATCCGTTAGCGGATTCTGTTAAATCTATCTACAGCTCCAATTGTCTTCCGATTCGAGTTTTTTGCTCGAATAGTTTATATTATTTTCACTTTTTAACGTCAAGAACCAATTTTAGTAAAATTGTAGAAAATCGAATTCTAAGACTAACTGCCTTATTCACGAATCAAAATTAGGTCTTAATAGTAATAAAATACTACTATTAGTAAAAATCATAGATCGAATTTCGTCTGAATTTTCAACCCAAAATTTAACCGTAACTTCCTACGATAGCGTAAAGTGTGACTATGGTCTCAGTTTATTTTATTTCACTCTCTAGACCCTCCAATAAAATTCAGACACATAAATACTATTTATTGATATTAGAAAACATGAAAAATCGGGTGTTACTCACAGATCTGCTATGGTCGAACAAAAATCATAGAACAATGAAAATGAAACTATCGTTCTCTCTGGTTCGCCATGGAGGAGGCAGAACAAAGCAGCAACAAAAAATAGCGAAATCCAAAACCGTAGCTTCTGTTGGAAGAGCGGAATCAAATGCCTCTAATCTTAATCGAGAAATGGCAACAAATAATACACACAAATTGAGGATGGTATTGGTAACTGACTTAGAGATAGAATAGAACACAGGGAGGTCTAAGCCTCTGATAGAAAATAAGGAATGTTGTCTCAACCAAGAACATGAAGGAAAGCAAAGAGATGAAAGAAGAGAAAGAAACACAAATCCGAAGCAGATCATGTTTTCAGATCTGGTGTGAAACAAAAAAATAGAGCAAGAAACGAAATCACTACAATATTTGAATCCCAGATCCGAAAGAAAAAATGACCGGTAACGCCACCATCGGCACCAACACTATTATCGTCGTCGTGATCGCCGACGGCGACTTCACTAATTTTCTGAGAATCGCCGAGAAGATTCTGGAAGAGAGAGAGAGAGAGAGAGAGAGAAATTTCGGGTGGAAGGAAAAGAGAGAGGGAAACGAATCAGAACAAACGAGGATTTTCTGGAAAAACAAAACGAAGATCAGATCCGAAAAAGAAAAATGAAGAAAGGGAAAGAGAAAATAAATTGTGGATTTTCTCGGGAAAATAAAAATGAAAAGAAAATAAACCAAAACCATGGAAAGAAAAGAAAACAAAAGAAAGAGAATGCAGCAAAAAAATTCAACGAAGATTCTATGGTATCTCTTGGATAACATAGTTTATATGGTCCAATTATATGATGAACACTTAATTCTATGTGATATTGACATAACTCATTTAATTGAGATAACACATTCTGATTGGACATAAGATATCCAAATCCTCTATTTTCCAACAGTATGATAGCAATGCCCAAAATTCAAGGTGGATGAAATGACTCTGATATCATGTTGAGAATTATGGTTCAGAGCAGAGAAAGTTGAGAGAAAATGTAAAAATGTATATTGATCAAAATTACAATGTAACCTAGGCTTATATAGCCAAGTAAACTAACTAACAACTATAACTAGTTCTAACTACCTCTGATAAATTCTAACCATCTTAACCAAACAGCAATTTTATAGAATTAGGGTTCATATTCAAATTCTACAAAACATTCCAAATATTAACTTCCAATTATTAATTATAATTAGTCAAAATGTGTTATCAATCAATTTATTTACAAAAATAATATATATATATATATATATATATATATATATATATATATATATATATATATATTAATATGATTTTCAGGGCGTTACACTTACATTTACACGAAGAGAAAGTATAACCGCCTAATTAACTAACAATTCAATTAATGCATAATCAGTTACAACCGCGATATATGTAAAACTTAGATCATTTTGGTCCTAAAGAATACATATTAAAATAAGTGACATGATACAGTGCTATACATACCTAAGCAAATTCTAAAGTCAAATTACATAACTAAGCAAATTCTAAAATTAAATTAGGAATATGAGTATAAATTTTAGGGAGAAGATACCACAATTTCTATAACATAGTTTTGATGTACTTTTTAAAGGGCATTTTAAAAAGTTTATACGGAATTTATTTGGACTTATGAAAATAAGTTTATGAAAATAATTTATCAAAAATGTTTATGATTTTCATATATATTTTTTTAATTTATTTCAATAAACTTATTTGAAAAATTTGTAAAAATAAATCTTTTTAACTTATTTTAAAAAATTTATTCAATAAATATTTAATAAAACTGTTTAATCAAATGTACCTCAATATGAATGACAGACCAACTTAAACATGGAAGTAAAATAAGGATATGCTTTACAATTTTTCTCCCTGAAAGTTGAGGGAAAAGAACCATAATCTTGAATAAATAGTATTTAATTTTACTGTCATGTGATGTCATGCAATGGTTACCTGCCGTGAATTGCACATATGCAACAGTGGACTAAACTCGCAACTCTGCCAAATTTGGGCGAATGGGTAAACGTTGGACCCAAGTTTCCACCTCTAAATGTGATTCAAAAGTCTGACTGCTGAAGTCTGGTCCAATCACAACCCAACCCCACTTTCATACGTTGGACATTTCTTAGCCTCTATCCACTATTCAGTGGACAAAAGAAGGCCCCAAAGATAAAACCAACAAATGAAAAGAAATACTATCCACTGTGCAGTAGCCGAATGAAGGCAGACATCCACCCTCGGCCCAAGAGGATGGGGAAAAAAATTTCATCAGGATATTGTTTAAGCATGTTTTCTGATTTGTCACTCTTGTAAATTGATTTTAGATTTGAATTTTAGTTTTTATTTAGGTGTACACATGTATTTTCATCCGATAGTCGGAGACTAATCTCTTTTAAGATGTAAAGATCATCAGGAATCAAACTCCTAAGAGCATCCTTGAAGAGCCCATCTATCTACCAATTATGATGAAACTTATCGGTAATCTTTAAATTTTTTTTTTATTAGTAGAAAACATATACATCACTATAGTATTAGTAACTGAGGTTTTTAGATTGCAAGAAATCTAGTTATTTGTAAAGAGTCTACCAAAAAAAGTTATTTGTAATAGTAAATCCTCAATTTCGTCCTTAAAATTGTAATATTATATCAACATTGTCCTTTATATTAACGAAATTCCAAAAACATCACCAAAGTTCTCAAAAGTTAATCAATCATAGTCACCAACCTTAATCAATTTAGTCCCTGACATTATTAACTGAGAGACTAGATTGATTAACTTTTGACAAATTCAAGAACATTTTTAGAATTTCGTTAAAGTAAGAGGACAAAGTTGATATTGTATTACAATTTTAAGGATCAAATTGAGAATTTACTCTTATTTTTAAATGCAAGACTATGCTCGATTCGGAACTCTAGAGAGCCGGACTTAGTCTATCCCGATATGCTCGGACCTCTATTTTAATTATGCCAGTTTTTCTTATTTTTTATTTAAATATATTTTTATCCTTGATTTTTTTTTTGTGTAAGTTTTTTTAGAAAAAAATATTTTACTCCCTACCGTTATTGACTCTATTAAGTGCTTAACAAAGGTTTACTTTTAGCAAGAATTAAAACTAATTTTTTTAAAGAGTTAAACCAAAAAAATAAAATATAAAGTAACTTTTTTTATCAGAAAAATAAAAAGTAACTAAAAGCAAAGATATATATTTTCGCAAATCATAAACATATTCAAGCTTTTATTTTTATTTACTAGAACAACTCTAATGGGAGTTGCTTAGCATGTTCTTAAAAATAAGAATTCATTCTTGATGAGTTACACCATTGAAGTAGGATGACGTGGTATCCACATATGACATGGTATCCACATGTAAGGAAAATTGCTTTATAAGCCACGTGTTCTTATATATGAACTATCAATAAATAAAAGAGGGAGAAAAATATATAGTAGAGAATAATTGATTGTTTCAAAATTAAAATACAAATGAATTCATATTTTAAACTAAAACAAAAAAATTTAAATAAATATGTGTGATAATTTGTAGGACCCATTTGGTGAACTTGTTAGAATTGCATAGTTGGAGTGTTGAATTGCTTAAAGTATCATGAAATAAAAATTGGTGATAAAACATAATAAAACCCATAAAAAGGAGAATTAAGCAACAACATTTGAGATACTCTTATATTTTAAATAAAACGCGTAGGGGCATCATACTCATTACTCGAATTGTCCATGGGGAGGGATTTAGATCCTCTCAATTACCTTTACCTCTCAAGTGTTGAAGCAGAGAAAAAAAAGATAGAGACAAACATTATAAAAGCAATTTCGTAAATTTTAACTGAAAAACTAAAAAAATCATCGTGTTTATTTTGTTCTCAATTTGACCCATTGAAAGAACAAAGGTTGAAAGAATCCAAATCAACCACACATTCAATTGACAGAAAGACGGTAAAGACGACAGAAAACATTTCATGGTTAATTTGTCTCCAGTTGCTTCAAACTTGGACTAATATTGCGCTAAAGAACAATAAAGAGGCATAGAGATCTAGAGATTCTTGCATAAACCTAGCTTATTTATGCCAATAAAGAATTAAAACATTTTTAGAACACTAATAAACATAACATTAATTTAATTAATAAAAATAAATGATGTGTTAATATTGCATTAAATTCTGCAAACCAAATTTATATAAGACAATATTGGAACAATATTTAATTTATGACTGTACATGAATATCTCAAATGTTAATTATAACATAATTGAATATCTCTGAAACTAAAAAGTAAGCTGTGTTAGACGAGAAAAACTTTATTAAATATTTTGTATTTGTTTCCATGGTGTCTGTGTTGTTGGGGAAGGATAAGGACAGGAGATTATCATATATGAAATCCTCTTCACAGGAGTCCCATACAGAGAAAAGAGCTTTAATTTGGAGGGGTAGGGACCTGCCTTGGTGAGGTGAAGTGAGAGGGTCGGGCACGGTGGAGGCCATGGTAGGAGCCATGGGGGATGGAACCCACATATGGTCCCATCAGGTGAGGGTGGAGCAAACCTGGCCTCATGGCATGGACCCTTAGGCCATTGAATTGCCTTGTCCCTTTTGTCTAGAGGAAGAAGAGATGAAGACGATGGAAGGTGACATTGATTTAATATTGAGGTATCCATACCTCTTTGCACCTAAGACATGGGCTGTGTCCCAACAAGCACTTGCAACTTTAGTCCATATGTAACCAACCACTTGTTTTATGTTATCTCCTATTCTTCCTCTTGAACACTCCTTGTCCCTACCTTATTTTAACTAGCCACCAGCCATCTCTTCTCCAAAAAAAATAAACGAAGTTTAAAAAAATAAATAAAAGATGATAGATTATTATTATAGTTTTAAGAGAAAAAAAGGTTGCTCCATATTTCCATAATTTTAGCTCAAGTGACTCATGATACCTATGAACAATGCTTGATATATGGGGATTGAATTTTGTTGAGACCATGTTGTCCTCCACTTTTAGTCTACTCATATTACTTTGCCCACAACAAATCTTAATTAGATTTCTATCCCGAAAAAAGGAGAAATAAACACTACAACAGAAGAGGGATTAGACAATGTTTATTTTTGTCAATTAATAGAGTTTCTAATTGCTGTCTATTTATCCGCTGTCTAAGGTAGAATAAAAGGGTAGTGCTTAATAAGCGATGTTTAAAGTAATTATAGACAATGCTTCTTCAAGGAAGCGTTGTCTAAAAGTAGCCTTTGGACTATTCTTGAAGAAGCGTTGTCCATAGTCTTTTTTTTTTTTAATAATTCATATTGTTTTCTGAATTTTATCCTTTGCACTCAGCAAAACCAATACAATTTCAAGGATACAGCAAATTAAACTCAACAGATTTTCAGCAAAATTGATCATCAATTAAATTAAACTATTACAAAACCATATATGTATACAACAAATTAAACTCATCAACAAACCATTGTACTGCTGCTAACTTAATACACTAGCTACTAAATTAATACGCTATCACTAGCTACTAACTATATATTGATATTTCTTCCAACTTCTGCCATTTGCACAAAATCCTTGTTATCTTGCACAAGATACACAGACAGTCACTTGCACATATACACACAAATCTAATAGGAGAGACACTACTCTAGCATATAATATCATAGTATGTGTACCTTTATTTTTGGATAAAATTCATAACAACATAGGGACACCACTCTTCCTTGAGTTTAATAAGTTGATCATCAGAATATCTGTCACATTTACACTCAGGAAAATACTACGAAATGAAAACTAAATCAAGTTAAAATTAAAGTACATTCGATTAATGGTAACATGTAAGTGTAATTTAATTATAAAAACTAGAACTGAAATTACATGCCGTCGTTGGGATTTGCATTTGGTTCTAAACGACGATATCCTTGTTGAACTTCATGATGTAGTAGCCACAATCGTCGCTATTCGGTTGGCGGGAGGCACTATAAAACCAAAAATAATAAATGAAAAGTTTCAATTTTTTAATTTAAATAATTGCATCAGAGTTTTTGTAATACCTCCGTAGTTATCTATTTAGTCTTGGATGACTTAGAATATCTCGACTTGGCTCCTCCACTGCAGGCACGGTGAATTAGCAAAGCCCTGAGTTCAAAATCAAACAACTTCATTAATGTACAAGTTTTGAATCATCACATATATATGAAGATAAAAATAAATGCATATATGCTTACTGATTGTAATGTCCCTCATTTTTTGGCGAATCTTATAAATAGTATGCAAGGGGTCTAAATAGTACACTATGTCTACATTGGGATTGATAGCTAACAATACCCAATGTTCCCTAAAAAAATGTTTAGTTAGCAATCACAACATTTCACAAAAGAAAACTCACCCTGCGTTGCATGGTGACAAAAACAAGGTCTCATAATATGGATTTGTTAATGCCAAGCGATCAGCTATATATTGTTTTGTTGTGGTTTCAAGGGGGATAATTTTTAAAAACAACTTACAAAAAACCTCTTGAGCGGAAAAACACATTTACTAAAGGACCACGTATCGCACATGAATCACAAGGATATTGTGTTTACCTCTTGAAGCGTAGCTTTACCACGAACACTGTGAACACATCAGCAGCACTGGTAAATCACGAACACTGCTATGGTGTGAATGGAAGCTTGATCGACACAGCTGCAGTGCAGCAGATCCGGGGAACACTGATGCTAACATCACAAAGGGAGAGGTTCTTCTCTATCACCAGTATTGCAAAGTAACAATACCTCTACTCAGTCCACGCAAGCAAACCAACGTGAGAGATAGCGTAGTGCTAGCTATCAGGATTGGGAGAGGTACGACACACACAGCGAGAAAAGAGGCACAACTGTCAATAGAGTACAGCTGTCGTTATGAGTGCTCTGTGTTGTGTGTACCTTATGTGACGTGCACAACTTACTAATAGCTGTCACTCACTTAACCTAACCCAGTTGGGTTATTGTATTCTACAGGCCCAATGTTTAATTATTAAATCAATTAAATTGATCCCATTTTACTTATTTAATTAAATCATATTTAATTAATCAATTAAATTAATTCCCTGAACATTTGCTCTATACGTGTGACCCTACAGGTTCTCAATTAATTGGCAATAATAATAATAATAATAATTATTAATCATAATAATAATCAATTAATATTATAAACAATGAGCGGCATTTAGCAATACATCATTGCTACCCAATTAATTAAAATATTGGTGATACAATTAAAATCTTATTTTAATCATATATAATGTGCAGTCAACGTCCTTTCGTCTCAATATCTTAATTGAACACAAGGCATAAATGTGTCATCCTTGTTAAGTTCAATTATTTATTTCTTGATCTACGTACGATCATGTGGGCCCAATATCTCATATTGTCCACCTTAGCATGACCATGCATTTCTACGTCGCATACCATCAAGAGGCCTATAGACATTACCCCTGTTATGTAGGAGGGACGAATCCTATCCACATCACTCACATTTCTCAACATGTTTCATTGCAGGCCCAATAACTATCTTTATAGTTGTCCTGTTACAGACAACGTTTAATAGTATTAAAGCCTACAACTACATATGTTAGGAATCGTAGTGACTTCAAGTCGAATGACTACTCACTATGGTCACTATGAGAATAGCTTATGACACTTACATAACTATTATGTATCGTTCTCATAGCGGGTCACTCTAGTATAAATATTCCACTAATATTTATACCTATGTGAAGACTTGATATCTTATATCTATGACCCGTGAGATGTGGTCATCAGAACACTCACAAAGTAGTCTCAATGTATTATTATTGTCCTTATTAATAATAATACTTGATTATGGATATTTGAGAATGGTGTTCTATAATTTAATGGCATCTCACGGTCAAGTCATACTTAACGTTCCATTAAATGACCTACTTATTCTAAGGATTATGCTATAAATATGATCATCAAATATAACATAATAAATAAATGCCTTATACATATATCAAATATATGATCAAAGTCATGATACAAATGACTATCTATTCAAAATAGATTGGCCACAATGGCTTACCCCAACAATCTCCCACTTGTATTAGAGCCAATTGGGCATCAATATAACACCCATCGGTCTAGTGTGAGTGTCATGCTACTACTGAGCAAGAGACTCTAATAGTGGATTGTTCAGTGTTGTCATTTTGCACATCTTCACACCTCCTCTATCGATCATCTATCGAGTGAGATGGAAGCACTCAAGTATATGTTCGAATCACTGGTGAGATCAAGTTTCCTTAGCTCATGTGATTACTCCATCATCATGGCAACGAGATCAATGGAGTTCGCAAAGTTAGGAACTTCGATTAGTTCATAAAAGAATTTCCTGATCCATACGACCTTTAAATCTGTATTTAAGGCAACTACATCTGTAGCTTTCAGCACATCTTCACATCTCCTCTATCAATCATCCATCGAATAAGATGGAAGTACGTAAGTATATGTTCGGATCACTGGTGAGATCAAGTTTCCTTAACTTAGGCGATTACTCCATCATCATCACAACGAGATCAATGGAGTTCGCAAAGTTAAGAACTTCGATTCGTTCATAAATGAACTTTCAAATCCAAACGGCCTCTAAATCTGTATTTAAGGCAACTATATACTCGATCCCTATAATAAAATCAGCAACTGTCTCAAGCTTGAAACCTTTTCAAGCTCACGGTGCCACCATTAAGGCAAAACACAAAACCAGACTGGGATCTAAAGTTATCCTTATCGGTTTGGAAGCTAGCATCAGTGTAACCCATTACAATGTGTTCTTCCTCACAATTTCAGATCAAGAATGAATCCTTAGTTCTTCTCAAGTACTTAAGAATATTCTTGACTTCGATCCAGTGACCTTCACTGGGATTGGATTGGTATTTTCTCATCATGCTCGAAGCATACGAGACATCTGTTATAGTACATATCATGGCATGCATAATAGATTCAATTGCCGAAGCATATAAAATCTTATTCATGTGTTTCCTCGACATCTAATATAACAGGGACTGTCCCTTGGACAGGTATACGCCAAGTGTCATAGGCAAGATACCCTTTTTGGAATCATGCATATTTAAAGCATCCAAGCACTTTGTGTAATACCCGGTAATTTTAATTTTAATATTTAAATGATGTCATGCCGTCCCGGTAAGTTTAATTTGTTTTCTTTCCTCGTATTAAGATTACATGATTTCTTTTTAAACAAGTTTTTAAATAATAAGGTATGCTATAATTTAAAGGAGGGCTTTAAGACTTAGTTAAGATAGTGTTTAAGTGGATATACGCTTAGTAATCTGATTAACTTGAGTACTGAGTTAAAAATAATTGATGAGGTGTTATAATATATATATATATATATATATATATATATATATATATATATATATATATATATATAATATTATTGTATGAGGGACCTTTTGTCCAAACATTAATATTTTTCATTTTATAAGAATGGAGAAGAAGGGCTTCATCCCTTCACTTTCCTTTCTCTCCAAAAGTTTTCTAGAACCGTAAGAGAGGGAAAGAGGAGAGGTTGAGACAAGATGAGAGAGCTTGGGGAAGAAGAGGAAAAATCAAGAGAGGGGTTGTGCGGCTGATCTTATCTTCTTTGTTTTTTTTTTTTTTTTTTTTTCGTTTGAAGTTCTCTCCCAGCCTCAGGATCTCACCCAACAGGTGAGGGATTTTAGTGTCCTAAATGATAATGCTTGTCTGTGTGGTGGTTAATGAATCTCTATATGAATGATTGTTAAAATGTAATTTTGTTGAGCTATCTTCTACCAATATCCTTGTACTAGTGCCGTTTGGAATTTCTTCATTACATGGTTAGCGTTTTAAACTGGGGAAAATAACAGCTTTATGGAGAGATATAGACATGGCTGCCGACTTATGAATCAGTGTCAAAGCCTGGACGAATTTGATGTTGTAGCTAGCATTTTTTTTTTTTTTTTAATGCTGTTATGAATGTAAGTCATGGGCATCTTTAAATGTCACATATAGGTTGTTTGGTCCTTTGTTTTAGGTGTTAATCAGGATAATAAATATTAGTAAGTACAGTTTTTGTATTCGGTGTTGAATTTTAAAAGACTCTCGTGGCTCTGTTTAAATTCTGTTTTGTGGGGCGGTGGATTTTGAAGGGAACTATCCCTTTCTTTTGTTTTATGAGCAGCTACATTGGTGGTGCCTTTTAATTGTAGAATTATATACCATACTATATTTATATTTAAGGATGAAATGAAGTCTGTGTTGATTTTTTTTTTTACCGTGAATTGCTATCAGCAATGCTACTAGATTTATATATACTATTATTAGATAAAATGATGAGACAAAGTGTACAAATGTGCTGAGGTGGTGAGTGGTTTTATTTGGATGGAAAAGCATATACAAGTAGATATAATTCTCTTAAGTCACTTTTAAGGTGTTAAAATGAGAGATAGAGGCTACTGAGTATATTTAATGTATTATGGGTGAGTCTAGATCATATGTATGTATAATACTATGGTAAAAATATAACTAATATTTTATTGATCATAATATGTTTTGTACGATGATATGTTATGTATGATGATAAAAATGCTGTTATGACCTTTGACACCTATTCTTTTAGATTGTTTTTTTTTTCTTTTTATGAACAAGTGATATATGCTCAGTAGGTGATGTAATTTTTTTTTTTTTTTTTAAAAGAATGCTTATTATTATGATGAGATTATTTATGACTTGGAATTATGCCAGGGAGATAAGTATATGTCATGTTGATGTTATTGTGAAAGTTTGTGGCAATAATATAATGATTTGAATTGGTTTACTATGTTGTTGCCTATGTGTGGTTGTGAATGATTATTGAATAGAGTACTTGATGGAATGGATTAATATGGTATTTATGTGAATCTTTGGGTGTCCGACCGGAGGGGACGGTATCTCTGGTATATAAGCGAAAACCGTCGAGGTTGGGGACCTTAGTGAGCAACCCCGGAGTTGAGGAGGGATGATGATGGCCAGAGGGGGCAGTATCTCCGGGATACCAAATCAAAACTGTCGAGGCAGGGACCTTAGTGAACAACCCTAATTGGAACCTCAAAGACTCACTATGAATATATTTATGCTACGTGTCCCCCTATGAGTGGAAACATGAGTTATGAAAATAAGATTTATTTACAAGACACTCCACAAGTACTCTTTTGAGGGACAAGATGTCCACTTGGTAATTTGTTGCTTATGAGATTAATTGCATGTGTTTGGCGGAAACTCTCTCGCTGAGTCATTGGACTCGCTCCATGTTAAACACTTCAGTTGCAGGTATCTGCGAAGCTGCCAGGAGCCTTAGATGTCATGTGGACAGTTTGAGAAGTTGTGCCCTTAGTTTTAAAGTTTCTAGTTAAAGCAGGACTTTGTAATTTATATGTTGCTAATCACTCTAACGTATTATATTCCTTATGTTGTTAATGAATAAAATCATTTACTTTGGATGAAACGAATTTATATATGCTTGGGAGGCTGCGAAAGGGAAAGGGAAGGTTTTTCCTTTTGGCCGGTCATGGTTACAAAATTCGGGTCATGACACTTTGTCAATTTATGTACCTTTGACTAAGGCCTAACAATTTCAGCGATCTATCTCTATAGATCCTGATGCCTAATACATAGGACATTTCGCCTAAGTCCTTCATTGAAAAATAATTCCTTAACCATGTTTTCACATTTTATGGTGTAGGAATATTGTTTCCATAAGTAGTATGTCATACACATACAATGCGAGAAAAAATAGTTATGCTCCCACTAAATTTCTTGTACACACAAGGTTCATCCTCGTTCTTTGATGGATCCAAACTGTCTTACAGTTTACATCAAAACGAAGATTTCAACTTAAATGGATGTTTGCAACTTGCAAAACCTTTCCAGCATTTTTTAAATAGACAAAACTCTCAGGTTGTGTCATGTACACATCCTCCAGAAGATTCTTGTCAAGGAATGCTTATTTTTTACATTCATTTGCCAGATCTCATCGTCATATTATGAAGCAATAGCAAATGAGATCTGAACCAATGCAACTGGACAAAAGGTGTCATTATAGTCATACTATGAATTTGCTTGAAACTTTTCGCAATCAGTCGCGCCATGAAAGTATTGCCTTTCCCATCCATGTTAGTCTTCTTGTTGAAGACCCAGTTGCACCTTATGGGTTTTACCCCTTTCAGGTGACTCAACCAAGGTCCATACCTGGTTGGTGTACATGGATTCTACTTCGGATCCCATGGCTCTTAGCCACTTCTCAAAATCTAGGCCAACAACGGCCTCTTGGCAAGTCACAAGCTCATCATGATCCATGAGCGGCTCATCACCTTCTTGAGTTAGGACTATTCCATATCTCTCAGGTCGATGACATGTCCTGTTCGACCTACTCGAGTCTTGTGTTACTTGAACTGGTGGTTGGACCACAACATCCTATGGAACTGCTTATTGTTCCATTGCAGGTGGGTCAATACTGTGTGGTACTTAGATTTATGCAAGTTCTACATTCCTCCAACTGTCTCCGTTGGAGATGTGTTCTTTCTCAAGGAACACTCCAGTCCTAGCGACAAACATTTTGTCCTCGGAGGTGTTGTAGAAATAGCGTCCGTTTGTTTCTTTAGGAGACCCCACAAAGATACATTTGTCACACTTGGGTCTAAACTTATTTGAAACCAAACGTTTGAATAAACTTGACACCCCAAATCTTAATGAAAGACATACTTGGTCACATATCAGTCCATATCTCATATGGTGTCTTCCAGCCGTTTTAGATGGAACACGGTTGGGTATGAAAGCTGTTGTATGTAAAGCATATGCCCTGAAAGAGTCAGAGAAGTCTAATTGACTCATCATAGATCGTACCATGTCCAACAAGGCTCGATTTTCTCTTCTCGGACACACCATTCCATTATGGTGTTCCAGGAGGAGTGAGTTGAGATAAAATCTCACACTCCTTTAAATAGTCATCAAACAATTGGATTAAGTACTTACCACCACGATCTGATCGCATGATCTTAATACTCTTCAAAAATTTGTTCTTCACTTCGTTCTTGAATTCTTTGAACATTTCAAAGATTTATGATTTGTGTCATATACAAATCCATCTCTACTGAAGTGATCAGTAAATGAGACGAACTACGGGAAATTGTCTTCTAGCAAACTTGTTTAGAGGCCCTCATACATCACAATGTATCATGCCAAAAGATTACCAGCCCTTCCACCTTACTAGTGAATGGAGCTTTGTCATCTTTCCAAACTCACACGTCTCTGATTGCAAGCATGATGTGTACACCAATGGCATCGACTTGATGCTTCTATTAAGCATCCCTTTCAATCCTTATGGTATTAGCAACAAATTGGTTAACAATTAGTTGCTTGAGAACATACAATTACTTTTCTCGTACTTGGGGACAATCGTCAAAATTTGTACCAATCCAGAAAATTAATCCTAGATAACTCATCCTTCTCAAGGATGTATCGCAACAATAAAATTATAGTTCTGTTTGTAGCCACGGTTATTTAATACTGAAACATACAAAATATAAGTATCATGATTAAAACATATTTAATAGGTCTTTTATTAGATACGCTCCCACTATTTTACTCAAATCAATGACCCTTATCATTGACTCAGAAAATCGTTGAAAGTTTTTCTAGTGGGACCAAGATCCATATTTCACCTCGTTCTGAGTCAGTTGTGTCTGATCGCCCAGAACTCAGCTATTTAGGTAGGAAACTCCTTTCCAATTACATCCAATATAATTCTTGGACCAGTTGGGTGAATAACTCCTTATTCTAATCCATCATATGGATTAATGCCCAACCCCACGCCTCTAAGCCATTTCAATCCTATTGAATACACTTAGTTAAGTTCAACCTAATGGTTGACAGTAGGTTATTTCACCTTTCACTTCTCACCAGAATATATTAAGATGCCCAGCTGTAGCATGACCCACACTTAAATGATTCTGGCCTTGACGAGTGCCAGGCATCAGGAGGCATTTAATAACTCAACTTATTGAGGGAATTTAATAATTAAGTGATCTCACCGGCTTGTTTATCATATAAACGTCTCTCATAGCATATATGGCATACTAGCTTACATACATTCAAAATATAGTAAGCATACAATGACATACATGTTATCATACAATTTAAATTTCAAATTTAAATCATACATCTCATACATTTCATACATCACATACATAAACATACAAGACATATAAAATGTATTATGATTATGGCCTCTTAATGTGCAATATTAAAAACTAATTATTACAATCTTTGACCTTGGAGCAAACTTCCAAAGTTCCTCCCACTGATGTCATGATCTGGTATTGCCTCTATGTCAATCAGAACAATTTACAAAATTTAATATAAAAAAATAAAGTAAATGTCACAACATGCAGGCCGTTTTTGTAAAATAAATACAATAAATTACGACATGGCCGTATTTACGAAATAAAATAAATACCAAAACTAGGTCCATAACCATATATCGTACATTGAATAAACAATTTATAAATATGCAAAAGGGGACAAAATCACATTCTGTCCATCAGCACGACCGTGCCAAAAAGGCGCACGGCCGTGCTAAAAATTCGCTGACGCTGTTCAACATGTGCACGGCCGTGCCAAACGGAGCACGGTCGTGCTGAAAACTCACTGACGCTATTCAAAAGTGGCACGGTCATGCCAAACGGTGCACGACGGTGCTACGCGTTCACTAACGCTAACTCAAACGTGCACGACCGTGCTACAAGGAGCACGGCCGTGCCAAACGGTGCAGCAGGATTCCAGAAGCGAATCCTTGTTTATGTCAGGAGTACAACCAAGCACACAGAACATGTTCAAAGAGATTTATATCACATACAAATCATACAAACATGCTTTTAAACATACAAATCATATTTAAAAGCAATAAACATGTTATCATACAATGACAAACAATCCTAGGATACATGGCAAACTACGACCAGATGCTCTGATATCACTGTTGGGGTTTTAAGGGGGATAATTTTTAAAAAGAATTTATAACAAACCTCTTGAGCGGAAAAACCCCTTTACTAAAGGACCATGTATCGCACATGAATCACAAGGATATTGTGTTTACCTTTTGAAGCGTAGCTTTACCATGAACACTGTGAGCATGTCAGCAGCATTGGTAAATCACGAACATTACTACCATGTGAATGACAACTTGATCTACACAGCTACAGTGCAGTAGATCCGGGGAACACTGCTGCTAACACCACAAAGGGAGAGGTTATTCTCTATCACCAGTATTGCAAAGTAGCAATACCTCTACTCAGTCCACGCGAGCAAATCAACATGAGAGATAGCGTAGTGCTAGCTATCAGGATTGGGAGAGGCACAACACACACAGAGAGAAAAGAGGCACAACTGTCAATAGAGTACAGCTGTCGTTATGAGTGCTCTGTGTTGTGTGTACCTTATGTGACATGCACAGCTTACTAATAGCCGTCACTCACTTAACCAAACCCAGTTGGACTATTGTACGCTACAGGCCCAATGTTTCATTATTAAATCAATTAAATTGATCCCTTTTTAATTATTTAATTAAATCATATTTAATTAATCAATTAAATTAATTCCCTGAACATTTGCTCTATACGTGTGACCTATAGGTTCTCAATTAATTGGCAATAATATTAATTATTATTAATCATATTAATAATCAATTAATATTATAAACAATGAGCGGCATCTAGCAATACATCATTACTACCCAATTAATTACAATGAGCGGCATCTAGCAATACATCTTTTGTTCTGGTACTAGGAACATATGATACAAGTACCTAAAATTAAAACATGTATACAAATTAATAGATTAATAATAACATCATTATTTTAGTGAGATATAACCTTTAAAGTTTGATGTAGTGCCTGAGATACACACTAATAACAGAGAACCCCAGCCATTCATGATTAAGGATTTCTTTGATTTCCGCATCACCACCGAGTATTAATGTGTGCTCATAACCCAGAATTTCTTCCTCCATTGGAATCATAACTTAATAATCCCTCAACATTGTTAGCACATGGACTCTAAGGTAGACTATAAAATCTGAACCATGTGTTAGAAGAGCCCGGGAGGGCTGAGATTTTCTGTCGTTCTTTACAGGGGATGTTACTGACCCCTTTGTATGCTTCTTGCCAGTTACAGTAGGGGAAGACCAGAATTTTGTCACTTTCATGTCATGTTGTGTGCTCTGACGCTTTGCCCTTGCCCTTGGATTTGGATTTCTGGGGTGCCTAGATAAAAAGCATTGCAATACATTAATGAGTTAGTGACAACCTAATGTAATAAACATATATATGCTAATGAATCATATTATTAATATATACCTTGTCACATACACCTATGAGGCTGATTGGCCATGCCACATAGGTACCTATTGCCTATTCCACTGTCATGACATCTGCCTCCTCAAGTGTTACAGGCAATGGTGCATCACTCTCAACAACAAACTCAACTACAACTTTCACATGACTAGGAGGTAATGGTTGGTAGTGCAGTGTCACACTCGATTCGTTATAGACCATCCCCCTAGCGACAATGCGTTGAGTTGGGCTTGACAAATATAGGTTGCATAGATTGATGCCCTAAACCAATTATAAACAAAATATTAATATGTAAACTATCAATGCAATATATACAAGTAAAGAAAACAACGTAATAATTATTACCTCAAGTGGCAAATGAGTGCAACTAGCTCTGACACTATGTGGGGTAGGGGTAGGTAAATCAGGCTTATGCCCCTCCACCGGTGTCTTGTCCTGCTTGCTGCTTTTCAAATCTTGAACTTGTTGATATAGATCAGTTACCATCCTACTCAAATCCGCCACTTCACTAACATTTGTTTGTTTGGTGCGCGGATGTGCTCCTACAATAGCTTTCTGCGAGGGACCAAATCCCACCCCCTATAGCGACTAGGGTACTCTTTAGCAAGTATGGCTCTGGCAAGGATGTCATGGCGACCAGCGCAATATGTTATCTATCCCTGTGATACAGACTGTGATAGGGTCTCCTGAGATACAAATATTATTCACAAAGATGTTACACATTATTCACAAATATCATAAGAGGATTACAAATGTAAATGTCAATAGGAGATACTTACAATTCTTTCATCCACTTACCTAGAGATGGGATTTGCAATCACACCCTGCTCATTCATGCGGGCTTCTTGCCACAAAATATGGCGTTCAATGATTTCAATTTCTAGGTCCTGTCCTGCCTCCCGCAACTTTACATTTGAACATACAAATTGAAATCCATCAACGCTAAGAAATAAACCGAAGAATGTGTTAAATAAAACATCTTATTGTACATACCTTTTTTTCCTTAATGTCAGCATACCCTACATTCCCTTTAAGATAAGGGTAGGGAGGAGATGACGCTCTCTACTAATTTTCACTGCTTATTTTCTACATAGACACAAAAATAAGTATCAATGCGTGGTTACAGAAGCAAGTACCAATGCATAGTTTACACAAAAGTAAGTACATACCAGAAATTCCTCATCTTCCGTGCGTTTTATTACAAAGGCTCTCCAATGCTCCGGTCGTATAATCTCTACATATTTGGGTGGAGGGAATGAGGGGGTCAACTTACTCATCTTCCTTATCTTTCCATCATTATCTCTCAGCCAGTCGGTCCTCAACTTACTTATGAAGTTGCGGTGTAATTTTCCGGCTTCCTTAAGTATCATGTCCTGCCGGGGCTCATCAACAATAAAACAGGCCTGCGAAGACAATAAAAAAATGTCATAATATAAATATGTTTACATAATTATGAAACAATATAACTAACTAATGTTAATTAATTTACCTATATATCATGCCAGATGTCATCTTTCAGACCGTCCAAAGTTGGGGACTTCCAATTGTCCTTGGTAATTAGGACCGTTTGTCGCACTAAGGCCCCAATGTAATTAACCAACTCTTTACAGTTTTTACCAACAGGCTGACCCTTTACATTCCAGGAAACCTAAAAGAAAATTGTGAAATTTATAAGTTTAGATAATAAACTATAGAATCAAACAATTAATTAGATTAATTAGTAAGTATCTTACCTCAAGTCTCACTCCTTTACTCCTCTGGCGAACGATTATCTTCTTAAAAGTCGGTCCATGACGCCTAATATTTTTTCTTGGGCTCGGCCCTACTATCATCACTGGGAGATGCCATTTACCTGTAACAAAATTAGACAAACAAGTAAAAATGTCAATTCACAATCATACAAGTTTACACACACATAGGGGGTTTAGGGAATGAGGGGGTTGTAACTAATATCAAAACACACACACACACATCCTAACTACTATCAGAAACACACAAACACAAACACACACATACACACGCACACATCAGAACTATCAGAACACACACACACATAGAGGGGTTTAGGCAATGAGGGGGTTGCAGGGAATGAAGGGGTTGTGTTTGTCACAGTCATGTTGACAAGGAGAAAGTAAAACTAACATGTTACCTACCTTAATTGCAGGAACATAGAAGAATAAAGAAAACCTTAGCATATAAGTTTCTTTTTTTCTAAAATAAAAACATTGAGCCAGTCTTCATTTATCTAAAGCTTCAACTGAAGAACTAGTATATAAAGCATCATTTATCTAACCTAGTAAGAAAAATCATGCAGTTAAACTTACCAATAGTGTACAAGTTAATCCAGCAACAAAGCAAATGGCAAAATCGTATAGTCTCTGGTCACAACAAAGAAGTTTGTGTACGGAAGAAAACTTGAGGAGGTTGATGCAAGTTTAGTAAAAACTCAAAAATATAGTAGCAAGGAAGAGAGGGCTTTTACCTGGAGCTTGCACGGAAGCGGAGGGCAGCGCGCGCAATGGACCTCACGATGGTTCGATGATCCTCGCGATGGGTGAAGAGGAGGGCAGCGCGAAGCTGAGCTTAGGGTTTGAGGGAGGGCAACGCGAACAGTTACGGTGGCCCTCGTGGTTGTTCAGGTATGGTGGAGGGAAGAAGTTGGTGTTTGGGGGAGGACTTAGGTCGTGAAGGGAAGCAGGGAACAGTGTTTGAGTGTTTGATAATTGTGAGAGCGCGCGAGAGGTAGTTGTTGTACGTAGGACTTAATTAGGAAAAGGGCTAAGACAACGCGCTATCTTAGGTGAACCCTAAGACAACGCTTCCTTAAGCAAACGTTGTCCATACTTTTAGGTAGCGCTTCCTCAAGGAAGCGTTGTCTTAGGATCCACCTAAAATAGCGCTTCCTTAAGGAAGCGCTATTTCACATTCTCCGCCTTATTAAGCACTACGTTTCACTTAAAAACGCTATTGAAGGTGCCCTATTTAAGGCATAATCTTGCGTAGTGAAAGGAGAAAATATTAATTTTAAAAATTGAATCACAATAGTTTTATAAACCTTTTTATTGTCAAAATTTCATATAAGCATAAATACAAAAAAAAAATTGCATTTATAAGTTTAGGTGGGAGACAAAAATTGTCAAATTTATAGTTTGAATCCACAACGTGGTGTCTTTCATATTTTAGACCTATTCTTTATCAATAAATATTTTTTTTAATATTCAGATTCCACATCATTTGGGATATTGCCTTTTTATATAAGTGAGATTGAATTTTGTAACGTTAACAATAAAATAGATAATTACTTATAACTAATTATCCATTCATAATATTGAAAATTTTAATATAAATTAAACCTTCCATTTTAATAAAAATAATGCCTCATAAAAATTGATTAAATAAACCATACAATTCTTAAACCAGCCTAAAACATGACATCTAATGTAACCAAAAATAGCCAAATCATAAAATGACAACAAAAATTTATCCTAAACAACTATAGAAAATTTAACATGCTCCAACAATGCTTAATAACCATTACGCCATAATCGATCTTTAATAGCATACACTTAAATACATCGAGGTGTTTAATAGCGTTTTCCCAAGAAAACACTATTTTTAATGGATATACCTTTAATAGCGTTTCAAGAAAATGTGCTACAACTTTAATAGCGCTTCTTTGGAGAAGCGCTATTAAATATAGAGCAATAATAATGTTTCCTCAATCAAATGCTATTAAAGGAGTCATAATAATAGCGTATGCTTGAGGAAACGCTATCTTTTCCTCGTATTAAAACAAACGCTATCTCTCCACCTCCGAACGCTCCACTGAAGAAGAATGTGATGAAGCTCCTATTGACATCTCCACCTGGTTCTTCATAAGAAGAGAGTTTCTGCACTTAAAATTGATTTTCTTGATAAACACGTTATCAATCCCCATTACATGGGTTGTGAATGATTTGAGAAAGAAAGATTCAGTTTTCAAAGGATGCTTGTTTGTCAGAATTTGAAGACCTTCTCGGCGATGAAAGACAAGTAATTCTGCTGACTTGGCAAGTTCTCAAATGTTTGAGAGGTTGACAAAAATCCGGAGAAATCATTGTATGGTGGTTGTACTAAATTCTCAAGATAGTCAGCAGTGTTAAAGTTGTATAACTTGAAATCGGGCAATGTATGGACCGATAAAAGCTTTACGGACTTAATTACACTTTTCAAAGATATGTTCCCGGTGGATGATGTGCTTCCTAGTCAAACATATGAGGCTAAAAAAATATTATGCTCTATTGGCATGAGCTATGAAAGGATACATGCTTGTCCTAACGATTGCATTTAATTTCAAAATGAATTTGCATTGTTACAAATGTGTCATAGATGTAATGTCTCGTGATATAAGAAGAAAGAATCAGGTGTAAAGAAAGGTGCTATTGCATTTTCCCATAATTCCCATAAGACGCAAAGCACTTGACATGGGATGATGATGAAATGATTAAAGATGGAAAGCTTCAGCGCACAGGTTCTCCTCAATGGAAGAAAATTGATCATGATTACTCTGATTTACGGCAAGAAGCAAGAATTCTACACCTGGAATTATCTACTGATGGATATAACCTGCATGGTGTTCAAAGTAGCTCTCACAGTGCATGGCCGGTAGTTTTAGTGATTTATAACCTACCTCCATAGCTATGCATGAAGCGCAAGTATACGATGTTGTCTGTTAATTTCTGGGCACAAACCACTAGGAAATGATATAGACATATACTTGGCTCATTTAGTTGAAGACTTGATGAAAATGCGGGAAACAAGTCTAGAAGTGTATTATGAGTATGAGAAATAAAGTTTCAATTTGAGGGCTATGTTGTTCGGCACAATTAATGATTTTCTAACGTAAGGTAATCTGTCAGGATACAGCATCAAAGGTCAGTGTGCATGCCCTTTATGCCAATAGAGTACAGATAGGATGCGATTGGAACATTGTAAGAAGAATGTCTGCCTCGAGCTTTGCAGATTTTTGCCTTAAAAACATCACTACTGGTGGTGGAGAAAGACATTCAATGAGAACTCAGAAGAAGATAGAGCTCCTTCGTTGTTTAAGGGTGAGCAGCTGTTTGAAAAAGTCAATGATTTGAGTATTAAATTCGAGAAACCTTTTGCTAGAGAGCTTGTCAAAAGAAGGTGGAAGAAAATCTCGATTTTCTTTTAGTTGCCATATTGGAAGTCATTATATGTAAGACATTTCCTTGATGTGATGCATGTTGAAAAAGTATTTGTGATAGTCTCATTGGTCCATTATTCATTGTGCCGGGAAAGACTAAAGATGGCATCAATGCAAGGTTAGCCTTAGTTAGAATGGGAATAAGAACGGAATTAGGACAGGTAAAGAAGGGAAAACGTACATATCTACCTCTGGGGGCTAATACTCTATTTAGAAAAGAGAAAATTGTTTTTTGTAAGTTTCTTCAAACATTACGAACCTCATGTCGATAAAAGATCTTAAGTTAAAGTATCCAAGTCTCATAAGTGCCATGTTCTCATGGAGCACTTGCTACCAATCGAAATATGCTCTATTTTGGCCAAAAAAGTACGAGGGTCCATAATTAAACTATGTTTCTTCTTCAAGACGATTTGCAGTAAAGTGATTGATCCTAGGTAGTTACTGACGTTACAAGCAAAAACTTTTGTGACTTTGTGTGAGCTTGAAATGTATTTCCCACCTTCTTTCCTTGACATAATGGTAAATCTCACCATTAACCTGGTTAAAGAGACATAGCTGTGTGGTCTAGCTTATATGAGATGGATGTACTCATTTGAGCATTACATGAAGATATTGAAAGAGAATATGAAAAACCAATCACGACCAGAGGGTTTAGTGTTGAACGGTACATAGTCGAAAAAGCTGTTGAATTTTTTACCGAATACCTATCCAATATCGATCTCATAGGGCTTCCAAAGTCTCATCATACCGGAAGAACAACAAGGGATAGGATTACTGGAACTGAAATAGTGACCATACCAATGACAGAATGGGACCAATCACACTTCTATACAACGACGATGAGTTTGAGCCATATGTTGAAAAACACAAAGACATGCTTAAGAGTTTGAACCCAAATAAGAATGTGTGACACCCGGGGCTAACGAGCGCAGGGAGTGATCATAGGTGCAAAAGAGGAAGCATGGATAAGGAGCGGCTCCTGACAGGTTTCTAGGCGGAGGGACACATAAACGAACCGATTTCACACCGGAATGAGAGGTATCCTCAGACTATGCAGGTATGAGACTACATAGTTGATGAAGGCTTAAAGGAATTAATTGGTACTATCTATACTAACAAGACATGTCTTCTTTTCGAGAGCCCATCACTTAAGAACTCCAAGGTTAAGCATGCTTGACCTGGAGCAATTCTGATATAGGTGACCTCCTGGGAAGTTTTCCTAGCAAGCATGAGAATGAGAACAAAATACACTAAAGAGATCTGTGTTGGTTGTGGGGACAGTCGACAATTCGAAAAGCAACCCGAGACATTACAAAATGAAAGTTGGATAACAAGATAACAAAACCGATGTTTTATAACATGAATACGAGGTCATATTTTTGAATAGTTAGTTGTAAATCTTGATTCAGTTTTAAAAATTTTGAGATGGTTAGAAAAAGGTCCAAGTGTACATGCCTTCTCTCACACCAATGATCTAATTAACTTAATGTACACATTCGAGTGAACATGATGATCAGATAACAAAGCAAAATAGTGGTGTGACTCTTGTAGCTCAAGCTATGTATATCTTAAGTGCCAAAGACAGAAACCTCGTATATGCGAAACTGTCATACTTCAAGGTCATTGAACGCATACGGGAGTTGGATTACACAAGGTTTCGAGTGTCTATGTTCAGTTGTAAGCGGGTTGACAATAATAATAGTGTTCCGACTGATGAGTTAGGTTTCATGCGAGTGGATCTTAACCTCTATTTAATAGCGTTTCTGAGGAGGAAACTCAATAAGAAAATGCGTCGAGGTATTTAATAGTGCTTCATACTATCAAAGGAGATGCCATTAATAGTACGTCCTTGAGGAAGCGCTATCTTTTCCCCATTTTACAAGCGCTATTCTGTCACACGGAAGCGTTATTAAAGGTCTTTTCTGGCGTTGTGATACTCATCACATAGGATGCTCAAATCACAATATAGTCACTCATAATGACCTCAAAACATGACATATAAGTCCATGTTCCAATAAAGATTATCATATTCATGTCATTACATCATAAAACATCATAAATCATCATAAAAAAGGTCTAATAAATTCAACTAATTCATAAATTTACAAAAATCCCTATTTTAAGGTTTTGCGTTTACCCATGAACATACCACAAATCCCAACATGTATAAAAAAAACCAAAATCATACAAAATTGGTTTTCGCCCCCATAAAAAACATCACATAAGGCATATTAGAGGTCAAAACAAGGAATATTAACCATGAATTTTATGTCATTTCAAACCCGAATAGAACACCCGATTTCATTATACATGTTCATACCCACATAAACCTCAAAATGCGCGGAGGTGTTTAATAGTACTTTCCCAAAGAAACGTTATTAAAATATACACCGATAAGAAATACTATCTTTACCTCACACCTTGTTCATTAAAAAAAGCACTCCAACGTTTACAACGCTTCTTTGAAGAAGTGCTATTAAACGTGTTCCTATGATAGCGCTTGCTTGAGGAAAGGCTATATTTCCCCCATATTAAAAACAAAATGATCTTGGTGACCAACTCTATGCATGTTAGTTGATACAGTTGAACCCGATATTCAACCTTTAGCACATAGAAAACTGTCCATAATCAATTCTACCTTAATAACTATTGAACCAACGCACAAATCTATTGAACCAAAATCTCCTATAATCAATTCTGCCTTAATATCTATTGAACCAAACTCTCCTCTGTGTTCTTATTCTTCACACTCCAAATTTTATGAACTCTCGTTATCAACTAATCATATTCTTCATTGAGCGAGTTCCCTTTCTTGTATAGGAAATATGGAAGAAATGTTGCTCAATAAAATCCAGAATGTGAAGCATATAATAAATTCCAAAAGAGAGAATGTAAGGCACAATAAAGTCCAAAATGTGGCTTCGTGCTCCATCCTCACCTGAGGGGTTCGCTCTTTTGTTTCCTTTACTTCTTGCCTTGAAGACGTTGGCTCTACTCCTTTGAAAAGATATGAAGGGAGGATGTGAGGCATGATGAACTCCCATAAGCTGATTTGCTCCCCACGCCACTGGTCTTAGCATTAACAAAATTTGTCATTTTCCCAACACGGCAAAGAGAAAATTTGCCAAGAGCAGTTGGACTTATAATGAGGCATAATGAAGTCCAAAATGGAAGAGAGTATCATATGAGGAATTGGAAGATAAATTGATGGTTTCCAACTTCTTTGCTGATGCTCATTGTATTGGCTGGAAGAGATCAAAATATTCTCTTTGAGTTTATGGTTTTCCATCCCAATTCCCAAATTGTGTTTTGCATTCACTATGTTTTCACTATCTATTGACAGTGTTGTAACTCTTTGTTGTCAATGATGAATGTCTTAGCGTTAAACAATTTTGTAACTGTGTGTTCATTTTGAATCTAACTTTGTAACGTTGTATTCACTATGCTAATTTTGGTCCAATGAAAAGAATTTTGGGGTTTCTGCAACATTAATTAATCTAAGAAAGAACAAACCAATAGAGTTGTCGCTTTACTAAAAAAGATTATACTATATAAGGTTGTTTAATGCTTTAGAGATACAAAATAAAATCACTTTTTATGTCGTATTGTTTAACGATATAATAGCGTTTATCCAAAAATGCGCCGTTAAATGTATCAGCTTTTAATGATATAACAACGTTTCTTTAAAGAAGCGCTATTAAAAGGGACACTTTATAGAAACGTTTCTTTTTTGTGTATTATTATTTAATGATATAATAGCGTTTATCCAAAAGTGTGTTGTTAAATGTATAACCTTTTAATGATATAACAACATTTCTTTATAGAAGCGTTGTTAAAAGGAACATTAACGCTTGTCTGAGTAAACGCTATCATATCTCAATTTTAAAAAACAAAACACTCAAGTGATCACTATTCTCACCCACTCTTTCAAACTCGCGCTCGCTCTTAGACTCTCACTCTCTCTCTGTGTCCCTCTCTGCGAGCCCTCTCTCAATCTTTTCAGTCACTTCACCATCACCACCGAGCAACTCACTATCTCCATCTTCCGCATCAACTGGTAAGTCACTTCTTTTTGAGTCATTTTATAGTAGTTAGGGCTACTTAGGGTTACTTCGAGTTATTTTGTTGCAATTAAATGGCTTCTCATGATCACGCTAGTCCTTCCACACCAGCTGGTAGTGCATCCGTTCACACTAGTGCTTCCACCTCCAAGAAAACGAGGTCTAAGCATGGGCTGATGGTTATGAAGGAGATCATCCGTTCATGAAGCAAAGGAGAAATATTAATGGTAAGTGTCATTTTTATCATTTAGAATGGAACAATAAAAATGATATACTTTATCATTTTTATTAGGTTGAATGGATTGTTAAGGGTCAACCAATTAACAAAATTAAAGCAAAATTGACAAGTTACATTGAGGCCGTTACCAGAAGACTTGTCCCAATTACTTGTCATATGAGACGTCCCACCTCATTAAGTACCCTAACTGTCTAATCCTAAAACATGCAGAAAATTTAAAACTTTAAATGTATAGTAAATATACAACACACCGATAGATTTAAGTACATGCATCCATAAAGTACCTTCGTCTGAGTACACAGCTTAATGGCCTACTGCCTCCGCAACATCTGCTAAACTTAAATACATAAAAAGTCATACCAAAACAACTAATAAAACATGCTATATATCTCTCCTCCCAGCCTACCTCACCAAAATTACATCAAAATATAACACTCAAGACTCTCATGCCTACTGAGACGCACTGGCCAGGAACTCATATCAATAAGGATGATATGGTGGCCGTGAACTACCCTCTATGCCAGATCTCGCACTGCTGGGGTCTACAGCTCTCCCGTTGGCATCAGGTTCATAGGGAATACCATCCTCCTCAGGAATCGGCTCCTCAGTTGCAGTATCTTCTCCACGAACCGGAAGAGAAAACATACATAGAGAAGATAGGGAGATAAGGATCAACAACAAACATCATGTATAAAAAAGAAATCATAGAATAACATACATTAACATCACACACATCACATTTGAGACAACCCGCCGTCCCATCAGTAGAACCTAAGATATTAACTAATCTTAATCGCATAATAAACGTTAGCGCGCCTTATTAATACGAAGCGAAGCGGAAAATTTAGCGTGGAAGCAATCAAATACACGGCACGCAATGCTTCAGAGTGCACAGCTTAAAATATAAAGAAATATATCACATACAGCATTGCCCCATCAGTAGGGCTATAGTAATAAAGTACTACATAGTGTATATCAGTACAGACTGAAATCAAAATACATAACTAAGCCAAGAGACAGCTCTCCGGCTAGCCACGATCATTGCCCAACCTCTCGAGGCTAGGGTCCGTGGCACGTCCTCCAGCGTCAGGTTCATAAGGAATGTCGTCCAGCTCTTTAGCAACTGGTTCCTCCTCGGGGTCTTCCCATAAAATAGAGTAACACATATAGAAAATAAAGGGAGATAAGAAACGTAATTCATCAATATGGGAGAGGGGCATCAGTACAGCATATATATATACATCACACAACACAGATAACATATATAACACAACCTCATCCATCTCTTAAGTCACCAATCACAATCATGTCAAACATCCTTCTCTCATATAAGCCTATAGGAGGGATACTAGTCCCGATGCATATGCTGTCTTCCCTATATGCATGTCGGCCGATACATCACGTCCCCAATTGGACATCCCCGTCGGGATTATATCACATCACATCATATCCCGCCTCGGGATTTTACGTAACGCCCCCAATTGGACATCCCCCTTTGGGACCAACTGCTGTGGTATGAAATGTTATGAAAATGCAACAAACATCCATCGCAGGTTGATATCGGAACCTCACGCCTAAACACTCGTCCACGACCCCGACACATCGCATCACATCAACGTCAACATCACATCAGCATCAGCATCACGACGCCTTGCGTCTACAAGCCACAGCTCCACGGTCGGGACCACAACGATATCAACCCGAACAACATCATCGCTCACCATACTCTCATCAACACTCAACCAACCAATCACAATAAACATCGCAACAGAAGATCTTTCCAGTACAGTTATCATCATAAATTCAGGCAATAATTCATCAAACAAACAGTTTACCAAAACAAAATCAACAGGTAATCAATTAAGTAATTCAACACAATCAACCTCAATCAGTCTCATCATTCATAATATCAACTTAGCGGTGATAGCCCAGAATTACCTACACCCTGGGTTCAGGCACTTTATCCAGGGCTCAACCTCTAGTAGGGTTTAAGGGTTCCCCTACACAGATATATATAATCTATACTAAGCTTGCCTTCCCGACGATATTAGTTCTTTCTCCCAACCTTAGTGATTTCCTCGTGCAGCTCCGGCTACGACTCCGCAGCTGTCAGTCGGGTGCGTTATCGGATGTTCGAATCCTGTCCGATTCTAAACAACAAAACACAACCAGAAATCAGTACAGTTAAATTAAAAACTTCCCTAACCTTAGGACTAGGCCGCTGCCCCTATTTAATTAATTAGGCTAGGGATGTTGAAATTCTACCAACTCTTGGATCAATGATCCTTAAGCATACCTAAGACATAATCCATGATCAATTATCAAAGATTTGAACCAAAACTCCCTCAAATCAAAAATTTGGGGTTTCGGCCACCATCCAAAAAAAATAGGTGGAAGATGGATTTAGCTTCCTAATCACTTGGATTACATGATTAAGGAATGAAATAGGTGAAATCAAGAACAAAGAACAAAAACCCATTTTCCCCCCAAAAACTCACCCATTCGGACTTGAAAAGATAAATAGGTTAGAGAGCTTATTTGATTTCAAGCTCTTGGATTATGATAGTAGGGGATGATACTGGCTCATAGAAATTGGTTTGGCCTCAAAATAATTTTTCTACAATTTTCTAGAGATTTTTGAAGTTTGAAGCATAAACTTGAAACTATGAACTTCAATGGAGAAAAATAAAGATTGAGAGCTCAAGAGTGAAATCTATACCTCCTAGGTGATAGAGGAGGATGAGAGGATCAACTTTGCTTAACAAACTTGCTTGAAAATCCTTGTGGAAGCTTGATAAAAATGGAGGTGAAGGAAGGAAAGAAAAATGGAGAAAAATGGAGAAGAAGAAAGAAAGGAAGAAGAAGAAGAAAGTGAAGGGAGAGAGGAGAGAAAGAGGCACGAAAATAAGAGAGAGAGAGGGGGTGAGGTCATCAAAATCTTAGATATTTTAGGGACGTAAACGTCCTTTAGGAAAAAGACCAGGGACATTTTGGTCTTTTCGCATTCAGATATTTTCTAATGTCATAAATATCTAGATATTTTCTAGAAAAGTAATGATGACACTGGTGAGTCACTCCTATGTGAGGTGACTTCATGTTTATCCGTTAACAGGTCCCGTTAAATCCCTATGTAGCTCCGTTTCTTACGCGATTTAATATTTCGCCTAAGAAAGTCGTGATAACCTATTTATTTTGAACTTTTTCAAAATTGCCGATATCGTTCGCAATTTTATTTAAAGCCTAATTGTTTTGTTCACTAGTCAAAATTAGGTCATCTGAGCAGTAAAATCAAACTGTCAGTGTAAAACGCAGACCGAGCTCCGTTTGAGTTTTCGACCAAAATTTAACCATAGCTTCCTACGATAGCGTAGAGCGTGACTATGGCCTCGGAATAATTTATTTAAGTTTCTAGACCCTCAAATAAAATACAATTCCTTAATTACTGGTTAATTACTAATTAATTAAAAGATTAAGAAAATCGGGGTGTTACAACATTAGCATGTACACAAACATTTCCCACATATATCACTCATACTCATCGCCTATGCTATATGTATCTCAAATCTACATGTATGTCGGCCGATATCTCAAAACTCGTTCTAAGTCTCAGAGAACCTTAGTTAGTTGTCTAGGAAATGTTTTCGCTCGCTGTGACCAATAATATTGCATCCCCACTCTAACTCTCGGGAGGGGTATCTTGGTCGCCTCGGAATGTCCACCTGCGACGTGGAATACTTAGGGTCCAGTCGGGATAACCAAGCTCCAGTAGGCATCACGACACAATAGGATTAAACCCATCCGTCACATGTGATAAGGCCCGAGCACGATTACATCCCCAAGATCACGAAGATCGTCCCTTCCGTAATCCGTACCCGCACTCAGGTACACTAACCTCGTGTGTCTCATACCACACGGCTCGCCACTTGGCACATGATTATGCTATGCATGTCAACTATCACTTGTGCCACCAATATTCTCATCTCAATCCTCATATCACTTTATTTATGATACTCCAGTATCCATCACTTTTCCCTCACACATGCATCATGGCACTTCCATTCACTATCAATATCATCCATAATAGCATGCAGACATAATATTCAATATATCAATATACAACCTTAAGCATGTAAGATCATACAATCCATACTATCAAGCATACCATTCTAAATTTATAAACACATAAATCACATAGAGCACAAATTCACAATTATACCAAACATATCAATTATCCATCCAACAATAGTCGTCTAGCCTAGGGTATATTCTTAGCGGTGATAGCCCAAAGATACCTACACCGAGGGTTTAGGTTCTTTGTTAAGGCTCAACCTCTAGTAGAGTTTAGGGTTCCCCTACACATGTCAATATATGCTATTCTACTCTTGCCTTCCCGACTAATGCGTGATTCTTTCTCTCCACCTGAAGGATTGTACAATCACGACCACGAACACAACCACGAACTCAACACCACCACTGACACAACCACCACCACGCGGCCAAGCTCCACCACCACCTCTAGCAGCTGCGGCTGTCTCTCCACCACGAGCACCGTCATGATCCCAAACTTTGCCCTAATCATGGAAACAACGTGTAACCAAACATCATTAACCTTGGGGCAATACCAAAATCAAAGATATTCAAGAGGAAAAACTCAAAGAACACGAAGAACACTTGAAGCACGTCGATGTCGATGACGTCGGTATATACAAACTACGACATACTTTCAACGATTCGAGAAACTGATCAGTCAGATTTGAAGACAACGAAGATACGAGCACGAAGGTACAATCGAACTTGAGTTTCAATGCTTGAATCACCTCAAACCAAGCTCCAAGAAGCTTAACAATGGCTGCCTTCAGGTCCTCTACGTGTTTTCTGAAGAAGAGAGAATAAATTTCGTGTAAAACTCTTGAAAAATGAAGTTTCGAGTCCTTTTATACAAGGCTGTCAGCCTCACAACGTTTTGACGTGGAGAATCTCCATGCTTGAGGCTGGGAAAGCTTGAGCGTTCCAATTTCCCACCCTTGAGCGTAACGTTTCCTCGCCGCTAAGGCACCGCCCATTCGGACGCGCACGCATGCGTACTGACACGTGTCTCTCCACGCACTTACTCTCCATGCTTTGACGTGGGCTTTACCCATGCTCGAGCGTCCATGGTCAACGTATGAGTGTTGGGTCACTCAACATCCAAACGTTGGACACTGATTTAACCCGTTCTTTCACGTTTTCGCTCTTTCTGAACTCGTTCCAAGGTCAAATCTCTTCAAAATTGGACCATAGCTTTATCATATCATATAGATCACATCCAAACATTTAAACATAATTAAATCATGATTTAAACACATGTTGATCAAACGGGATGTTACGTTACCACCCCCTTAAAAGAAATTTCATCCCCGAAATTTTAACATATCTTAGAAAAAATGAGGGTACTGTTGTAACATATTTGCTTCTCTTTCCCATGTTGCATCTCCTGTTGTTGTGTCCCAAACCACTTTTACCAAAGGAATGTGTTTCCCACGGAGTTCCTTAACCCTTCAATCTTCGATCCGTACAGGTAATGCTTCATATTCTAAGTTTTCTCTTATCTGTATTGACTCGGGCTGAATGACATGTGATGGATCGGGATAATACTTTCGAGGTTGCGACACATGGAAAAAATTATGAAGATTGGATAACTTTGGAAGTAAGGCTACTTGATAGGCTACTGGACCAATTCGACGAAGAATTTGAAATGGACCGATGAATCAAGGAGTAAGCTTCCTAGATTTTAGCGCTCTGCCGATTCCAGTCTTTGGTGTAACTCTCAAGAAAACATGGTTTCTTTCATGGAATTCTTAGGGTCTCCTCGTCTTGTTACTATAACTCTTTTGCCTATCTTGTGCTGCTTTCATCTTTTCTCTTATAAGCTTAACTTGTTCCATCGTTTGTTGTATAACTTCAGGTCCTAAGATTTGATTCTCTATTGTCACGTACCAACACAACGGAGTTCTACACTTCCTTCCATACAAAGCCTCAAAGGGTGCCATTCCAATACTGGAATGGAAACTATTGTTATAGGTGAATTCAATCAATGGCAAGAAATTATCCCAGATTCCCGTTTGTTCCAACACACAAGCTCTTAACAGATCTTCCAAGGATTGTATTGTTCGTTCAGTCTGACCATCTGTTTGAGGATGATAAGCTAAACTCAACTTTAACTTACTTCCCAAAGCTTCTTGTAGACTCCTCCAAAACCTTGATGTAAACCTCGGGTCTCTATCTGATATGATACTCGAAGGCACTCAATGTAACCTTACTATTTCCTTGGCATAAATCTGGGTTAACCTTTCCAAAGAATATCTTTCATTGATGGCTGAGAAATGTGCAGATTTCGTTAACCGATCAATGATTACCCAAATTGCATCAAATCCTTTCAGAGCCCTTAGCAGTCCCGTTACAAAGTCCATTGGTCTGCCATCCCATTTCCATTCTGGGATATCCAGAGATTGTAACATTCCAGCTGGCATTTTATGTTCAATATTAGCTTTTTGGCACACTAAGCAAGATAAAACAAATTATGCTATTTCCTTCTTCATCCCAAAACACCAAAACATCTTCTTCAAATCTTGATACATCTTTGTTGCTCCTGGGTGAAAGCTTAACTTACTCTTATGGCCTTCCTCTAGGATCATCTTCCTAATTTCTATATCCTCAAGCACACAAATCCTTTCCTTATATCTAATAACCCCATGGCCATCTATGTTGAACTCTGAAGTCCTATTCTGCTCTATCAATTCTTTCATCTTTTGGAGATACTGATCAGGTCCTTGCTTCTCCTTAACTGTCTTTAAGAATTCGCTAGTTACTGAGGCCATACCCAGGTACATTCTATCCTTAGATACCTCCACTCCCAAACTTAAGTCTCTAAACTGTTCCAGCAACTCTAACTCTTTTACCATCATTTCAGACACATGCAAAGATTTCCGACTTAATGTATCTGCCACCACATTAGCCTTTCCTGGATGGTAATGTAGATCGAATTCATAATCCTTTATGAATTCCATCCACCTTCTCTGTTTCATGTTTAGTTCCTTTTGATCAAATAAGTACTTTAAGCTCTTATGATCATTGAACACACTAAACTGAGCTCCGTAAAGATAGTGTCCCATATCTTTAATGCAAACACTATGGCTGCTAGCTGTAGGTCATGGGCCGAATAATTCCTTTCATGAATCCTTAATTGCCTTGAAGCATAAGCCACCACTCTTCCTTGTTGCATAAGCACAGAACCTAACCCTTGGTACGAAGCATCACAATACACTTCAAACCTCCCTAAAGGATCAGGTAATACCAAAACTGGAGATGTAGTCAACTTCCGTTTAAGCTCCTGAAAACTTTGCTCACACTCTTCCGTCCATTCAAAGGTTTTTCCCTTCCTCATCAATTGTGTCATAGGCAACGCAATCTTAGAAAATCTTTCAATGAACCTTCTATATTATCCAGCCAAACCCAAGAAACTTCTGACTTCACTGACCGTTTTTGGGCTTTCCCATTTCCACAGAGCTTCTACCTTAGCAGGATCCACTGCTATTCCCTCTTTGTTGATTATATGCCCCAAGAACTGAACTTCTTCCAACCAGAACTCACACTTAGATGACTTCTCACAGAGTTGTCGATCCTTCAGAACTTGGAGTACAATCCTAAGATGTTCTCGATGCTCTTCCCGATTAGGGGAATAAATGAGAATGTCATCGATGAAGACGATAATAAACATATCTAGGTAGGGTCGGAAAATCCTATTCATGTAATCCATGAACACAGCTAGAGCATTCATCACGCTAAAGGGCATAACTAAATACTCATAGTGTCCATAACGAGTTCTGAATGTAGTTTTTGGTACATTTTCCTTCTTGACTCGAATCTGATGATAACCACATCGTAAGTCAATCTTAGAGAAAACTATAGCTCCCTTCAGCTGATCCATTAAGTCATTAATCCTTGGTAACAGATACTTATTCTTAATGGTAACCTTATTCAACTGTCGATAATCAACACACAACCTTGAGCTTCCATTTTTCTTTTTCACAAACAACACCGGCGCTCCTCATGGTGAAAAACTTGGCCTTATAAAATCCTTCTCCAACATCTCATCCAGTTGCTTCTTTAACTCAGCTAACTCCGACGGAGATATCTGATAAGGTACGATTGAAATAGGTCCCATCCCAGGTACTAGGTCTATGGCAAACTCCAACTCTCTTTCTGGTGGTAAACCTGGAACATCTTCAGGAAACACTTTTGGAAAGTCCCGCACTATAGGCAAAGATTCTAAGCTGAGATCCCCTTTCACATCCATAGAAAATAGCATCAGCTTGATTCTTTTGTAAAACATCTCTGTCATCGGCAGGCATTAATCTAGATTGCTTAGAAAATATAAGAGATTTCTTGGCACAATCTAAGAATACATGGTTAGCCGAAAGCCAATCCATGCCTAAAATCACGTCTAGCTGTTGCATGGGTAGACAAATCAGATCGACTAAGAAGTTCCTATTTTCTACTACAATAGGGTATTTCAAACAAACAGACATAGTAGTCAAAGGACTGCTAGTAGAAGTAGAAACAGTCAAATTATATGGTAACAAAGAAACAGGAAATTTTAAGTGATCCACATTCCAAAGAAATGAAGGAATGAGTCACCCCTAAGTCAAAAAAGACAGATAAGAGCTTCCCCGAAACTAAACACATACCTTGTATCAGATCAGGAGATTGAGAGGATTCAGTTTCCCTCACGTCAAACACTTTTCCCATAGATTGTGGCCATGCTGGTTGATTTGCCACTGGTGGTCTTGTTCCAGCTCCTTGGGGTTTGCTTCCTTGCCCTACTGCACCAGGTCTCTCCGTCATTCCTTGCCTGCAAAACCGAGTAATGTGACCAGACTTGCCACATCGATAACAAATCGAGCTCCCGCCTTGTCCCACCTTTGGACAATCTCTAGCAAAGTGTCATCCTCCACACCCGTGGCATCCTAGTGGTCCTTGTGGTCCTTGCCCCTGGCTTCCTCCAACATTCACAACTTGTTGCACTGGTCGGTTGTAAGGTCCTTGTCTTTGTTGAAACTTTCCACCTCTTCCCTTCTGATTATCGTTGCGAATTGGTCCATCGCTCCTTTGCTGGACCATTCTGCTATGGTCATGAACTTCCAATACTGTACACTTCTCCACCAATGCCGAAAAGTTACAGATCTCGAAAGGCAACATCATCCGCTTCAGTTCAGGCCTCAATCCTTCCTCAAACTTCCTACACACCCATTCTTCATCTGGATGTATCTGATAAAACTGAGAAAATTTTAACAGTGCCTTGAAACGCATGGCATATTCGGCAACCGACATTCCTCCTTGTTTAAGGTTCATAAACTCTCTTTCATTTTCATTTGGGAAATACTTATCCATAAAGCTTTCCCGAAATACCTCCCAGGTGATAACTCTTCCTTCAGCTTCCAGTATTTGTATGTTTGTATTTTATTGGAGAGTCTAGAGAGCGAAATAAATTAATCCGAGACCATAGTCAAGCTCTATGCTATCGTAGGAAGCTATGGTTAAATTTTGGGTCGAAAACTCAGGCGGAACCCGGTCTGCATTTTTCATTGTCAGTAGTGTTTTACTACTATCGAGACCTAATTTGGACTCGTGAACGAGACAGTTAGTCTTAGAATCACATTTCCTACATTTTCCAAAAAATGGGTCCTGACTTTCGAAAATAAAAATAATATAAAATATTCGGACGAAAACTCGAATCAAGAGGCGATTGAAGCTGTAAAGGGATTTACCGGGACCCGCTAACGGATAAACTTGATGTCACATCAAGTCACATCACCTCGAGAAACGTGTCATGACTCTACACTATCATAATGACAAATAAAAATATCTGGATACGGAAAGACCAAAATGCCTCTGATTTTTTTCCTTAAGGACAATTTTGTCCCTAAAATATCTAAAATTTTCAAGACCCACACTCACTCTCTCTCATTATCTTCGGCTGTCTCCCTTTCTCTCTCCCCCTCCATCTTCTTCTTCTTCTTCCTTCCTTTTTCTTCTTCTTCTTCCTCCATTTCTCCTTTTCTTCATTTCTTTTCCTCCATTTTCACTCAACTTCCACAAGGATTTTCAAGGAGATTTGTGAAGCAAAGTTGATCCTCTCATCCTCCTATATCACCTAAGAGGTATAGATTTCACTCTTGAGCTGTCAATCTCCATTTTCCTCCATTGAAATCTATGGTTTCAAGTTTTAAGTTCCAAACTTCAAAAATCTCTAGAAAATTGCAGGAAAATCCTTTTAATGCCAAACCGATTTCTATGATCTAGTTTCATCCCCTAATATCATAATCCAAGAGATTGAAATCAAATAATCTTCCTAGCCTAATTAACTAAAAGGGGCCGAATCCTATGTGTGGGTAAAGCTTGAGTTTTTGATTCCATTTTTGAGTAAAAAGACTTACTCTAGTGTTGTGTATACTTAAGGATCATTGATCCAAGAGTTAGGAATTTTTAGACATCTCTAGCCTATTTTAAAAATAGGGGCCGAACCTAGCTTGTGTGTGAGCTATGAGTTTTGCTTCAAGTTTTTGTGTAATAAGACTTACCCTAGTGTTGTGCATACTTGAGGATCATATATCCAAGAGTTGGTAGAATTTCAACATCCCTAGCCTATTTAATTAAATAGGGGCAGCATCCTAGTCCTCAGTTAGGGGAGTTTTTGATTTAACTATATTAATTTCTAGTTGTGTTTTGTGGTGTAGAATCGGACAGGATTCGAACATTCGACCGCACACCTGACTGACAGTTGCGGAGTCGTAGATGGAGCTGCATGTGAGAATTACTAAGGTGGGGAGAAAGAACTTTATCGTCGGGAAGGCAAGCTTAATATAGGATATATATATATATATATATATATATATATATATATATATATATATATATATATATATATGTGTGTGTGTGTGTGTGTGTGTGTGTGTGTGTGTGTGTGTAGGGGAACCCTTAAACCCTACTAGAGGTTGAGCCCTGGATAAAGAGCCGGGACCCTAGGTGTAGGTACTTTTGGGCTATCACCACTAAGTTGATATTATGGATGATGTGGTTGATTGAGGTTGACGTGTTGATTTGTTTATTTGATTATCTGTTGATTTATTTTGTTGAACTGTTTGTGCGATTTACTGTTATCTGGCTTTATGATGATATCTGTACGGGTGAAATTAATGTTGTAATATTTTGTTGTGATTTAACTGGTTGAGTGTTGATCAGAGTATGGTGAGTGTTGATGTTGTTCGGGTTGATACCGTCGTGGTCCCGACCATGGAGCTGTGGCTCGTAGACGCAAGGCGTCGTGATGCTGATCTGATGTTGATGTTGATGTAGATGCGATGTGTCGTGGTCCTGGTCGAGTGTGTAGGCGTGAGGTATCGGTATCAACCTACGATGGATGTTTGTTGCATAGCATATCATTACATACCACAGTATTTTTTGTCCCAAAGGGGGATGTCCAATTGGGGACGTGATACTTTAAATCCCGAGGCGGGATGTCTAATGGGGGACGTGATGTGATATGATGTTATCCCAACGGGGATGTCCAACTGGGGACGTGATGTATCGGCCGACATGCATATAAGGAAGTCAACATATACATAGGGACTAGTATCTCTTTTATAGGATTATCTGAGAGAATGACTTTTGAGATGGTTGTGATGTATGACTTAAGAGATGGGTGATGTTATGTTGTACATTTTAAATGTGTTGTGTGATGCATGTATATATATGTTGTACTGATGCCCCTCTCCCATATTGATGATATATGTTTCTTATCTCTCGTATTTTTCTGCATGTAATACTTTTATTTTATGGGAAGACCCCGAGGAGGAACCAGTTGCTGAGGAGCTGGACGACATTCCTTACGAGCCTGACGCCGGAGGACGTGCCACAGACCCTAGCCTCGAGAGGTCGGGCAATGATCATGGTTAGCCGGAGAGTTGTCTCTCGGCCTATTTTCGTACTTTCATTTTGGGATGTATTAATATACTCTGTATGTATTACTTTAATATTGTAGTCCTACTGATGGGGCAAGTGATGTATGTGATATATTTCTTTATATTTTAAAGCTGTGTACTCTGAGGCGATGTGTGCTGTAATTCGTTTTGCTTCTGCGCTCAATTTTCCTCTTCGCTTCGTATTAATAAGGCGCGCTAACGATTATAATGCGATTAAGGTTAGTTAACATTTTAGGTTCTTTAATGGGATGACGGGTTGTCTCACAGGCTCTAGCAAGCATCACGACATGATAGGAGCAACCCCATCCGTCACATGTGATAAGTCCCGAGCACGATTACATCCCCAAGATCACGAAGATCGTCCCTTCCGTAATCCGTACCCGCACTCAGGTACACTAACCTCGTGTGTCCCATATGGCACGGCTCGTCACTTGGCACATGATTATGCTATGCATGTCAACCATCACTTGTCCCACCACTATTCTCATCTCTATACTCATATCACTTTATTTATGATACTCCAGTATCCATCACTTTTCCCTGACACATGCATCGTGGCACTTCCATTCACTATCAATATCATCCATAATAGCATGCAGACATAATATTCAATATATCAATATACAACCTTAAGCATGTAAGATCATACAATCCATACTATCAAGCATACCATTCTAAATTCATAAACACATAAATCACATAGAGCACATTTTCACAATTATACCAAACATATCAATTATCCATCCAGCAATAGTCGTCTAGCCTAGGGTATATTCTTAGCGGTGATAGCCAAAGATACCTACACCGAGGGTTTAGGTACTTTGTTAGGGCTCAACCTCTAGTAGGGTTTAGGGTTCCCCTACACATGTCAATATATACTATTCTACTCTTGCCTTCCCGACGAATGTGTGATTCTTTCTCCCCACCTGAAGGATTGTACAATAATCGCGACCACGAACACAACCACGAACTCAACACCACCACTGACACAACCACCACCACGCGGCCAAGCTCCACCACCACCTCTAGCAGCTACGGCTATCTCTCCACCACGAGCACCGTCACGATCCCAAACTTTGCCCTAATCACGGAAACAACGTGTAACCAACATCATTAACGCCTGGGCAATACCAAAATCAAAGACATTCAAGGAGAAAAACTTGAAGAACACGAAGAACACTCGAAGCATGTCAATGTCGACGACGTTGGTATATACAAACTACGACATACCTTCAACAATTCGAGAAACTGATCGGTTCGAGTCGAAGACAACGAAGATACGAGCATGAAGGTACGATCGAACTTGAGTTTCAATGCTTGAATCACCTCAAACCAAGTCAAACCAAGCTCCAAGAAGCTTAACAATGGCTGCCTTTGGTCCTCTGCGTGTTTTCTGAAGAAGAGAGAAGAAATTTCGTGTAAAACTCTTGAAAAATGAAGTTTCGGGTCCTTTTATACAAGGCTGTCAGCCTGAGAACGTTTTGACGTGGAGAATCTCCACGCTTGAGTGTGGGAATGCTTGAGCATTCCAGTTTCCCATGCTTGAGCGTGAAACGTTTCCTCGCCACTAAGGCACCGCCTATTCTGACGCGCGCGCATGCATACTGACTCGTGTCTCTCCACACACGTACTTTCCACGCTTTGACGTGGGCTTTACCCACGCTCGAGCGTCCACGGTCAACGTTTGAGCGTTGGGTCACTCAACATCCAAACGTTGAACGCTAATTTGATCCGTTCTTTCATGTTTTCGCTCTTTCTGAACTCGTTTCAAGGCCAAATCTCTTCAAATTTGGACCATAGCTTTATCATATCATATAGATCACATCCAAAAATTTAAACATAATTAACTCATGCTTTAAACACATTTTGATAAAACGGGATGTTACATCATACCTGGAAAAATCCAGCTTTGGATGTTGTCAAAGAAAAAATTTGGATAAATGTACAGGTAACAAATTGGTACATTGTTTCCCAGATTTGCATTAATTCATTAATTGTTTGATTATGTTGTTTTGCAGACGACTTTTATTGTGGATGATCAACTGAAGCATTATGTACTACAAGAAGTTGACAAGCTGCACAAAGTATATAGAACTAACCTTACAAAGTATTTAAAAGATGAAGAAGCGAATCTCATTGCGGATCCTCTAGCACTGCCATTTAACATACATGAAAATGACTGGAGAGCTTTTGTATCTGAACGTATAGAAGATAACCAATTTAAGGTAATATCACTTATATGTATGGCAATAGCTATGTCTTGATCTAATTACTATTCTTTTGTTTCTACAGAAAGTAAGCAAAAAAATCGCGAAAGAGCTAAAAATCACAAGTATCCATATAGAGCATCACGTAAGGGGTATAAAGGCATTGAGCAAGACATGCTGCAGTGGGACTAGACAACACAGCAGTAGTAAGACCACCACCACCACCAGCAACTGGAGGAGAAACCTCTCTCATGATCATAGGTAACACAAGCACCACGCCATAAGTTGTGGAGGGCAGCCCACGTGACCGCGGCGGGTGAGATTGACAACAAAAATGTCCGGCAAGTGGTCGAACAAGTAGTAAGTAGGATAACATTTAATTTTGTGATTTTCATTTGTTATTGTCTTACGATAATTATGATGATTAACATTCTTTTCACGCTTATCTATGTCAGGATGCCCTATCACAGACTGGTGTAGGGGAGATACAAGACTTTGGCCGAGAGGACTTACTTGCCCAAGCATTAAAAGAACCAGAATACCCTGGTCATATCATGGGTGTTGGATTTAGGGTCACTCACAAAGACTGCGTCCCACATTGAAAGCGTCTATGGACAAATGACATTGTAGTCCAGGAGCTTAGAGGGGAGGTAAAAACACTAACACTACAAGAATTCACATTATTACCAAAGGCCAAAACCCGTCGTAAATGATAAAAAACCGTCGGTAACTACGAATTACCGATGATCCTGTATCGGTTGAAAATACGCTTGTCGGAAATGGTTACCGACGGCCTTTTCGTAATCGATAATTACCGACGGCCAACGTGGTAGGTAATGTTTCGTGTTTACCGACGGTTTTTATCGTCGGTAATTTTATTTTATTTTCAAATGTATTTAATTAATAATTATTTATATATTTTATATTTATAATAATTAAAATTAACATCATTAATAATTACCAATATATTTAAAAATAATAATAAAATGAATATAATAAATGATGGAAATATATATATATATATATATATATATATATATATATGTATCTTAGTACAAAAATTTAAGTAAAAATAATAAAATCTAATAGTTATCACGATAACCCTGCAATAGATCGTCGAACTGCTGATCATCATCATCAGTAGGCTACAAGCTCGGTTGAGGCTGAGGTTGAGGTTGAGATTGAGGCTGACTGGGTGTGATGTGCTGCATGAACTCCCTCTGTTGTGCCATCATGGCCTCCATGGTCTACAACATCCGACGCTCACGCTCCTCGCTCGCGGCCACAGCCTCCAACATACGACGCTCTCGCTCTTCAGATGCAGCCACTCTCTGCCTCAGCTCGACAATCTCGACGGACTCTTGTAAGTGGCGACTTCTGCCGGTGGACGCTCTGTTGTGCTGGGTATTGATGCTGGAGGCCCCTCGTCGGTAGTTGCGGGGGAGTTCTCCTAAACCATAAATGCGACCCATCTTCTTGCCACCAGAAACCTCCACCCATGTTTGAAGCTTCAGTCGCCCTTCCTCCTCAGGGTTAGCTGCGGTGGACTGAGTAAAGGCTACCTGAGACCTAGCCTGACTCAATATTGCCTCATACTCCTCCTGTTATACATAAACACACATTAAGGCGAGTATAATATTTTAACACAATACATTTTATAAAAAAATTTAAAAAAATAAAGGTGTTTTATCTGAGTGCGCCTCGAAAGCTCATCCACAAACTCGTTAGTACCCTTCCTAAAATGGGTACGATGATGACCCTCGTTCGGCAGTATGTCACGGCCATACTCCACAGCCTGTAACATAAGCAAAAATGAATAATAAACAACAATTAATTGACAACATAATAAAAAAATTAAAAATTAATGCACTAAAGAGAAAGTTTATGAATGTACCATCCGAGAAGTAACTTTTTCAACACTCGATCCTAGTATTAAAGGTTATTGCTTAATTCACATTATCTTATATTTGACAAAATTTCGGCAGCATTTCCCATTGGTCTCCAAGTACAGCACTTGATCGCACAACACAATCAAGTTTGCACCCAGAGAACTAAAGGAAATGTATTAGACTGAAACTTTGTCAAATATAAGGCATGTGAAGTAAGCAATAACTATTATACGAGTGAAAAAATGTTTTTTCCCCAAACTGTCCTCGTTGGACAATTCAAGGTTCAATACAATGAGTTGCACTTTCAAAGATGGCACATGCTCAATAATAATAAACCTTGAACGGAAAGCTAAGGTTTTGCTCAATAAATATCTCTTCGAGAAAATAAAATTTATTATTATAGCTAATGACAAAATTGATGAAATCACAACACTTAATTAAACAACATAAAGTTCATAAAAAATTGATAAATTTGACAAACAAACATTTAGTTATTTAGTTTTAAGTTTTATGAGGCATAACTATTTCATACTTTAATCAAGGTTTATTAAATTTTCAAATTTTATTCATACATTTAGTTTTTTGGTTTTAAGTTTTATGAGGTTTAACACCTGTTATTAGTGCTAAGAGAAATTAGTGCAATTTTTTATTTAACTATTTTTATAATTTAATTTTAATTATTTAATATTTTTATTTAATGATTTAAATATTATTAACTTATTGGTGTAATTTGTTATTGACTTATTTTGTTATTTACTTATTGGTGTAATTTGTTGTTGACTTATTTTGTTATTTACTTATTGGTGTAATTTGTTATTAACTATTTTTATTATTTATTATTTAACTTTCAGATTTTATTTATTAGATTTTTGTTAAGTCCAAAAATTCACACGGTGGATGAAGCAATAGCCGTTTCTACATCTTTACTTTCGACATCCAATAAAGCAAATTAATTTCTATCCAATGTCAGCAAGCAGAACGACGATGACTTTTATTGATAATTTTTTCAGTGTTATGAGATTTATAACTAATTATATGTGCTAACAGAATTTGATATCCTATTTATTAAGTTTAATTTCCAAGTACCAATTTAATCAATAGAGCAACACTCAACCATATCTAATCAATTTCAAATTGACAGTTCTAGATTTCATTTTTCTAGCTAAAGAAGCAACTCTGATTAAGTTAATGATCAATTGCCACAACCATAAGCAAAACAACACACCATCCATTTTTATACCCAAAATGAAATACTGCATAATAACAAGCAACTATACAAATTTGCCTAATATCAAACAAAAACACATTTGCCCAATATCTAATCCACAACAGAAATCTTCAGTCAAAAAAATCCACAACAGAAATCTATACTAAATTTGCCCTATATCAGCCCAATAATCATGCACAGAAATTCTAAGAAAACACATTTTAAGATTAAATTTGAACAAAAAATTTCAAGAACAAATCTGAAAACCCATTTAGGCACAACAGAAATGCTAAGAAAAAAGGGAAAAGGAGGGAAGATGTTACCTATTGCTGGTGCGGTTGTTTTGGGTGGCCATGCGGTGGTTGTGTGCTGCTGCTGGTGAGTTGGAGAGAACACAGAGAGGGGGAGGGAAGAGGGAGAAGGGGGAAGAGGGGAGAAGGAGGGAAAAAGGGGAGAAAGGCCACCGAAGAGTGAGGGGGAGGGAAAACCGAGTTGCAGAGAGTGAAGGGGAGGGAAGGCAACGGACGCGTATATGCCAACGTTACCGACGGCTTAGGCCGTCGGAAATTAATTGACTTAATTATCGACGGCCTAAGCCGTCGGAAATTAAGTGAATCAACTACCGACGGAATTACTGACGGCTCAAGCCGTCGGTACCCATTAAAGAGTCATTGCGTCCTGTAACACGAACAGTCGTTAACCGACGGGTTGACTGTCAGTAATGAAAAATGACAGCTACCGATGGCCTGGCAGTCGGAAAGTGCAGGGGATATTTGGGGCAAATTTGCGCCAAAGTTACTGACGGGAGTTTCTAACGGCACGTCGTCAATAGTTGTCTTTTTTCATTACCGACGGTCCACCCGTCGATAATGTGGAAAATAACTCACTCGCTTATTACCAACGGGCTTTGTCGTCGGAAATGACTAATTTTTCGACTGCCATTTGGCCTTCGGAAATAAGTATTCGGCAATGGCACGAATTCTTGTAGTGTAAAGCACCAAATGGATGAAAAGCAGCAGAGAAAGGAGCGATTCACAGGCAACCTGATGCTAATTGCCTCAGTGCCAAGGATAGTTGCACGCTTGCATCGCAGAACCTTCCTGAGGTAATTGTTCCATTTTGTAATACTACGTTTATAGATAATTATCTTAGACTGTCTCCTTAGTTTGTTGACATATCATTGGTTTAGGGTATCTCTACACGTGTGAACTTTATTTAGCAACCCTTACTCATTGCATGGTTGGTAAGGGAAAAGCGCAAAACGAACCTGGTCAAACACTACACAGCATATTGCTCCCCGCTAACCATGTTAGAGTTGTGATCGAGGTTGCACTAGAGGGGGATGCACCATTGCCGGTACCTATTCATGACGATGAGTCGATGAAAGTAGGTGATGCAATAGGTACTTTTGTGGCATGGCCAATTCACCTCATTCAAATAGGCAATGCTATGGTATGTAAATATATAGAATTCTTTATAATGTAATGCATATTTATTTCATTCGTTGACCGCTAACTGTTTCACTAAACTGCGATAGATTCAGCAACTTGCAAAAGCTGCAAAATCCAAAGGGGGTTCAAACCAAAAAGTCGGGGAACACAAACCTATCAATTGCGTACCCAAGGAAGAGGGCTTATCCCTCCCCCACTATAGATGGTGCAGCAAGTGTCCATCGCCCCCATACCACACATTGTGAAGCTCTTAGGCAACTCATGGATAAGACTCGTTCGAACAATATATGCTTGTAATATGGCTTTGATGATGAAGTATTTGGACTCCAGAATAGTTGCGGTATGCTTTTAGGCTATCCAATCAACCATCTTCTTCATAACACTGACCCTAGAAGAACCAGTCATACTCACATACATCAGGTACTTCTTAAAGCCCTTATAATTGAACAATGTATTCTAGTCTTTTTATTTAAACATTGAAGTTTTTGATAATCCATTTGTATTTTTTCATTTAAGGTACTTGTGGAATGAAGTGATGCTTCCGTCTCAAAAGACGATAATCTCGTTCTTGCACTCGCAAAATGTAAGTACTTGCATGGAGAATCGGATTTCAGAGGGATCGCAATATGTGTGTGTGTGCGTGTGCGTGTGCGTGTGCGTGTGCGTGTGTATGTGATGTTCTCATGCGAAATAACAGGCAGGATAAGCTGCTTATGGCACCTGTCAACGTTGGGTGAGTCATAATTTCTAAACTTAATTTACGATAATGAATTCTATGAAATGTTGCTTAGGATTTACTAACTCAACATTTTTCCAGTTCACATTGGATGTTGGTCATCATCAATGTATATCATAAGAGTGTTTATTATTTGGATCCGGCGCCTAATGGTCAACTGGAAAATCGCGGGATGATGAAAAAAGAATTTGAGGAGTAAAGATATGAGTTTATTTTCAACATAAATGTGTCTATCATGATTCAAAATATTTAGTCCCATGAAGTTTATTTGATTTTGTTAATGGTATTTTGTTTTACCGCGGACAACTTGGTAAGACAAACAAAGCTAAATATGCTCCCATCAAATGGAACAAGATAAAGGTATTAGGTCTACCTTCATCCAATAGTTTAGGAAAAAAAATACACTAATTTAACTTTATGCTTTTGCTTTTATAGTGCCCCCGCCAACCAAGCAATATAGAATGTGGCTACTACGTCATGTGGTTCATGAAGAAGATCGTTCTGCAATGCCAAACTACTATCCCACCAACGGTATGTCATTTATCTAGCTAGTTAGCTTAGATTTACAATGCAAAGTTCTTAAATTTGATCATTCAAATGTAGTTCAATTCTAAGTTAGTTTTATTCCAATGTTTTATTTTGTGTTACTTCCTTGCGTTCAAATGTGCTGCTTACTCAGAGTCTATGTATAATGAAATCAGGGAAGATTGGTGCGAGTATGTAATGAAGATATTTGATGAAACAAACTTAGGGTAGGGGACCAGTAAATTTTAATGGTTTTGTATATTTTTGTAAACAGTCTATCTTGGCATTTATGTAAACAATATTTTGTTAATAATTAAGGGTGCGTTTTGAAGAGATGATAGATAGCTTATGAAAATAGCTTATGGAAATAAACTTATGCAAATAGTTTATGAAAATAGTTTATGGTCTTCTCATAAGCCCTTTTTAGCTTATTTCTAAGCTTGTCAGAGAAGCTTACGATCAAAATAAGCAGTTTTTAGTTTATTTAAAAAAGAGCTTATTGAATAAGCGTTTAATTAAGCTGTGTACCCAAACGCACCCTAAGTATAGTTTCCTCTGAATGCTTGCAAGGGGAATGTGTATATCAACCAGCTAAAAAATAATATGACTTAAGACAACTAGGAAGCGCTATCTTAGTCCACACATATAGATGGCGTTTCATTAGTAACCGCTATGTTAGATTCTATACTTAGACAGCATCGCCCAAAAGAAGCACTATTTTAGGTCCAAAACTAAGATATATAGTGTTTCCAAGACGAGGTGTTATCTTCTGTAGTAAACTTAGATAGTGTCTCCCTGAAAATGCACTGTTATAGTTTAATCTTCGACAGCGTTTCGAAAGCGCTTTCTTTGGTTGTCTTCTTCGATAGCGCCAAGATAGATAGCCCTATCAAATGCCAAAAATATGCGCTATTAAATTTCAGATCTGTTGTAGTGAATGGACTTCTTTCTAAATATTAGCATGAATGCACTTGCTATGGAGGGCTTTCAAATGGAGGTGATGTGGACCATGTGGCTATGAATTGGCTGGAGAATGTACATAAGCTCTAACTGTTGTGAAATGAAGAATAGATGATATTTGTTTTTGTTCCTGTTTTTTTTTTTTTTTTGCTACATTTGCTACGTCAACACTGTGAAGAATAAATGAACATTGTTTTGTGTTTGAATCTGAAATGTAAATTACAGGGGTTTGATACAAATTGTAAAGACGAGTAGTTAGGTCATGAATAGTCATGTTTGATTCTGTTAATGGGGTGTTTTGGATTTCAAAAGCAGGATATCTAGTTTGGAGCACATGATGGCATGAATGTTTTTCTACCCTTCCTAAAAGGTGGGGAGAACTTCACTTTAATGTTGCTGCTGGATGTATTTAATATATTACTTTACTTATCGAAAAAAAATGAACATTCTCATTCTAAACGTTTTATCAAAGAAATTTATAGCTCATTCACATTTCTTTTTGGATTCCCCACCACCCTGTTTTCTTGAACCAAACCTAAAGCTTCAGTAAAAAAAATTTAAACATTTAAAAATTTAATCCTCTAAACAAACTATTAAATTTTAATTTAGTTTACTAACATAAAGAGTTATATACTATCCACAAATTATTCGAGCAATGTTACATGTCTTGAATTACAGATTTGGATCTTCTCAATTGTTTTTCTCTCTCAAGTGGTCGTGTGGAAGAAAGAAATAGATCCTTTACAATAGCCACACCGTTAAGACGTCACGTTTGATTATTGAGACAATGGTCTAGTTAAATGCCAAACTAATAGAGTTTTAAACAAAATAATAAAAGTTTTATAATTCAGCTAAAGAAAATTAAGTCAGAAATAAATAATTTATTTTACTTGATTAACTAATTATAATTTTTAATGCTCTTTCAAATTTAATATATTAGCTTAAGGTTTTAGTTTCCATACCACATCAGTACCTGTTGGATGCGCTTGATACGCGTCAAAAAAATCACATTCCAACAAAATCACGGTAATAATGATATTTTTGTAAAAATTTGAATATGAATTATGAAAGCTAGAAAAAATTGCTTCCACATCTAGGACCGTTCGACGTGATTCTGTCCAAGTGGCTGTTGATTATAACTGACTGTCACTTGATGTGGTTGCGATCACCGCGACAATTGTATATCTGGTGTGATTTCATTTAAAAAAAATACCATAATGCAATGGTGATGCGCGGTAGAATTGAACCGCATTGCAGCCGCATTAGCCCACGACAGTCAGCAAAGGACAGCGATTGATTAATGGTTAAAATATCATTTTGATTCTTTAACTTATTTTTTAGTTTTAATTTGATCCCTTAATTTTTAAAAGTTTTAATTTGGTTTCTTAACTTGTCTCTATTAACACAAGTTAGTCTTCTCCGTCAATGAAATAAGAAAAAGTGACAAAACTGTTATACGTGTTAATAACTTAAAGGATCAATTTGAAACTCATTTAAAATATAAAGAACCAATTTGAAACACATTTAAAAGTTAAGGGACTAATTTGAAACTTATTAACAATTTAAAGGACCAATTTGAAACTCATTTGCTTATGTCATTGACGGAGATGACTAACTTGTGTTAAAAAAACAAGTTAAGGAACCAAATTAAAAGTTTTAAAAATTAAGGGACCGAATTAAAACTAAAAAATAAATTAAGGGACCTAAATGATATTTTACCCTAGATTAAAAAACAAATTGTAAACCACAAAATTTTTTATGCTGTGGCAGCCGCTATCCGCATGGTGATAACTCCACTACCCACATCCTCAATTTAAAAACAAGCATTAGCTTTTAATAATTCTCCATTAATTCCTTCTTTTCTCAAGCTAACCTAACTTCACTACATATCTAACCAATTCATGCGTATATAAGGAAAATATTATTTTGGATAACTCAAATACAACACCTTCATGAAATATCGTGTCTAGTTTGAGGGTGATTGATTTGGATACTGTGACGTGGTGTATGTGTTATGCTCCATGTTATGTTCCGAGTGCTCAACATTAGTACAAAACCTACTTTCTGTAACGGTTGGTTTTGATTTTTTATTATGGTTGGATAAGCGTAATAGAAAAATGCGTTATAGAAAGTTGAAACTTTTCACTACGGTTAGTGAATCGTAGTGGAAAGTTAAATTTTTACTGCGGTTATGGTCATTACTGTAGTAGAAAGTGACTTTCTGGACGAAAAAAATCATCCAGAAAGTAAACTTTCTTGTACGGTTGTGTCATCCAACCGTAATAAAAAGTCATATTCTGGATGAAGAAAGACTTCCAGAAAGTCACATTCTACTACGGTTGTGATCATATCCGTAGTAGAAAGTAATTTTCTACGATGGTTAAGGTCACAACCGTAGTAGAAAATGTGTTTTTTTTAATAATCTCTTCTGTTTGCCTTTCATCCCTTTCTAATTTTTTCATTCAATTTGATGCAACCAGTCAAATCCAATTCAACAGCAATAATAGATATACCAAACAAAGTATATATATATATATATATATAATTCCTACAAAACCTATATGAATGTCAAACTAATTAAATACATTTAAGCTACAATATTATGATTTTTACAATAGCCAACAAAGAAGCTTGCCCATTTTTTCTTGATGTCCTGAATATCATCGTTAGATAGCGAAGCTGGATTGTTGAAAGTCTGCAAGTTCAAATAACATAAGAAAATTAAATTAAACATTTTGCTTATCAAGTAATAAAACAAACATAATAATTTAACTAACTCTTGTATTTTAAAATTCTATTAATAATTATCTCCGCCCGTTAAGAAGTAATACTGGCGGAGACAATAGTGAGCATATGTCTCATGACATAATATCCACACTCCTAGCCGCCACTTTGCCGATGAGACTACAAATGATAAACAATAAATTAATATAAAGTTATATAACAACTATTATATATATAACCTCTAATTAAATCTCGGATTAACTACTTACACGTGGGTAAATCCATTGAGGCTTTTTAGGCTTGACCCTACTTTTACCTTCCAAGCTATTACATGCCTGCATAGCTCTGTGATAAACAAACAATATTGATACATCAAATATTAATACATATAGATAAACAAATGTAATCTTACAAATTAAGAGTGAAAGAAGCTTGCTTACGTATCAACTACTTCCTTAAGAACTGTAGATGGGGTATGGTGCAATGAACACAAGAAGACGACTTCATTCCGGCGAGGGCAAAGAATGACTAACTGCCAATGATCATTATCGAGGAATGGGGCTAGATAACATGCATTTTGGCTGTTACGAATCGTTTGCATGATGTATGTCCTCACTCCCACATTCATAACCTTACCTAGAATCCTGCTAGGGTCCAGGTATCCATACAAGTGGCTGGTGTCATTTGAGACACTTAGGCGATGCATAGCCCTATAAGATAAAGAAATAAATTAATGTTAATTATAAAAGATTTATAGTTATTAATTATAAAACTGATTTACAAATAAAAGTACTTACGTGCACCATAATTGTAGAACGTTAACGCAAAGCCATTTATCCATTTATAAATCGACCATATCTTTCCCAGCGATTAGAAAAAGCCCATTTAATCCCTCGCTGCCATCGTGCTCCAAAGGCAGAAATAAATCACTACAAGAAAACCCGTTAATACCGACGGCTTGTTACCGACGGCCGTAACGACGTCGGTAATTCATGATTTTCCAACAGCTTAGGCCGTCGAAAAAAGTTAAATTTTTTTACCGACGATTATAGCCGTCGGTAAATTTATCGAGGACTAGGCCGTCGGTAAATCCGTTGGTAGTTTTTGACGCAAATATTCCCGCTCAATTACCGACGGCTTAATCCGTAGTTAAATTGAAATGTGACCGTTAGGGTATTTTTACCTTACCGATGGTCTAGGCCGTCAGTAACATTATCGACGGTTTAATCCGTCGGTAAATTGAAATGTGACCGTTAGTTTACCGACGGCTTACCTTACCGACGGTAAGGGTATTTTCACCTTACCGACGGCCTAAGCCGTCGGTAAACGTCTACTTACACCAAGCCCGCGTCTTCTCCTTCTCATTTGTCTCCCCTTCCCCCTCCCCCTCCCTTCCCGTTCTGCGTCTGCTCTCCTCCGCCGTCACAGCCACCAGCCATCGCCACCATCTCCTCTCATCTCCTCTGTATCTTCTCTCCTCGCCGCACCACCACCTGTTCGCTGCCTACCACCACCTCGCCGCACCACCATTCCACGAGCCACCACCACCAACCGCCAGCACCAGCTCGCCGGACCACCTCTTCGCTAGCACCACCTCGCCACTGTTTGCTATCTCCCCGTTAGACTTCTCCCCTCCACGTCTGGTCAGTCATTTCAAAATCCCCCATTGGATTGTATTGTTTTTCTTTGCATTACTGTATTGTTGTTGAACATGTATTGTGTTGCTGAAATTGTAGTTGCTGAACATGTATTATGTTGCTGAAATTGTAGTGTCAAACTATGTATTGCTGGTGAAATTATATGTTCTGTTGTGTAGGACTTAGGTTGAATTGAGGTTTAGGTTTTTTTTTTATTTGTTCTATTTTCCTAATTTTCTTTTAAATTATATTCATGATGTTTTAATTTGCATGTTTGTAGTGATAGTGTAGGGCTTAATTTCACTCGTGAATTTTTTAGGATAAATTACATGTTTAATTACATAAGATTTAAAAAATAAAAGATGTCACCATATAATACTTTTTTTTAGTTTAAGTTAGAAACATCGACCCAAGGACCTAGCCAAGTAAAATCAAATAAATAAATAAATAAAAATAAATAAATAAATATAATAAATAATATAATAATATAAATAAAATTAATTAAGATAAATTGATTGTTCTTAACACTTATAACAAGTGTTAAGCCACATAAAACTAATGCATAAATAGCAAAATAAAATACTAATGCATAGAATATCAAAATCTCTTACCACTTGTATTTGTGTGAAGCCTCATAAGAGTTATAATTAAATAATAAATTATAAAAATAATTAGCTTAAGTTAGAAACCTGGACATGAAAAAAATATCGGGTCGGTGATGGTGGAATCATTGCAAATTGCAGATGGTTCGGTAGCGGATAGTGCGATGTGGTGAAATTAATTAGTGAATAAAATTTAATATTTTAAAAATTTAAATAAGGTAGAAATAATAAATAATATTTGATTAATTGAATAAAGAGGTTAAATATTTGAAATTAAAATTAAATTACGACAATGATTAAATAACAAAATAGTTTAATAAAATAAATAAGTCCGCAACAAGGAATACAGTACCAATTTTTCTTATCACTTAAAATAGGTGTTAAGGCTCATATGACTTAGAATAGTTATTTGTTGGTTTGTTTGCAACTTTGAACCGTCCCTATGCACTTTACTCTATGAACTTGACTTTCAATTAAAATTATCTCACAGAGGTTAAAGTTTTATTTTCTAGACAAGTTATTAATACTGAAGCAAAACCTTAACTTCCCGTTTGAGGTTCAATATTATTGAGCAGGCGTGTAATCACATAGAGGTGCCGCTCATTGTATTAAACCTTGAATTGTCCAAGGAGGACAGTTTGGGGAAAAAAAAAATTTCTTCACTTGTGTAATAGTAATATTGCTTATTTCTAATATTTTATATTTGACGAAATATCGGTCCAATACATTTTCTTTTGTTCTCTAAGTGCAAACTTGACCGCAGTATTACGGTCAACTGTTGTACTTAGAGACCAATGGGAAATGCTGCCGAAATTTTGCCAAATATAAAGCATGTGAATTAGGTAATAACTATTAATACTAAGATCAGCTGTTGAAAAAGTTTCTTCTCGAATGGGATAGGGCCATACCAAATAAAGAAAGTGAATGTGGATATATCTAAGTTAGCGTGTTGTCCGAATTTAATGGTTTTGCATTCTTTTAACATGCAGAAGATGGATTTTTATCCTTCGAATCGTGGTTAGATGTATGATAGGTATATCCGGGAAGAAGGGTTCTGAAACGATCCTTTGTAGATGGGGTTGAAGAATTTGTTGCTCAAGCGAAGCGACAACAACGTTTCATCGATGATGGGGGAATTAGATGTTCGTGCCTTAAATGTTAATGTCGACGGATTAAGAGCGATGATGAGGTGAAAACAGACTTGTATAAAGTTGGGTTTAAGGACAATTACTGGATTTGGACTGATCATGGTGAAGAAGTGCCAAATGTTGATTTAGGGGTTGATGAGAATTGTACGGGTGGCTCAAGCAGTTGCACAGATATGGGATATGGGGAACAATTTGCGTCAATGCAGGACATGGTGGGTGATGCCCTCGGAGTAAATGAGGCGCATGATTACGATAACACTGAAGAACTGCCAAATGAGGAAGCACAAAGATTTTTTAATCTTTTGATTGAGACAAATAAACCGTTGTATCAAGGCGTCTCAGAGTCTAAATTATCGATGTGCGTTAGACTGTTAGCTTGCAAGTCCAATTGGAATGTTGCCGACGAGTGTTTGGATTATTTTTCCCAAATGCTTTTGGACGTGACGCCTGTAAAAGACGGTTTACCCAAAAATTATTATGAAGCGAAGAGGTTAGTATCCAAGTTGGGACTACAGGCTAAGAGGATTGACTGTTGTGTGAATGGGTGCATGTTTTTTTACGATAATGAATTCAGCAAAAATGACGGTGCGCTGCTTGAATGTACATTTTGTCAAGCGTTGAGGTATTGTCCTCGCAAGAACGGGACAAGTAAGAACAAACCAGTTCCTGTTAAGGCAATGTTCTATCTTCCGATAATTCCAAGGCTACAGAAAATGTTTGCATCAATGCAAACTGTAGGAAAAATGACGTGGCACTATGAGAACAGAACAAGTTCAGGCGTGTTACGCCATCCTTCTGATGGCGAAGCATGAAAAGCACTTTGATCGGGTACATCCAAATTTTGTCGCGGATCCTCGTAATATAAGACTTGGTTTATGCTCTGATGGTTTTACCCTTTTACCCTTTATATTCAAGCGCCGGCTACACCGTATTCTTGTTGGCCAGTAATTGTTACCCCATATAATCTTCCTCCTGAAATGTGCATGTCGAAACCTTATATATTTTTGACTTGTCTCATACCGGGTCCATCGAATCTGAAAGCTGGTATTGATGTTTATTTATAGCCATTGATCGATGATCTGAAGAAGTTGTGGACCAGCGTGGAAACGTATGATATTGCAAGCAAGCAAAATTTTACAATGAAGGCAGCTTTGATGTGGACCATTAATGACTTCCCTGCTTATGGTATGTTGTCTGGTTGGGGTACTCATGCAAATTTGCATGTCCGCATTGTATGGAGTATACAAAGGCTTTTACTTTAAAACACGGAGGGAAAAGTTCCTGGTTTGATTCGCATAGTAGGTTCTCTTACCAAGAGATCATCCATTTAGACGAAACAAGAACGCCTTCAAAAAGGGAGAAGTTGAAAGAGATGAGTCACCGCCTAGGTTTACACTAGAACAGATTGGGACGAGAGTCATGGAGCTGCCCAAAGTCAATGACAATGGTTGTGTGTCTAGATTACCAAGATACGGGGAGGTGCATAATATGACAAAAAGAAGTATTTTATGGGATCTCCCGTACTGGAAAGATAATTTGTTGAGACACAATCTCGATGTCATGCAGTATTGCTATAAAAATGGTTGATGAGCTTGTGCAAGTATACACAATCGTTTAACAAGTAATAAAGTGTAAGTGAGATCGTTCCCACGAGGATTATATGGTGAATCAAGTACAAGTTTGAATTAATGGTTCTATTCATCAAAATTAACAAAGAGTAACAAATAATTTGTGTGTGCATCCATGACAGCTTTGGTAAAAATAAATGCTAGAGCAACAAAAACGGATTTGTTAATAGAATGAGTAAAACAGCTACGGGGAAGTATTCTTTGCAACTTCAGTCTAGTTCAGTTATGCGTTTACAATGCTACGGCAATTTGTCTCTAGGAAATAAAAGTTTGTTTTCCAACAGTTTTGAGATGAACTTCACTAAACATCTCCTATTCTTAGGTCCATATTATTACATTAACGCCTCACTTAAGCTCGTTCCAGCTAGCCTAAGAGTTAGAATGTTCATTCCTAAATCACTCTTCATAATAATTTTCCAATTAATGATTTTATTCTTATCTATAAAACAGTTCTGCTACACTTAGCTTTTCCAACCAGCCGTGAGCTCAAGTTCTAACTAATGTGATAAAGGTCAATTAAAACACAACCAAATCAGATTTATAGATAATGCAATAGCAAATCATAACATAACATTCACTAGAAATCCATTACAAGTTCAACATCTCATAGCTACAAGAGGTTTAGCTCATATTGAGCTTACAAAAACCAAGAAAAATAAGAAATGGAAGAAGAAGCCATTACAATGGAGGAAAGAGAGAGAAAGGGGTGCAGTTGCTGTCCTTGCTCCAGTAGGGGAGAAGACGATGTCTGGTTTCTCTCCTGCTGTCTCCCTTTTAGGGTTCTTCTGCCAGCCTCTCCCAAGGCCCTTTCCTCTCTCATCCTTTTTGGGCTAAAGATTGATTAAGACAAGTGTCCTTGGCTCAGTTCCTTGATTTTAATGCACCAAACATCAGTCTCATGTGTAGGACACTGTCCTTATCAGCAAAGGACAACTCAATGTGTAAGAGAATGTTCTGGGCCTTTGTCCTTGTGCACAGTCAGCTTCAGCTACAATTACTACAACATATCCTAGAGCAACGTTTCCAGTTTAGCGCATAGATCTCCAAAAATTGTCCTGCACAGAAAACTCACACTCAAATACTAAAAACAGCTCCAAAAGACACCAGAACACTAAAACTTACAAAAGACTCTTATGAAACACACTTCACACAAAATCACACTAAAACATTAAAAACATAAACTCAAATTACTCAAATACCACAAGAACATAAGTGAAAAAGGTACAAATAAATCTTCATAAAAAGAGTTATCACACCCCCAAACTGAATCATTGCTTGTCCTTAAGTTATGGAAACAAAAGAAACTAAAAAGAGAAGATACAAGGTTTTCTAAACCTCCACACATGTGCTCAAATACATAACTTTCTTCTTTTCAAACCTATTTCTTCACAAGGCATACTTGACAATGCATCAACAATTTTGAAGTACAATCAAGCAAGCATTCATGGCTGTCCTCATTATCAACTCTCAGCAACATGCTACAGCACTACACTCTCAGAACCGTGTGTTCTTCCTCTCCTCTCAAGCTAAGATAGGTGCTCTCAATCATCATTCAAATGCATACTCAAACACAACCTTGACAAGCTTCTAAACACACCACTCAAAATCAAAACTGCACATTGCTAGAGGACTTTATTTGGATGCAATGAGGCTTGGGTTCAGGTAGGAACAGTTCTGGGAAGGTGGCTACACTAGATGGAGCTTAGGTATGCTTCCTCTTTTTGTTGCCTCCTACTTTTTTCATGGCCCAGCTCACACTAGTTAGGGAGGACTTTTTGATCATTTTCCTTTTCTTTTACTCCCTTTTTTTTTTTATATATAGGTTGCTTTTTACCAACAACAATTCAATTTCTAATATTTTACCACATATAAGCTACATAGCACCCCCAAACTTAAACCTATGCTAGCCCTCGAGCACCCCCAAACTTGTTTTACAGCATGTAAACCCAAGAAGCACACCAACCACTCCAACTAGTTAGGACATTGGTTTTGTAGGATATGGCTTGTAATGTGGCTTCATTAGAAACAAAGGGCTTGCAGGCTCAAAGGGGTTTACACAAAGGTAGTATCCAAGGGTAGGCTATGAAAACAAAAGGTGCTTCTAGCAAAAGCTTGTGCAGCAGAAATGTGTGCAAGTGTGAAAGCAGCAAGTCAAAATCAGAGAATTATGCATAAGACTGGTATTCACACAGAAAGAAGGAGAAAACTGTTTGGGGCCAAAAGCTCACTAGGTAGATCAGAATGCTACAACATGTGCCTCGAGCGTCAAACAATTAAATCCAAGCATACAAGCTAGAAAGACAACAATCAAGTCAAAATTGCCATAGAGATGCACTTGTGAAATATTAAAACCTATAAGCTGCATTAAGCAAAACCCCAGGATGGGGATGGTTGTGCACATGGTGAAGTAAAACATACAGGAAATTAAGCTGACAAAAAGAACAGGTGGGGTCAAGGTCCGCTGACCCCCACTCGCAACTACTTGCTACAATTTGAACAAAACAAAACAGTAACAACAACTTAAACCATAAACCAGAAGAAATAACCAAAAAGGGAAACAAGGAAAGTCCTGATAGGGTTGCTGCAATGCAGCAACCTGCTGTGATGTGCTCAAGTGTTCAGCTTCCTGATGCGGGAGCTCTTCCTGCTCCCTTTTGCAGTAGTGGTCTTCTTGCTTGTAGGGGTTGAAGTCCCCACTTCTTTCACAAAGACCAAGTCTTCTTGGTCTTCTTCATCAGTGGCTGAGGCTGCTGTGCCCTCTTCACTTCCCCTTGCCCCCTCACTCTCTGTTGTAGCCGGTTGGTGACCTATTCCCTTGGTGGCAATTTGTTCAGGCAGCCTATTCTTTCTTGTGGCAAGAGGTACATTGTCCTCCTCATCCTCATCAGAGGCAGGGTAATCAGCGGCTATTTTGGTGATCACATCCCGAAGAGGGGGTCTGGAACTTTCTTCTTAGGAGCGTGAGAAGGGGTAGGGGTTGTTGTTGTTGCTTCAGGTTCAGTTTCTTCAGGCTCTGCTTCAGTCTCAGCCCCCAAGTCCAGCAGGGGGCTTGCACTTCTCTTTCTCTTGTTGCTTCTGATATCTTCAGTGGTAGTGGTGGTGGGTTGTTGCTGTTGTGAAGGTGCTGGTGGCATCCAGTCAAAGGAGTCCGAGCCATCCGGGACTGCTGTGGCACTTGGACTATTATGCTGCTCAGGGGTGTGACGCGGATCAGGTAGAATATGCATTGGAAACTGTGGAATGGGGTGCACCTTCTTCCATTTGTTAAGCTCCAGCACCCGTTGCTGCCATTTAAACTGATCCAGGGCAAATTGCCAATATAACTGCTGCTGCAGCATGGGTTGTTGCAGCATTTGAGTCAGTGACTGTTCTAACCCTGCAGAGCGGTCCTGCTACTTTGAGGGATCCCCTAGTTCCATAATCTGCTCTTGGTCTTTGGCCTGGGTTGCTTTAGCCGAGTTGGATATAAATCGATTGATGATTCCTGCGTTTCTCTCCTCCACTTCCCCTTTTCGAAGCTCGATGCCACATCGCTTGCATAGGTCAGTGATAAAGCAGGGGAAGACCAATTGACCTTTTGTGCTCGTGGCACAAGTGGAGATCTCCTGCTATATCAACCTGCCCACATTTATTTTCTTTCCCTCCATGATGCAGTAAAGGATCACCAAACGTTCCTTCTTAACAGTTTTCGTGTATGCAGTGGGGGCGAGCTTGTGTCTAAGGAAGTGATACCAAACCTTGGCGAAGGGTTGCAACGCAAACCTTGCGATTTTCAGCTGATTGCCAGAAGTTGGGAGCCATTTCGTCCCTGGGACAGTCACAGCATCCTTCATATCAGTTAGTTGCTTTACAGTGGCCTTCTTGAGTAAAGGATGGTACTCATCGTCCTCTTCAGCCAGGTTCAGCTTTAAGTTGATGGTCTTGGTAGAGAAGCTGACCTTGCACCCCCTCACCATGGAATGGGTTTGTTCAGCACCTCCAATGTTCGCATAGAACTCGCGAACAAGAGAAGTGCAGAACCCAGTTGGGTGGCCAGCAAAACGTTTACACTTGTGTTGGTCAATCACTACAGCAATTTCAGTAGGGAGGCCATAAGAAGCCTTGGTGGAGATGGTGAAACCTTTCTCCACATGAGGTTCCCTGAGCGCAGTAACATTAATGTACCGAGCTGCAGCTTCAGCATCAACAAACACTTCATACCCCTCAGACTCATCACTTGAGGTGGGTTTGCTTTTCTTCACAGCGGTATGCTTTACACGAGGCATGGCGGAGCGAAGATGAGGGGAAAATATGAAGGTGGGGAAAGGAAGAGATTTGGGAGAAAACTGAAAAAGGTTAGGGTTCGGGTGATGGAAGCGGTGGGTTTGCATGTGGGAAGGGAGGGGAAGATGTGGGCTTTATGGAGAGATTTGATGGGAGAGTGATGGTGATTGATGCTGGTGGTTGGGAGCGTGTGGCTAGGAAGAGGCGCGGGTACCAAGGGAGAATAAATGGTCCGAGGGTTATCCTCCAACCTTTTGGATTGTTTTATCTGGCTTTTACCCTAACGTGACTTCTTTCCCCAAAAAGAAAACTAACACAATCCTGAATCAGTTACATGGGCCCCAAACTTGTTTCAGCCCAAAGCACAACCACAGCACCACCGAGACAATTTTACCACCTTCAGCCACAACTCCAACCTTTTTTTTTTTTTTCTGTTTATTGAGTTAGTGCCAAAGAAAACTAAAAATCAAAAACAAAAATAACAGCTAAAAATAAAGAAAATAAAACGTTGGGCTGCCTCTTAGTAGCACTTGGTTTATAAGTCCTCAGCCTGACTCAAAGCATGTTGAACATTCAAGGATCAGCCATTACTATGGTGGCCTGTGCCTTAGCAAATGGCTCACCCCAGTAATGCTTGACCCTTTGCCCATTTACCTTGAAGGTCCTACCAGAGGCTGTGTCAAGCAGTTCCATGGCTCCGTGAGAGTGGGCATGAACTATTATAAAGGGTCCAGACCATCTAGATTTGAGTTTTCCTGGAAACAGCTTCAGTCTGGAATTAAAGGGCAGTACTTGCTCTCCTGGTGCAAAGTCTCTCTTCTGGATCTTTCAATCATGCCAAGCTTTTGTCTTGGCCTTATAGAGTTCTGCCCCCTCATACGAAAACATCCTATGTTCTTCAAGCTCATTGAGCTGCAGCATTCAAGCTGCCCCAGCCTGGGCTAGCTCAAGATTGAGTTTTTTTTTATTGCCCAGAAGGCTTTATGCTGTAGCTCAATGGGCAAATGGCATGCATTTCCATAGACCAACCCATAGGGTGACATTCCTAAGGGGATCTTGTAGGCAGTCCTATATGCCGAAAGAGCATCTTCCAAGTGCAGGGACCAATCTTTTCTAGTTGGATTCACCACTTTTTCCAAAATTCTTTTTATTTCCCTATTGGACAGCTCAGCCTGCCCATTTGTCTGCGGATGATATGTTGTAGCCACTTTATGCCTCACCCCATATTTTGTGAGGACTCCATCAAAGAGCTTGTTCCAGAAGTGTGTACCTTCATCACTGATAAATGCCCTTGGTGTGCCAAATCTTGTAACAATCTACTTTTGAACAAACTTCACAACAGATCTAGCATCATTTGTGGGGAGAGCTACAGCCTCCACCCATTTTGACAGATAGTCTACAGCCACCAGAATATATAAATTTCCAAAGGAAGGGGGGAAGGGACCCATGAAGACTATGCCCCAAACATCAAACAACTCTACTTCCAAGATGGAATTGAGGGGCATCTCGTTTCTATCTGAAATATTTCCTACCCTTTGGCATCTGTTGCAACCCTTGGCAAAGCAGTAAGCATCTTTAAATAATGTAGGCCAAAAGTAACCAACCTGGAGGACTTTAGCAGCCGTCCTCATTCCTCCAAAATGTCCCCCCACATGGGGATGAATGGCAATGTAAGAGAATAGCCGGGACTTCTGTTTCTGCCACACACCTTCTAAGCAAATTGTAATCACAATGCTTGTACAAGTATGGCTCGTCCCAGCAGAACTGCTTTGCCTAATGGAAGAACCTTTTTCTTTGTTGTGGACTGACATCTGCAGGGACAATTCCACTGGCCAGATAGTTCACTAGGTCAGCATACCATGGTGTTTCAGCATCTTCCATATACAGCAACTGCTCATCAGGGAACAGTTCTTTGATCTTAGAATTCTTTGTGGCCTCATTTCCCTCAGATAGTCTTGACAAATGGTCTGCCACCTGATTCTCAGCTCCCTTCTTATCCCTAATTTCCAAGTCGAACTCTTGCAACAAAAGCACCCACCTAATCAGTCTTGGCTTTGCATCTTTCTTGGCAATTAAGTATTTGATGGCAGCATGATCAGTATAGACAATCACCTTTGTGCCAACAAGGTAGGATCTGAACTTGTCAAAGGCAAACACAACAGCCAACAACTCTTTCTCTGTAGTGGTGTAGTTCAATTGAGCTTCGACCAATGTTTTGCTGGCATAATATATAGAGTGAAATACCTTATCTTTCCTCTATCCCATTGCGAAGTCACTAGCATCACACATCAACTCAAATGGCATAGACCAATCGGGAGCAATTATGACTGGTGCAGTAATTAGGGCCTTCTTCAGAATTTCAAATGCTTCCAAACAGGTTGGTGTAAAATCAAAGATTCTATCATGCTTTAGCAACTGGCATAGAGGATTGGAGATTTTGGAGAAATCCTTAATGAATCTTCTATAGAAACCAGCATGTCCTAAGAAACTTCTCACTCCTTTAACTGAGGTAAGTCGTGGCAGCTTTTCAATGACCTCTATTTTGGCTTTGTCTACCTCCATACCCTTCTTAGACACCTTGTGACCCAACACAATTCCTTCTTGAACCGTAAAGTGACATTTTTCCCAATTTAACACCAAATTAGTTTCCTCACAACGATCCAAGACCTGTTCCAGATTTTCAAGGCATTCCTGGAATTACTCTCCAAACATTGAGAAGTCATCCATAAAAATTTCCATAGATTTCTCAATAACATTCGAGAATATGGCCATCATGCATCGTTGGAGCGTTGCTGGGGCATTACAGAGGCCAAATGGCATCCTTCAAAAGGCAAAGGTGCCATAGGGACAAGTAAAGGTAGTCTTTTCTTGATCTTCGGGTGCTACAGCAATTTGATTGTAACCAGAGTATCCATCCAAAAAGCAGTAGAACTCCTTCCCAGAAAGTCTATCCCACATTTGATCAATAAAAGGCAAGGGAAAGTGATCTTTTCTGGTGGATTTATTAAATTTTCTATAATCCATACAAATCCTTCACCCTGTGACTGTTCTGGTGGGGATTAGTCCATTTTTCTTGTTAGCCACAACTGTTATTCCCCCTTTCTTTGGTACACACTGGATTGGACTTACCCACACACTGTCAGAAATGGGATTATCCCAGCATCCAGCCATTTGATGACCTCCTTCTTTACCACATCCTTCATGATAGGATTCAGTCTCCTATGGCTCTCTACACTATTCTTGGCTTCAGGCTCTAGCAATATTCGATGCATACACACAGTAGGACTAATGCCTTTGATATCTGCCATTTGCCAACTGATTGCTTTCTTATGTCGTCTCAAGGTTTCTATCAAACTGTTCTCTTGATTGGTAGTTAGGAAAGATGAAATAATCACAGGCAAGGTTTCCATAGCTCCCAAATAAACATATTTCAAATGAGCTGGGAGCTGTTTTAGCTCCAGAATAGGTGGCTTCACAACTGAAGGTATGTTGTCCTTGAAAGTCTCATCAGTGACTTCCAATGACTCAAATTTTCTAGCCCACATAGGTTGCCTTGCAGTGCAATCCTTTATTTCAGAAAGTTCTTCCAACAAGTGATCATCAATACCAGATTCATACTCATCATCACTCAATTCTGTTCTTCCTGTCAGGAACTGTCTTTGCAACAAATCATCGAATAACTGCAAAACGAACATTCTTCCACTCCTTCGTTAGGATACCTTAAGGCATTGAACACATTGAAAGTCACATGTTGCTCATTAACCCTCATGGTCAACTCTCCCTTCTGTACATCAATGAGAGTTCTTCCTGTAGCAAGGAAGGGCCTACCCAGAATAATAGGAACTTCCCTACCTGCTTCACAGTCTAAAATAATAAAGTCCACTGGGAACACAAACTTATCTACTTTTTTCGACACATCATCGATCTTTCCTTCTGGATATGCAATAGACCTGCCTACTAGTTGAAGTGTCACAGACTCACAGTGGTAGGCCTAACATCCCCAATGCCCATTTGTTTAAAAATCGACATAGGCATTAAGTTGATGCTAGCACCTAAATCACATAGTGCTCTGCCACAGTAGGTATCTCCAATAGAACAGGGAATGGTGAAACTTCCCGGGTCTTTAAACTTGGGAGGTACTTTGGCTTGGAGCATCAAGCTGCATTCCTTTGTCATGGCAATTATTTCAAACTCCCCAAGCCTTCTCCTCTTTGTTAACACAGCTTTCATGAACTTTGTATAATTAGGCATATGCTGCAAAGCTTCAACCAAAGGTATATTGATGTGAAACTGCTTTAGAATCTCCATGAACTTGCTAAACTGCTTGTCTTGTTGTACTTTCCTCAACCTATGACGAAAAAGGGGGATGGTCTTTTTGGACTAAATTTAGGCAAGGGCTCAGCTTCTGGAACAGCCTCAACCTTCTTAGCAGTTCTCTTAGCTGTCTTCTCAACATTTTCACCAGTTGCTGGAATAGTCTCTGTTTCTTCAGTTTGCACTTTGCTCTTTTTCTCTACCATGGCTGGTAACTCAGTTCCACTTCTCAAGTGTATTGCTTTGCAGTGGTCCTTACCATGAGGGTTTGAGGATAAAGGAGTTTCAGTAGAAGATGGCAGAGTGCCACTGGGTCTGCTGTTCAATGCATTGGCCAGCTGGCCTACCTGATTCTCAAGGTTCCTCATGGATACTCCTTGATTCTGGAATTGTGCCTTAGTTTCTGACATTAATGCCTTTAAGACAGCTTCCAAGGACATTTCTTGATTTGCCAGTTGTGGATCTGGAAGGAAAGTTTGAGTTCCCTGGCAGAGCATTAGCATTGTTATTCCACGAAAAATTTTGAGGTTGCCTGTTCCCTAGATTTTAGGTATTGAAATAGGGTTTATCCCCCCTGTTGCTGCTGTAGTTCACACAATTAACAGATGCAAGATTGCTGAAACAGTCCTCAAACAAATGTTCTCCTCCACAATACACACAAGAAACAGTTTCAGCTTGGTGCACCTGTTGTTCATTTACCACTGGTTCAGTTACCGTTGCTTGAGCTGTTTGGTTACTCTTGTTTGTAATCGCTAGGTTTTTCACCATGTTAGTTAAGGAAGCCAACTGAGCAGTAAGTGCTATAACTCCACTCACTTCATGCATTCCTGCAGCAGTTGTGCTTTTTCCAGAGGTAAGCCTAGCAGTAGGCCACTGATAACTGTTAGCAGCAATACTTTCAATCAATTCATATGCTTCATTATAGGACTTGTTCAGAAGAGTGCCTCCTGCAGAGGCATCAAGCATCATTCTTGCAGATGGCAACACTCCATTGTAAAAGTGCTCCATCTGAATGCATATTGGAATGCTGTGATGGGGGCATCTCTTTAAAAGCTCCTTAAATCTCTCCCAAGCTTCATATAAAGGCTCATCATCAAGTTGCTTAAAGGAGGTTATATCATTTCTCAGCTTCGCATTCTTCATAGGAGGAAAGAATTTGGTCAAAAACTTTTCAGCCATCCTATTCCATGTATTAACAGAGTTAGATTCCATAGAATTTAGCCAGTTCTTAGCCTTGCCAGCCAAAGAGAATGGGAACAGTCTTAATCTGAAGGAATCATCAGTGACTCCTAGATTTATGAAATTATTAGCCACAGTCAGGAACTGCTTCAAATGCAAATGAGGGTCCTCGGTTGCAGCACCACTGTACTGCCCAATTGCTTGCAGCATCTGGAACATGACAGGCTTGAACTCAAAATGCCCAGCTGTTATTTCGGGCACCACTATGCCTGTGTTCATTGTTGTCGGATCAAACAGGGCATCACCTTTGATAGAACTGGTTCTATCATTAGCTAAAGCCATGCTATTAGGTTCATCACCCATTTCAGAGTTGTTAGAACTAGTGGCACCGGAGGAGTAGTCAAGGGTATCAGGAATCAATCTCCCCAACTCGACTAAGCCCTGGTTCTTCCTGTTCAACCTTCTGAATGTTCTTTCGATTTCCAGGTCTAGTTGTAACTCAGGAGCGCTATGCCTGCGCGTACAGAGTAAAGTACCTGTTGCTATAGCAAAACACTCCACAGATCAGTTGTCTCAACTAATAGAACTATCGATTTAAAACTTGTCCATTAAACATCATTACAATCCCCGGCAATGCCGCCAAAAACTTGTTGCTATAAAAATGATTGATGAGCTTGGGCAAGTATACACAATCGTTTAACAAGTAATAAAGTTTAAGCGAGATCGTTCCCACGAGGATTATATGGTGAATGAAGTACAAGTCTGAATTAATGGTTCTATTAATCAAGATTAACAAAGAGTAACAAATAATTTGTTTGTGTGTATCCAGGACAGCTTTGGTAAAAATAAATGCTAAAGCAATAAAAACAGATTCGTTAATAGAATGATTAAAACAGCTACGGGGAAGTATCCTTTGCAACTTCAGTCTAGTTCGGTTACGCGTTTGCAATGCTACGGTAATTTGGCTCCAGGAAATAAAAGTTTGTTTTCCAATAGTTCTAAGATAACTTCACTAAACGTCTCTTATTCCTAGGTCCATATTAGTTAGATTCACGCCTCACTTAAGCTCGTTCCAGCTAGCCTAAGAGTTAGAATGTTCATTCCTAAATCACTCTTCATAATAATTTTCCAATTAATGATTTTATTCTTATCTATAAAACAGTTCTGCTATACTTAGCTTTTGCAAGCAGCCGTGAGCTTAAGTTCTAACTAAGATGATCAAGCTCAATTAAAACACAACCAAATCAGATTTATAGAAAATGCAATAGCAAAGCATAACATAACTTTCACTAGAAATCCATTACAAGTTCAACATCCCATAGCCACAAGAGGTTTAGCTCATATTGAGCTTACAAGAATCAAGAAAAATAAGAAATGGAAGAAGAAGCCATTACAATGGAGAAAAGAGAGAGAAAGGGGCGCAGCTGCTATCCCTGCTCCAGTAGGGGAGAAGAAGATGTCTGGTCTCTTTCCTGCTGTCCCCCTTTTAGGGTTCTTCTGCCAGCCTCTCCCAAGGCCCTTTCCTCTCTCATCCTTTTTGGGAGAAAGATTGATTAGGACAAGTGTCCTTGGCCCAGTTCCCTGACTTTAATGCACCAAACATCAGTCCCACGTGTAGGACACTATCCTTATCAGCGAAGGACAACTCAATGTGTAAGAGAATGTTTTGAGCCTTTTTCCTTATGCACAGTCAGCTTCAGTTACAATTGCTATAGCACATCCCAGAGCAACGTTTCCAGTTTCGCGCATAGATCTCCAAAAATTGTCCTGCACAGAAAACTCACACTCAAATACTAAAAACAGCTCCAAAAGACACCAAAACACTAAAACTTACAAAAGACTCCTATGAAACACACTTCACACAAAATCACACTAAAACATTAAAAACATAAACTCAAATTACTCAAAGACCACAAGAACACAAGTGAAAAAGGTACAAATAACTCTTCATAAAAAGAGTTATCACATGCACATAGAGAAGAATTTTTTTGACAACATATTCCACACAGTCATGAATGTGAGTGGCAAGACCAAAGATAATGAGAAGGAAAGAATGGACTTAGCTTTTTACTGTAGGCGACCAGACTTAGAGCTGAAGCAGCATGCTAATGGGAAAATATTAAGCCCAAAGCTAATTATAGTTTATCTTCTGAGGAAGCAAAGTTAGTTTGTGAGTGGATAACAGAACTAAGGATGCCAGATGGTTATTCTTCGAATTTGGCAAGATGTGCCGATGTCAGCAAGGGAAGGATGCATGGGATGAAAAGCCATGATTGTCATGTATTCATGGAAACTTTACTTCCTATTGCTTTTAGTTTGATGCCAGTACATGTCTTGAATCCCTTACTGAATTGAGTCAATTCTTTAAGGATTTGTGTTCTGCAACGTTAAGGGACGATGAATTGATAAGGATGGAGCAGAACATTCTAATCATTTATGCAAGTTGGAGAGAATATTTCCCCCCGGCTTATTTGATTGCATGGAACATCTCCCAGTTCATCTCGCATATGAAGCAAGGCTTGGTGGACCTGTTCAATATAGGTGGATGTATCCATTTGAAAGGTATATATAACTATCATACAATTTTAAATAGATTTGTTTCCATTTGAAATTACATGTAATATATATAAGTATCAATGTGTTATTTTATAGATTCATGGGTGATTCAAAACGAACGGTGAAAAATAAGACTAGGGTTGAAGGATCAATTTGTGCATCTTACTTACATCGCGAGACAACTCATTTTTTTGTTCTCATCATTTCAACAACTTCATGTTGTCATCGAGAAATAGTAGGAATGAAATGGAAAATGAAAGTGAAAGACATCCGTTAGCCTTGTCAGTCTTTTGTCAGCCGGGTCGTCATTCCGGGATGGAGTTGACCCATTGGTTAACAGATGCAGAAAGGAAGTCAGCTCAGGTCCATGTGTTGATTAATTGCATTGAAGTTAAGCCATACCTTGAGTATGTATTGCATATCTTTTTCTTTCAATTACATGAAATAATAAATATTACTATGCTAAAAATATGAATTGTCCAACTTGTACAGAGCATTCTTGTTATCTGAAAACAAAAGTGAGCAAGAACAGTCTGCACGTATACATGCAGATTTTCCAATGTGGTTTAGGCAACAAGTAAGTATATTCAAATTATGTACATAGGATTACATAATTTTTTTGCATCTAACAAAAAGAATTTATCCATACGTAGGTTTCCCATGAGGCACCAACTCCTCTTAACAGACACTTAAGGAAATTATCCGACGGTCCGTATTCATGTGTCAAAGAATGGCACACATTCTTCGTGAACGGGTACAAATTTCATACCCATTCATACAACGGGGTTTATGTGAAGGGCATCACAGAAGGGGGTGAAGATGACTTCTACGGAGTAATCCAACATATATATATGAATTGGCGTATACTACTTTAGACTATACTAAAAGAATAGTTCTATTTTATTATAATTGGTTTGATCCATCCATCAGAGGCACAAAATTAAATCCCAAATATAATATGGTGGACATTTGCATGGGTAGCAGATATCAGAACTTTGATTCGTTTATCCTAGCACAGAATGTGAGACAAGTGTATTATGTCCCGTACCCAGAGGACAAACGAGGTTGGTGTGTCGTCATCAAGACGAAACCAAGGGGTCGCATTGAAGCTGATGATCTGCAGGAAGATGTGCCTTATCAAGTGGATGAAATGTCTCATGTAAATGAAGGCATTGAAGTTGAGCGTATTGTTGGTTTACGAGACTTGAAAGCTGCTAGAAGAAGTGGATATTGAAAACTTGTCATCCGTTTAGGAGCATTTGGATGAAGAAGACGAAGTCATTGATTCAGGATAAGAAAATATTGAAATCTGAAGATGATGGAGACTTTTTGTCAAATTCTGAATAAAACTTAAAATCATGTAACCTTTATAATTAGATCATGTAACTTGTCAAAACTATGAATGGAACTTAGATAATTATTGTTCTTAGATGATTATTCGTAATTATTTTATTATGTTATTATTTTATTATTTCATCCTTACATTAAATTACTTTATAGACACATGGCATCTGGAGGACGTGATCCACCGCCATCCATAGCACCCACAGGTGGTAAGGGTAAGGGTGTCGACACTGCTTCTGGTTCGACTCATCGTCGGACTAGGGCACCTCGCATTGTTACTCGTGACGTTGCAGACGGTTTCGTGTCTATCCCTTCCACATCTGTCCCTGCTGTGTCTGCACTCCCATCACGCCCGCCTGCACCTACACAGCGACCACATACACCGCGGTCAGAACCGCCTCCACCGACTGCACCTACTCCATCGGTTTTACCTACGCCATTCACAGCATCCGGGATCGATATGATTCCTACCCCAGGGTTTGTGACACACAAACATCGGGGCGCTTCTAGTTCAGTTGGTGTGAGTGCATCATCACCTGGTCATCAGGCTACAGAGCAGGAGCATGAGTATAGTCCAGGGTATACAACCTCACCTTCAGAGGTGGCCGTGGAGGAGGAGGAGGTTGAGGTCATGACCAATGGTCGCCCTATCATCAGGCCGTCTGATAAAGGGTAAGAATTAATAAAATAAATTTATTCAATTTTAATTATATGTTTTTACTTGTTATTGATTCACATGTTTTTATTGTTAAGGTTACTTCCTTCGAAGGTAGCTTCGAAGAACATCACTCCTGTTATTGAGTCGATGTTCCATTATCCTTGGTTCACCTAGGGACAGCTCAAGGACAATGAGAAGCTGAGTTTCTTTAACGCTTATAGAGTAAGTTGAAATTTTCAGTTTACTTAATATTTTTGGCTTATTATTTCATAAATATTATTAAAATAATAAAGTACTATCTATGTATTTCTAATGCAGACAAAAGCTGCTTGGATAGCCGAGCTTGAAGCATTGGTCGAGAGGATTTTTCATATGAAAGCCTCCCATCGCCTATCCGATATGCTCAGGGCAGCTCGCTTGAGGGGCGAGGGACCCTCAAGGATGGGAGATGCAGTCTGGGATGCCCTATGCCGCCACTGGGTTACTACTGATTTCCAGAAAAAATCAGCCCAAGCAAAGAAAAATAGGGCATCAGAGAAGGGTGGGAGCCTGCACACAGGAGGTTCCGTTAGCCAGGCGGAGTACTTTGAGCGTCTGGTACATTTATTCATATTTAATACATATGTTATTCGTTTTGTTTTTTAATTATTGTTTTCTTATAATTTATGTTTGTGTACGTACAGGTTAGGGACAGAAAGGGACCAGTGTCGATTAACGAGCTCCACCGCCACACCCATACTAGGAAGGGTACTGACGAGTATGTAGATGAGCGCTCTAGGCGCACACAGGTAATACCTCATTTATTAATAGTTTTGAAATGTATAGTTTTATTATATATAGCCTTCATTAATTTATTTGATTATGCATAACAGAAGGAGTTCGAGGAGAGGATGTCTCAGACAACAGCATCTTCCTCCACCCCACTTGAGCCCGAGGAGCAGCAGCGGCTTACACTGCGTGTTTGGGCTGAGGTTGTTGGCGGCAAGAAGAAAGGTCGTCTTTACGGTGCAGGAGACCTTTGCGGTAACTATCGGAAAGGATCTTCGAGCTTGGATATCAGCGCCACAGCATCCATCGGAGCCAGTTGCCACGCTGATCAGGAGATTGCTGAGCTGAGGCGGAGACTGGCCGAGTCTGAGCGACGTGCCGAGGAGCGTGATCGGCGTGCCCAAGAGCGTGAGCGGCTTGCCGAGGAGCGTGAGCGGCAGATGGAGTAGATGCTAAAGAGCATACAACAAATGCACCAACACCCTCCTCAGCAGCAGCCCCCTATCTAGATTAACCGGCCGGTCGCACTAGTGCCGATGATGATGAGGAAGACTCTTTCGATGATCTTATCCAGTCTCCTCATCATTATGATAGAGATTATTAGATTTTTCTTATTAGTTTTTTTATTTATATTTTTATGTATTGTAAGAACATATGTTATTTATTATCTGGATATAATTTTAAATGTTTTAATGTTATTTTTAATTTTATTTTGCATTATTTATTTATTTAATATTTATAAATAATTAATAACAAATAAAAATATTTAATAAATATAAAATATAATTTATTAATAATTAAATAATCAATTAAAATCTAATTAAAAAAAATTATACCGACAGCTTCGGCCGTCGGTAAAGTACTCTAGTATTACCGACGGCCTAGCCGTTGGTAACTATTACCGACAAGTCTATTTCCGATGGATAATGGATCGTCGGAAATCCGTCGAAAATGTGTAGTTACCGACGGTTTTTGTTGTTTACCGACGGTAATCAACTATTTTCTTGTAGTGAATCATCTGTCATATATTTCATCGCCACTCCAGCCAGTTGTAATAATGGTGAAATTTCAGGTGGACCAGCTTTCTCAACATGCTACACAACAATAAAACATTAGTAAACATCAGTTAATTAAGTTATTCGAATTGAAAGACATAAAACATTATGAATTAATACCTTTGGTGCATGTCCATCATCCTCATCCTCATGTAGCTGACGAAGATCCTCGTCCTCCCCATCTATATTATCCTCATGCTCTTGCTCCTCAGCTAACACATGTCTATTATCACAGCTCCCCTTTGTGCTCACATTAGCATAAGGTTGGACACTCGGAGTTTGTTGGGAAAGACCCATAGATGACATATGTTGTCTAAACTCTGCCACCATCTCAGGATAAACCTCTCGTCTAAGGTCCGCCATAATCTGCGGAAGAACCTCCCGTCTAAAATCCTCAATAACGTGCAGAAAGACCTCCGGTCTGACCTCCTCTCGTATGACACTGCGGTCGTCATGACGTGATCGTGCTCCGTGGTACGTCCGCACGCCTACAAACCCTCCAACACCAAGGACACGACCATAGTGGCCTTCCTTCCCAAGGGCGGTAGCCAAGATATCTCGACCCGAGCTACTAGGAACAAATGATCCTTGGGAGCTCTGTTCAACCAAAGACTCCTACAACATATAATTCACAAAATGTGGAAGACGGTGTGTAAACTTGTTACAATTACAATTAACGTTGAATATTTACTTATAATCTTGTCAGCAACAACGCGTGTCGACTCAAATATATACTCCCCAGATGGTTTTTGTCGGGCTTTAATCCATGTGACATGGCGTGGGGGTGTAGCTGGAGGATCAACAACAACCGGAGGATCATGCGAAGGATCAGATTGCCTTTCTAATTCCTTCTGACGTTGTTCTTCCATCAATTGATCCCTAAGTTTTTTATAGCCCCCACAAGACAATCTATGAGGGTGAACATTCTGTTGCTGGATTGCCTGAGCCTTTTTCCTTTTCTCCTGTTATACATAACACATGAACAACTGAAGTCAGTAAAAATAAATAAATTTGCCTGATACAATAAAAAACTATAATTAACTGGGGTCCGTCGGATCTCAACAAACCTCTGCCACGTATCCTCATCAAGGAATGGGTACATCTCATAAGCAGTTTTGTCCGACTGCTTATATATGAATCTGGTAGTGAGGTCTGACTTAAACTGCCTCCAGCGCCCACACGCATAAGAAATCCATCTATTCTTCATTTTCTCAGTATTCGACACATCGTACGTGAGCTACATTACACAACAAAATGGAGAGATTAGTTAGTGATAAGAATATGACTAAACATAATAAATACAAACATAGGTAGTAATAGTGATATACCGTGATACTTTCCCAAATTTGGTTCTTTACCATCTCCGGCACACTTTCCCAATCCTCATAAAGAATGCTAGCCCTGCTTTTACCTTGGACGTCCACAAAAGTCTTGAACCGTGAAGCTTCTGGCCCTATTGGCTGCCCAAGCTCATCAAAGTCTATACTTAACTTTTGATCACCAGTACGCGCGAGGGTCAACATTTTAAGTGTTGTGGCACCTCTACCCCTTTTTTTATGGCGGCTGAATGTCCGACCCGCTATGTGAAGGAGGGATGCCCGACTGAGTGTCCGGCTCGCCATGCGAAGGAGGGATGCCCAATGTATCATCCATGTGCCTGTTTAGACAAAAAATAATACATTAGTAAAACATGGATAAATAAAAAAAACATATCTAAAATATGAAAGTAGGCATGACCTCCAATAAATAAATTAAAAAAAAAAACATAACTACAATATGGATAAAAAAAATAAACATAACCTATGTTTGTGTAGGAATGTTCTCCCATATCCCTTCATGATGATCATCACGAGTGGCATGTACGTCGTCCATTTCATCTTCCTCAATGAAAGTAGGCTTCCGAGATGAGAAAGAAGGAGTCTCTAAAATATCAAGAGCTGAATCTTGATTTTCATCGCTACCATTATGCATGTTTTTTCCTTGGAGAACCACTGACCACCTTTGTTAGAAGGATCATTGATATAAAACACTTGTTTTGCTTGGAATGCCATGATGAAAGGCTCTTCCCTATAAGCTACCCTGTTAAGGTCTACCAATGCAAATCCTATTTCATCGGTTTGTACATCATTGTTACCGTCAGCCCACTTACACTTAAAAACAGGCACTTTAAATTTAGTGTAATCGACCTCCCAAATCTCTTCAATAACTCCAAAGTAAGATATAGATGCCACAACGGGGTTTGTATCTTTTGAACCAGAGAAGTGCATGGACTCAGCCACGATCATAACCCCACTGTTTTGCATGGTACTCTTATCATTTTGGTTCTTTGTATAGAAGGAAAAATTATTGATATCATATCCACTCCAACATATGACATCAAGATGTGGCCCTTGTGCTAGCCATTGTAATGTAGCAGAAATAGTATGATCATTCGTAATTTTTTCTTTAAACCAATTTAGGAAAGTCTTGTTATAATGGTTCAACAACCATTTTTCGTTCCTTCGAGGGTTATCTTCCTTGAACTTTTGTTTGTGAGCACGTAAGTAAGGTTCAACTTCATCAGTGTTATTCAATATATGCAATGGGCTTGAAACACTTCCGCCCGAGTCATGCCAATAACCTTTATACCTCGTGTACCCTTACCAGCACATCTTCCCTCATGACGAGGCTTAGGAATCCCCATAGATATGCTTTTGAAAGGTAGTCTTGACAAAACTCAATAGCTTCTTCTGCAACATACCTTTGAACAATAGATGCTTCAGGACAGTGTGGATTCTTACCCTTTCAGAATCTTCATGTATCGCTCAACTGGGTACATCCACCTTAAATAAACAGGGTCACACAATCTAATCTCCCTTACTAGATGAACAATTAAGTGAACCATGATGTCGAAAAATGAAGGAGGAAAATACATCTCCAACTAGCACAAGATAATAGCCGCCTCTTTTTCCAACTCATCTAACTTCTCGGGATCAATGACTTTGCTACATATAGCATTGAAGAATAAGCACAACCTAGTTATGGCATGTTTAACATTTTTAGGAGCAATACTACGAATAGCCACTGGTAGTAGTTGTTGCATCAAGACGTGGCAATCATGAGACTTCAAACCAACTAATTGGGGATCGCTTATTGAGACAAGCCTCTTGACATTTGAACAGTAACCCCGTGACACTTTGACGCCCCGTAGACACTCACAGAAACTTCCTCTCTCATTTTTTGACAAAGTATGACATGCTGGAGGCAGATATGTCCGCTTACCATCCTTTGACTGTGGACCTAACTGTTCTCGTATACCCATCACAAGCAGATCTAGACGAGCATTGATACTATCCTTTGTCTTGCCCGGAATGTTGAGAAGCGTTCCGACTACACTATCACACACATTCTTCTCAACCTGCATCACACCAATACAATGTCTTACATCAAGTTTGCACCAGTATGGAAGATCAAAGAAGGTCGACCTCTTCTTCCATATGTTTTTCTCAGTACCCTTCTTCTGGGTCTTTCCAAAGATAACATCCATGTCCTTCACCCGTTGATAAATTTGATCTCCAGTTAAGGTCGTCGGAGCAATTTCATTCTCCTGGCATCCATTAAAAGCTTTACTCAATCTACGATACGGGTGATCAGGTGTGAGAAATCTCCGATGCCCAAGGTAAACTATCTTCTTTCCATGTTTTAGTTGAGTGAAGCATGTGCCTTCTTCACATATAGGGCATGCCTTATGCCCCTTGACACTATACCCGCACAAGTTCTCGTAAGTTAGAAAGTCATTGATGGTGCAAAATAACATGGCCCGCATCTTGAAAGTCTCCTTGCAATACCCATCTAACACATCAACGCCTTCCACCCACAGCTTTCTCAAGTCTTCGATCAAAGGACTTAGATAAACATCTAGGTCATTTCCTGACTGTTTTGGGCCCGAAATCATCATAGACAACATTATGTATTTGTGCTTCATGCACAACCAAGGAGGTAGGTTGTCAATTATCAGAAGAACAGGCCATGAACTATTAATACTACTTAAGGTCCCATACGGATTCATTCCATCCGTAGTAAGTCCAAGCCTAAGGTTTCTTGGCTCATTAATTGGCGAAATCCAGAAACAAACTATCAATTTTCTTCCATTGCAAAGAATCAGCCGGATGGCGAAGCTGTCCATCACATTTCCTCTCATCTGCATGCCATCTAATGTTCTTTGCGTCATTTGCATTGGCGAACAATCGCTTGAATCTTGAAATTATTGGAAGATACCACAAGACCTTCACAAGAGACCCCTTCGTGATCACTTCACAACCAGAATCATCATCCTTCACTTTGTATCGTGATATCCCACACTTGGGGCATTCGTGCATCCCTTCATACATATCCCTGTACAATATGCAATCATTAGGGCATGCGTGTATCTTCTTATACTCCATACCCATCGGACACAGTACCTTCTTTGCCTTATAGTTGCGATTTGACAATGTGTTGCCTTCTGGAAGCATGTCTTTCAACAACTCAAGCAATTCGATGAAGCTTTTATCACTCCACCCATTTCTCGCCTTAACACTAAACAATTTTAACACCGCCGACAATTGTGTATAAGCAGTGCACCACGGATACAAAGGCTTATCCGCATCATTGCACAATGTTTCATAAAAGACTCTGGTCCAATATCACGGATCATGTCCTCTAGTCGATCGTCCTCCATATCTACGTCATCTTCCTCTCTTTATGACACACTTGACATGTTTATCAATTCATCACCATGCCATATCCATCTTGTATAGCTCTTGCAAATCCCATCACAAATAAGATGCTCTCGTATCTTCTCAACTTCACATTTCCTTAGATTCAAACAATTGACCCAAGGACAACAAAACCTTCAATTACTATCAGGAAGATTTCTTTGACAAAATTCTAGAAACTCTTCCACTCCCTTCAAATACTCATCACTAGTGCGTCTACTATTCATTCAACTGCGATCCATAACTACAACAACAACTTCACTTAGTCCAAGATCTTCAACTCCTTCTTATCATAGGTTATGGCCCTATCCCATTCAAGAAAAAACTTTTCCAACACTCAGTTAAAAGTTAGTCCTTAACTCTCATGCCCATACTTAACGAAATTTCGGCAGCATTTCCCATCGGTCTCCGACGTACACGACTTGAACGTGGTGACATCCACCGTGATAAAGTATGTACCTGGAGAACAAAAGGAAATGCATCACATCGAACTTTCATCAAGTATAATATATGAGAATTAAAGAATAACTATTAACTAAATGAAGAAAAAGTTTTTCCCCAAATTGTCCAACTTGGACAATTCAAGGTTCAATACAATGAGTGGTACCTTAAAAAGGTACACATGCTCATTAATATTAATTGAATCTCAAACGGGAAACTAAAGCTTTGCTAATTTATTAACACTACAAAACACAAACAAATTAAAAGCAGAAAGGGTAGTACCTTGCTGAAAAATGAAAAAGAATGAGAAGCAGCAAGCAGCAAGGGGTAGCTAGCAACAGGAACAATTCAGTCCAACTAAAAAAATAAATAGAACACAAGAAGCAAATTCAATATCAAAATCAATAGCAAAATCAGTGTATAATGATGATGAGGTGGGGATTGAGTGCAATGTGCAAATCTCAGTATCATGGTTTTTAATCAACGCATAACTTCTAGCTTTAAACCATTAAATATATCATACCAACTCAGTCAGGAAACCTAGAAATCTATCCAAAACCCAAAACCAAGTTTGTTATGAGTGATAAGAAGCCAACTACCATGGCAAACCAAGTTGATCAACTAACCTTGCTACTTAATGTAGATAAAAAAAATCTTCAGAGTTGAGACCTTACAGAGTTAGTTTCTTGTATAATATGTATTTACTGTTTGGCTTTTGCGGAATTTATACATTTCTTTTTCTTGTAACTAGTTCTTCATAAATCAAGTTCCTTCTTTTCTATAGCTTTGATATGGACTTATTTACTGATTCTAAGGCTGCAATGGAATCTCTCTTAAGGCAAGCTCATCCGCATGTCCATTCAAGCTACTAATGTAGACTATAAAGATCAAGAAATAAAAATAAAGTTCAAATGCTCTTAACCTAACCTAGAAATCTATCCAAAACCCAAAACCAAACCCAAATAATGAAGAGCTTATCTGTGCGAAGAGGTTCGCGGTGAAGAGTTGAATACGAGGTTTGTGTGCGTGGAAACAGAGAAGAGTTGAATCTGCTCAACGTAGAAGTAGCAGAATGGCTCGTGGTGAAGAGTTGAATACGAGGGTGGTGGTGGTGGTGCCAAACAGTGGTGGTGGTGGTGGTGGGTGCCAAACGGTGGGAAAGGGTTTAAGATGAAAGGCGCTAGAGAACAGAGAGTAACGTTAACGTTATAATGCGCATCAGGAAGAGAATTGTTTAGGTTATTTCAAAATTAGACTTTCTACTACGGTTCTAAATGAAACCGTAGTAGAAATTACTTTCCACTACGGCTAAATTTAGAACCGTAGTAGAAAGTTTATTTTCTACTACGGTTCTAAATGCTGACACAGTGGAAAGTGAGAGCGTGCAAAAAATAAGACTTTCTACTACGGTTTCCTCTATAACCGTAGTAGAAAGTCTTAAACTGAATGTAATTTATTACAAAATTGACACCGCGCTATTTTCTACTACGGATATAAAACAACCGTTGTAAATTCCTGACGTGAAACGCATATTTTGCACTAGTGCAAATAACATAACTCTGTTTTTATTCATATTGGTGTTTAGAAGTGTGTTACTAGGCTTACTAGCACTACTCATCAAAATACTAGTCAGTTCACACCCAATAAATGATAAAAGAAAACAAAGAAACTCTGACAATTTTGTGTTTATGTAGACAAGGAAGTTCTGTCCTTGTGTGTGGAATTGTGGATTAGAATTGTCAAATTGCAGAGAAAATCTTCCGTGCTTTCAGACTGCATGTGCTATGAGAACACAGAAAAAGTTCCTCCAATGTGCATTGAACCACCACTAAAATGTGGCGTGGCAAAGATACAATTGTGTAAGTACAGAAAATGACCTTCATAAATAGCTCATAAAGATGTAATCGTTAATGTTAATTGGTTCTCTTAAATAAAATTAACTTTTAATCAGGTAAATGGTTTTCAAAGTGTATTTTCATGATTGACTTAATTGACTAGGAAATGAGAAATTTGAATTCCCCATGCTACAGTCAACTAATGGATCATATATTATTAGTAAAATCAATTCCAAACCATACCGACGCAGAATATGTTTGGATTGTCGTTTGCAATCTCAAAAATAAGTTTATAGTGATATTTTCATTATTTTTTTATCATTCAACGTGAAACCAAAATTTTGTTCGAATGAAAAACGGGATTTTCCATCTAAGAAACAAACATACCTGAAACATTGGCTTTCATCTAGAGCTTCAGCTACTTGAGAAGCTAGGGAATCCAAAATTTTCTCTATGAATATCTACATTAAATAATGGGTTTGGCTGATGCTGGTGTGGAAACAAAGAGAAGTTTCTTTTGACTATTTAGAATCAGTGCGACATTATATCTATATATATATTGACAAAGAGTCAAAGACTATCTGCAATAATCTCCTCCTCTTCTTTCCCCCGTTTTTATCTATCACTGTTTGCTTTCTACGATGGTCCGCATACTGAAGGATGTAATGTAAGTGAAAAATATTTGCCACTCATTCTATCTATCTCACAAATGCTGCTTCTTTTATCCTGTTATGAAAAGTAGATGTCTTTTAGGAAAAAAATTAAACATGAAAAATAGGTGTTTACAAAAAGTGAAGAAATAACGGATAAAATAAAAGTCAAAGAAGAGAGAAATATGGTTTACTAGCCAAAAGAATTCAATGCATATAAAATCAAGTGGAGAGAGAGAGACAACACTCCATCCCTAAGCAACTAAAAGAAATTTTTTTCCTGAGTTTTGCCGTGGCGGATATAGACAGTCCATGTGGATTTTGTGTTCCACCTGTTTTCTCTATGTAGACCCTCATGTTGCATTGTTCTCACTAATCATATGGACCATCTTCGTCTATTGATCCCTTTCCTATTGAGGCTATGAAGATACTATATGATCAACTGGGTTTTGATGTCTTGCATAACTGGGATTAGTTATTAGAAGAAAAAAGAGAGAGCTCAATCTTTGTTTATAGCCGTGGCTAGTCCTATCCCTTCCCTAAGGATTATTTTGGGAGTTGGGATGGAAAGAGAGGAAAGGAAAGATATTTTGAGAGCTTTTTAAAAAAAAAAAAATATATATATATATATATATATATATATATATATATATAATTTTAAAAGTCCTTTAAAGTATTCAAAATCCATCATCTAGTTCATTTTTTTAAATCCTCAAATTGGGGGTTTTGATTTTTTTATTAAAAAATAAACTTCTATCAAAATGGGAGATTATCCTTCCTTTCTCCTTCCCTTACACCTCAAAACCCTCCCCTCCCTTGCCTCTCCAAACTCACGAACAGAGGGTACATGCAGACACTTGCTTCCTCTAGAATCAACTAATACTTCCAGCTCATCCTTGTCATTTTGAAAACGATGTGAGTATTTGGTACCCACCATTTTGCAAAGGATAGTAACGGATGATTAGTTTATTTTTTCCCATAGTATTCGTGAAACTTTATAAGTTAATTGACCAAGTCACCCACGAACATACACTACACCTGCAGATGAGCTTTGGCTTATGCGACTCCAAAAGGGTAAATGCAGAATTTAATCACAAGTCATTGAAACTAATTACAAAAATTTTTACCAACTGAATTAGTTAGCATCTTTGGATAATAATGGTTGATTAGTTCCATATCATTATTTTCAAAATCATGACAATCAATGCTGGATTTGGACGCCAGAGACTGTTCTCTAGTCCAATTGATGCATATTTGTCACCTGGCTCCTATCAGTAAACATAAGAAAACCACATGACCTGGAAAGCAATATTAAAGTTGGAACACACTTCCCAACCAAACCAGTTTGAGAAGACAAGGTGTTGCCAATTGTTCAGTAATATACAGAACTGTTAGTACCCAAAGTAGTAAATGCTGTACATATTTGTTGCTCACCAACACATATATCTGCAATTGAGGGGTCCCCCTTGTTTTAAATATTTTACTCAAAAAGTGTAGGGTCCTCTTCCATGAGCTGACAAGTAATGCAGTACTGGCATTGTCTCTGGTAGATAAAATTTCCCATAGTTCTTGCATATTATTTTTCGTCCATCCAAGCATCCCCCTAGTACTTATCGATCATCAGCCCATGTTGAAACTAAATTTCAATAATGTTTTGTTCTTGTTTAGCTATTAGCAATATCCTCCTTCACTATTTTATGTATTGATTATCTGGTGGAAATCTCTTCCAAGTCCATTATTGTAACAATATAGTACCTTGTTGCAGCAGTGTCCGGTGCTGCTAACACTGTAGAAAATGGAGAGAAAATAAAATAAAAAAGAAAGTAAAAGTGCTTCCTTCCTATAACTTCCAAAGGAATCTTTTACCATATTTGAATGGTGACAGAAGCAATTACAGTTTTCTGTCAAAACAGTGGAACTGTCTCCCAAAGTTACAAGCGATGAAGTAATTAATTAATATTGCAGATCAATTATTGTTTGTGCGTACAAAGCTATGACAAGTCAGCATCCAAAACCCTTCTGACTTGTATATATAAAGCAACAAGCATCAGCTTGACACATGTCAAAGTGTCTTCCGATGGTGTTATAATTAAAGAAGCACTAGTGCAAAGTATGGATTCTACAACAGGTTTCTAGATCGGTTGAAAAAGAACCGATTTAAAAAAAGAGGCGGTGGCAAATTTGAAAATAAGTTCAAAATTATTTACATCGGTTCAGAAAGAAACCGATGTATAAAACATTTAACATCGGTTACATAGTTCAACCGATGAAAACAATTTAAATAAAAAACTATTTATTTATTCCCGCCAAGTATTTACATCGGTTATTACACAACCGATCTCATTAGTAAACTTTCAAACTCGGTTATTTGACAACCGATCTCATTATTAAACTTTCAAAATCGGTTCTATTAACTAACCGATTTCAAATCTTCATTAAACCCATTTCTCGTTCCAACGTTCTTTCATATCTTTCCCTCCTCACTGTTTGCCCTCTCTCTCGTTTGCTCCTTCTCCTTCATCCTTCATCACCGTAACCTAGCACCATCCTTCATCCTTCTCCTTCTCCTCACAAATCGTTGCTGCTCCTTCATCGCTGATACACTGTCCAGTCGCGCACGGCTTCACCCTCTCCTCTGAACCTCTGTACCAAACTTTGCCCACAGCTTCACCTCTGAGGTGAGTTTGTTTACATTTATTTTTTCGTTTTTGGCTTTAGGTTTTATGATATGGCTTATAGTTTATTTTCAATTCTACTTACATGCTTACATAGGACAAGGCATCACCTGTTGCTACTCCAGAAAAGCCACCTGAAGAAGATCTGAATCCATTCTTGATATTCCCTAACCCGGAGGAAAATTTGAAGGTATCTAATTTCCTTATTTTGATTATTAATTGCATCCCCATTCTATTCTGTTGAACCCAATGCTTCACTCTGTTAGTGTGCTCATGTCATATGGAGTCGTTTCCAATCTTGCTCATGACATTTATATGAGTGTTTCCATGCAGTGGTCTGCTTAGTAAACTGAGTGAAACTTCCATGCAGTTCTCTTTCTTTCTCTCTACATTTTTGTTGTTGTCTGCTACCTGTTACTTTGGTTTTGCTATGTAACTTGATTAGTTTTACAGTATGGCATGTAACTTGATTAGTTTTACAGTATCGCATGTAACTTGGCAGGAAATCCATACGTGACATTCTAATGAAGAAAAACACTTCTCCTTCTGATTAGATTTTCTTATGAAATTAAAGGGAGAAAGGAAGAGAAAAAGTATTAATGTATTAGAATTTACTATTTAGTTTGAAAATGTGGTTGATTCAACTTGAGTAAATATGCAAGGAAACATAAAACTATAAACTACAAAAATGTTTGACTAATTTAAAGAAAGGTGATGCGCTAATTTAGAGCTGGCAGTGATACTTAGGCAAGCATAGAGGAGACCATGGTCCAATCAAGCCCATTATAAGCTATTAAGTCAATTCTGGATGATAAAAGCAATTGTGCATATCCACTGACGCAATTTTTCACAGCAGGGACCTTTCATGCTTCTTGCATTTAAGCAAAAAAACCTGCGCATCCTCTAAGTTGTCCTCTAGACATAGCACCTTGTTTTCACCATTTCCTTTTGTCTCTTGAGCACCAGGACAACAAACATTCTCAATTCTAACCACGAATGCAGTACATGACATGTAGATTTATAGATAGTAGACCTGCAGTACATGATAACACAACATAAAAAGATTAGGTTGAAGAGTGAAACTATCATTCTGCCTCCAATGTAAAAGATTAGTTTGAGGAGTGAAAATATTTTTCAGCACCTAGTATTGGCTTTGCAAAAGGAAAAACAAAGTAGTTAATGTAATTTCGATATGCAGATTGTAAAATACTTAATAATCATACCAAGTTAAGAACATCTAACATTGAAGCTTATCACGAAAAGATTAAGCATTGTAATGTAACAACAATACTAATGACACAAATTAAATAGTATGGGACAAATTCATGTACATAAAACGGTCTTCTTTGGCACCCTTCATTGCTGATTGAAAAACATATTAAGCTACAAACTCAAATCAAATTATTTAAGTGTATATTAAACCAAACCAGAGAAGCAGGACAGGTTATTAGTTTAACATGAATGGTTTTTAGTTTAACATGAATGGTTTTTAAATGTTAGGTTAAAAAACCTCTCATAGTTCTCTCAAACCCTCTCTTTGCTTTGTGTTTCTGATTTAGGGTGAAGGCAAGCCTCAACCCATCTCGAGCGCCCTCTCACTCATCACTCTCTATCTCCTCACTCTGAGCACAAGTAAGATATTATATTCCAATGTTTTGTTTGCTGCTTTAACTTAGGGATTGGACTGTTGGATTATCTTTTAGTGTTAATAAATTAGCAAAACCTTAGTTTCCCGTTTGAGATTCAATATTAATGAGCATATGTGTACTTTATTAAGGTACTACTCATTGTATTGAATCTTGAATTGTCCAAGTTGGACAGTTTGGGGAAAAACTTATTCTTCATTTGGTTAATACTTATTCCTTAATTCTCATATCTTATACTTGAAGAAATTTCGGTCCGCTGCATTTCCTTTTGTTCTCCGGGTGCACACTTTGTCGCGGTGGATGTCACCGCGGTCAAGTCGTGTACGTCGGAGACCAATGGGAAATGCTGCCGAAATTTCGTTAAGTATGGGCATGAAAGTTAAGGACTAATTGTTAACTGAGTGTTGAAGAAGTTTCTTCTCGAATGGGATAGGGCCATACCCTGTGATAAAAAGGAGTTGAAGATCTTGGACTAAGTGAAGTTGGTGTTGTTGTAGTTATGGATCGTAATTGGATCGATGCTAGACGCACAAGTCATCAGTATGAGAATGGAGTGGAAGAGTTTTTAGAATTTGCTAAAAGAAATGTTCCCGATAGTAATGGAAGGTTTTATTGTCCTTGTGTTAATTGTTTGAATGAGAGACGACTGGAAGCTGAGAAAATACGAGAGCATCTTATTTGTGAAGGGATATGTAAGAGTTATACAAGATGGATATGGCATGGTGAATTGTTAGACAAACCAAGTGTGTCCCAAAGAGAGGAGGTTGATGACGTAGATATGGACGATCGACTAGAGGACATGATCCGCGATATTGGACAAGAGTCATTTCAACGAGCAAATGTGTATGATACTTTGTGCAGTGATGCAGATAAGCCTTTGTATCCTGGGTGCTCTAATTTCACACGGTTGTCAGCGGTGTTAAGATTGGTAGTTGTGAAGGCGAGAAATGGGTGGAGTGATAAAAGCTTCACCGAATTGCTTGAGTTGTTGAAAGAGATGCTTCCAGAAGGTAACACATTGCCGAACCGTAACTATGAGGCGAAGAAGATATTGTGTCCGATGGGTATGGAGTATAAGAAAATACATGCATGTCCTAATGATTGCATATTGTATAGGAATGACTTTGAAAAGATGCATGAGTGTCCAAGGTGTGGGGTATCATGCTACAAAGTGAACAATGGTGATTCAAATTGTGATGTGATCACAAAGGGTCCTCCTGCGAAGGTGTTATGGTATCTTCCAATAATTCCAAGGTTCAAGCGATTGTTCGCTAATGTAAATGACGCAAAAAACATTAGGTGGCATGCAGATGAGAGAAAATGTGATGGACAGCTTCGCCATCCGGCTGATTCTTTGCAATGGAAGAGAATTGATAGTTTATTTCCGGATTTCGCCAATGAGAAAAGAAACCTTAGGCTTGGACTTGCTACCGATGGCATGAATCCGTATGGCACCTTAAGTAGTATTCATAGTTCATGGCCTGTTCTCCTGGTAATTTATAACCTACCTCCTTGGTTGTGCATGAAGCGCAAATACATTATGTTATCTATGATGATTTCGAGCCCAAAACAACCAGGAAATGACTTAGATGTTTATCTAAGTCCCTTAATTGAAGACTTGAGAAAGCTGTGGGTGGAAGGCGTTGATCTGTTTGACGGGTATTGCAATGAGACTTTCAAGATGCATGCCATGTTATTTTGCACCATCAATGACTTTCCAGCATACGGGAACTTGTCCGGATATAGTGTTAAGGGGCATAAAGCATGCCGTGTATGTGAAGAAGGCACATGCTACCATCAACTACAACATGGAAGGAAGACAGTTTACCTTGGGCATCGAAGATTTCTCACACCTGATCACCCGTATCGTAGATTGAGAAAGCTTTTAATGGATGCCAGGAGAATGAAATTGCTCCGACGTCCTTAACCGGAGATCAAGTTTATCAACGGGTTAAGGACATGGATATTATCTTTGGAAAGACCCATAAGAAGGCTACTGAGAAAAACATATGGAAGAAGAGGTCGATCTTCTTTGATCTTCCATACTGGTGCAAACTTGATGTAAGACATTGTATTGATGTGATGCATGTGGAGAAAAATGTGTGTGATAGTGTAGTCGGGACGCTTCTTAACATTCAAGGCAAGACAAAGGATGGTGTCAATGCTCGTTTAGATCAAGTTGCGATGGGCATACGAGAGCAGTTAGCTCCACAATCAGTAGGGGTTAAGCGGACTTATTTGCCCCCAGCATGTCATACTTTATCGAAAAAAGAGAAAAAAAGTTTTTGTGAGTGTCTGCGGGGCGTCAAAGTGCCACAGGGTTACTCTTCAAATGTTAAGAGGCTTATCTCAATGAAAGATCTCAAATTAGTTGGTTTAAAGTCTCATGATTGCCATGTCTTGATGCAACAACTACTACCAGTGGCTATTCGTGACATCTTGCCTAAAAAAGTGAGACATGCCATAACAAGGTTGTGCTTATTCTTCAATGCTATATGTAGCAAAGTCATTGACCTTCAAAAACTGGATGAGTTGGAAACTGAGGCTGCTATTATCTTGTGTCAATTGGAGATGTATTTTCCTCCTTCATTTTTTGACATCATGATTCATTTAATTGTTCATCTAGTGAGGGAGATTAGATTGTGTGGCCCCGTTCATTTAAGGTGGATGTACCCAGTTGAGCGATACATGAAGATACTAAAAGGGTATGTGAAGAATCCACACCGTCCTGAAGCAAATTATTGTTGAAAGGTATGTTGCAGAAGAAGCTATTGAGTTTTGTACAGACTACATGTCAGAAGCAGAACCTGTAGGGCTTCCTAAGTCTCGTCATGAGGGAAGATGTGATGGTAAGGGTACACGAGGTATTACTATTAAGAGCATGGGTCGAGAGGAAGTGCTTCAAGCACATTTGTATATATTGAATAACACCGATGAGGTTAATCCTTACTTATGTGATCACAAAACCATTGTCAAGCAAAATTTCCCTCGAATGAACGAAAAATGGTTGTTGAACAAGCATAATAAGACTTTCTTAAACTGGTTTAAAGATCAAATTGCAGAGGATAATACTGCTTCTGATACATTAAAATGGTTAGCACACGGGCCTAACTTTGATGTCATATGTTGGAGTGGATACGATATCAATAAGTTTTCCTTCTATACAAAGTCCCAGGATGACAAGAGTACCGTGCAAAATAGTGGGGTTATGGTTGTAGCCGAGTCTATGCACTTCTCTAGTTCAAAAGATACAAACCCCGTTATGGCATCCATATCTTACTTTGGAGTCATTGAAGAGATTTGGGAGGTCGATTACACTAAATTTAGAGTACCTGTTTTTAAATGTAAGTGGGTTGACAGTAACAGTGGTGTACAAACCAATGAGTTAGGATTTACATTGGTAGACCTTGGCAAGGTAGGTCATACAGAAGAGCCTTTTATCATGGCTTTCCAAGCAAGACAAGTGTTTTATATCCATGATCCTTCTAACAAAAGGTGGTCGGTGGTTCTCCAAGGAAAAAACATGCATAATGGTAGTGAGGAGAATCAGGATTCAACTCTCGATATTTCCGATACTCCTTCTTTCTCAACACGGATGCCTACTTTCAATGAGGAAAATGAAGCGGACGATGTACATGCCATTCGTGATGATCATCATGAAGGGATATGGGAGAACATTACTACTTGACCATGGTGTAAGTTATGTTTAAAGTTATATTTATTAGTTAAGTTATGTTTATCTTGATAAATATAAGCTAAGTTTTTTTTGTTATTTAATTTGATATTTATATGTTAAGTTATAGTGTAAGTTATGTTTAAAGTGATATTTGTTATTTATCCGTCTTTACTGACATAGTTTATTATTTTTTGTATAAACAGGCATACATGGCAGATCCCTCGGGCATCCCTCCTACACGCAGCGGGTCGGATACCCCATTGACAGGTAAAAAAGGTAGACGCGCCACACGATTAAAAAAATTGGCCATCAACCGTAGTGGTAATCAAAGGATGAGGGTTGAGTTTGATGGAGATTGCTTACCTATAGGGCCAATGGAAGATCAGTTTAAGAGTTTTGTGGCCGTCCTTGCCAAAAGCAAGGCTAGTATACTTATTGAGGATTGGGACCATGTACCGACGAACGTGAAGGATCAGATATGGGATAGTATCATGGTATTTTACTTTTACCCTCTTTGGTTGTATATATTTTATTTCACCATATTATTTTCATATACACTAATTTCTCCATTCTGTTTTGTAAATATAGCTCACCTTTGAAGTGCCGGATACCGAACGTATGAAGAAAAAATGGATTTCGTATGCGGGTGAGCGTTGGAGAGCATTTAAAACACAACTAAGCGGGAAATACATACATGGGCGTGCAGACAAATCTCCACTTGAGATGTACCCGTTCCTTGATCAAGAGACATGGGATAGATTTGTTCAGATCCGATTGGATCCCGCCTTTCAGGTTAACTTGAGTTATATTGTTTAACTTTACCAACCAAATTGATTTTATTAATATACTGAATTCAGTTGATGTTGTTTATATTAGGAGAAAAGGAAAAAGGCGCAGGAGATCCAGAGTAAGAATCTCTACCCCCATCGTTTGTCTCGTGGGGGATATAAAAAGCTGAGGAGGAAGATGATTGAAGAGAAGAAGAAACAACTTTTGGAACAAGCATCCCAAGCTGATCCTACGGCTGATCCACCTCCAGAAGTTGTTGATCCACCTCCACCCCCACGCCACCATACATGGAAGAGAGCCCGACAAGGACCATCGGGACAATATACATCCGAGGAGGCACGTCTTGTTGCCGAAAAGATTGTAAGTATATATTCAATTCTAATTGTAATTGTAACATGCTTATCCATCATCGTACACAAATTAATGTGACAATTGTATGTTGTAGGATTCCTTGGACAAACAAAGCACACAAGGAACCTTTGTGTCTACAGGACACAAAGATGTCTTGGCTGTTGCGATTGGTAAAGAGGACCACCCAGGCCGTGTCCTTGGTGTTGGATGGGGTGTTGGCATTACCCAATACCATGGACCATCTTCACATCATCGGAAGAGGGATGATATTGAGTCCATCAAGGCGCAGCTTCGAGAAGAAATAAAACGAGATCTTCTCTCAGAGTTGGCATCTATGGGTTTTTCCCAGCAAAACACAAGTGCCCAACCGTCTGTACCTGTGAGCACTATGGGTTCATGTGATCATTCACATCAGCCTAATAAGGAGGACGATTAATGTGAGTTGTATGCTGATGATCATCATGATCGCCGAGTAGTGGCATTTGGGAGGGTACACAACTTGGGAAATACCTTACACCACCAGACATTAGAGGATGATCATGTGAGGGTGGTGGTTGAAGATGTTCTAGATGTTGATGCTCTAGTCCCTGTGCCCACTGAGGAGGTTATTACAGTTGACCAGGCCCCCGGTAATTTCATCCCTTGGCCGAGAAGACTTGTGAATTTTTTGTTTCAGCCAAGGTATTCATGTAATTGTTCACTTACATATGTTTTTCTATATTTACAATTGAAATAACTTAATTGTGTTTGCTTGTGTTTACTAATGCTTTACCTCTATTGTTTAGGATGATGGAAAAGATCATCGACCCAAAAGGCCTAGGTCGGATCCGAGAAAACTTGTGGCGTCTGGTTCATCGAAGGTATTCATATAATCATTCAATAAGTTAAGTTTTTTTTTATTTACAATTGAAATAACCTAACCGTGTTTACTAATGTTCTATATTTGCTGTTTAGGGTATTGACAAGGATGTTGAACTTGATGCTCTGGAACGTCTCGCATTAGCTGCCGTGAAACTTGGGAAGGAGTCCGCTTTTATAAATTTGGAACACGATGGCAAGCCCGACACTTTCTATATCCCCCAGAGGGACATTATGGAGATATGCATTGATAGTGAAATACTTTGCATGACAGTTGTCTCATTATGGTGCACGTAAGTTATGTTATTTCAACTAATTAATTTGTAAGTTAACTAATTAAGTTTTTAACTATTATAACTAATATTTATTTCAATATCTTAGGTATCTGCATCGCCTGTGTATTGATAGGGGTAACCTCCATCTTTATGGATTCCTTGACCCTCAACTAATTCAGGGTGAGACACTTAGGTCAGATAAGATTACTGCGTACATGCGACGTGTGCTTGATGAAGGCAAAAAACAGTTCTACCTAGCACCTTACCTCCATCTGTAAGTACAAGTTTTACTAGTGATTTATAATTATCTGTGACTTGTCTCTAACTGTTTCCAAATGCAGTAAACATTGGCAATTATTGATCATCTGTCGTGGTATGAGTGTTGTGGTTTTCTTTTGTTCGTTGGGAAGGAAGCCGACGAAAGAAATCAAGCTTATTGTTGAAACGTAAGCTTTTAATTAATTTAATTTGTACTACATTTGCTTTATTAATTACTCTGAAATATATAACATACTTTAAATTCATATTTTCTTAATTAGGATAGAGCTATGAACGCAAGTCGTGTTTTGGATGGTGGTAGGCCTAGGCCTATTAGGTGGATTTACCCTAATGTAAGTAGTTTATTAATTAGTACCCGAGATTCAATTGCAGTGTAAAATAGTTACTATTATGTTTTTACTCATTATATATTCAAATTGTGTATTCATTTGTAGTGTAATAGGCAACGTGGCGGCTGGGAGTGCGGATATTATGTCATGAAGTGGATGTTCAACATTGTCTCCGCGAGTATTACAGATCGATGGAAGGAGGTAATTAACTAATAACATTTGTAATTAAATAGTTATAGATTAATTATGTATAGTTATAGTTGATTAGTTATAATTAATGTGCAGATTTTCGACAATCCGGAAGCATTCTCTGAAGAGGACATCAAGGACATCAAGGAGCGTTGGGCAAACTTCTTTCTTGAGATGACTTCTGAACATTAATTTATGGATGACATTTTATTTCCTTAATTAGTTTAATTTGTTATATTTCTTTGTTGTTTCTTTGTTATGTATTTAATTAATTAGTTTGAATTTATTACATTATATAATTAGTTGAGTTTGTTGAATCAAAAGCTGACTTTTGCATAATCAATAAAGTATAGTTTGGCTTACTTAGTATATAGTGATTTGGATTCTGTTATTGTTGGGATTCTATTTTGGCTGGGATTGTTCTGGTTGTACATATATGAAACAGGGTTAAAGATTGTCACTGGTTTAAAACAGAGTATTTAAAAAAAAATTGGACTATCAACATCGGTTACAATAGAGAACCGATGTTGAACTATCAATTTCAATCGGTTCTGAGTTATAACCGATGTGAAAATATACTTTCAACATCGATTACACGACCAAACCGATGTTGAATTATAACTTTCAACATCGGTTCTATATTATAACCGATGTGAAAAGATCTTTTTCAATAATTATTAATTTGTTGAATGAGCACTTTCAAAATCGGTTTGGTTTATAACCGATGTTGAAAGTTAACTTTCAACATCGGTTAAAAACCGATGTTAAAAGGTCTTACATTCTACATCATCGTTTCTACATCGGTTCCATAATCGATTTAGAATGATATTTTTAACCGATTTTAAACATGTTTATTGCACTAGTGAAGGTAGAGAAGTTAATATTATTTTAGGATTTATTTTGGCAAAGCCTTGAGAAGCAAGGAAGGGAAGGAAGAAAAATATTCCTGATTTGATAATTAGCGTAATGAGGTTTTAAATATCTATATTCATGCACTAGATACCCAATTATGTGGCATCACTATCCAATTTAATTTGTAGACTTGTTGTTTGCCACGTAATTATCCCCCTGGAGTCTTCTCTTCCCATATATGATGGTAGGCATGGATGACTAATTAAAATCTTGAAAGCTTAATTAATTAACCAACAACCTACACACATAATTGGTAGATAATTGAGTTTCTTAAATAAGTCGAATGGGGTTTGATTCTTGGATGTGTATATGGAAAATGCTTGAGGGAGACTGTATATATCTACTTCGATGATCTAAGAATTAATTTCCATCTATCGATTAAGAAATATCCTTATTATATACGAAAAAAAACCGATGAAGCTCAATCATTATTACTAGTAATTAAAAATGTATGTTCTAATCATCAATATGGAGTACTTTTCCGGGGGGTTCAATACCACATCATGGTAATTTGGTAACTCCTAGCTTTTCCGAAAAAAAGCTTTAGTGCATATTTGATTTATAATTAAGAAATTACAGACATATATTTGAGGCAAAGTATCTATAAAATTTCTTTAGGGTAAACATGCATTTATACCCAAATGTACATTTCCGATGGTAAACCAAAATAATTTCCAAACTCATGTGTAAATGTTCTGGATTGCTCCGTTGAGTGGGAAATTGAATCTACATTCATGACAAGGGTTGGGGGGATAGCTAATCAAGAAAGTTATTTTGGTACATAAGGTTCGAATGTACATAAGGGTGCAATAAATTTTACCACTGACTGAATGTATATACTATCTACTATTTAAGAAAGTTATTTTGGTGCATAATTTGTTAGAACACACACACACCCAGCACAGACGGGTTAACAGTACACTAAATACACGCTTAACACATAGACGAGTATATAAGTGCACAGACGGGTGTTATCGGGAGCAGACGGGTGAAACGATATGCAGACAGGTAACGATTACTAAGTGTAGACGGGTGAACAGTGCATAGACGGGTATCAGAGAAAGTTGATTACTGAATAATACTTCACTTACTTTTATTCCTTGCACTCACCTCTATTTATACACACATAGTTACAAGTCACTTGTAACTAACTAACTAACTTTCCTAACTAACTCTTCTAACTAACTAACCACTTATTTGAATTACAAGATAATACTTCCCCTTAATTCAAATATTCAAATGATACAACACCTAAATCATTTCTAAGTTTTTCAAAACGATCTAACTTCAGTGGTTTAGTCAGTATATCAGCAGCTTGTATCTCTGTAGGACAATAGACTAGCTCGAGTCTTCCTTTGTTTACATGATCTCTAAGGAAATGAAACCTGGTTTCTATGTGTTTGCTCCTGCCATGAGAAACCGGGTTCTTGGCTAGATTAATAGCTGATTTATTATCAACCATCAGCTTCATAGGCTTGGCTACTTCAACCTGAATCTCACTCAGCAGTGAATCAAGCCAAAGAGCCTGACAAGCTGCATAAGAGCTTGCAATATACTCAGCTTCACACGATGACAAAGCAATAACTGGCTGCTTCTTTGAACACCAAGAGATTGGTGCATTCAAAAACTGAAAAATGTAGCCAGATGTACTCCTTCTATCAACTCTGTCTCCACACCAATCAGAGTCAGAAAAGCCTATGAGAACACTCCCTTGCTGCTGAATTCTGTTAGGGAACAGAACACCAAACTCCAGTGTACCTTGCAAGTATCTCATAATTCTCTTAGCAGCAATCAAGTGTGGTTTCCTCGGATCATCCATAAACCTGCTAATCATGCCCACTCCAAAGCATATATCAGGTCTACTGTTGCAGATATACCTCAGAGAACCAACTATCTGCTTGAACAAAGTGCCATCTACTGCCTCTTCTTCACAGCTCTTTTCTAACTTCACATTAACCTCCACAGGTGTTGCTGCAGAATTGCAACCATTCATGTTGAATCTCTTCAAAACTTCACTCACATACTTTCTTTGGTGCAACACTATCCCTGCTGTTGTTGCAGCAAACTCCATACCAAGGAAGTAAGTCAGCCTTCCTAAGTCTGTCATCTCAAACTCAGTCTTCATTACAACTTTGAACTCTTCAATTTCTTTGGAACTGCTACCAGTCACTAGTAGATCATCAACATAGAGACATAGCAACAATAGTTCTGACCTGTTCTTCTTAAATTGTACATAGACACCATGTTCAACTGAGCACTTGCTGAATCCAAGTTGAAGTAAGAATGAATCAATTCTTTTGTTCCAAGCCCGAGGGGCTTGTTTTAGGCCATAAAGTGCCTTCTTCAATCTGTACACCATTTCTTCCTTTCCCTTAATCTCAAATCCTGGTGGTTGAGAAACATATACCTCTTCTTCAAGAGGTCCATTTAGGAATGCAGATTTGACATCAAGCTGAGATAGAGTCCAACCTCTTGCACTTGCTAGAGCAACTACCAGCCGAATTGTCTCTATCCTTGCCACTGGTGCAAACACTTCTGAGTAATCTACTCCTTCCCTTTGCAGAAAACCCTTTGCAACCAACCTTGCTTTGTGCTTAGCAATTGACCCATCAGGATGCAGCTTCAACTTGTAAACCCACTTCACAGCAATTTGGTGCTTGTGTGTAGGTAGACTTGACAATTCCCATGTCTGATTCCTCTCGATGGCTTTCAATTCTTCAATCATAGCATTTTTCCAGACCTGCTCCTTCATAGCTTCCTCAAGATTTAGTGGTTCAGAGTCAGCAAACATAGCAAAATGCACCAGATCACCATCATGAGCTATTGTATTATCAGAGAACAGCTCATAATCAGTTAATCTAGGTGGCATCTGTCTATGCCTGTGTGGCCTGACTTGAACTGTCTGAACACCCGTCTGAGTTCCCAGTACGCCTACACCTGTCTGAGTTCCCAGTATACCAACACCTTCTTGTTGAACTTGCTCCTCATCTAACAATGATGAGGACACCTGTGTCAGACTGTTGCTGCTGCTGCACTTCTGATTCCAATCCCAAGATTCAGTTTCAGCCACTATCACATCTCGGCTAATCACAATTTTCTCTTTAATAGGATCATATAGTCTGTATGCACCAGTCGGATGATACCCCACCAAAATCATGGACTCACTCTTGTCCTCCAATTTCCTCCTTTTCTGATCAGGGACATGTTTGAAGCATAGTGCTCCAAATGTCCTCAAATGACTCACAGACGGTTTCCTCCCAGTCCATATCTCCTCTGGCACTGCTTCCTTTAATCTCTTTGTTGGGCATTTGTTCAGTATGTACACTGCTGTAGAGACAGCTTCACCCCAAAAGGGATGTGGTAAAGCTTTCTCTTTCAGCATACTTCTTGCCATATCAAGCACTGTTCTGTTCCTTCTTTCTGCCAAACCATTATGTTGAGGGGTATAAGGGGCTGTAACCTCATGTTGAATGCCATTCTCTACACAGAAATGCTCAAAATTGCTTGAGGTATACTCCCCTCCTCCATCAGTTCTCAAAATCTTGATGGACTTCTCACTTTGTTTCTCAACTAGCTTCTTAAAGTTTTTAAAGATTTCAAGTGCTGCATTCTTTGTATCAATCAGGTATAACCACATCATTCTACTAAATTCATCAACAAATGAAATGAAATACCGATTACCTCCCAATGAAGGTACCTCAAATGGTCCACAAATGTCAGAATGCACAACTGCTAACACACTTGTTGCTCTCATTGGCAGATGTGATTTGAAAGAGTTTCGGGGTTGCTTTCCTGCCATACACACTTCACATATCTTCTCTGGAACAGCAAACTTGGGAAGGCCAGCTACCATTTGTTTGGAAGAGAGATCATTTAAACTTCGAAAATTCAGATGTCCAAACCTTGAGTGCCAAAGCCAACAATCCTCAACATGTGCAGCTGCTTTCAAACACTGAATCTCAGCAGCTTGCATATTGATCTGAAAGGTCCTATTTTTCGAGAGAGGAGCCTTTAAGATCAATCGTTGAGTGGAGTCAAACATCTCCATTTGATCATCCTTCATCACCACAGTAAAGCCCTTTTCAATCAGTTGGCCAATACTCAAAAGATTGCTCCTCATACCTGGTACAAACAGGACATCTGAAATCAAGACTGATTTCCCATTTTTCCTTTTGATCACAATGTTGCCAATCCCTTCAGCATTCAAGGTTCTGTCATCTGCAAATCGAACCTTGCTCTTTCTTGATGTGTCTAGATCAGCCAACCATTCCTTGTGACTAGTCATATGGTTTGAGCAACCCGTATCAAGATACCAAAACTCAGATTGAAAGGATTCCTCACTTGTAGTCACCATCAGTAGAACTGGATCAACATCAGAATCCTCTTCTTGAGCAGCACAGGCTTCCTCATTAGTTACTTTCTTCGATTTGCCTTTGCCATGCCAACATTCATCTGCAAAGTGACCAAATTTTTCACAATTGAAACACTGCACCTTGCGTTTATCAAAGTTCTTCTTGAATCCTCCTTTGGTTTTGGCAGATCCTCCTCCCCTTTTACTCGAGGATTCAGACCTGTCATCACCCTTCCAAGAATTCTTCACAGATTTCCCCTTTCCTCCTTTCCTCCATTTCTTCTGGTTATCAAACCCTCTTTTATCAGTTTGAGCTTGCAGTGCTTGATCAGAAGTTTTCTCAATCGCCCCTCTCTCATTCATCCTCATCTCCCGAACCTCCAGGGTCCCTTGCAACTCCTCAAGACTCAGGGTTGCAGTGTCTTTAGACTCCTCAATTGCACACACTATGTAATCAAATCGAGGATGCAATGTGCGCAATATCTTCTCAATGATCTTCTGATCAGACAACCTTTCCCCGTACCCTGCCATCATATTGGTGATATTCCTGATTCTTGCAATGAAATCAGCCACCTTCTCTTGATCCTCCATCTGCAATAGCTCATATTGCCTCTCCAAGACTTGAAGTCTCGCTTTCTTGATCTTTTCACCACCCGTGTAACATTTCTCCAAGATATCCCAGGCCTGCTTTGCTGTTGCAGCCCTAGAAATCTTGTCAAAATTAGCCAAATCGACACACTGATGCAGAGTAAAGATTGCCTTGCAATCTTTCTTCTTGTTCTCCTTGTACACAGCCCTCTGAGCATCGGTGGCTCCCTCATTCACTTCTGGGTAGCCATTCTTGATGATGTCCAGCACATCCTGGAAACCAAATAATGCTCGCATCTGCACATTCCACCTATCCCAATTTTTGCCATCAAGCATTGGCATTTGCGCAGGAAAATTGCCATTGGAGCCCATATCCTCACTTCACTCGTGTTTTTCCTCACTTCACTCGTGTTTAGGTCCAAGAAAGAATAAGCTCTGGATACCAATTGTTAGAACACACACACACCCAGCACAGACGGGTTAACAGTACACTAAATACACGCTTAACACATAGACGAGTATATAAGTGCACAGACGGGTGTTATCGGGAGCAGACGGGTGAAACGATATGCAGACAGGTAACGATTACTAAGTGTAGACGGGTGAACAGTGCATAGACGGGTATCAGAGAAAGTTGATTACTGAATAATACTTCACTTACTTTTATTCCTTGCACTCACCTCTATTTATACACACATAGTTACAAGTCACTTGTAACTAACTAACTAACTTTCCTAACTAACTCTTCTAACTAACTAACCACTTATTTGAATTACAAGATAATATAATTAAGGTTCATACGTTACGTAACGGTGCAAATTTTTTTTACCACTGACTGAATGTTTCTACTATCTACCAAGAGTCGTGTCACAATCTGGTGACTCGTTAATGAAAAACTAAATCTGAAAATGTCCTTTGATATAATAGGTAAATGACATGAGACTTATGATTAGCTTAATCAGCTTGTTTGTCCCGATGTAGACATCAGCTATTACAAAGCTTAATATGAGGTGTAATCCAAAACTAATGATAAGTTACTAGATACATGTTTATCATGCACTAATTTTATTGGATTTGACTTCTTTAAATTGAGTTTCTTCTTCTTTTTTTTTTTTATCAGAATTGAGTTTCTTTATAAAGTAAAAGAGTAAAAATATATTTATCACTAATTTAATTAAGTTTATAAAGATCTCAACTCACTAAATGAGTTTGAAAATATTATTATTTCATTTTCTATTTCTAATATCATAAAATGATAAATGGATCTTGCTTTCTTATCTGCAAGAGAAATATTATTTGTATATTCAAAATGGAACACCTATTATAAATATCCTATTTTAAATGAGTATAACTTAAATATATTTAAATTCACAATTGAAGTTCAAAAAAAAAAAAATACACTCAAAATAGAATATCTATTATAAATATTCCATTTTTAATATACAAATATCATTCCTCCATCTTCAAATATTAATGATGCTTATTGGAAGATTGATCCAGCGTTAAGGATCTAACTAAATTGTCGGGATACACAGTTTGTAACGTCCATTAATGTTTTGCTCAAGTTGTATGTAGGCTGTAGCTGTGACAAGTGACATTGACATAACAACTTTCCCCCAACAAATCAAATCACTGATTAAAACATAACGGTGCTTAGGTGTGAATGTGTGATTAGGATTTGAATCCTTTCAATTGTTTTCTTTTTTTTTTTGTTGGCTTAATTTCATTTTTGATTTTTTATTATTATTTATGTATGATTTTGATTTTTATAATTTTTTATAGTACATTTAATCCCCTATTTTTTTAATGTTGTAAGTTTGATCATTTCGTCCAATGTCTGTCAATTTGCCAATGAAAGTTGTATTGGTAGCGGTCCAACTGGATTAAATTATATTAAATAATTAATTTATTAAATTTGAAAATAAAAAATAATTTATTAATTATTTTGAAAAAATTAAAAAACTGAAGCCACCCTGGAGAGATCCATGATCCATGGATTCACGTTCGTGGTTGGACCTTCAACTGTTTGGTTTGATGCGGTGGCTCGCGGCTGAAGGGACAACGCACCGGGTTCGCGTGGCTGGACGGCAGGAATACGCCTGGTTTTGGTTTGCGGCGGCAGAGCTGGACTGGTGGCATGGCGAAGTGATGGCGTTGCAACCAGACTCTGAACTGTGAGTTGTTGATGCGTGGTCTTGAAGGGGGAAGGGTGCGTGACGCAGCGGGTCTGAAGAGGGGTCGGACGGTGGTCGGAAGCGCCTCGCCGTGGTCACACCTCTTTACTCTTTCATCTCCTTAGGCTTAGATCCACAACTCTCTTTCTCTCTCTTCAATGTCTTGGCTCTCGATCTTGCGTTTTATTATGCCGTCTCCGCGCGTTGAAGCTTCGGGTGAGAAATTCGTGACTAAAGGCAATACCTTTGTTGTACATGGAGGCAATGAAGGAATCACTCATATCATATCTGGGTTTTATGCGGAAAAAAAAATCTACCAAAAATAATATCTGGGTTGTATGGGTTTGGGTTAAATCAATTTCCTTTCAGCGCTTTCTTCATTTTTCATTTGCGTTTTGTTGGGAAATCCCCCTAGATTTAATTGTTTTGTATAAATATAAGAATTGTTAAGGAGGGAGAGAGAAATAAAATGTTATAAAAGTAATTTCAAAAATTTTAACTGGACCCATTATCTCTTTCATATATCCACTTAACCATTCAAGACAATTGAGACGATCCAAATTTTACTGTTCAAAAAATTAGGTTGAACTGATCAGTCCGACCAGTTCAACTGTGAATCGGTCTAGCTACTGGATTAGTCAAGTCCAAAGTTTTAAATCTGGGTTTGAAATCATAAGTAGAGCCGGCAATATTTTGGTTTTGATAGTTATTGAAATCATATCGTGACCGTAATTATGACTGCATTTTCTCGCAATTATCAGCAATAATGTAAAACACAACGCGATTGCAACTGCAACCACAACAACAATTTAAAACCTTGGTCAAGTCCAATGAACCAACATTCTAAAAATCAGGGCCGGGTTTGTGTCTTTGTTTTTTGAGTAAAGGCCCAAATTGGTCCTTGACAAAGATACACGAGGACAATTTGGTCTCTGAGAAATGAAAAATATCAATTTGGTCCTCGAGAATGTAAAATGAAGGTCAAAATAGTCCCTGATAAGGACTAAAATATCCCTAAATATCACCATAAAAAGGACTAATTTGACCTGCATTTTATATTCTTGAGAAACAAATTGATATTTTCATTTTGTTAAGGACCAATTTGGACATTTACTCTTTTTTTTTTTTTAACTGGTTTAGACAAGTCAATTGAACTATAGCATTCTAAAAATCAGGGGCTTGTCATTTGTGTCTTTGTTTTTTTTTTTTTTTAAAACAAAAATCTTTTTTCTTAAAAAATCTTTTCAAATTAAACAATTTGATCGATTTTAATAATTTAACATAAAATATTCAAAATGCAAGGCGACGTTGTGACGTATACTATCGTAAAAATAGTATTTGGGATAGCTTGGCTGATGAAGTCATACTCCCGCCACGACACCATTGCATGTATATTATACAGATTGACATTTTTTGTATATATTAGATATTTGATATATTAGATTAGATTGTCATATTAATAAAGCAAATTGTTCGATTTATTATTTAATTATTTATTTTAATTTTTTGCTTATTAAATTACTACCTATCAACAATTTCCGTATTAAGAAAATATAGTTTTTGACTTAAATAAATGTAAAAAATATTTAAATTATAGAAAAACATGATAAAAGTATTATTTTTTTCTTGGTGCTTTAAAACTATTATTATTATTATTATTATTATTATTATTATACTCCTATTTAATCACGATTCAAGTAAGGTTAAACTAATGAACCATGAATAAGTCCTTTTAGTGATTTTATGGTTGATTCGATTGTAACAACCTTGGTAAAAAAACCAAACTGCTAAGCGTATGTCATGTTATGAAGATTAAAAAAAATTTACGTTGCTTGACAAAACCATTTTATTTTATCCAAGTCTGGACCAGCTATATGTATAATAATAAATAATAAATAATAAAAATAATCATAAAATCGTAATAATACCAAAGCTCTGAAGATTCTGCAGATAGATATGCATAAAGCTAACTAGACCAAGAAATGCATGGCCAGTCATGTCAAGAACATGATCCGTAGCATCAACCTCTCATTTCTCAATAACGGTGAAATTAACTGTACCGCCAACAGAATAACTGCTACCACAAGAATCAATACTTTAATAATTTACAAGACATAAATTTCAATGTCTGATGTCTATATAGGATTGATATGTTTCTCGGAATTTGCGCATGATAACTCCTTAGATAGTCAAAAATCACAGGAACAGAACAATATATCTAGAAAAGATATGGTCTTATTTGGTCGGCATTTTTGTCCTTTTGGTTCTTCATCCATTAATTTTGCTGCCCTTTATTCATCTTCAAATGTCACTTTAATCTGATGGACTAGGAACCAAGCCATTCTTACGCCACCAATTACTCTCCTTCAATTGATGATGTACTGGGTACTGATACCAAGCGTAGCTGTGGTGTCTTCTGCTCCTGCTTAAGAACTTCTTTTTGACTGATTATCGTGCTTGTTTGGCATTCCTTATCTACTGTAAAAGCTAAATCCTAAAAAAGTAAAACAGATAATGGGTCAGGACTCACGAAGCATATATTAATAAATTGAAAATGATTACTATACATTAATTTCTATATATTATTTTTACACCGATTAATATTTTAAATTTTTTTTATTAATAACGTCTAGTACTATGTAATAATTGATTACTAGTCCCATTACAGATTTTGTAGTGTGAATAGAAAAACTGTTAATAAATATATATAAAGCTCACACAAATACAAAGACACATATATAGTTTTAATATGAGGCAGGATTAGAGAACTTACAACATGTTTGCAGTTTTGTAGGGCAGCTATGTGAATTTAATATTAATGAAAGGAACAAAAGTTGTTGCTGAATCCATATGGATGAAGAAACTTTTGTCGTTGGTCTTCTACGTCCCAGAAATGACTACCGGTATCCTGAAAATGATGTATATGTTTTATGATATGAAAATGATGTTTTTGACAGAATAGTAAAAAAAGAAAGCAATTTAATTTTTTGTAAATAGGTTTAATTACACTTTTCGTCCCTCGACTTTTTTAAATATGTGATTTTGATTTCTCGAAAATTTTAATTGCAAATTTTATCTTCTAATTTGTTTAATTGTTCAAAATTAATCCTCTAATTTATTAGTCTAATTTTGAACAATTTAATAAATTAGATGACTAAATACGTAATTAAAATTTTAGAGGGATCAAAATCGTATATTTGAAAAAGTTGATGGACGAAAAATATAATTAAGCCTTGTAAAATTTAATTGTTGTTTGGTAATTTCTGTTTATACCTCAGAGAAGACATTTGGCCTCTGTCCTTGAAGAAAAACTGAAGCTGAACTATCCAAAAGATAGTCATTACTAGGAGTAGGGAAGATGGTGGTGGGGTTCATGGTGGTGGTTGTATTAGCAAAAGTTGTGACTTGGTTGGTACTGTTGCATTGTGGCACAGATAGGACTGGTGATGGAGAAGCCATGCTATTTAATCTCTGGAAATTCAAAGAGACCTAGTTAATTTCATTACTAGACTTGTTAATTTGAGGCAACTGCATATATAGCAGTAGCACACATAATTGCTCACCTCTGGTTTAACCAAGAGGGTGTCTAGGTCCGTTGCCAAGTCATAAAACATGGGGTTCACGGAAGCAAGCTTCATTGACAAGAACTGCACAAGATAGAGGCATATATAGGTAGCTTGTTAGTTTAAACATTGCTGGTAATTAATAATTTGGAATAACCAGAAAAAATAAAATAACTTAAGAGTATATTTGAGGTACCTCAACTTGATTTTGTAAAGACTGAACATAATTGATTATTTCGTCCAACATAAGGGCCTTTCCAGTCACCTATTTATAAACCAAACCACATGAAGTTGTCAGAAGAGCTGGGAAGAAACATGCATACAAATGTCCCAATTACTAAGAAAGAAAAGAAACTAAAGAGACAAAGAAATGAAGTTTTACCTTATCACAGCCCGGCACAAGTCGTTGCAACATCTTCATCCTTTCACTTATTTTCTCTCTTCTCACCTGAAGTTCAATTTTTTTGCAACATTCAGAATGAGACATGAAGATAACTCTAGGGGTATTTTAGGAATTCCAGTGTCCAAGTAGGCATGTAACATATTAGAGGACAGGGACCCATAGATATAATTTTAAAGTTGTTAAAAGAGTATTAATTGCATGTACCCTTTCAGCAAGGCTGTGGCTATCAGTTGCTTGACCCCTTCTTGCTCTGACGTGGATATAGCCTGTTGGGGGCTCTTCAGAACCTTTTCTCTGATCCTTCTTTTCTGCTTTTGGCTTGTCCTCTACCTTCACCCCACCATTGTTGCTCTTCCTCTGTCTCTTGTTTTTCCCTTCTCTTGCATCCTACAATAATCAACAAAATGAGACCAAAGTAATTAATTAAATTAATAAGATGAACCAATTTTGGTTATACTTATAAGTTATAACATATATATATATATATATATATATATATATATATATATATATATATATATAGTTTTATAGCAAAATGTTGAGAAAATACACAAAACCTACATACATCACAATTCACAAAGCCAGAACAGAAACCATCACAGCTCAAATTTACCTTAGATTGGGTGTTACTCAAGGAAGATCCATTTCTGGTTCTCCTCTTCCTCTCTATAGGAGTCACCTTCTGAGTGACCTGCTCACCGGTTTCAAGCTTGTCCACTACCATGGAGGACTGAGGACTATTGTTTTTGGTCACAGAAGGCTCATTGTCACTGATGGTAATCTTGGAGCTTTGATCAACACAGCTAGTCTCCTGATTTGTGACATTAAAAAAGGTTTGGTGAGGAAGGTGAAACTGAGAAGGAGGGCCAGTGTTTATATTGGGAAAGAATGCTGATGAGTCAACAAGAAAAGGATGGTATTGGTATGAAAAAGCTGCCATATTATATGAGAGCTGTGGGTTTGAAAATGCAAGTTATGAAGAAAGTGCTGGAAGAAAAGGAAGCAGTGCTGGTGGTGGTGATAGCAGTGAGGACTCAGGAAAAGTTGGTCTATGACAAAAACTAAAAGGGTCTCTGGTCTATATATAAAGATCCGGGCACATAAAATAAAATACTGAAAATCTTTAAGGCAGTAACTACTTCCCATGCAAAGGCAGTACATTTGACGGGTCTAATATCTTCAACTCAAATTTTATCTTACATCAGTGATAATAGTAAATGTTCCCCAATCAATAATGATAAGCGAAAAAGGTTAACTGATTTTGGGGAAGTTTGGTGGGGGTGCTCTTCATGTGTCTTACGGATAGCATATTAAAAGTGCATGAAATTTAAAGATTAATAATAAGAACTGGGAGACTAACCTAGAATTTTCTGTACTTTTTTTCCTTCTAACTTTCCATGCCCAAAAAACGCGGAAAACTATAATCAGGACAAATAAACCTGAACAAGAAGTTACCATTACCAATTAACTTACAATAAGATATAATTGAAAATTCCAACTCATTTAGCCTTTGTTTGGATGTGGGATGAAGAGGAAGAAAGAAGTATGATAGAAAGAAGGTTTAATTATTCACTTGCTCCCTAAAAGTATATGAAATTTTCAATTGAGTTTTTGGGATAGTAAATCCGTTACAGAAACCGTGAAATTGAATGGAATATCCGTGAGTCCCTTCAAGTTGGATACCTATATAAGCAAAATTTGTGTATAATTATTCAGAATTTGGTACATCTAATCAAGTAATCAATCAAAATTTTTTATGCATACACACGAGTATGATTTTGAACACACTAACAATTTCTGATTGATTACTTAAGTAATTCTCAATAATTATGCACAAATTGCTGATATAGGTGGACTTGAAGGGACTCACGAATATTTTGTTCAGTTCTACGGTTCAGTAACGGATATGCTACCCCAGGGACCCAATTGAAAATTTTATATATATTTAAGGACCCAATTAAAATCTGTTATTGTTCAGAGACCTGCTGAATAATTGAACCAAGAAAGAAGTAGGAGAGAAGAGTAAATGAGAAGAAAATGAAGAGATTTTTCTATTTGGATTGTAAAGAAGTAGAAGAGAAAAAAGCAAGGATTCTCTCTTCGCTTCTTTGACCGGAAAGAAAAGTGAAAAGAACGAAAATGTGTATATGATATAATGACATTTTTACCCTAAGAATAAAATATTTATGAAAACTTTGTAAGGAGAAGATGAAAAATATTTCTGGGGAGTGAAATCTCACAATTAGAGAGAGATTATATTTTTGTGGGCCCCACAACTCTCTTATCTATTTGCTACCCTAAAACAAGCATACAAAAAATTACTTTTCTCACTCACTTTCATCTTTACTGCTTCTTTTTCCTATGTTATACCGAAACAAACACTACGTTAAAGATATAATCACATATGATTAAGTAATACAAATAAATCAAAATGAATACCTATGAAAAGCATTAAGTACGATCAGACTTGGATTATACAACTTTTTTTTTAGATAAATAGTTATTTTATTAAAAAAGCCTAACCAAAGTCAAGGAAATACAATTCACAATACAATCTATATCAATACAGCTGTGTGAGCCTATATGGTGTACTCTAAATCACCTATTTCAAGAGTCATTCCCAGGTAAAAGCCAAGGACCTCATTAAAACCTTCTAATGTAAAACCCTTCTTCGGGATAAAATCATCAAGAAGGGGAAAAAGTACCCCTATAGCCAATACCCATAAACATCATGGTACACCCCAATACATATAAAACTCCCTCAATGAATATGTATGTCCAAAACTTCAGCATCAGAGTGAAGAAACTCTACCCACTTTCCCGGAAGAGTTTTAGAAAACTCACTCTATCATTTGGTACAGAATTAGACTTAATCAATTACAATATCCAGTAAACAATATTCTAAGGGAGTTTTGTGTTTTGTACGGGTCTAAAATTTAGGAATGGAAAATACTAAAAGTTACCAATTGAAATTCGTGCCTTTTGCATGAAGTGGTTTATTTACTAGCCCTTTCTCTCAGCTTTTTCTTATTTTATTCTTTAACTTTATTGGTTGTTTCGTGACTCCTTCCTTTCGTTCCAAATAGCATAACTCAGTTAATATAGAAAAATAATTTTTTTTTAAAGAATTTTATATATTTCAATCTTGACTCACTGAACCAATACGTGATTGATCCAAGTGATAACAAGTTTGGACATCTTAAACAAATGGTCTGAGATTTGACTCCTGACTCTGATGTATGGAGAAATTTTGGTTGGGAGCAGGTAACCTTAAATATCGTTCAGGTCCTCTGACGGAGATTAGTCACTACTATTTACGACGGTGGATATTTCGTATCAATAACATGGTTACTTAAAATTTTTTGACTCATTGAGGGGTAAATGCACAATTTAAACTCAAGTCAATGTATTAGGGGTGGCAAAAAAAATCCAATTATCCATCATCCATCCGGTCAATCCAAAGAAAAATCCATCCAATCCATCCATTGCAAAAAAAAAAAAAAGTAACAATGGACTGGATGGATTGGATTATTTTATTTTATGGATGATTGTGATCCATCCACCATTATTCGAAAATCCATTGAACCACTTCATAAAAAAAAAAAATAATCCATTGGATAAAAATGAAAAAAATAAATAAATGATAAAAAAAATCATAAATTCAAAAATTAAATCAATTTGCTACTATTATAAGTAGAACAATATTTTTTTGGTGTTTTTCTATCACGATTTGCATTTCTTGTGAGGTGGATTTATGATGAATTGTTAATTATAAAAAAAATAGACAAAAAATTATTTTAGAATTTTTATGTGGATGGATAAAAGATATTATTTGGAAATAGTCATAAAATTATTTAATTTTTTTAAAATATTTTTTATGGATGGATTGAATATCTATTCGTAAAAAAATTGTTAATGCATGGATTAGATGGATTTTTTTAAATAGATCATAGTTGAATTGGATTTTTTTAATAAAATTTTAATAGATCATAATAGATTAATAGATTATTTTTAATCCATCCATTATAATCCAAATAAAAATATATCCAATCCATCGATTTACCATCTCTACAATGTATTCACTTGAAAACATATTTAAAAAAAAAAAGTCATAGTAACATTAAAAGATAATGTAAGTGAAAGTAAAATAAGAAAATAAGTTAGCATAAAAGAAAAAAGTTAATTTTAAATAAATAATTAAATATATTCAAATTTGGTAAATAGTATAGATATATATGTTTGTGTCAAACTTAATTTTCTTTGTTTAGAAAATGATAAGGTCTTATAGTAATAAAATCGTACTTTTTCTGTGAAGTTAACATTGGTTTGGATTTTTATGGATAAAAGGAGGAAGACACGTGTAAATAAACAGGAATTGTGGGGTACTGATTCAGAGCAGCCGATGGATCACATACGAAAAATTAAAAACAATCAAATAAAAACAGAAAACATGTCTTCATCAGTCGAAAAAAACAAAATTAATTAATAATTTCTTTTTATATTTTAAAATAATTAATAATATTTAAGAGATATTAAGCTTTATATTTTTGTTTGACTCTTTTTCCATGGGAAGGTTACAACATTCATGAATTACTATTAAAAAGAAAGTTGTGATTATGGCACATATAATAAGGGAAACAGAAAATAACTATTAAATTAAAAATATAATTAATTAATCTATTTGATTAAGAGTTTAATTTTAATATATTGTTAATTGAGATTTTTTCTTGATGTCAATCAATGACATTACATCCTAAAAAGTGTGACCTTGAAATAGTTATAAGATAAAAGTCAAATATTTTTAATGATTTGATAAAATTTGATTGGCTGATACGAAAAATCTTTATGTTGACAGGACATTGAACAATTAAGTTCCTATGTTAATAAATAATTTTTAAATAAAGAGGTTTTATTTTTTTTTTTATAAAAAATGTTGAGAACACTTTTTTTATTTTTTTAAATAATGTCATGTTTTTTTAGGAATTTAAAAATAAAATAAAATATTTGTTTGATAAAAAATTACTTCAAACATTTACATGCTTGTTTGTTGGACTTTTACTAAGATGCAGAAGTTGAAAGAAAAACCAAAATTTAGCTTTTATGAGAAACTATATATTATAACTTCTAAAAAATCACTTTACGTAAAATCACTTTTTTAGAGTCATTTAGAATCACTTTTTAAGCCTAAAGAAACCAACCCTAACTCTAATTTTTCAAAAAAAAAAAAAAAAGTCACTCATTCAAAAAGTGCTTTTGCACTAAAGAGTTATTTAAATGATATATTAATCTAATTAATTATCATTAATGTTTACCCACAAAATGAAAGTGGGTTGAATTATCTTTTAATTATCATTATCAGTTTGAAACACAAAAAGGAGGGTTGAATTGTGTTTCTTACGTTTTTAAAACTTTTCGCAAGCAGATATATAAGTTTTCGCAAAGGGTGGACTATAAAAGGATAACAGACGCAATGAGCGTTTCCAAATACCAGGTGGACGCTAACTTAGAAAGATTTAGATAAAAACAAGCGAGATAAGAAAGCAAATCAATCCCAAAGAGTTAGTTAGAAAATAAACTAAAGCAAGAGAAAGGGAGAGAAAAAAGTGAAATAGACAGATGTAAACACTAGAAGGGGGTTGAATTGTGTTTACTGGATTTAAAGAGAAACAAAAACTTTTCGCAAGCACAACAGAGAGCAGACGAGTGTTTTAAGACAGAGCAGTTAGACAGGCAACTTGTCTGAAGGTTCTCGCTGAAAAGCACACAATCATGCAAGATGAAAAACGGATTGATAAACACAGCTATAACCTCTTTAGTTAAAAGACAGTTAAGATAAATATTCAAACTAAAGAGATAAGGGATAGAGAGATTAAACACAATAGGTTTATCCTGGTTCACCTCTTAATAACTGAGGCTACGTCTAGTCCTTGCAGCACCAAGTTTTCTCAACTATAATTGATCAGGTTACAAGACAGACAAGTATTCTTTGCTCACCTAGCCTCTTCAGGCTCTAACATAAGTATTGTTTTCTCACCTAGCCTCTTCAAGCTCACTTAGGTTTGTTTAAAAAAATATTTAAATTAATTACAAATTGCAAGTCTTTTAATCACCCAGACGAGTGTATTAAATGTGAAGGTCTGAAAGACTGCATATTAACTTCAAATGATTGAAGAATAAGAAATGAAATAATGAAGATATAAATGTACATAGTTATTGCTCTTTGAATGCAGTGTTGGTTCTTTGTTGGGATCTTTAGAATCTTCTTCATTAAATAGACTTCAAGGGATTGAAGCCGTTAGAGACATTCCTTAAGAGCTTGGCTTTTTGCAGATCCTCATTAAATGCAAATAGAGTCATTCTGGTCAGCTATTAATGCTGAGGGACATTGCTTGTTCTCTAACAGAAGAAGGACAGAGTTTTCTGATACACCATCAATCATATCAACTCTTTATAAATGCTTTTTGTCCTTTGCAGGCAAACTTTCCTTTTGTGTGTAACTTGCAGTTGTACTCAGGAATAAAGTACTTTTGTTGTACTTTCATTTTAGGATACGAGGTTACTTTGCGATAGCTAGGCTATTGATTTCTTAATCCTTGTGAGAAGACTTTTTAACATATTATGAGTTGAACAAAATTCTTCAATACGCTTCACTGATAGTTATCAGATGAGTGAAGGTCTTCAGCTTTGGACAAGTCGACTTTCAATAAGCTTTAGACGGGTGAGCTTGCTTGGTCAGACGAGTCATATATCTTTATCAGACCAGTAAGCTCCAGCTGACGAGTCTTGACTTAGTACAGACAATTATCTAAAAACTTACAGCAACCACAGACAAGTTTAATAAAATCATTGAATAAATGTTTAGTTTTCATCAAAACTTAGCTAAATGCACATTAGACATTTTCGAGACTCAACAATCTCTCCCTTTTGATGATGACAAACATTTTAAAATGATTTAATGAACTTAAGAGAAATGAACGGATTTAAAATATTTCAAGATCATTAATAACATCAATACATACAGGTATCAGAGAAAATAACATAAGATCTGTGTTTATGCTATCAGAATAGCTTCTATCAGAAGTTAAAGTTGTTTATTTGCCTTTCTCTGTTATTTTACCATGATGTATATTATTATTATTTCTTTCAAGTTAATATGCTGACATTTATATTTAACGTTTTTAGTTTTTCTCCCCCTTTTGACATCAACAAAAAGAAAGAAAAAGAATAAAATGTAAAACAAAGCCATATTTATATTTATCCATCATTGGCTGTGTACAAAGCTGTTTACAAAAGTTGTTATAGATAACTACTAAAAAGAATAAAGAGAGCTTCTACTCTACCTTCTAGATCAGCTCTAGCTCTCCTTTCTTTAGCAAGATCTCTATGTGCAGCTTCCACCAAAGTCCTCAAGGATGCTACTTCATATTGCAAAGCCTGAAAGGCTCGTCTGTCAACAATAATGTTGTCATCTGAGTCTTCAGAATGCCAAGGAAGAGCATAGACAGGTGGTGCATAGGGGACAGAGAAGGGTGCAAAAATTCTAGGAAAGAAGAATAGATGAAGATTGCGATAGAAAATAAAAGCAAGTTTGGGCAAGACAGGTTGAGTAGAGAGAGAGTGTGTCCTTCAAAAGATGGAAAAATAGAGGACAGATGGGTAAAAAGAGAAGGATGAGTGATGATGATAGGTTTAGGTGAAGGTAAAGGTTCGACAGTGTATGATCTAGGATAAGGTATTAAAAGATCGATATATTCCATGAATGAATAAGAACCAGTAATAAGAATAAAAAGAGGTCTAGAAGGATTGGGTAGGATAACTATTGAGTTATGGTAGGTAATACTAGGATTAGGGTGATGAAAAAAAGATGACAATGGGATACATCAAGTACATGTCCCTACAGGAGTTGATAAAGTGAGGAGGAGGAGGAGGAATGACAGACATGTTAGAAAAGCTGGCAGACATCAAGAGTTGCAAATCAGATATTAACAAGGAAGATGAAATGCCAACTGATCGATTGGGAGTGAAATCCCTAGAAACAGGAACATAGCATACATTAGAAACAACTATATAAGATGAAGATTGGATGTTATGAGAGGAGATAGGTGAAGAGGGAATATCTACAGGAGATGAAGACGATGAAGTCGAAGGCACATAATCTACAAGAAAGGTGGAGTTCTCTGACATCCTGAGCTTCTTGAAACGTCTAGGAGCCTCTAGAGCAACAGCTGGTGCAACAACAGGGGCTTCTACAGCAGGAGCAGCAGTTTCCATTTGTACTCCGGATCTCTTCCGCTTAAGAATAACCCCAGGATAGAAGGCTTGCTTTTCCTTGGGTTTTTCTAAATACTTCTCCATCTGCTCCCCCTGAACAGGTACATCCTCTTTACTGGGACTAGTCTTGACTTGTCTGTTTACAGCAGAGGTCTTGCTCAGCACAATCTTCTTTGAAGGTTGAGTAGATGCAACTTCAACATCCTCCACAACAAAAGCTTTCTTCTTAAGAAGCAACTTCCTTCTTTTAAAGGTCAAAGGCTGAAACCTGTCCTCTATCTCATAAGAAGGGGTTGGCTTCTTAGAGGAAGGCTTCTGATCTTGCCTAGCAACCTTTCCAGCAGGCTCCCACAACTTCTCAGATACAGGTGCCTCAGACTTGTCTGCTGATTTAGCAGGAGCTTTGGTATGCTGTTCTTTTGAAACTTGATCTGATGAAGCTTGAGCAGGAGTAGAGAACCTCATTGGTCTTCTTTTCCATAGCAAGTGCCAAGTCCACAATGGCAACATCTTCAGGAATAAAGATTTTTATTCTGAAGAGCAAGGTCAAGAGCATTCCATAAGGATAAGTAGGAGAGGTAGGTCTCCTAATTAGAGTCATGAAATGCTTAAAGATGAGATCATTTATGTCAATCTTTATCTTGTGGATAAGATGATCGAGGGTGAACTTATCCATATCAGAGATATTGTCTCTAGATCCCTTTCTAGGCAACACACATTCTTGCAGAAGTTTGAGCAAGAACCGGCATTTAGGAACAAGGGTTATGGATTTGAAGTTTGGAGGGTGTGGAGTACCGTATAAGGCGATATTGATATCGTCCGGACTCAGAGAGTTTTCCAATTCTTCTGTAAAACCTTCCCCAAGCCTAGGGCAACCAAATGCGTTCTCCAACATGTTGAGGGAAAAAGAGAAACGTTGACCATGAACATGTGCGTGAATCTTAGTGGGAAGGCCATTTGGAGACTGAATGATTATAGCGCTTGTCCAAAAGTCTTTCACCATCTTGGGGTGCACAAGCTCCTTCATTTTGAAGAACGGAGTCCATGTGGAGTATTCAAGTTCCTCAAGCACATCCATTCCCAAACGCCTCAGCCTCAAGATCCACAGTTTTTCCAGTGATGATCTTTTCAACAACCTCTATGTCCATATTGTACCTTTGAGCAATATCAGCAGGAGATAGCTTCTTCTTTGGTGCCATAACAAAAGATTTAGGGTTAGAGAGTTTTGGAGGGAAGAAGAGAGAAGATGAAGAGTTGTAGCGAAGAGAGGGTTTTGAAAACTTAAGGGAGAATGATCGTTTTCTTTTAAAGATAAAAAAAGGTTCCTTTTAAGTCTAAAAACGGTTAAAATTTTAAGAAAAACGTGGTTTTAAAAAGAAACAACTGCCATGCACTTGTTTTGCCTCAGATAATTAAATGGCATTAAGGAATAAAAACCATTTAAATTTTTAGGTTCAAATATAAGTATTACTCAGCAGGGTCAAATAGGTAAGCACAGGTAGGTAATGCAACAATCATTAGATAGGTTAATCAACAATGCAATGCATGTTCAGATTATCTCTAATATACTTAAACCTATCTTCAGCTAAGGGTTTTGTGAAGATATCAGCCTATTGATTCTCAGTTTTAACAAACTTGGCATCAAACATACCTTTTTGAACGTAATCCCTTATAAAGTGATGTTTAATTTCTATATGCTTAGCCTTAGAATGTTGTATGGGATTTTTAGATAAGCAAATAGCACTTGAATTATCACACCAGACAGATATATTATGCTCAAATATAGAGTAATCTTCGAGTTGATGTTTTAGCCATAAGAGCTATAAGCAGCAACTTGCACTGGAGACATATTTTGCTTCTGCAGTTGAGAGTGCAATAGTTATCTGTCTTTTGCTTGACCAAGAGACTAAGTTTGCTCCAATGAAGTGACATCCTCCACTAGTGCTTTTTATTTCAATTTTGTCTCCAACGAAGTCAGCATCACAGAAACCAACTAACCTGTACTCCTGTGTCCTTAAATACAGTAAACCAAGATTAATGGTTCCAAGCAAATATCTAAATATTCTCTTAACAGCCTTCAGATGAGATTCTCTAGGAACAGATTGAAATCTAGCACATATACAGACACTAAACTGAACATTAGGTCTGCTGGAAGTTAAGTATAGTAGAGATCCAATCATACCTCGGTAGACAGTTTGGTCTACCTTTTTACCATCCTCATCTTTACTTAGATTAATATTGGGTTGCATGGGAGTTTTCATAGCCTTTGAGCTCCCATTTTGTATTTCTTTAGAATTTCCTTGGTATATTTTTGTTGATGGATGTAGATACTATCATTCGTCTGCTTGATTTGCAGCCCAAGGAAGAACTTCAATTCTCCCATCATGCTCATCTCAAATTCTGCTTGCATTAACTTAGAAAATTATTTGCAAAGCTTTTCATTAGTAGCTCCAAAAATAATATCATCAACATATATTTGAACTACTATGAAGTTATCTTTTGAGCATTTTTTAAACAAGGTTGTATCAACTTTTCCTCTAATGAAACCATTATTCATGAGAAAAGAACTAAGTCTGTCATACCATGCTCTAGGTGCTTGTTTCAAACCATATAAAGCCTTTTTGAGTTTGAAAACATGATCTGGTTTTTCAATATCTTCAAAACCAGAAGGTTGTTTAACATATACTTCTTCTTCAATTATACCATTTAAGAAAACACTTTTTACATCCATTTGAACTAAGGTTATTTGATGTTGTGCAGCAGATGACATGAGTATGCGTATAGCTTCTATCCTAGCTACAGGTGCAAAAGTTTCAGTATAGTCAATGCCTTCTTGTTGGTTATAGCCTTGAGCTACTAACCTTGCTTTGTTTCTGACAACTTTGCCATCCTTGTCTAACTTGTTTCTGAAAAACCATCATGTTACAATGACAGACTTGTCTGTTGGTTTGGAGACAAGTTTCCAGACATCATTTCTTTTGAACTAATTTAGTTCCTCTTGCATGGCAAGAATCCAACTTTCATCTTCAAGAGCTTCTTTAATATGCTTTGGTTCAATTTCGGTTAAAAAAGCCATATTGCTTGATTCTCTTAAGACAGATATGGTTCTAACACCTTCAAAGGGACTTCCAATGATAAGATCTTCAGGATGATGAACTTTGAATTTCCAGTCTCTTCTGAGATTTGTATCATCATGCTGATGTTGACTTGTCTTCTCCACTTGTCTGATAGATTCTTCAACAGGTTCTTTTTTAGATAAGTCTGGTTGTTGACTGTCATGTATGGTTAAGTCAAGTCCTGCAAGATCATCTTCTAGATCTGATAGTTCCCCATCAATCTTTAAACCATCACTGAACTTCATATGAATGGATTCCTCAACCACAGAGGTTCTAGAGTTAAAAAATCTATATGCTTTAGACATTTAAGAATATCCGATCAAGATAACTATATCCACTTTGAAATCAAACTTTCCAAGTTGATCCTTAGTGTTTAGGATGAAACATTCACATCCAAATGCATGGAAGTAAGATATGTTGGGTTTTCTTCCTTTCCACAATTCATAAGGAGTCTTCTTTATGAAAGACCATATAAGTATTCTGTTTTGTACATAATATTTAGTGCTTACTGCTTTAGCCCAGAAGTACTTAGGAAGATTATTTTCATTGAGCATAGACCTAGCCATCTCTTGCAGAGATCTATTCTTTATCTCAACCACTCCATTTTGCTGTGGAGTTCTAGGTGCAGAGAAGTTGTGAGAGATTCCATTCTCTTCACAGAACAGTCTGAATTGCTTATTTTCAAATTCTCCCCCATGATCACTTCTAAGGGTTGAAATACAGAAACCTTGCTCATTTTGTACTTTCTTACAGAATACAGAGAAAACCTTAAAAGACTCATCTTTGTGGGTTAAGAAAAGTACCCATGTAAACCTAGAATAGTCATCAACTATGACAAATTCGTATTTCCTTCCAGAAAAGCTAGCAACACTAACTGGTCCAAACAGATCCATGTGTAACTGAAGAGGTTTAGAGGTTGATACAAGGTTTTTAGATTTGAAACTTGATTTTACTTGTTTACCTTTCTGACATGCATCACATAAAACATCTTTTTAAAAATGATATCAGGCAATCCTCTCACTAGGTTATCCTTTTTCAATTTCAAAATCAATTTCATACTAGCTTGTCCTAGTTTTTTATGCCATAACCATCTTTCATCCTCTTTAGACATCAGATAGGTTACACTTTGATCTAAAAGTTCAGTTAGCTCAATCTTATAAAGATTTTGCTGTCTACTGGCTGAAAAGAGGCTCTTGCCACTCTTGTCTTTGACTATGCATTCATTCTTAGTGAAGGAGACATCAAATCCACTATCACATAATTGACTTATGCTGAGTAAATTGTGTTTTAATCCTTCAACCATAAGGACATTAGAGATTGAGGGAAGAGGGGGTTTACCACCAATTGTACCAACACTAATTACTTTTCACTTTTGGTTGCCTCCAAAGGCAACATATCCACCGTTCTTAGGTTGGAGGTCTTGGAAAATAGACCTTTCTCCTGTCTTGTGTCACGAGCAACCATTGTCTAGGTACCAGCAAAGAAGTTTGCTTTGTCCTATTAAGGATATTTGCAACAGAAATTATTTTGTCTTTAGGTACCCATATTTTTCTAGGTCCTTTTCTGTTAGTTCTAAGAGCCTTTGAAGACTTCCTTTTCTTCTTGTGAGTACACTTAGACATAACATGTCCAACATTTCCACTGAAGTTACAGACAGATCTAGTTTTAACTGAAACAGATTCAACAAAGACTATTGAGATTCTTGTTGATACTTTATGATGAGTTTGATGATCATAACCAATAACTTCTTTGTTAAGAGAGTGTCTCTGACATCCAAGCAATTTAGTCAGATTATCTCTACCATTATCAAATCTGGCAAGATCATAAGTGAGCTCCTTCACTTTCTGTTGAAGCTTAACAACTTCTTCAGAATGTGACGTTTCACTTGAGATCCAAGCTACATTAGACTTTTCAGTCCTCAGCTAGCTGTTCTCTTTGGCCAGCATCTCACACTCTTGAGATTTTTGTTTATGCTCACTAAGGAGTTTAACATACTCTCTCTTGAGAGATTTGAAAGCCTTAGATAAGCCTTTGGATTCCTCTACTAGCTCTTCATAAGCATCATGTAATTCCTCAAATTCAGAATGTACCTCAGTTTCAGGTTCTGAATCTTCTTTGGCCATCAGACAGAGATTGGCTTCCTCCTGTCTCTTCTTCTTTAGAATATGTACACTCAATATCTTCCCATGTGTCCATCATACCTTTCTTCTTCTTCTTGAAGAACTTCTTTTTAGGAGTTTTCTTTAAACGGGGGCACTCGGATTTGATATGACCAAGTTTCTTGCATTCATAGCAGACAATAGGATTCTTGTCTGTTGATGTGGATTCCTTGTTAAATTTTCTAAAGGGCTTCTCCTTTTGAAACTTATTCTTTTTCCAGAGTTTTCTCATCTTTCTGGTTATGAGAGATGTTTCTTCATCACTATCAGAATCCTCATCTTCAGACTCGTCTACATCACTAGTAGACTCGTCTGCCTTTGAAGCTTTTAAGGCTTTAGATGCTTTTAGATCAGCCTTGAGAGCAATGGCCTTGCCTTTTTTGATTGACACATCTTCATTGAGCTCTTGCTCATGAACAGTAAGGGTGCCAAGGAGTTCATCCATAGTCAAGGTAGTAAGATCCTTGGCTTGAGATATAGCAGTGACAAGAGGTCTCCACTGCCTTGGAAGACTTCCGAGAATTTTGGAAACTTTCTCAGCATTTGTGTATATTTTACCAAGAGATTTCAAACCATTTGTAATAGTTTAGAATCTTCTAATCATCTGAGCAACAGATTCACCTTCATCCATGGTGAATAGTTCATATTTTCTTACAAGCATAGAAATTTTGGATTCTTTTCCCTTTGCAGTTCCTTCATGTGTGACAGATAGAGAGTCCCACATTTCTTTAGAAGAATCACAAGCACATATCTTTTCAAATTCTTCTGGACTGAGAGCACAGATTACAGCATATCTGGCTTTGTGGTTTAGATCCAACCTTGTCTTTTCTGCAGGTGTCCACTGAGCTTTTGGCTTATCTGATTTATCATCATTCTTAGGAGTATAAGGACCATCAATGATGACATCCCAGAGGTCAGAGTTTGTTGAAAAAATGAACCAGTGAAATCTTTCTTTCCAATAGTTGTAGTTTACACCATTGAAGAAAGGAGGTCTGGTCATGGAGCCTCCTTCAGGTTGGGTGTTTCCACTTGAGATTGCTCCAGTAGTCATGTCTATTCTTTAGGATCTTTTCTCTACACTGTTAGGTTCTCAACCCAGAGGTTGAGCTTTGATACCAATTGAAATACATAGATATAAACACTAGAAGGGGGTTGAATTGTGTTTATCATATTTAAAGAGAAATAAAAACTTTTTCGCAAGCACAACAAAGAGCAGACGAGTGTTTTAAGACAGAGCAGTCAGACAGGCAACTTGTCTGAAGGTTTTCGAGGAAAAGCACACAATCATGCAAGATGAAAAACGGATTGATAAACACAGTTATGACCTCCTTAGTTAAAAGACAATTAAGATTATAAGGGATAGAGAGATTAAACACAATAGGTTTATCTTGGTTCACCCCTTTATAAGTGAGGCTTCGTCCATTCATTGGCAGCACCAAGTTTTCTCAACTATAACTGATCAGGTTAAAGGACAGACATGTATTCTTTGCTCACCTAGCCTCTTCAAGCTCTAACACAAGTATTATTTTCTCACCTAGCCTCTTCAGGCTCACTCAGGTTTGTTTAAAAGAATATGTAAATTAATTACAACTTGCAAGTCTTTCATAATCATTCAGACGAGTGTATTAAATGTGAAGGTCTGAAAGACTGCGTATTAACTTCAAATGATTGAAGAATAAGGAATGAAAGAATGAAGATATAAATGTACATAGTTTTTGCTTTTTGAATGCTGTGTTGATTCTTTGTTTAAATCTTCAGAGTCTTCTTCATTAAATAGGCTTCAAGGGATTGAAGCCGTTAAAGACATTCCTTAAGAGCTTGGCTTTTTGCAGATCCTCATTAAATGCAAATAGAGTCGTTTTTGTCAGCCATTAATGCTTGAGGGACGTTGCTTGTTCTCTAACAGAAGAGGGACAGAGTTTTCTGATACACCATCAGTCATATCAGCTCTTTACAAATGCTTTTTGTCCTTTGCAGGCAAACTTTCCTTTTGTGTGTAACTTGCAGTTGTACTCAGAAATAAAGTACTTTTGTTGTACTTTCATTTTAGGATACGAGGTTACTTTGCGAGAGCTGGACTACTGATTTCTTGATCCTTGTGAGAAGACTTTTTAACATATTCTGAGTCGAACAAAAGTCTTCAATACGCTTCACTGATAGTTATCAGACGAGTGAAGGTCTTCAACTTTAGACAAGTTGACTTTCAATAAGCTTCAGACGGGTGAGCTTGCTTGGTCAGACGAGTCATATATCTTTATCAGACGGGTAAGCTCCAACTTCGACGAATCTTGACTTAGTACAGACAAGTATCTAAAAACTTATTATATAAATCTGCGCACTAAGTAGACAGGTCAGCAATCACAGACGAGTTCAATAAAAGCATTGAATAAATGTTTAGTTTTCATCAAAACTTAGTTAAATTCACACTAGACATTTTGGAGACTCAACAAAAAGAACACAGAGATGTTATCCTGGTTCACTCTTCACCAAAGAGTTGCGTCCAGTCCTCTCTACTTGAGAGCTTTCTCCACTATAACAAAAACCATTTGTTAGAAGTATTCAACACCTCTTCAGGAAAGTATTCTACACCTCTCCAGGTACACTAAGTATTTTTTTAAAACAAGCCTCTTCAGGCTCAACCACTAAGGTTTTGAAAAATATTTTTTCTACTTATTCACTAAGTGTGAGGGTTTGAAACTAAAGCTTAGATCTCTTAAACAATACTCTTCGCAGAGAGTGATTTGAAAGTTAAGAATAGAGTAAGCTTGTAAGCTTTGATTTTTCTCTTGATAGCGTATTTTCTTGTATGCTTGTATATTGTTCAAAGTCAGTCACTTTGTATCTTCAAAGGAGGAGGTATTTATAGCCTTTTTGCTTTGATCAAACTTCAATCTTCAACGGCTTAAAAAGGATCCGTTCTGATCATGCATTAAATGCATTGGACCGTTGAGTCTGATAACTTGTTGAGACTTTTGATCAGCAAAGTAGACTATCAGGCTTGATAGCTAGAAGTAGTGATGACGCCTTTTCCTTGTATTTGAAAGTTGTCGTTTATCTTTCCTTTTGAAGATAGTGAAATTCTTTTGTGTCAGAGACAGACTGACTTCAGCTTTCGATGGTTCGAAGATTACAAAGAATGTTTGTCCAAGAGATATTTAGATTTTACACATAAAATAATAAATTCAAATGATTTACATATGTGTTCGCACTAAAAATAAAAAATGGCAATGGACTTAAAGAGAAGACACATATTTAAAAGAGTCTTTGGACTCAGATACATCGTTTAAATATTATCGTCCAAACGGAGCAAGAATCTTTAGTCTTCGGACGTAATCGAAGTCTTTGAACTGAAATAGTCTTTGGACTTATATTTTCCTGCACATTTAAGATAAAGCATTAGTCCATAACTAATCTTTGTTCTCTAAAATTAATCTTTTGTTAACATCAAAACTTAAGGGAATAGTGGACGATATCCACTTTAGTTCTAATAGTCTCCCCCTTTTTGATGATGATAAAACATACTAATTTGATTGAACAAAGTTTCCTAGAGGGCTGAGAAGCTCCCCCTTAGGAAAGGACTATAAGCAGTTAAAGCATATACAGATTAAACTTCAAATAAACTTTAAAAGAATCATATAAATACAGGAAAATCAAGGATCAAAAAACAATAGCAACCAAATCAAATATAATTCCCTTTCTCCCCCTTTTTGTCATCAGACAGAAGAGAGACTTAACCATCATTGTCAGTAAAAAAAAAAAAAATTTAAGAAGGAGGAGGAGGAGGAGGTTTTGGAAGAAAGTTCAGAAACATGGTCGCAATCTGCTGTAGCAGAGCTGCATTGTTTTCCTCAATGGAACGTTGAACGAACTCTTGAAATTCTGGAGGAACAACAGAGACAAAACTCTCAGCAGTGGCCTTGGTTGCCTCAGGATTTCTTTGATCAGGAACAACAATCAAAGCTTGAGATGGAGATGGATCAACATGATGAACCACAGAGAGAGGGATTGGTTGAGACTTTGAGGGTTCTAAGTCTGCAACATGCTCAACTCGCTCTACTTGATCTTTTGGATAAGGATCCTTATAGACAATCTCTGTGTCCCCAGTTCCTTCAGGAATAACTTGGACAGGTGCAGCTGGAGGTGCCTGAGAGTTAGGATCTCCTTGAGTAATAGGCTTAGGTGGAGGAGGAAGTACCTCAAGGATGATCTCAGCATCATCATATCTACGTTCTTTCCTCCATCTAGGCTTTGGACCCGGGAGAACATTCGTCGGATACAGAGGAATTCCGAAGATGTCGCCCAATAACAGGAAGTCAGCATCAGAGATTCTGTATTGTCTTGGGAATGTGCGAGTCTTCCTCTTTTCTTCCTCTGATAGACCAGACGTGAACGCTTCCTTTGTACATCTCTGGATGAAGTTTTCCCAATAAATTCGAGTGTCTGGGTCAAACCTCTAAGAAGGATCCTTTTGCCAGATGTGGGCTAACTCGTGTGAGTCTTCTATAGGTCTGGTCCAGAACAGGGGATCAAAAGCAATTCTGTAAGGTAACGTCCATGTTTCAAGCCTTTTTCTGCCATCTTTATTCTTATCAGGATCCAACATCGGAATCCTTGGACAGATTCGATTAGGGACAACTCCCACTCTTGTTTTGGACGATCTGTTCCAGAATTTCTGTGGCAGATTATGAAGGATCTGGGCTTCTTTTGACATATCACATTCCTTTCTGATAGCATAGTAAGGTAGAAAGTACCTTACATCAATGTATTCTTTCTAGTCAGAAGGATAGCTCGGAATTAACTTGACATCACGATCAAGTATAAATTTTTGGAAGCTAAAGGACCTAGATCTTCTTTCTTTAGTCCTTTTGCAGCTTTTCTTTTCTTCATTAAGTGAAATCACATGCCTGGCGAAGTTTTAGTGATACCATTGGAATGCTTTGTCCTTAAGGGGATTAGGATAGATCTTCTTGGGAGGAAACTTCTTTTCCTCAAGGCGGACTAGCAATGGTCCAGAGCGAATGTAAGGAAAAGGATAGTATCCATGTTCAGGAGGTGGACCGGAAGATTTTCGTGGAGGTGGAGAAGATGTTTCATATTGATATTCTAGAAGAGGTATTGATCCATATTGGATGTTGGAAAGTGGAGGGAGGTGTGTGTTTAAGTAAAAAGGCGGGGAATCTTCTTTTAACGTCAGCCCAGTTAGAGCTTTCATTTTCAAAAGTGATTCTAGGTATGCGTCTATATTTCCTTTTTGGGTAGAGTATCCTAGGATAAGGTGCTCCACATGGTTTGAAAGGGTCAGGAGTAGATGTGGTTTAGGATGCTCTTTGTGGTGAAGGTATGGTTTGTGTTTGAGGCGAGGTAGAAGGTGAAAGACCTATGGATGGTTGAGAGTCCATTGTCAAGTCTTCAATTACACTGGGTTGCTCTACAGCAGGAGTAATAACTGAACTAGATTAAGGTTCACTATTACCTTGTGTTTTAGACCTTGTAGTCCTTGGCCTTGTTGCAGCAGGCTTAGGCCGAGAGGCTTCAGAAGTAGACTGCCGTCTATGACCTTTGATCATCCTAGAGATAGGCTGATCGTCCTCATCTTCTTCATCAACAGAAGTTGGAACTAGCGTCCTTTTTCTTGTAAGTTGGACAGTGGCTACTGTTGGACGACTAGAATAAGATTTAGCTTTTGGACGAGCAGGCTCTATCAAGCATCCAGTAGGGGCTTTTTGATCATACGCTGCATCAATGCCTTGCGTCTGAACACCTTTTAGCATGCCTTCTTTCATGGTCTTTTTAATACAGTCCAGCCTCATCATTATCAAGCTTTGCTTACTGAACTCCGGTTGAAGCACGCGATCAATGCTGATGAACTCCAATATATTGAAGTTTTTGTTCTGGAGTCAAAATCGTGAGATCGTTGTACACCAGTTGCTTCTCAAAGATTCTTGATAGGAGGGCAGCATAGAGTATGGCGATATTCTTTTCAGAGCCGTCAATGGCGTACTTAAAACAGGTGAAGAGAAGGTGTGGGAGATTTATTTGTCTCTCCAGAATCAGATACACAAGGCAGAATTGATGAGCCTTTGAGACGTTGTCCTTTGACCCAGTTTTGTGTAGAATGGACTTGTTCGGAATCTGATGAAGAAACCCTAGCCTTGTCAGTCATTCTTAAGGCTATCAGTTTGTTAGAGAGATTCTTCAGCAGACACTCCTTGATAGTGTCAGAACCACCCAGTTCTTCTTCCCATTTATCTTCACAAGTTATTCCTGATTGGGCACACCCTAGCATTTGAAATCGTTGCTTCAGAGACAATCACTTCAGTATTGATAACCTTGTTTCTGATTTCCCTTGCAGTGATGGTAGGGTTGGTCCAAAATTCCCTTACGAGTTCTGGATAAATAATAGGAGTACCCTCAAAGAAACTTGACCAACCAGCAGCGTGAACGTGTGGGGAAACATATATCCCATGATCAGCAAAGAATTTTAAGCTGAATTTGAATTCTACCAGAACTTCAGCAGACTTAACATCAAGAGCCTTTCCTTTGCCCTTTGAAGCGGTAGTCATGGAGGATGAAGAAGCCATTGTTTCAGAGAAAAAGTTTTCGCAAGTTAGGGTTTTACAGAGAGAGAGAGATTGAAGATGAAGAGGTTTGTAAAAGGTTCAACCTTTATTAAGGAAAACAAAAACAAAACAAAAACCGTTCGTATTTTCAAATAAGAAAATTTTAAAAGAAAAAAGAAGAGAGAGAGAGAGGTGAGGTGACGTGCATTAAATGACTGACGCACGTTCCAGACTTTGAAACCGTAAAAAGCAGTTTTGCAATAATGAAAAATGGAATTAACTCAGTTAGGGAATGAGATATAAATTTTCCTTCGACAAAGATTTAGTTTAATTAATGCAATGGACGAACCAATCAACATATGTATTGGACTAAAGCAAATATTGGACGCATACATTGGACTCATAATCAATCAATGAAATGCATGTTCAAATATTCTCTTATGAATGTAAATCTATCTTCAACTAAGGGTTTGGTGAAGATATCTGCCCATTGATGGTCAGTATCAACAAATTGAATATCAATTATTCCTTTTTGCACATAGTCTCTAATGAAATGATGTTTGATTTCTATATGCTTTGATCTAGAATGCAATATGGGATTTTTAGACAAATTAATAGCAGCGGTATTATCACACATTATTGGAATATTACTCACAAATACATTGTAATCTTCCAACTGATGTTTAATCCAAAGAAGTTGTGAGCAGCAACTTGCAGCAGCAATGTATTCTGCTTTGACAGTTGATAAGGCGATTGTGCTTTGCCTTTTACTTGACCATGAGACTAGATTGGCTCCAATGAAGTGACAACCTCCACTGGTGTTTTTTCTTTATATTCAATCTCCAGCATATTCAGCATCACAAAATCCAACTAATCTGTATTTATCAAATTTCTTATACAACAGACCCAGATTAGTAGAACTTTTGAGAAATCTAAATATTCTTTTAACTACTGAGAGATGAAACTCTCTTGGATTAGATTGAAAACGAGCACACAAACAAACACTCAACATAATATCAGGTCTGGATGCAGTCAGATATAAAAGGGAACCAATCATACCTCTATATACCTTTTGGTCTACATTTTTATCTTTGTGATCCTTGTTTAGTACGGATGTTGGATGCATTGGGGTATTCATTGTTTTGCAGTCATCCAACTTGAAGCATTTCAAAAGCTCCTTTGCGTATTTCGTCTGATGGCTATACACTCCGTCCGATGTTTGTTTGACTTGAAGTGCAAGGAAGAATTTTAGTTCTCCCATCATACTCATTTCAAATTCTTTCTGCATAAGCTCGGAAAACTCTTGACAAAGAGATTCATCAGTTGCACCAAATATTATATCATCAACGTAAATTTGTGCAACAATAAAAGCCATTTTACTTGTTTTTCTAAAAAGAGTTGTATCCACTTTTCCTCTTGAGAAACCATTCTCCATTAGAAATGTGTTGGCTTACACACATGCTTAGGGTGGTTTAGATCTTCAAAAACAGGTGCTTGTACAAGATAAACTTCTTCATTAATGAAACTATTTAAGAAAGCTCATTTTACGTCCATTTGATAAAGCATGATGTTATGATATGCAGCATATGAGAGTAGTATGAGAACGGCTTCTAATCTAGCTATTGGAGCAAAGGTTTCAGTATAATCAATACCTTCTTCTTTTGAGTAGCCTTGAGCAACTAACCTTGCTTTATTCCTTACGACTTTCCCATCTTCGTCCATCTTGTTTCGATCGACCCACTTGGTTCCAATGACAGACTTATCTTTTGGTAAGGATACCAGAGTCTAAACGTCACTTTGTTGAAACTGGCTAAGCTCCTCTTGCATAGCGAGGATCCAACATTCATCCATTAAAGCTTTGTCCACTAACTTTGGTTCTAATTCAGAGACGAAGGCTAAATCAACTTGTTCTTTGAAAGTTAATTCTCCGGACTCTATCATTCGGTTTGCCAATTATTTGATCCTCACGGTGATAATTCCTGCATTGCCACGAACGAGGGGTGTTAGCAACTTGCTGAGACGTTGATGTGTCCTGAGTTGCGTCTGATACTCCATCTTCTTTAAGCGTTGGACGTTCTTCTGTATCATTCAAATTCATATCTGCAAAAGAATCATCTAGCTTTGATAATCTCTTGTCAGGCTGTTTGTCATCAAACTTAACGTGGATGGATTCTTCAACAATTTAAGTTCTAGAGTTATAGACTCTAAAAGCTTTGGACTTTTCACAGTATCCTAACAATATTCCATTATCTACTTTGGTATCAAACTTACCAAGTTGATCCTTAGTATTTAAAATAAAACATTGACATCCGAAGGGGTGGAAATAAGAAATGTTGGGTTTTCGTCCTTTCCACAGTTCATAAGGAGTCTTATTCCAGATATGTCTTATGTATATTCTGTTTTGAATGTAGCAGGAAATATTTACAGCTTCAGCCCAGAAGTGTTTGGAAACAGAATTATCACTGAGCATTGCCCTAACCATTTATCTCTTGAAGAGATCGATTCTTTATCTCAAAAACACCATTCTGTTATGGTATTTGAGGAGAAGAGAAATTGTGATGAATACCACTTTCATCACAGAACCTTTGGAAAAGCTCATTTTCAAATTTACCTCCATGGTCACTTCTGATTGAGCTTATACTTATGCCTTTACTCGCTTACAGAATACAGTAAAGACCTTGATAGACTCATCCTTATGAGCAAGGAACTTAACTCATGTTCATCTCGTGTAGTCATCTACTATGACAAACAAATATTTCTTACCACTGACAGAAGCAATCATTGTTCGGCCAAACAAATCAAGGTGTAACAACTCTAGTGACCTTGAAGTACTAACAACTTTCTTGGACTCAAAGGAGTTCTTAACTAGTTTTCCTTTTTGGCATGCATAGTAGAGAGCGTCCGAACAATGCACAATCTTTGGTAGACGTCTTACGAGGTTATGCTTGTTTAGTCTTGAGATTAATCTCAGACTCGCATGGCCAAGTATTTTGTGCCAGATACATCGCTTATCTTTAACAGACACTAAGCATGATTCACTTTGATTTGAGAGTTCCCCCAAGTTAATCTTATAAAGATAGTTTTGCCTCTTGGCAATGAATAAGATGGACCCATCAGTGTTGCTGATGATACACTCACCTTTGTTAAAGGAAACATCATACCCTCTATCACATAATTGACTTATGCTAAGTAAGTTGTGTTTTAATCCTTCAACTAACAAAACATTATCAACAAAAGGAAAATGATGTTTACCAATCTTACCAATCCCAATGATCTTTCCTTTTTGGTTGCCTTCGAAGGTGACCCATCCTCCAGTCTTTTCACATAGTTCTTGGAACATAGACTTTTCTCCCGTCATGTGACATGAGCATCCACTGTCCAAGTACCAGGACTGGGGTCTTCTTTGTATTGATAAGCATGTCTGCAACAAGGATTATCATGTTTTTAGGTACCCAGATAGACTTGGGTCCTTTTTGGTTAGTCTGTGATCTTCGTTCATGCATAATGTCTTTCTTTTTATGTATGCATTTTGAGAAGATGTGACCACTTTTCCCACATAGATTGCAATAAAAATTTGATGCATGCTATTTCGTTTCATTTTGATTTCTATGAAATTTGGAAACTTTATGATAATGATTGGGTCTTGATATTTTGTGAGAAGCTTCTTGTTTCTCAGAGTCATAGCCTAAGCCAGACTTATCATGAGGTGATCTTGAATACCTCAATATCAAGTTTAGATTCTCTGATCCTCCAACAAGCTTTGATACTCTTTTGGTTAGGTCAAATACTACTTGTTTGAGTCTCGTTACCTCGTGAGGTTCACTAGACTCAAAGGTAAGTTTATCAGTTATACTGATATTCTCGGCTTTTAGCTTATTGTTTTCTTCAAAGAGTTGCTTATTTTGCTTGCTGGTATCTTTCAGTTCTTTGTTTATTTTTGAAAACTTTCTTTTAAGAAAGATATATTGATGATGCAGTAAGGAGGAATCATTAAGCAGTTCATCATATTGAAGAGAATCAAAATTAGATACCTCATCTTCCTCTAATTCATCATCTGATTGAGTTTTTGCCATCAGATAGAGGTTTGAGGCAGAAGGACTCCTTGGTCTGAAAAACTGCTCTATGGTGTCCAGCTTCTCCTTAGCGTTTTGGAACTGTAAGACCATCTCCAATCTTGGTCGATCTAGAGCAGTGATGAGACACCAGTTGGCACAATCATTTAACGAGAACCTTCTGATGTCTTCATTCATCTAGTCAACTTCAGGCTTGGACACTGTTGAGCCGTCCTCAAGAGAGATTGTTGGACGATGATCTCCATCAGTGAATACGTTACACAACTCAAAGTCTTGAGCTTGGACGTATATTTGAAATATAGATCTCCAGTAAGGGTAGTCTGTTCCATTGAAAATGGGTGGAACATTCTATCCTCTCTCAGGGGTAGCTTCCTGAGTTCTTTCTTCAGCAACAACAAGTAGCTCATCATTCGAAGAGTCTTCATTTTGAGCATTGGACCAAAGACAGAGGTTAGCTTCCTCATTTGTTTCTTCTTCTTCTTCTTCTTCTTCTTCTTCTTCTTCTTCTTCTTTAGAAGAAGAAGAAGAATCGAGATCTTCCCAGGTGGCCATGAAGTTATTTTTCTTCTTTTTGAAGAACATCTTCTTGTCCTTTAACATGGGACAATCAGCCTAGAAGTGTCCGGCTTGTTGCACTCGAAACAAACCAGCTGACTTTTGTTTTTGGACTCAGCATGGTCCTTGAAGTTTTTCTTTTGAAATGGCCTTCTTTTCATCCCATTTTTCTTGCTCCACTTGTTTTGAATTTTTATGGAGATGAAAGATAACTCGTCGCCATCTGATATTTCACTATAAGATTAATAAGCATCATCACTAGACTCATCAGCTTTTAGAGCTTTTGAGCTGTTGGACTTTTGAGCTTCTAAGGCAATCCATTTGTTTTTCTTTCCAGGATTATCAAGATCAAGCTCCTGTTCATGAACTTGCAGAGTTCCTACCAGATCATCCAACTGCAAAGTAGAGAGATCTTTGGCCTGGGTGATTGCAGTAACAACTGGTCTCCATTTCTTAGGCAAGCTTCTAAGGATTTTAGAGACATTATCCTTGGTAGTGTAAACTTTCCCAAGGGACTTTAGGTTGTTGATGATTGTCTGAAAATGACCCATCATGTCAAAGATAGACTATCCTTCAGCAATGGTGAACATTTCATACTGGCCAACCCGCATGATAATTTTTGAGTCTTTAACCTTAGTAGTCCCTTCATGGAGATTTGACAAGGTATCCCAGATTTGCTTTGTTGATTCATATGCGTGAATCTTTTGAAATTCATCAGGACTAGGAGCACACATTAAAGCATATCTTGCTTTATGATTTTGTTCCATCCTGGTTCTTTCGGTATCAGTCCAATCTTCTTTAGCTTTTTCCGTTCCATCAGAGTTGAGACACACATTTGGACCATTCATGATTCTGGCCCAGAGAATGAAGTTTGTACTTGAGATAAAGCCTTTGAATCTCTCCTTCCAGTATATGTAGTGGGTTCCATTAAAGAACGGAGGTCTGGTCATGGAAGTGCCTTGCATAACAGGTTGACTCCCGCTAGGCATGCCTTGACCTGCCATATCTGTTGTGGCATCTTTTCCTCTACATGACAAAGTGCTCAATGCAGAGGTTGTGCTCTGATACCAATTGAAGGAACCAGTTTGAAACACAAGAAGGGAGGTTGAATTGTATTTCTTACGTTTTTAAAACTTTTTGCAAGCAAATATATAAGTTTTAGCAAAGGTTGGACTATAAAAGGATAACGGACGCAAGGAGCGTTTCCAAACACCAGTTGGACGCTAACTTAGAAAGATTTAGATAAAAACAAGCGAGATAAGAAAGCAAATCAGTCCCAAAGAGTTAGTTAGAAAATAAACTAAAGCAAGAGAAAGGGAAAGAAAAAAGAACACAGAGATGTTATCCTGATTCACTCTTAACCAAAGAGCTACATCCAATCTTCTCTACTTGAGAGCATTCTCCACTATAACAAAAATCCTTTGTTACAAGTATTCAACACCTCTTCAGGCAAGTATTCTACACCTCTCCAGGTACACTAAGTATCTTCAGGCTCAACCACTAAGGTTTTGAAAAAGGTGTTAGATATCTGGGTGTGGTTCTGCAACAAAGAAGAGAAGACAAAGAAAATGCGCAATCTTCAAAGCGTGTGAGGACACTAGACTTTAGGTTCGATTCGCCCCCACCAATCTCTATCTAGATTGGATGCAACAAGTGTTAACAGCGAATCCCCTTCAAAATACAATGGAGCAACCTTGATTTGGTTTGCACACCCTAAACCCAGCTTATCGTTAACGGCAGTTTACAGAACAATAGTTTTCTAAACTCTCTCTGCGCACAGGGGAGAATAGAAAGTGATTTGGAATGGATAAGTCTTAACAATTTCGTCAAACTTTCTTACATGCAGAGTGGTTCTATTTATAGACCTACTCATCCCACTTGGTGAATGGAAATAACCTTTCATTAATTGAAAGAAGGAATGCAACCTTTCATGCATGTATCCTTTGATGTATAGACTCATACGCTCATGATATAACTCACCTATTAGGAAGGATTTTAAACTCATGAAGAGATATCTTTCCTCTTGTGTGTTTTAGGACTTACATATTTTGGAAATCTCTCACAATACCGCACCATTTTCAAAATAAACCCAAATCCTATTATTCCGAAAATCGCATGCTTTTAGACAAAGGTATCTCTGGGATTTGAACCTTTTCTTAGTAAGAAATGGGTTTCACTCGTCCCGAATAAAATGGTAGACAAGCTTTGAACCAAATATTCATTAGAAGGAGAGTGCATAGCTTACACATGAAATATTGGTACCATTGAATGACATGAAACTGATACTTTTGACGAGGCCTTGTGTCTTGTATCCTTTTTATGAGAGCTTTAAGAGTCAAGCCCTTAACTCCAAGAAGCAGCCCCACTTCACTCTCACATAGGTAGACTCTATCGAAAGCGCCCCCATAATTAAAGCACTTCAGCATATATATGCTATAGGTCCATTAAGAGCGAAAGCTCATCCTCCCTCCTATATTTCCTTATGGTCCAAGTACTTTTAAACCTTGGGATGTATCTATTTTCAAGTACTTGCAATCACTCTAATAGTGTACTTTGGTCGCATTGAACTCAAGACTTGATGCTACTCAAGTGTGAGTTGGGTTTCCACCATTGGTGAGCATTTCGATGTGGACTTGAGTCCCATCCGTAATGATGTCTTCAACACCATTTCCCTTGTCAGTTCCTTCGTCAAGGATCTGCAAGTTTCCTTTATGTTCGTACAGAAAATGTGGATATTACTCCATTTATAATTAATTCCTTCACATAGCTATGTCATAGTCCAATCTGCCTGGACATTCCATTATATACCTGGCAATATGCATTTGATAGTGCTACTAACTACCACCATGTATGATACTGGCGCCCTTGACTTTGGCCAAATTGATATCCCATACAACAAATTTCTAAGCCATTTAGCCTCTTTTCTACTTGCAGTAAATGCTATGAATTCTGCAACTATGGTGAAGCCGACAATGTAAATCTCTTTCTTGGAACCCCAAGAGATAGCACCCCCACCATGTGTGAAGACCCAACCGCTTGTTGAAGCATGGTCTTCTTTACCTAACTGGCATCCATGTATCCTCTAACACTGAAGGATAACCATTATAGTTTAAGCTATAGTTCATTGTCCTCTTCAAGTATTTCAATATTCTTCGGACACCATGCCAATTGTCTTTAATTGGATTACTTGTATACATACTTAGTCCATCTACGACATATGCAATGTTTGGTTAGGTACATGTCATGGCATACATCAAGCATCCAATTACTTTGTGCATTCAAGTTGTGATGCTAGACTTCCTTTATTTGATACTAAATTAGTTATGATCAAAGGCAGTATCAACGAGTTGACAATTGAAGCGATCAAATTTCCTCAATACCTTTTCTATATAGTGAGATTAGGACAAATCTATATTCTCACCGTCTTTAATTATTCTAATTCCTAGAATCACATCAGTTACCCTTAAGTCTTTCATATCAAAATTTCTAGATAAGAAACTCTTAGTATTTTTTATCCCATGTAGATCACTACCAAAATTAACACATCATCTACATACAAACAAAACATGACACCTTTCCGTAATGGAATTTACTATAAATACACTTGTCAGGTTCATTTATTTTATATCCATTAGCTAGCACAACTTAATCAAACTTTTGATGTCATTGCTTAGGAGCTTGCTTTAGTCCTCCATACAATGACTTATACAATTTACACACGTTCTTTCCTTTGACCATTAACCACGAACCCTTCAGGTTTGTCATATACACCTGTTCATCTAATTCCTCATTTAGGAATACCCTTTTGCCATCCATTTGATGAATGACAAACTTATAGATGGATGCAAGTGCCAATAGCACTCTAATTGAGGCAATTCTTGCCATAGATGCATATGTATCAAAATAGTCAATGCCATCTTTTTGTGTAAATCCCTTAACAGCTAGTCTTGCCTTAAACTTATCTGTGGTTCCATCTACCTTCATTTTCCTTTTGAAAATCCATTTACAACCTATTGGTTTGGAACCAGGTGGGAGGTCTACTAATTTTCACATTTTATTATTCATTATTATGTCTATTTCCTATCGTATAGCTTCTTTCCAGAAAGCGACATCTTGAGACTTTATTGTCTCTTCAAATGTTTCTGGATCATTTTATGTACTATAACAGATTGGTCATAACTATCTATGGACTCTCTTGTTCCTTCTATAAGGAACAAGAAAATGTCTAGTCCATAAGTTTTCTCTTTCCTAGATCTTTGACTTCTTCTAAGTTTTGAACCTTCCAAAGTTTCATTATTTTTTTTTACAAGACCAAAGTTTCATTATTAGATACATTGGTTTCCGGAATATATGCATTACAATGAACATTATCCCTGTGACTTGAATTTGAGTTAAACCGATATTCTTGAAAGACTACATCCCTAGACTCAATTACTGTATTTATAGGATATGAGTCATTAGATTCTATAACCATGAATCTATATGTTTTGTTATTTTTAGCATAGTCCAGGAATACACATTCAATTCCCCTTTCACCTAATTTTTTTTTTCTTTTTGGTTCAAGAACTTTCACTATTGCCCTACAACTCCAAACTTTGAAATAATCAAGGTTGGGCTTTCCAATTTTCCACAGCTCATATGGGGTTATCTCGTTCCTTTTGTTTGGAACTCTATTCAAGATATAACAAGCCATCAACATGACTTCTCTCCAATAACCTTTTCCTAGACCAGAATAGGGTAACATGGCATTTATCTTTTCTTCTAATACCTTTATTTTCCTTTCAACTATACTAGTTTGTTGTGGGAATAAGGTGTGGTTGTTTGATAAACTATTCTAGTATACTCAAAGTAACTAGGGTTATAGAAATATTCTCCTCTTATAACTCCTAAAGCATTTAATTAATGTCTCTTACCAAACAATCATCAATTTACCCACACAATATAATAACATATATAAGCATAAAAATTAATGGGTAATTGAAAACTTTTGCATATCAAAAGTATTTACAATAACTTTATTGGCTAACAAATAATTTCTAATATAAATTATAAATATAATTTTCAAATTTTTGAATCACACATAAAATTCAACAAAATCGGAGAGTTATAATGTTATCAACGCACAACTATTAACATAATTCGTAACTGGTCTATTGGTTATTACGCTTTCATCCCTCCCAAGCGTCGCGGGTTCAAATCCCAGTAGACGCATCATTTTCATTTTACTCCGTTATTCCATTTTGACAAAATAACTGTCATAAAAAAAGATCACTGATTCTAGGACTCAAAACTGCGACACGCCGCTTTGAATCAAAGCGTCCAACCACCGCGCCACTCCCGTGAGTGATGCAATTATTAACGAGATTTAATTTATAAAGACAATTTGAGTTTGGGTGCCTCTATCCCAACCAGCCGAGTTAACAAAACCCATTTTGCGAGAACCGGGTTCATATGACCCACTGTCATTTTGGCCATTCAACCCAAATATAAACTTATTTTCATGGTCTCTATGTCTTTGTTTTATGTTTAAACATGTTTTAAAGTGAATCTAGATAACTATCATAATAAAAAACAAACAAAACAATGATATGAAATCATTAAGGTTTTCTTTAACTCTCCTCCATGAACATGTACATGCCTATTTTGACAACTTAGAACAATCTAATAACACATCCAAAATATTTCTAAAAACTAGATAAACAAGAAACAACTCTTATCAATATTCACATAATTATACACATATTGTATAAAATCATCAACTCTAAAATATGTGATTCTTACATGATACAACAACTTCATAAGTTCATGCATCATAAACCAAATAAGTTCATGCTTATCAAAACTCACTTATTAGAATGAATTCTAAATCATGTATCTAAGACTTTAATGCCACATATAAGCAATGTAACACTCTCTTTTTTTTGTTTTTAATTAATTAATCAGTATTTGTGTTTGTATTTTATTATAGGGTCTAGAGAGTGAAATAAATTAATCCGAGACTATAGTCACGCTCTACGCTATCGTAGGAAGCTATGGTTAAATTTTGGGTCGAAAACTCAGACGGAGCCTGGTCTGCGTTTTTCATTGAAAGTAGTGTTTTATTACTATCAAGACCTAATTTGGACTTGTGAACGAGACAATTAGTCTGAGAATCAGGTTTCCTACATTTCCGAAAAACTAGGTCTTGACGTTCAAAATTTGAAATAATAATAAAATATTCGGACGAATACTCGAACCGGAAGATGATTGGAGTTGTAAAGGGATTTACCAGGACCCGCTAACGGATAAACTTGATGTCACATCAAGTCACATCACCTCGGAAAGCGTGCCATGACTCGACACTATCATAATGACAAATGAAAATATCTGGACGCGAAAAGACTAAAATGCCCTTGATCTTTTTCCTAAAGGACGTTTACGTCCCGAAAATATCTCAATTTGATGACCTCACTCTCTCTCTCTTCTCAAATTCGAGCTCCCCCTTCTCTCTCTCCCCTCCATTTGCTTATTCTTCTTCCTTTCTTTCTCTTCTTCTCCATTTCTCCATTTTTCTTCCTCACTTTACCTCCATTTTCCTCAAGCTTCCATAAGGATTTTCAAGGAACTTTGTGAAGCAAAGTTGATCATCTCATCCTCCTCTATTATCTAAGAGGTATAGACTTCTCTCTTGATTTCTCAATCTTCATTTTCTTCATTGAAAGTTCATAGTTCAAAGTTGTTCTTCAAACTTTAAAAATCTCTAGAAAATTGTAGAAAAATCCTTTTAATACCAAAGCAATTTCTATAAGCTAGATTATTTACCCTCTTTCATAATCCAAGAGTTTGTAAGCAAAATATCTCTCTATCTCAAATGGGTAAAAAGGGCCGAACCCTATGTATGTTGAAATCCTAGGATTTTGATTCCATTTTTGAGTAAAAAGACTTACTCTAGTGTTGTGTATACTTAAGGATCATTGATCCAAGAGTTAGGAATTTTTAGACATCTCTAGCCTATTTTTAAAATAGGGGCCGAATCTAGCTTGTGTGTGAGCTATGAGTTTTGCTCCAAGTTTTTGTGTAATAAGACTTACCCTAGTGTTGTATGTAACGCCCCAATTTTCACGTTTCATTATTCTTCAGTACTTTAACGTTTTATTCTATTGGAGGGTTTAGAGAATGAAATAAAATACTCTAAGAAGATAGGAATACCCTACACAACCATAGGAAGCCATGGTTAAGTTTCGAGCGAAACCTCAAACGGAGCTCGGTCTGTGTTTTTTACGGATAGTAGCATTTTTCTACTATCGAGACCTAATTTGGACTCGTGAACGAGACAGTAAGTCTCATGATTTTATTTTCTACATATATGTTAAAATCGGTCCCGCGGTCCGAAAAATAATAATATAATGTATTCGGTCGTTTAGCCGAATCAGGAGGCATTTGGAGTTGTAAAGGGATTCAACGAGACCCGTCAACGGATGAGCTTGATACCACATCATCCCAGGATACTTGGGAGAGTATGCCAGATTCGTCATGACGGTCAGAAAAATCTAGACGCAAAATTATCAAAATGCCCCTAACCTTAGTCTTTTACACTTTACCAATTTACCCTTGAAGCAAATGACCTTTTTGCCTTTAAGTGAGTTTTTTTAAAGGCTGGACAGCCCCTTGCTCAGCCCGTTCACGCACAAATTCTGGTCTTGAAGAGCCAGGAACACCCATCATCAACCTTAGAGAAAACCACCATTGAACCTTGAGAAAAAGCTTGAATACTTGTTAGAAATCCTTGATCCTTTGATCAATCTTCCTTCATTCTTAGGTAATATCACTTCTATGATCTCCTAGCTTCTTGAATCTCTCTCTATTTCAAGACCAAAATCCATTTTCATGAAAATCCATTCTTAGATCCAAAACTTTGAAAATCCATAGGAATTTGTAGAAAAATCCTTTTAATGTGAAACCAATTTCTTTGAACTCACTTCATCATTATCTACCTAAACCCAAGAGCTTATGATTCAATTCTCATCATAGCCCTAAATCCCCAATTTGGCTGAACCCTACATAGTGATGATGAATAGTATTTTTCATCAATTTTTGAATTCTAACACTTGATTCCATCCTTAGCTTTCCTATTGTCTTTGAATCCAAGAAATGGAAAACCATATCAATTTCTAATCCTTTTACCTTAGGGTGGCCGAAAACTCTTAGAGTAAAAGTTGTTGAGTTTTGTTTTGATTGTTGTTTAATGTTTGATTGTTGTGTTGTTGTAGTTGGTGACGATTGTCAGGAGGTTCACAAACCAATCAACCGACTTTGATCTGGATATCTGCTCATCAACAGGTATGGGGGGTGAACCTCATCACACTAAGATGGTGGTAGTGAAGATGGTTATTTTAAGTTTATGTGTGGGTGAAACCCATTAGTTTGGATTCACTTTTAATCGTTAAGTTTTGTTAAGTTCTCTTGAAGAAAAAAGTTGTCTTGATGAGTTTATGCTTTAGTGTGTTGTAGTGTTCTCTAGCATATGTTGATGATGATGTGATTGAATGAAAATCATTTCCATATATGTTGAAAAACCTACTTTGATCACTAGATCAAGTATGGACTTTTATGCTTGATTATGATGCCATGATGTGTGATGGACTTTTAAGGTTGATTATGGTGTAGTAATGTGTAATTGTGGTTTGTCATAATTGGTGTGAGCATTTTGAGCTATATTTGCTTAGTTGGTGAAGCAAAGTCTCCATTTTTCATTGCAGTAGGCTTGTGGCCTTAGTAAGAGGAAACATAAGGATATGTGTTGTTCTTGATCTAGCAAGGTTTTGAAGTAAGAAAAGTGATTTCATAACCTATGTTTTCAAAGAAAAACATAAAAAGTGATTTTGATCCAAAGATCAAATGAAGTTTTCAACATTTAAAGTGTGCCACCAAAGTGGAAAATGTTTTTCTTTAGCCATAGGTCATTTAATCAAACTAAGTGTTTCAAAAAGTGAATTAATGAAGGAGTTAGGGAAAAATGAAAACAGGGCACTCGCCTGGCTAACTCTGTCTCGCCACGAGAGACAGAGGGAAGACAAGGTAGTCGCTTGGCTAACGTTGTCTCGCCACGCGAGACAGTGGGCTAGCCCGAGCAGCAAAGATATGACTTCTCGGCCTCGCATCACGATACCCTTCTCGTCTTGCGAACCAGAAGGACTGTCTAAGCAGTAAAAGATATAGCTTCTCTGCCTCGCTTCGCGATACCATTCTCACCTCGCGAAGCAGAAAGACTGTCTAAGAAGTAAAAATGGCCTCTCAGCCTCGCGTCGCGAAGAGGCGAGAAATGGTTTTATTTATAAAGAGTGTTTTTCAACTCAAACTGTAAAGTTTTACGCATAAAAACCTAAGTTAAGTAATTAACTTAGAGTTGAAGACAAGGGATAATTAAGTATGGTACGTGGTGGAACAAGACCATATACTATAGCATTGACGACTTAATTCATCAATTTCTTCATAAGACTTAAGTGAATCAACACTTATTTCCTTAATTGAAAATCAAGGAGTAATATCTTAGAAAGGATTAAAGACTTATCTAAGAGGATTCTCAATCCTTATTCATAATGCATTACGACTTGAGACATAATTCATAAGACATAAACACAAACACGAAACGTTTTGGGTTTTGGAACAGTAGTTAGATGATGGACCGGTGATTCGGACCCCGATCAGTCGTTCAATTGTTTCAGTCTTGTGATGACTCGATCCCGGAGGGATCACAAGATTTATCCGGTGGATAAAGGTTTTGTTTTTTTTCAAAGACGCGTATAGTTCCTAAGGAAGAGAACCTTAGTGGACCTCGAGGTTTACCCGGCGGGTAGACATTGCTTTATCGCATCTGCTTTGTGTAAGAATTGGCATTTCATGTGCATAGTTTTAAGGCCTTGAGCCTAGGAGTTGAGCTTACAGCTTACAGTGATGATCTTCAATGGTCTTTTTGGAGGTATCAGGGTTGGAAGGGCTGACTTGTGACCATTTGGTAGCTCTTCTGTGTCGTGGCTAATCCGAGCAATAGACTGATATCCTCTACTAGATGTCATACTTTTCATGTTTGGTGCAGAGTGTTTCCGTAAAGCCAGATACGTGCACGTTACGAATGTTGTAGCATCTTGCTCATGGCTGGCAGAAACCGAAACATGTCCTCCCATTCACACTCTCCGACGTTTTGTTAGCTCCATGGAGTGGGGGTCAGAGTAGTACCCAGTGGCATCGGCATTGAGTGATGTACATTACACTGCATTGCATGGCTGTTGATGATTACATTTACTGTTATACATCGTTGTTCTGTTTTAAGAATGCCTTAGAATATGTTGTTAACTGTTTGACATTATATTATGCTGTTGACTATTTAACATGATTTATATTGAGAATCCTAGTAAGCATGTTGGGTACGCTGTTACCTGGTGAGTCGTCCCGTTTTTACTACTGCTGTTTTGTTGTGTTGATGAATGAGAATCTCACCCAAATCTGTATATTTTCTGCTGCTACTTGCTGTTGCTGATTGAACAGATGGATGTGACGAAGGTTCGATTCAGCAGTTCCTTTGAGTCCGGAGATGGACTCCTTTTGCTGTTTTATTTTGTATGGGCCAGACTATGTCGGTATCTGTAGTACCTTTTGGGAGCTACGACTCCTAGTACTTATTTTATTCTTATGTCAGTTATACATTAGACCTATGTCTGTATACAGTATTACTTCTATTTCTATTTCTGTTTTCTGTTTCTGTATTTATGATACAATATGTTCTAGAAATGCATGGTGAACCTAAGTTCATTTATTAGTATTATTTACGTTTACTAATCCCATTACATCTTTGTGAAAAAAAAAAAGAAAAAGAGAAAACCGTATTTTCCGCATTAATAAATATTTTCAGCCTTATAAACGTTCGGGAATGTGACACTCGGGAAAGGGTGTTGCATTATTTTGGTATCAGAGCTGGTCGAGTCTTTTGGGGTTTTAGGTTATGGTATGTCTTATTTGTGTTGTGTTCTCTATGTGTTTCTCTGTTGTTATCTCCACAAGGAGGATAACGTTGTTTACTTTATTCTTTTGAGTTTGACAATTCTGGTTTTGAAGGTAGCAATGGCTGCTCAAAACCTGACTGCTGTTGTGAACGCCATACAGGAGATGGCTACTGCGATGGTTCAACGTGATGAAAGAGCTGCTGGGGGTAGAAGACTAGACGAATTTCTTCGTAGGAATCCACCTCAATTCAAGGGTGAATTCAATTCTGAATTAGCTGAGCGTTGGATCCAAACTTTAGAGAAAATCTTTGGAGCAATGAGGTGTACTGAGAATGACAAGGTTGTCTATGTAACCTATATGCTGGTGGAGGATACTGAATACTGGTGGGAAGGAGCCCGTCAGATGTTGGTGCCTGATCAGCAAGCTGTGGAATGGAATGCTTTTAAGGGGAAGTTCCTGGAAAAGTATTTTCCTGCGAGTGCAAGGCACCAGAAAGAGATGGGGTTCCTCCAATTGAGACAAGAGGGAATGACTGTAGCTGAATACGGGGCCAAATTTGAAAGTTTGGCGAAGTTCTCGAATTACTTTCTGGACAACCCAAGAGAAGAGTGGAAGTGCAGGAAATTTGAAAGAGGTCTGAGGATCGACTTGAAAAGAGCTGTTGTTCCTCTGGAAATTTCTTTTTTTCCAAGGCTGATGGAGAAGTGCCGTTTGATCAAGAGCTTAGAGCCCAAGGACAAGCAGACACAGAGTTCTGGATCGAGCAAGTTCCAAAGAGGAAGCGGTGGTCGAGACAACAAATCTCGATGGAAGAAATATTCAAGGCAACAAGATCAACAACAACTTTCTGCGGGAGGAAGCAGTGGGGGTTTCAGTCAGTCTGGAAATGCCCCAAACAAGTGCATGAAGTGTGGGAAGAGTAATCACATCACCAAAGACTGTTCAGTCAAAGGGATTATCTGCTTCAAGTGTGGGAAGCCGAGACATATTTCACGTGAATGCATGCAATCAAAAGTGGAGCATTCCGTCAACAATGTCCAAGCAGCGAGGTCTGAGGCAAAAGGCAGAGTCTATACCATGGGTGGCGCTGAAGCTTCTCAAAATGAAGACTTAATCCAAGGTCAATGTGTCATGGGAGGTAAAACCTTAACTGTACTGTTTGATTTAGGCGCAACGCATTCCTTTATTGCATATGATTGTGTGAATCTGTTGGGATTACCTGTGTCTTCTTTACCTTTTGATTTGGTAATTTCTATGCCTACTGCAAAGCCTGTTATAACTGCTAAATTTTGTTTGAACTGTTCTATTTCTGTTAAAGATAGAACATTTTTTATTGATTTGATCTGTCTGCCTCTTTCGCAAATGGATATAATCTTAGGAATGGATTGGTTATCTTCTAACCATATCCTATTAGAATGTGCAAATAAAACCTTAGTTTTCCCTAATTGTGAGAATTCTTAGTTTTCCCTAATTGTGAGAATTCTTGATTTTTGACTGCCAACCAAGTAAGCGCTTCTTTGAGAGAAGGAGCTCAAGGATACATGTTACTATCTTCTTTGGAGGTCAAGAGCGAGCTAGTCTTAGAGCGCATGCCTGTCGTGAACGAGTTTCCGAAAGTCTTTCCTGAAGATGTACCAGGTTTACCGCCAGTTCGGGACATCGAGTTTACAATCGATCTTGTGCCAAGAACAGGACCAGTGTCTATGGCACCGTATCGAATAGCACTTGCTGAGTTGGAAATCTTGAAGGAACAGTTAGTAGACTTATTGGGGAAGCAATTTGTTAGACTCAGTGTGTCGCCGTGGGGAGCACCTGTGCTACTAGTGAAAAAGAAAGATGGAACATCTCGCCTATGCGTGGATTATCGCCAGTTGAACAAGGTTACTATTAAGAACAAGTATCCACTTCCGAGGATAGATGACTTGATGGATCAGTTGAGGGGAGTGGCAGTTTTCTCCAAAAATGATTTACGATCAGGTTATCACCAGATTCGTGTGAAGGCAAAAGATGTACCAAAGACATCGTTTCGAACACGCTATGGCACTACGAGTACCTTGTAATGCCGTTTGGTGTGACAAATGTTTCAGCTATATTCATGGATTATATGAATAGGATCTCTCGTCCATACCTGGATAAGTTTGTCGTTGTCTTCATAGACGACATACTCATCTATTCGCGAGACCAGGAAGAGCACGCTGAACATCTTAGTGTAGTTCTTCAGGTTCTGAAAGAGAAACAGCTGTATGCAAAGTTGTCCAAGTGTGATTTTTGGCTCGACGAAGTGCAGTTTTTGGGTCACGTAATTTCAAAGGAAGGAATTACTATAGATCAGTCGAAAGTTGAAGCAGCTCTTGAATGGGAAAGACCAACACAGTGACTGAGATACGCAGTTTTGTGGGTTTGGCTGGGTATTATCGGTGGTTCATCGAGGGATTTTCCAAGATTGTAGGACCTCTTACCCAATTGACGAGGAAGGATAAAATGTTTGAATGGACTGAAGCCTGTGAGCAGAGTTTTCAGGAGCTAAAGAAGAGGCTGACTACATCACCAGTGTTGATATTGCCAGATCCAAGCGAACCTTTTGAAGTGTACTACGAGGCTTCATACCAGGGGTTAGGTTGTGTTCTGATGCAGAATCGGAAGGTGGTAGCGTATGCCTCGAGATAGTTGAAAGTGTACGAGAAGAATTACCCAACTCATGATCTGGAGTTAGCAGCGGTAGTCTTTGTGTTAAAGATTTAGAGGCACTACTTGTATGGTTGGACGTTCAATGTTTTCAGCGATCATAATAGCTTGAAGTACCTGTTCGATCAGAAAGAGCTCAACATGAGGCAAAGACGGTGGCTGGAATTTCTGAAGGACTATGATTTCCAGTTACAGTATCATCCTGGAAAAGCTAATGTGGTAGCGGATGCGCTGAGTAGGAAAGTATTACATGTGTCTGCCATGATGGTTAAGGAACACGAGCTGTTGGAACAGTTCAGGGATATGCATCTGTCCGTGGTTAGTATGCCAGGAAGACTATGTGTGGGTATGGTTACAGTATCTTGTGCTCTGATGGATCAGATTCGGGAGAAACAAGTATACGACCAGTATCTGGAGAAAGAACGAAGGAATCTAAAGAAAGTGATGACGTCTGAATATAAAGAAGGAGCAGATGGAATCCTAAGACGAGGAGAACGGGTTTGTGTGCCATACAACCCAGAGATAAGGAGGTTAATTCTGGACGAAGCTCATAGAAGCAAGTTGAGTATGCATCCAGGGTCAACCAAGATGTACCAAAACCTGAAGCGGTTGTTTTGATGGCAAGGCATGAAAACAGATGTAGCTGATTATGAGGCGTCTTGCTTAGTGTCTCGAAAAGCAAAGGTTGAACATCAAAGGCCAGCGGGAATGTTACTTCCATTGGATATCCCAGAGTGGAAGTGGGACGGCATAGCAATGGATTTTGTGATGTGTTTGCCAAGAACACCTAAAGGATACGATTCCATTTGGGTAATAATTGATAGGCTTAGGAAATCAGCTCATTTTCTACCTATCAATCTCAAGTATTCCATGGAAAAGCTTACTCAGATTTATATCACTGAGATTGTGCGAATGCATGGAGTACCTTCAAGTATCATATCGGATAGAGACCCACGTTTTACTTAGCGATTTTGGCAAAGTTTACATGAAGCTTTAGGAAAGAAGTTACGACTGAGCTCGGCTTACCATCCTCAGTTTTGGAACATGCCGGAAGTTGGGAGAATTTCCTACCGTTGATAGAATTTAACTACAACAACAGTTATCATTCGAGTATAGGTAGGAAACTCCTTTCCAATTACATCCAATGTAATTCTTGGACAGGTTGGGTGAATATCTCCGGATTCTAATTCATCATATGGATTAATTATCAACCCCATGCCTCTAAGCCGTTTTAATCCTATTGAATACACTTAGTTAAGTTCAACCTAATGGTTGGCAGTAGGTTATTTCACTTTTCGCGCCTCACCGGAATATATTAAGGTGCTCAGTTGTGGCATGACTCACACTGAAATGATTCTGGCCTTGACGAGTGCCACACATCAGGAGGCATTTAATAACTTACTTTATTGAGGGAATTTAATAATTAAGTTATCTCACCGGCTTGTTTATCATATAAACGTCTCACATAGCATACATGGCATAGTAGCTTACATATATTCAAAACATATTAAGCATACAATGACATAGATGCTATCATACAATTTAAATTCCAAACTTAAATACATCTCATACATTTCATGCATCACATACATAAACATACAAGACATATAAAATGTATTATGATTATGGCCTCCTAATATGCAATAATTAAAACTAATTATTACAATCTTTGACCATCGAGCAAACTTCCAAAGTTCCTCCCATTGGCGCCATGATTTGGTGTTGCCTCCATGTCAACCTGAACAATTTATAGAATTTAAAATAAAATAAATGTCACGACACGCATGCCATATTTATACAATAAATCACGACACGCAGGCCGTATTTACCAAATAAAATAACACCACAATCTAAGACCATGACCACACACCTCACGTTTAATAAACAATTTATTAAAAGGAAAAATCATACACATGATCTCCAATTGATTTAAAAAATAAATAAATAAATTTGAAATCAAATCATACACATGATCTCCAATTGATTTCAAAAATAAAATTTGAAATCAAATCATTCACATGATTTCCAATTGATCTCGAAAATAAATAAATAAATTTGAAATCAAATCATACACATGATCCCCAATTGATTTAAAAAATAAATAAATATACGCTGTGAATTTATATCATTGCGCACAGTGACCAACTTTAAACTTAAAATTGGATAATTGCGTATAGTGATATTTACAACAAATTTTAAACATCAATTTTAAAAGGAACGTGAATTGCATAGTAAAAGATTAAAACAATTTTAAAAGTCGCACGCAGAGGGGTAACATGCATTCTATTGAATCACATTCAAAAGCAATACACATGTTATCAAACAAGGCAAACATCCTAGGATACATGGCAAACTACGATCAGACACTCTGATATCATTGTTGGGGTTTCATGAGGGATAATTTTCAAAAACAATTTTGAAAAAATCTCTTGAGCGGAAAAACCCCTTTACTAAAAAACCACGTATTGTACATCAATCACAAGGATATTATGTTTACCTCTTGAAGCGTAGCTTTACCGCAAACACTGTGAGCGGGCTAACGACACTGGTTAGCCAAAAATGCTGATACTTGCGATGCTCATAACTTTCGCTCCAGACCTCATTTCGAAAAAATGAACGATGAAGATGTAGAACCACATCTCACGAACTTGCTATCCAAAAATCAGCCCGATCCAACGGTTATCGAATCTCGGATCGCGAGATTACAGTAACTGTTCAGCCATAACTAACATATGAAAAGGCTTCTCCATCACCAGTATTGCAAAGTAGCAATACCTCTACTCAGTCCACGCGAGCAAACCAACGTCAGAGATAGCGTAGTGCTAGCTATCAGGATTGGGAGAGGCACGATAAACAGAGAGAGAAAAGAGGGCGCGCTGTCGAGGGTGTACAACGGCCGTTATGAGTGCCCTGTGTTGTGTGTTGCTTAAGTGACGTGCACAGCTTACTAATAGCTGTCACTCACTTAGCGTAAACCACTTGGGCCACTGTATGCTACAGGTCCAATGTTTAATTATTAATTAAATCATATTTAATTAATCAATTAAATTAATTCTCTGAACATTTGTTCTATGCGTGTGACCCTATAGGTTCTCAATTAATTGGCAATAATATTAATTATTGTTAATCATATTAATAATCAATTAATATTATAAACAATGAGCGGCATCTAGCAATACATCATTGCTACCCAATTAATTAGAATATTGGTGATACAATTAAAACCTTGTTGTAACCATATATAATGTGAAGTCAACGTCCTTTCGTCTTAATGTCTTAATTGAACACAAGGCACAAATATGTCATCCTTGTTAAGTCCAATTATTTATTTCTTGATCTAGTAATTGACGTATGATTATATCGGCCCAATATCTCATATTATCCCACCTTAGCGTGGTCATGCATTTCTACATCGCATACCATCAAGAGGCCTATAGACATTACTCATGTTATGTAGGAGGGACGAATCCTATCAACATCACTCACATTCCTCAACATATTTCATTGCAGACCCAATAATTATCTTTATAGTTGTCCTGTTACAGACAACGTTTAATAGTATTAAAGCCTACAACTACATATGTTAGGAATCGTAGTGACTTCAAGTCGAAGGACTGCTTTACTATGGTCACCATGAGAATCGCTTATGACACTTACATAACTATTATGCAGCGTTCTCATAACGGGTCACTCCAGTATAAATATTCCACAAATATTTATATCTTTGTGAAGACTTGATATCTTATATCTATGACCCGTGAGATGTGGTCATCAGTACACTCACATAATAGTCTCAATGTATTATTATTGTCCTTATTAATAATAATACTTGACTATGGATATTTAAGAATAGTGTTATATAATTTAATGGTATCTCACGGTCAAGTCATACTTGACGTTCCATTAAATGAACTACCTATTTTAAGAACTTTATTATGCTACAAATATGATCATAAAATATAACATAATAAATAAATGCTTTATACATATATCAAATATATGATCAAAGTCATGATACATTTGATTATCTATTCAAAATTGATTGACCACTAGGGCTTATCCCAACAGGAACAAGTTAAGAAAATTCGGGAAAGGATGAAATTCGCACAGGATTGACAACAGAGCTACAATGACAAGAGGAGGAGACCGTTGGAATTCTAGGAAGGCGATCATGTCTTTATGAGAGTCACTCCAAGAACTGGAATCGGCAGGGCAATCAAATCCAGAAAGCTTACACCTAGATTTATGAGATCATTTCAAATTCTTTGCCGAATTGGTCCAGTTGTCTACCAAATTGCCTTACGTTCTTACCTATCCAATATTCATAATGTATTCCATGTATCCCAACTCAGAAAATACCATCTCGATCCATCACACGTGATAGAGCCTGAATCAATCCAAATAAGGGAAAACTTGGAATATGAAGCGCTGCCTGTAAGAATCGAGGACAAGAGGGTAAAAGAACTCCGCGGGAAGCAGATTCCCTTAGTCAAGGTCATATGGGATGCTACAATAGGAGATGGAAACTGGGAATGTAAAGAGGATATGCGACAGCGCTATCCACATTTATTCTAAGGTACGTCGAATTTCGAGGAAAAAATTCTTTTTAAGGCGGTAGTAATGTAACACCCCGTTTTTTTTGTTTTTAATTAATTAATCAGTATTAGTGTATTTGTATTTTATTATAGGGTCTAAAGAGTGAAATAAATTAATCCGAGACCATAGGCACGCTCTACGCTATCGTAGGAAGCTATAGTTAAATTTTGGGTCGAAAACTCAGATGGAGCCCGGTCTGCATTTTTCACTGACAATAGTGTTTTACTACTAACAAGACCTAATTTGGACTCGTGAACGAGACAGTTAGTCATAGAATTACCTTTCCTACATATTCGAAAAAATGGGTCTTGACCTTCAAAAATTGAAATAATAATAAAATATTCAGATGAATACTCGAACCGGAAGATGATTAGCGCTGTAAAGGGATTTACCAGGACCCGCTAACGGATAAACTTGATGTCACATCAAGTCACAGCACCTCGGGAAACGTGCCATGACTCGACACTATCATAATGACAAACGAAAATATCTGGACGCGAAAAAATCAAATGGCCCCGGTTTTTTTTCCTAAAGGACGTTTACGTCCCTAAAATATCTAAATTTGATGACCTCACTCTCTCGCTCCCCTCACAGTCGAGCTCCCCCTTCTCTCTCTCCCCTCCATTTTCTTCTTGTTCTTCCTTTCTTTCTCTTCTTCTCCATTTCTCCATCTTTCTTCTTCACTTTATCTCCATTTTTCTCAAGCTTCCACAAGGATTTTCAAGAAACTTTGTGAAGCAAAGTTGATCATCTCATCTTCCTATATCATCTAAGAGGTATAGAATTCTCTCTTGACCTCTCAATCTTCATTTTTCTTCATTGAAAGTTCATAGTTCAAAGTTGTTCTTCAAACTTCAAAAATCTCTAGAAAATTATAGAAAAATTCTTTTAATACCAAACCAATTTTTATGAGCTAGATTCTTTACCCTCTTTCATAATCCAAAAGCTTGTAAGCAAAAGAGCTCTCTAGCTCAAATGGGTAAAAAGGGCCGAACCCTATGTATGTTGAACTCCTAGGTTTTTGATTCCATTTTTGAGTAAAAAGACTTATTCTAGTGTTGTGTATACGTAAGGATCATTGATCCAAGAGTGAGAAATTTTTAGACTCACTAGCCTATTTTAAAAATAGGGGCCGAACCTAGCTTGTATGTGAGCTATGAGTTTTGCTTCAAGTTTTTGTGTAATAAGGCTTACCCTAGTGTTGTACCTACTTGAGGATCATTCATCCAAAAGTTGGTAGAATTTCGACACCCCTAACCTATTTAATTAAATAGGGGCAGCACCTTCACCATATGGATTAGGAATGTTTTTAATTAAATTGTATTGCTTTTTTATTGTGTTTTTTTGTAAAGGATTCGACGGTGTTCGATTGTTCGACAGCACGCACGAGTGTTAGTTGCTGAGCCGCAGTCGGAGCTGCACCGGGAACATTACTAAGGTGGGGAGAAAGAACTTTATCGTCGGGAAGGCAAGCTAGTATAGAATATATATATATATATATATATATATATATATATATATATATATATATATATATATATATATATATATATATATATATATATATATATATATATATAGTGTGTGGGGGGGGGACCCTTAAACCCTACTCGAGGTTGAGCCCTAGATAAAGTGCCTGGACCCTAGGTGTACGTACTTTTGGGCTATCACCACTAAGTTGATAATATGGATTATGTGATTGATTGAGGTTGAAGTGTTGATCTGTTTATTTGATTATCTGTTGGTTTATTGTGTGAAACTGTTTGTGTGATTTACTGTTATCCGGCTTTGTGATGATATCTGTACTAGAATGATTTTATGTTGCAATGTTTCATTGTGATTGGTTGGTTGAGTGTTGATGAGGGTATGGTGAGTGTTAATGTTGTTTGGGTTGATACCGTTGTGGTCCCGACCATGGAACTGTGGCTCGAAGACGCAAGGCATTGTGATGTTGATGTTGATGTGGATGCGATGCGTCGTGGTCGTGGTCGAGTGCTTAGGTTTGATGTCTCGGTATCAACCTGTGATGGATGTTTGTTGCATAGCATATCATTTCATACCACAAGATTTTTGTCCCAAAGGTGGATGTCCAATTGGAGACGTGATGTTTTTAATCCCGAGGCGGGATGTCCAATGGGGGATGTGATGCGATGTTATCCTGACGGGGATGTCCAACTGGGGACGTGATGTATCGGCCGACATGCATATAGGGAAGTCAGCATATACATAGGGACTAGTATCCCTCTTATAGGTTTATCTGAGAGAATGACTATTGAGATGGTTGTGGTGTATGACTTAAGAGATGAGTTATGTTGTGTTGAATAGTTTATATGTGTTGTGTGATGCGTGTATATATATATGCTGTACCGATGCCCCTCTCCCATATTGATGATATATATTTCTTATCTCCCGTTATTTTCTATATGTGTACATTTATTTTATGGGAAGACCCTATGGAGGAGCCGCTTGCTGAGGAACTGGATGACATTCCATATGAGCTAGATGCAGGAGGACGAGCCCAAGATCCTAACCTCGAGGGGTTGAGAAGTATCATGGTTAGCCAGAGAATTATCTCTTAGCCTATTTTCCTATTTTTATTCTGGTCTATATTAATATACTTTGTGTGTATTACGTTAACACTGCAGCCCTACTGATGGGGCAAATGATGTATGTACGTATTTATTTCTATTTTGAAAGCTATGCACTCTGAGACGCTGCGTGCCGTAAATTCATTTCGCTTACGTGCTTAATTTTCCGCTTCGCTTCGTATCAACAAGGCGCACTACGATTATAATATGATTAAGGTTAGTTAATATCTTAAGTTCTGCACTGGGACAGCGGGTCGTCTCAAGCAATACTGTGACACCCTCAAACCCAGTGCCACTTTCGTAACTCAAAACCCTTAGTGAAACGATAAATAAAATTTCGCTGGTTTTACTTTCGGAAAATATATCTTTTGTGTAAGCAGATTCTGGAAATCGTGACCAAAAATTTTCTCATTAATTATACGTATGAACACCACTCCAGATAACACAGGATTACTCATATACAATAATTAGAACAAGGTATATATATACATATATATATGACGGACAACAAGTCCCTTTACAAAAGAACGAATGATTACTAAACTTTCTAAAAAGCTATAAAACTAGGCAGCGACAGTCTGGAACCATATCTCTAAAACCTATGGCCATCAGTAGCCGTTAACAGACTACCCAAAAACCGCTGCCTCAAAAGAAAGGGGTCTACACCCTAAGCTGGTCCGACTAATGGAAACCATTGGACAATCCCTCGGAGGGAAGTCCAATGCTGGAACCAGAGGAAGAACTCTGGGAACCGACATTCCCGTTCCCCTGTGGATGGGGATCGGAAGCATCCGAAAGATGATCCTCCGGGTCCTCCTGAGGATCCTCCTCAGGGTCTTCCTCCTCATCCTCCTCCACATCCTCCACGACGTGCTCGCCCGCTACCAAGACAAAAGGCGGGGGAGGCGTCTGGGGTAGCTGTTGCTGCGGGGACTGTGCAGCGGGGGCGACCGACTCGATCACACCCTGCTCCATAAGGGCCTGCAGCATCAGCCCGATGGGAGGGAGAGGCACCTGGATGGTCTCCACTGTCTGAGTACTCTTCCGCGGTCCCGTCTCCGTCGTTCCGCTTACAGTGCAGACTGGTCCCGTGTACGCCGCACTTTCCACCCCTGGGTGGATGACCCACGCGGCTGGGTCTGTCCTTCGATCAAACGCTAGGACGCGCATCCCGGAGTGCGCTAGGTGATCCGGCTCCGGCTCCATCTGTAAACACGATACAATATATACCAAAGGACAACCCGTCCAAAAACATGCAAGGGTGAGAAACCAATATATGAATCCATAAACAACAACTATATGCCCAATCCACACAACAGACTCATATACTGTGACTCACTCAAATCGTCATATAACATGGCATATATCATTAAGTATAAATGGCAATAAATGCACAAGGGCTTCGTACCCCACAATCAACGTTATCTCCTAAACGTATGCATGGCACTTCCATATATCTCAACTAATATTCACACTAGATTCTTAGATTTCCGGAAATCCCATCACCATTCGAAACGAGCTGATCAGGCTCCAAATTTTGGCCCAAAAACGAGTACTTTGAATCCCATGACACTACGCGATTCTCACATGGGGGCGCAATCAGAAGTACTCCACAAGAAAACGGTCATACTGCATTGTCCAACTCAAGGCACAATACGTTCCCAGAACACGTATGACACCATTGTCCATCAAGGCACAATGTTATGACAAGTAAGTCATCTCAGGTTCTCCTTGCTTATCAAGGTCCCCCGTATCACGGCACGTCTGCCCCGCATTTAATGCATGAGAAACCTATCTTGTTTCCGATAATTGATCTTTGTCGCATCAATGTTTCCTCGTTGTAGCATCAACGCTAACAACCACCATAATGTCTTAGACTCTTTAAGCCTCAAGAACACATTTTCTCAAAACAGGACACTTAGTCCAAAAACAACTTAAATCCCAACACCCCTAACCGATGCACCAATCAAGGACGTTGGATTCAAGATCATAAAAACATCCTCAAGCTTACACGACCACAAAGATTGTCCCTAAGCCGACAGGACCACAACTAACACGGATCCTTGATCCACGTGTTCTGCAGAACCCTAGAACCCCGACGTCTTGGTTTCTAGTTTCTAAGCTTTAAGCTTTAAAACCACTTTCCTTGAAAACTCGAAAACCAAAAACCCAAAAATCTCCGATACTTACACAAAGTCATCGGGATCGGTTTTCCATAAAACAAAACTTGGTCCAGAGACCATTTCTTTTTCTTTCGTTGTTTTTCGGTAAAATACGAACTTAAAACAAAACTTGCACAAACTCATTTTTCTTGAATAAACTCAGCATGACTTCGGAAACCACATTACTCAAAAGGGTTTACTTATCAAATTAAGACATATTGAAGGTTTCTAATGCCCTATTTGCTTTTAAACTTCACCTTTTCTTATCAAAACACATTTCAGACTTTTAAAGCTTTTAAGTTACACGATGTCGGATCCTAATCAAAATTAGGTCCTCTAATGCCTAAATCCCACAGCAGGGCACACTATACATCCATATAACCGTTCAGCAAGTATAACATGCATTCAACTATATCAACAGTTACATCAATACATCAGCACATCAACACATCAATGTATATTCCAATCAACAGCAGTTAATCAAGCAGTCAATCAAGAAATCAACTAACATGCAATACAAATACAGTACAAACACCGATGCAGCACATAGCTGTCGGAAATGGAATTCCTCAGGTTTATCCCCTTACCTCTTGTAGCTTCCAGCTCAACTCGGAACACCCGATCAACTTGTTTCTCTTCCCAACACGCTGCCGATCACTACATACACGTAAAACATATCGGCATTAACTTACAAAACAAAGATTTCTCCTAATGCACCACCCCTAGGGTTCGGCCCTATTACACTAAAAATAGCTAGGGAGCTCCAAAATTTCTCATTTTCTGGATAACACCCTAACTAAGTGTGACAGCCCTAGATATCAGATCAGATCATCAAAAACCAACCAAAACCCTACCCTACACCCATAGGGGGGTTTCGGCCCCTATCTAGAAAACATAGCTATAGGGATTTCTTGGCTCTAAGCTCTTGGATCATACAAGTATGTCATGAACCTAGGCCATAGAAACTGGTTTGGTACAGATACGATTTTCCTACAATTTTTCATGGATTTTCAAAGATTTTAGGGACAAAACCCTAACATCCTTGATCATGAAAATATGAGGAGAGAAAGGAGAGATTGAGAGAGATAGAGTTGAACTACTACCTCCTATGATGATCCACTCCAAGTTTGGTGAAGATTGCTCCACAAAAACTCAAGCTTTTGGCCTTCAACAATGGTGGTTTTGAGAAGAAAAGAGAAAGAAGAGAAAGTGAGTGTGAGGGAGAAAGGGGGCTGCCGAAAAAGAGGGAGAAAAATGAGAGGATAAGAGTGAAAATGGTAGATATTTATGGTTTAAGACTTTAATAATAGGTAAAGTAAACCAGTAATAAAAATTAACCAAGGGCAATTTGGTCAATTCACATCCCGATATTTGGAATCGTCCCGACACTCGTATGAATTCCTCAAGTAACTTGATACAATTTTGGTATGAAAAACATCTGATCGTGGGTCTCGAAAAACCCTAAGACAGCTCGAATCGTCTCCTCGATCGATTATCGGCCCGAATATAAAATATTATTTATATTTTGGACGTCAGGACACATTTTAGGAAAAAGATAGAGGAATGTATTCTAAGACTAATGGTTTCGTTCGTTAGTCCAGATTAAGTCGTGATAGTAGAAAACACTATCATCTGAAAAACGTAGATCGATTTTCGTTCGAGTTTTCGGCCCAAAACTTAACCGAAGGATCCTACGATTTTATGAAACAAGACTATGATTTTAGTTTTCCCAAAATCATTTTCTAAAACACAGATAAAAATATAAACTCATTAATTGAGTTTATCGTCCTTAGAAAGCATGAAAAATCGGGGTGTTACATTACTATCCCCCTTAAAATAATTTCGTCCTCGAAATTACATACCTGTGAACAGATAAGGATATTGCTCTCTGATGTTGTCCTCAGTTTCCCAAGTTGCTTCTCCAGTTGTATCATCCCAAATAACCTTGACTAAAGAGATTTGTTTTCCCCTCAGTTGCCTGACTCTCTTGTCCTCAATCCTTACAGGTGCGGTCTCATAAGACAGATTCTCTTTCAAGGGTACTTGATCAGGTTCAATTACATGAGATGGATCAGGAATATACTTCCTCAATTGTGAAACATGAAAGACATTATGTAAATTTGAAAGGAAAGGAGGTAAAGCAATTTGATACGCTACTGGACCAATACGCCGAAGAATTTGGTATGGTCCAATGAATTTAGGAGTGAGTTTTCTGGATTTCATTACCCGACCTACCCCAGTCGTTGGATTGACTCTCAGAAACACATGATCGCCTTCTTGAAATTCGAGAGGTCGTCTTCGCTTATCCGAATAACTCTTCTGTCTGCTCTGAGATGTCCTCATTCTTTCCCGAATCTGTTTGACTTTATCAGTCGTCTCTTGCACAACCTCGGGTCCTAGAATTGTACTCTCTCCATCATGATACCAACAAAGAGGAGTTTGACACTTCCTCCCATACAGAGCCTCATAGGGTGCCATCCCTATGCTTGAGTGATAACTGTTATTATACGTGAATTCAATCAGAGGTAACAGCTCATCCCAACTTCCTCGATTATCCAACACACAAGCTCTTAGCAAATCTTCTAACGATTGAATCGTTCGTTCTGTTTGTCCATCCGTCTGGGGATGGTATGCTGAACTTAGACGTAACTTAGTCCCCAAAGCTTGATGTAAGCTTTCCCAAAAATGCGATGTAAACTTCGGATCTCGATCCGAAACAATACTCGAGGGTATCCCGTGTAATCTAATTACTTCTCTTATGTACACCTCAGTCAACTTTGCTACTGTGTACTTTGTCTTGACAGGTAAGAAATGTGCCGATTTCGTCAACCTATCCACGATTACCCAAATCGAATCAAAGTTCCTTGGTGTTCGGGGTAAACTTACTACGAAATCCATAGCGATACTCTCCCATTTCCATTCCGGTACATCTAGGGATTGCAGCATCCCTCCAGGTCTCTGATGTTCTACTTTTGCTTTCTGACAAGTTAGACATGATGCAACGTATTCTGCAACTTGTTTCTTCATACCTGGCCACCAAAATCTTTGTTTCATGTCCTGATACATCTTGGTTGCACCAGGATGAATACTCAATCCACTCTTGTGGGATTCTTCAAGAATCATCTTTCTCATCTCCGGGTTGTTGGGTATACAAACTCGTCCATTACACTTTAAGATTCCATCTGTTCCCAAACTAAACTCACTAGCTCTCCCTTGTTCCACCAACACCTTTTTCTCCTGAAGAGATTCATCAATAGCTTGTTGCTCACGTATCTCTTCCATCAAACCATTAGAGATCTTAAGCATTCCAAAGCTTAGTTTCTTAGGACTTATTTCTAATCCCAAGTTCAGATCACGAAACTCTTCAATCAGTTTCAATTCTCTCACCATCATAGTTGAAATATGAACGGCTTTCCGACTCAAAGCATCTGCCACGACGTTCGCCTTCCCTGGATGGTATTGCAACGTGAAGTCGTAATCTTTTAAAAACTCCATCCATCGTCTTTGCCTCATATTGAGCTCCTTCTGGTCGAACAGATATTTCAAACTCTTCTGATCACTGAAGACATCGAACTTTGCACCATACAGATGGTGTCTCCATATCTTTAGTGCAAAAACCACTGCAGCTAATTCTAGGTCATGAGTGGGATAATTCTTTTCATGAATCTTTAACTGTCGTGATGCATAAGCCACCACTTTGCGGTGTTGCATCAGCACACAACCTAGACCTTGATGTGAAGCATCACAATATACTTCATAAGGTTCACTCGGTTCTGGAAGTATCAGCATTGGTGAAGTAGTCAGAAGTTCCTTAATCTTTTGAAAACTTTCTTCACACTGATCAGTCCAAACAAAAGGTTGATCTTTCCTCGTCAATTGAGTCAATGGTGACACAATCTTAGAGAATCCTTCAATAAACCTTCGGTAGTAACCGGCTAATCCGACAAAACTTCTTATCTCGGTTACAGTCTTTGGTTTTTCCCAAGAAAGTACGGCTTCTACTTTAGCAGGGTCCACAGAAATTCCTTGTTTTGTGATAACATGACCCAAAAATCCGACTTCTTCAAGCCAAAACTCACACTTAGAGAGTTTCGCATACAACATCTTTTCCCGCAGAATATGAAGAACTCGCCGTAAATGCTCCTCGTGTTCTTCACGATTCTTAGAATAAACCAGAATATCGTCTATGAACACTACAACAAACTTATCAAGAAACGGACGAAAAATCCGATTCATGTAGTCCATGAAAACAGCAGGTGCGTTTGTCACTCCAAAAGGCATCGCGAGATACTCGTAATGTCCGTAACGAGTTCTAAAAGCGGTCTTTGGTATATCCTCCGTTTTCACTCGAATCTGGTGGTATCCTGACCTTAAGTCGATCTTTGAGAAAACAGCAGCTCCTCGCAGTTGATCCATCAAGTCATCAATCCTAGGCAACGGATACTTGTTCTTGATCGTAACCTTGTTCAGCTGACGATAGTCCACACAAAGTCTCGAACCTCCGTCCTTCTTTCTCACTAAGAGAACCGGCGCTCCCCATGGCGAAACACTTGGTCTGATGAACTGCTTTGATAACAAGTCCTCGACTTGGGTCTTTAACTCAACAAGTTCAGTAGGCGACATTCGATATGCAGCGATCGATATCGGTCCGGTTCCTGGGATCAGATCGATGGAGAATTCTATGTCCCGCACAGGTGGCAAACCTGGAACATCCTCTGGAAACACCTCGGGAAAATCTCTCACAACAGGCATTTGACTCAGCTCGGTCTTCCCCTCGACTTCTAAGTTGGTTAAAAGCACGTATTTCGGATCTCCTACTTTCGAAGAAGTTCTAACATGGTTGGCGGTTAAAAATCCAGAAATCTCAGTACTAGGAAAAACTAGGGTTTTATGTGCACAATCTAATAGGATCTGGTTGGAAGATAACCAATCCATGCCCAAAATTACATCCAATTGTATTAAAGGCAAACATATTAAGTCAACAAGAAAATGTCTATCCTGGATAACAATAGGACAGTCTAGACATATAGAATTCACAACAACAGGTTCAGCAGTTGGTGTAGAAACAATTAAATCAAATGACAAGGAAGAAACAGATAACTCTAAACGTTTCACACAATCCATAGAAATGAATGAATGGGTTGCACCTGAATCAAAGAGCACTAATAAGAGATTACCGTCTATGTCACCCACACCCTGTATCAGATCTTCGGAGTTCGAAGCCTCAGCACCACTCAGGGTATAAACTCTTCCCCTAGCCGTCGGTCGTTTGGCTCCAACACTCCTGTCCGCAGTTTGGACTGGATTCTGGGCTCTACAATCCCTGGCAAAATGACCTGGTTGTCCACAACGATAGCAATGGTCATTCCTCACAGTACAGTTGTTTGCCAAATGCGATGAATCCCCGCACTTGAAACATTTCCTCCCTTGGTTTTGCCCTCCTTGACCTCCACTGCCCGATGCACGAGCAATAGGTCGATAAGGTTGCTTCTGGAAGTTCCCAGGTGGTCGAGAATATGGTTTCTTTTGAATCTGTTTCCCTCTCTGGTCTTGAGATTGACCCTTGAATCCGAAAGGTCCTCCGACGTTCCCTCTATTGTCTCTCCCACGCTTCATCAGTTCTATTTGTCTGCTTTTCTCAACGAGTGCTTGAAAATTTCTAATTCCTTGTGGTAGGACCGACTCTTTTATCTCGTACCGCAATCCTCTCTCAAAAGCTTCGCATTTCCATTCTTCCTCAGGGTTATTCTGAAAGAAACGGAAATACTTGGCCAACGATTCGAACTTAGCCGCATATTCCCCGACTGACATATCTCTCTGTTGTAGTCGCAAGAATTCCTGCTCCTTCTCTGCTCTTGCACTCTGAGGGAAATACTTTCCCAAAAAGCGATCTTTAAACAGCGTCCACGAAATCACCTCGTGATTTGCCTCCAGTAGTTGTTTCGTTCCTTTCCACCAATATTCCGCATCTCCTATAAGTAGGAATGTGGCATATGGCACCTTCACTTCTTCGGGACTACGTATCAACTCAAAAATTTTCTCAACTTCATGAATCCAAAGATTAGCTTTCTCAGGATCCACGTCACCAGAAAATTGTGGCGGATTCTGACGCCTGAAAGTAGTCAAGCTTCGACCCTCAGCGGCCTGGTCAGCACGGAGTTGTTCCTGAGCATTGTGGGCGTTCATGGTTGCAGTTTGGACAGCAATAGCCGCAGCCATGTTAGCCATTGCCTGAGCAGCAAAATCCATTCCAGTTGCTCCAGCAACATCCTCAGCTTGGACACCAGCTCCCCGACCGCGACCACGTCCACGTCCATGTCCACGTCCTGCTTCTGCTCCAATTTCTAGTTCCATATCTGACCTATAAGGCCCAAATTCAGTCAAATAGCAACCAGAAAATAAAGCAAATAAGCAGTTCTAGACATACAACATTTCCAAGAGTAGTAACATCTCAACCCTTGGTTTCGCTACGCGAAACAGATTCGCTACGCGAACCAGAGAGTCTGCTTGAGAGTCAAGGAACAGCTCCTCAGACTCGCGACGCGAATGATCCTTCGCCTCGCGATCCAGGAAGCCTGCCAGAGAAACAGAACACAACTCTCGGCCTCGCGACGCGAACGTTCATTCGCCTCGCGATACAAAAACATGCCCTCTGCTTCGCGACGCGAAATCCAGTTCGCTACGCGATTGCAGGGGTCCTACCGAGACACCACTCCTCTGCCTCGCGTCGCGAATCCCGTTCGCCACGCGATGCAGAGAACACATCTAGAAAGCTTCTCTGCCTCGCGACGCGAAATACATTTCGCTTCGCGAATCAGAGACCATGCACTCCACTCCTCTGTCTCGCGACGCGAACTCAATTCGCGACGCGACGCAGAGGACCTACCTGAGAGACAGAGCACTATTTCTCTGGCTCGCGACGCGAATTTAGGTTCGCTACGCGATCCAGAGAACATGCAACTCCCCTCCTCTGCCTCGCGACGCGAAATCCGTTTCGCTACGCGACGCAGAGAACATACCCTAAGAAACTTCTCGGGCTCGCGACGCGAATCACTTTCGCCTCGCGAATACAGAGATCACACAACAGCAAACACAACAGACCTATTCCCCAAGGATTCTCGAAAGACTCGACCAGCTCTGATACCATTTGTAACGGCCCGGACTGCTTTTAAGGATTGCCGACTGTCCCCACAAACCAACACGAGTCTCTTCAGCGTGCTTTGTCCTCACTCACACGCTTCCTAGGAAAACTTCCCAAGAGGTCACCCATCCCAGAATTAGTCCAAGTCAAGCACGCTTAACTTTGGAGTTCTTAAGTGATGGGCTACCGAAAAGAAGATGCATCTTGTTGGTATAGGTAGTACAAATCAATTCTTATAAGCCTTCCTTCAACTGTATAGTCCCATACCTACACAGCCTCAGGATCCCTCTCATTCCGGTGTGAATCGGCTCATTCACGTATCCCTCCGCCTAGAAGCCTGCCAGGAGCCGCTCCTTGTCCGTGCCTCATGCACCGGCGATCACTCCCCGCCCTCGTCAGCCCCGGGTGTTACATGCCCACCAGCTTGCGCTTGGTTCGTCCCCGAACCACACCGTACTGGGAGAGGTCCGCTCTGATACCACTAATGTGACACCCTCAAACCCAGTGCCACTTTCGTAACTCAAAACCCTTAGTGAAACGATAAATAAAATTTCGCTGGTTTTACTTTCGGAAAATATATCTTTTGTGTAAGCAGATTCTGGAAATCGTGACCAAAAATTTTCTCATTAATTATACGTATGAACACCACTCCAGATAACACAGGATTACTCATATACAATAATTAGAACAAGGTATATATATACATATATATATGACGGACAACAAGTCCCTTTACAAAAGAACGAATGATTACTAAACTTTCTAAAAAGCTATAAAACTAGGCAGCGACAGTCTGGAACCATATCTCTAAAACCTATGGCCATCAGTAGCCGTTAACAGACTACCCAAAAACCGCTGCCTCAAAAGAAAGGGGTCTACACCCTAAGCTGGTCCGACTAATGGAAACCATTGGACAATCCCTCGGAGGGAAGTCCAATGCTGGAACCAGAGGAAGAACTCTGGGAACCTACATTCCTGTTTCCCTGTGGATGGGGATCGGAAGCATCCGAAAGATGATCCTCCGGGTCCTCCTGAGGATCCTCCTCAGGGTCTTCCTCCTCCTCCTCCTCCACATCCTCCACGACGTGCTCGCCCGCTACCAAGACAAAAGGCGGGGGAGGCGTCTGGGGTAGCTGTTGCTGCGGGGACTGTGCAGCGGGGGCGACCGACTCGATCACACCCTACTCCATAAGGGCCTGCAGCATCAGCCCGATGGGAGGGAGAGGCACCTGGATGGTCTCCACTGTCCGAGTACTCTTCCGCGGTCCCGTCTCCGTCGTTCCGCTTACAGTGCAGACTGGTCCCGTGTACGCCGCACTTTCCACCCCTGGGTGGATGACCCACGCGGCTGGGTCTGTCCTTCGATCAAACGCTAGGACGCGCATCCCGGAGTGCGCTAGGTGATCCGGCTCCGGCTCCATCTGTAAACACGATACAATATATACCAAAGGACAACCCGTCCAAAAACATGCAAGGGTGAGAAACTAATATATGAATCCATAAACAACAACTATATGCCCAATCCACACAACAGACTCATATACTGTGACTCACTCAAATCGTCATATAACATGGCATATATCATTAAGTATAAATGGCAATAAATGCACAAGGGCTTCGTACCCCACAATCAACGTTATCTCCTAAACGTATGCATGGCACTTCCATATATCTCAACTAATATTCACACTAGATTCTTAGATTTCCGGAAATCCCATCACCATTCGAAACGAGCTGATCAGGCTCCAAATTTTGGCCCAAAAACGAGTACTTTGAATCCCATGACGCTACGCGATTCTCACATGGGGGCGCAATCAGAAGTACTCCACAAGAAAACGGTCATACTGCATTCTCCAACTCAAGGCACAATACGTTCCCAGAACACGTATGACACCATTGTCCATCAAGGCACAATGTTATGACAAGTAAGTCATCTCAGGTTCTCCTTGCTTATCAAGGTCCCCCGTATCACGGCACGTCTGCCCCGCATTTAATGCATGAGAAACCTATCTAGTTTCCGATAATTGATCTTTGTCGCATCAATGTTTCCTCGTTGTAGCATCAACGCTAACAACCACCATAATGTCTTAGACTCTTTAAGCCTCAAGAACACATTTTCTCAAAACAGGACACTTAGTCCAAAAACAACTTAAATCCCAACACCCCTAACCGATGCACCAGTCAAGGACGTTGGATTCAAGATCATAAAAACATCCTCAAGCTTACACGACCACAAAGATTGTCCCTAAGCCGACAGGACCACAACTAACACGGATCCTTGATCCACGTGTTCTGCAGAACCCTAGAACCCCGACGTCTCGGTTTCTAGTTTCTAAGCTTTAAGCTTTAAAACCACTTTCCTTGAAAACTCGAAAACCAAAAACCCAAAAATCTCCGATACTTACACAAAGTCATCGGGATCGGTTTTCCATAAAACAAAACTTGGTCCAGAGACCATTTCTTTTTCTTTCGTTGTTTTTCGGTAAAATACGAACTTAAAACAAAACTTGCACAAACTCATTTTTCTTGAATAAACTCAGCATGACTTCGGAAACCACATTACTCAAAAGGGTTTACTTATCAAATTAAGACATATTGAAGGTTTCTAATGCCCTATTTGCTTTTAAACTTCACCTTTTCTTATCAAAACACATTTCAGACTTTTAAAGCTTTTAAGTTACACGATGTCGGATCCTAATCAAAATTAGGTCCTCTAATGCCTAAATCCCACAGCAGGGCACACTATACATCCATATAACCGTTCAGCAAGTATAACATGCATTCAACTATATCAACAGTTACATCAATACATCAGCACATCAACACATCAATGTATATTCCAATCAACAGCAGTTAATCAAGCAGTCAATCAAGAAATCAACTAACATGCAATACAAATAAAGTACAAACACCGATGCAGCACATAGCTGTCGGAAATGGAATTCCTCAGGTTTATCCCCTTACCTCTTGTAGCTTCCAGCTCAACTCGGAACACCCGATCAACTTGTTTCTCTTCCCAACACGCTGCCGATCACTACATACACGTAAAACATATCGGCATTAACTTACAAAACAAAGATTTCTCCTAATGCACCACCCCTAGGGTTCGGCCCTATTACACTAAAAATAGCTAGGGAGCTCCAAAATTTCTCATTTTCTGGATAACACCCTAACTAAGTGTGACAGCCCTAGATATCAGATCAGATCATCAAAAACCAACCAAAACCCTACCCTACACCCATAGGGGGGTTTCGGCCCCTATCTAGAAAACATAGCTATAGGGATTTCTTGGCTCTAAGCTCTTGGATCATACAAGTATGTCATGAACCTAGGCCATAGAAACTGGTTTGGTACAGATACGATTTTCCTACAATTTTTCATGGATTTTCAAAGATTTTAGGGACAAAACCCTAACATCCTTGATCATGAAAATATGAGGAGAGAAAGGAGAGATTGAGAGAGATAGAGTTGAACTACTACCTCCTATGATGATCCACTCCAAGTTTGGTGAAGATTGCTCCACAAAAACTCAAGCTTTTGGCCTTCAACAATGGTGGTTTTGAGAAGAAAAGAGAAAGAAGAGAAAGTGAGTGTGAGGGAGAAAGAGGGCTGCCGAAAAAGAGGGAGAAAAATGAGAGGATAAGAGTGAAAATGGTAGATATTTATGGTTTAAGACTTTAATAATAGGTAAAGTAAACCAGTAATAAAAATTAACCAAGGGCAATTTGGTCAATTCACATCCCGATATTTGGAATCGTCCCGACACTCGTATGAATTCCTCAAGTAACTTGATACAATTTTGGTATGAAAAACATCTGATCGTGGGTCTCGAAAAACCCTAAGACAGTTCGAATCGTCTCCTCGATCGATTATCGGCCCGAATATAAAATATTATTTATATTTTGGACGTCAGGACACATTTTAGGAAAAAGATAGAGGAATGTATTCTAAGACTAATGGTTTCGTTCGTTAGTCCAGATTAAGTCGTGATAGTAGAAAACACTATCATCTGAAAAACGTAGATCGATTTTCGTTCGAGTTTTCGGCCCAAAACTTAACCGAAGGATCCTACGATTTTATGAAACAAGACTATGATTTTAGTTTTCCCAAAATCATTTTCTAAAACACAGATAAAAATATAAACTCATTAATTGAGTTTATCGTCCTTAGAAAGCATGAAAAATCGGGGTGTTACAAATACCTAGTTTATGCATCAATAAACTATCATAAAGACATCAATAGCAACATCTCTAGAACATCTTGCTTTTCACATATTTTGTAAAGAAACGTGTACCGTTCTCAATGGGCTTTAACGAAGAAACGATCATTCTTACTCTTCTAGCCTTGTTATGTTCATAACAAACACCATCATCAATGTTGTAAGAAGAAAAACCATCTTCTTACGCTATAACAGAAATTTGCCACCATCGAACCTCTCTAGTTTCACGAACTCAGAAGTCATCTCTCTTCAATGTTGCAGACATTTTTTTTTTATAGAAAATCAAACCTAAAGATTGTTAGATATTGGGGTGTGGTTCTGCAACAAAGAAGCGAAGACAAAGCAAATGCGCAATCTCCAAGGCATGTGAATACACTAGACTTTAGGTTCGATTCGCCCCCACCAATCTCTATCTAGATTGGATTCAACAGGTGTTAACAGCGAATCCCCTTCAGAATACAATGGATCAACCTTGATTTGTTTTGCACACCCTAAACCTAGGATATTGTCAATGACAGTTTACAGAACAATAGTTTTCTAAACTCTTTCTGCCCACAACGGAGGAAAGAAATTGATTTGGAATGAATTAGTCTTAACAATTTCGTCAACCTTTCCTACATGCAGAGTGGTTCTATTTAAGACCAACTCATGCCACTTGGTGAATGGAAACAACCTTTCATTAATTGAAAGAAGGAATGCAACCTTTCATGCATGTATCCTTTGATGTATAAACACAAACGCTTATGATATAACACACCTATTAGGAAGGATTTTAAACTCACGAAGAGACATTTTTTCTCTTGTGTGTTTTAGGACTTCCATATTTTGGAAATCCCTCACAAAAGGTTTGTTCTACTAACTCACTAAGTGTGAGGTTTGAAACTAAAGCTTAGAACTCTTAAACAATACTCTTCGCAAAGAGTGATTTGAAAGTTAAGAACAGAGTAAGCTTATAAGCTTTGATTTTTCTCTTGATAGCTTGTTTTCTTGTTTGCTTGTATATTGTTCAAAGTCGGTCACTTTGCATCTTCAAAGGGGAAAGTATTTATAGCCTTCTGACTTTGATCAAACTTCAGTCATCAACGGCTTAAAAAGGATCTGTTCTGATAATGCATTAAATGCGTTGGACCGTTGAGTCTGATAATTTGTTGAGGCTTCTGATTAGCAAAGTAGACTATCAGGCTTGATAGCTAGAAGTAGTGCTCATACCTTTTCTTTGTACTCGAAAGTTACCTTTTGTCTTTTCTTTTGGAGATAATCAAATTCTTTTGTGTAGAGACAGACTGGTTTCAGCTTTTGATGGTTCGAAGATTACAAAGAATGTTTGTCCAAGAGATATTTAGCTTTTACACATAAAATAATAAATTCAAAAGATTTACATATGTGTTCGCTCTAAAAATAACAAATGGCATTGGACTTAAAGAGAAGACACATGTTTAAAAAAGTCTTTGGACTCAGATACATCGTTTAAATATTATCGTCCAGACGGAGCGAGAATCTTTAGTCTTTGGACGTAATCGAAGTCTTTGGACTTAAATAGTCTTTGGACTTATATTTTCCTGCACACTTAAGATAAAGCATTAGTCTTTTGTTAACATCAAAATTTAAGGAAATAGTGGACCATATCCACTTTGTTTCCAACACAAGAGTTTAATTTTGATATACTATCAATTTAATTTTATATTCTCAATCAATTATAAGTCATCATATGTGTGACTTTTAAAGTAATTGTGATAAAAGTCAAATATTTTTAATGATGTGTCATATTATAATTGGTTGATAATGTAAAAAATCTTTACACTAGGCTTGGCAAAAGGATTCGCAGACCAATTATCCATCCGGTCCATCCATAACAAAATCCATCCAATCCATCCAATTTTTAAAAAAAATACTAAATTGATTAGATGGATTGGATGCGTTGGATTATTTTTATTAATGGATGGTTAATGATTCATCCCATAATTTATTTAAACCCATTGAACCAAGCAAAAAAAAAAAAGAAGTGGATCATTTATTATCCGGTCCAAAATTAAAAATAGAAGCAGATCATTTACTATCCATTCAAATTCAATCAAGCGAGCGATCGTCACCTCCGGTTGGCCACCCAGTTGACCGATTGCCAACCTAACAACCACTGCCCGATCGTCAACCGGCCGCTGACTGACTGACCGCCCGATCGCCCATCGACCGACTTCTCGACCACCCATCGACCGAACGTCGACTGCCCGACCACCCAACCGTCGACTGCCCAACCACCCAACCATCGACCAAGCACCCGCTAACTGCCCGACTGCCAACTGGCATTGCCGACCGACACGTCGACGTGCCTATCGACTGACTCGCCGACCCGCCAATCGGCCGACCTCAAGACCGTTGACCGGCTGGACCGTCGATCCATTATAATTTTAATGTGTACTATATTTTTAAGTGAATGAGTTGGATATTCATCCATATCAAATAAGTAATGGATGAGTTAGATGATTTTTTATTAAATGAGTCATGGATGTGTTGGGTTTTTTAAATATATTTTTTAATGGATCGAAATGGATTGGTGGATTCTTTTTTACCCATCCATTATAATCCGAATCAAAATCCATCTAATTCGTCCGTTTGCCACCCGTTACATTAACTATACATGCCAATTAAATCCAATCTTAGAAGTTATAAATGCCCTTCGGTATCATTCTTGTTGCAATAATTGTGTAGGATCTCTTAAAAATATTGGACAGAATTAATATTCCATTTGCATTAAAACAAATCACAAAATGCACCCCCAAAAAAAATCACAAAAATCATAAGGTATGTCTTAGTTGGTAATTTAAATTTCATGCGGGCAGATTATACATGCTTCAAAATTCAATGAGAGCCCCTTGTAGTCAGAGTAAATCTGTATAACAAACGGAAATTAATTCCACGCCTAAAGGATGTGGGGTCACCTAGTAATTTTACTATAATAACAAGAACGATAAAAACGAAAAGAAATAAACCACAACACACTTCCAAGTTCCGACCAAACGAAAAAAATCACATCACAATCTTCAACCTTAGAGGTTATCTAGATTCTATTAAAAATATTGAAAGTAAAGCAATAATTTTTATATATGAATTTTAAATTCTTATCTATGTAAAAAGTAAAAACTTATATATTGCACATCTAGGCTCTGTGGTTCAAATTGAAATTTTATCAGAGAGCAAAACCATTAAGATTCATCCAAAATGAAGTCAATGGCCGAAAGCTGAGTGAGAGAGACAGGGGGGGCACCCTTGGGCTGAAGGTGTTGGATCGAACACTCACGAATCCATCGGCCCATACAACGCCCACAAATATAATCAAATTTTACATTAAGTTTTCAAAATATTCTGAGCAAAATAAAATAATAATCAACGATAGAAGTCTACAACTTCTAAATAAGGGAAATGAGGTGGTCCTCTGCCACACTCCTCGTTCAGGGAAACTACTCCTTGTTGACTCCATGGGAGTGGTGTTTGTTAGGGGAGTACTTGTTTATCTCATTACATTCAGTGATTTTTAGGTAGAGGTGGTAAAGTAGATTGTGACCCACGAATCAATCCGTCAACCCATCAAAATTTGGCGGGATGGATTGAGGTCTTCAACCCACCAACCCACTTTGACCCGTCCTGCTTAACCCATCCGAAAACGAATCAGTGGCAGGGTGGCCCGTCAACCTGCTAGCTTAAAAAAGAAAAACTTAATATTAATTTATTAATTATTTAACATTATTTTATTAAATTTAATTATCACTTGGAATTATTTCATACTAAAAAAATAGTGTCTTTATTTTTGTAACACGAATTGTATGGCATAAGATAAATTTTTTTTAATTTTTTAATAATAATTTAAGAAAGGCTATGAAGATTACCCAAACAAAGAAATGTTATATGATTCTTTTATTTTTATAGCGGGCCAACCCGCCCACCCCACCGTGGGGTGGGTTGGAGGTTCAACTCATACGACTAAAACGGGTTGGTCCGTTTCATCCTGTTTTAGGTGGGTTAATGGCAGGACGGAACGAGTTGACCCACTTTGCCATCCTTATTTTTAAGTGAATTCTAAAATATGTTTTTTTAGTAATTATTATTTTAAAAATGCTTTTGTAAAACATGGGAAAGAGAGTGGAAGAAAGTGGGACTAGAAGTTATTGATAATTATTTTATTATTTTGTAAGTTTATTTTCATTTCTATGTCATAAGAAAATAACATACTCACCTCAGTGACGAGAACGAAAACACGGTAAAATATGAATATATGCATTCTCAGAAATTAATAATATAAAAAAATTATTTTTAAATTTGTACCAAACGTTTTAATATTCAAGTTCAAATTCACAGGAATAATAACTTGACAAACCTTAAAGCAAACGCACTCTAGGTTTTAGTTAGTCTTTTCTTTGCTTGTTTTTTTCCTTTTCGAATTTATTAAAAAAAGTATAAAATTATCAATATGTGTTGGTCTAAGTGGAAGGCATTTTGATTTCTTAAGTATGTGGTCCTAGATTCGACCCTTGAATTTATGTATATGGAAAAAATATTATTGGGAGCAGTTCCTAATTTTTGACAGCATCTCAGAAGATTAATCTCACACTTATCGGATGAGAGAATACTCTAAAAAAATAATATAAAATTGAGTACTTTGCTCATTTAAAGTGTAGTACGCTTGTAATTAGGGATGTAAATTTTACTCGTACCCATAGATACCCGCGGATAATATCTGCAACGGATAGAAAATGGATACCTTAATGGATACCCACATATAAATTAAATGAGTATTTTCTCTACCCGTTTATTAATGGGGCGAGGACGGGTAGTATAGTATCCATACCCGCGGGTACCTACTAAGGGGTTAGAATATTTACATTTAAAAATATTAGGTCAATGGATTGAAATGATGATCATGTGTGAGTAGATTAATTTAGATATGCATATGGATTAGTTTTACTATTTTAAAATTTAATTTAATATCATGTATAATTATACTCTTTACATATCATATTGTTTAGTATAATTACCATAATACTTTTCAAGTACAAGAAATTCTCATACCATCAAAGAACTCAAATGTAGAAATTAGTTTGAATTTTATGTGTGAATAAAAAAAATTGTGAGGTGTTGAATATCCATGAATACCCGCAAATATTGATAGATTTGTTTAAAACCTGCAAGATGGATACTCACACGGATATGAGACGGGGATGAATACGAAAATTCATCCAACGAGATGAATAATAGGGGGCTACTACCCATACCCACCCCACCCCATTTACATCCCTACTTGTAATATTGAAGTTCTTATATTTTCAGTTGTCGTATATGTGGTAAACTAACCAAGCGGTGGAAGGGAAATTACTCCTAACAAATTAATCAATTTTTTTTAGGTGCATAACAAATTAATCAAATTTAATTGGCAACAAATTGGTTTGGTACATAATATTTTGAGGACATGCATGAATGATAGAACCCTTCAAACTAAGCCACTGTCTTAACAACTGTAAATCAAAGTTGATTAGGACTCACATGATCAATGGGTTTCATCTTCCCCGAAAGCAAAACGGGACCATTATAAAACTTCAGCCAGCTAAAAAATTGTAAAAGGCGTAAGATACTGAAAGTGGAATAAATAGCCAATTTGGTTTTTGAAACTGTAAGACCGTATTAACTTAGTCCCTGAAATTAATGAAATTGCAAAAACGTCCCTAAAAGTGGAAAACATTAATTAATTTAGTCCCTCCGTTAACCCCAGTTAGCTGACGCCGTTAACAGCGCTGATGTGGCACGTTAAGTGCCCTCCTGGTTAGCTGATGTCCACATAGTCAAGGACCTAGTTGATATACTCAGAATCAGGGACCAAATTGATACTTTTTTAGATATTTTTTTCAATTTCAATTTTTAACCCCACCCTTTCAGATTTTATCCCCAATTTTCACTGTACCATCCCCTTCTTCCCGCTCTTCTCTTCCCTCTACCATTTCTATGAGTTTTAGAAATTCTTAACCCTGCTCTTCTCTCACAGTTACAAACCAAAGCAAATGGGTTGTGGCTTTCTGACCCATTAACCCTAGAGCTTGCAGCACAACTTGGATTCGTGACTTTCTTCCCCCGGCTAGAGTGCGAAAATGGCGAATCACCCCCATCTTCATCACCTTTCTTCACTTTTCCAGTCAAGGGTTGCAGTGAGAGAGATAGAGAGAGAAAGAGCCGTTGCAAAAGGGCAGGGAAATTGGGATTTTAAAACCCTTGATAAGATCAATTTAGTCCCTGAATTTGCTTAGTAAGTTAGTAATATGACGTGGAACCCACGTGTACCATGAAATGGCATCCAACAAGGCACTTAACGTGCCACATCGCCACACTAACGACGTTAAGTGACAGGGGTTGACGGAGGGACCAATTTGATTAATGTTTTACAACTTCGGGACTTTTTTGCTATTTCGCTCAATTCAGGGGCTAAGTTTGTACGCCCTTACGATTTCAGGGATCAATTTGGCGATTTACTCTATTGAGTGTCTTGTCAATATGCACAAGACTAACACGTAATGCCTACACCACGAGAATGACGATCCAGAAATTTAGTTAGTGAGGCAAAATTATATATTATAAGTATTTTTATAAACAAATATATATAAATGTATAAGCAATAAAATAATGACATTATCATTGTAACACCCCGTTTTCTTGATTAGTGTATGGTACATTAATTAAGTAGGCTTAAGGGATTAATTAGGTTCTTTGTGTATTGAGGAAGCCATGGTTCAAATTTGTGAAAATTCGACCTTGGAACGAGTCTAGAAAGTGGAATATCGTGGAAGAACAGAGTAAATCAGCGTCCAACGTTTAGAAGTGGAGAAACCCCACGCTCAAACGTTGACCGTTGGCATCAGAGCGTGGGTAGTTGCACGTGGAAGGGGGGACACGTGGAAGTGCACGTGTCAGCGCACACGCGAGCGTGGCAGAGACGTGGCTATCAGCGCTCCACGCTCGAGCGTGCCCACACAGAATCGTGGAGTTATCCCACAATCAAGCGTGGACAGCCTGACAGCAACCTTATGTTTCTTCTCCATTTTTCATTTTGGACGAAAAACCTAAGTGTTTCCTAATCTAGAGAAGCTAGAGAGAGAAGTAACAAAGTTCTAGAGAGAGTGTGATCTCGGGGAAGATCGCGGCGTCAGATCGTAATTCCAACTACACCATTGTGATCAGGGTTTCGAGTACTACGAGTTCCACGGATTGGTTTCTCGATTTCTTGAAGGTAAGCTCGAATCTCTAACACGTCGACCTTAGTATTCTTCGTGTTCTTCAAGCTTCTCCCTTGAATCTTCTGGGTTTTGGTATTGCCCTAGAGTTAACAATGTTGTTTGCACGTTGTTTCCGTGATTAGGGCCAAGTTCGAGGTCGCAACGGTGCTTGTGTTGGAGGAGGCTGCCGCGATGGTGGTGGTGGTGTTGGAGCTGCTAGCGGTGGTGGTGGTGGAGACTTGCGTGGTGGTGGCTATGGTGTTGGTGTGATCGTGGTTGAGTTCGTGACCATTGCATCAATCGCCTAAAGTGGGGGAAAGAATCACACTCGTTGGGGAGGCAAGAGTAGAGTAAAATACATTGATACGCGTAGGGGATCCTAAACCGTACTAGTGGTTGAGTAACCGACAACACCTAAGTCCACATAGGCAATTACCGGAAAGTGGTACCAATGTAGGCTTAGGCATTGTAGGTTTATAACCGTAGGTTGATACTATGTTGATTGAGGTCGTATGTTTAATATGCTTTATTGTCCTATTTGGTGATGTTATGGTATATGCTTTATTGCCTCATTCGATGATATTATGATAATATGTTGTGAGATAAAATGATATGGCATGCGTGACTGTTGGTCTGCCTAGAGCTAAGAAATGATCATGTGTGAATTGGGGTGTGAATTGGGTGATGTGTGAGATAAGATCATTTGGTGGAAATCAAGTACTACACTCAACCTGGTGAACTGATTAAGGACTATGGATAGTCGTGAACACTCTGCTTGGTAAGGAGTGTTGGTGTTCAGTGTGTCAGGTGATGAGGTTGAGTTGCTAAGCAATTGATCGGAATGAGTCGTGAGGATTCATGATAGATTGCATCGTGTGGTGATGCCATAGCCGCGTAGATCTGGCATTACATGAGGTCAAACAGGAACTACATATAGATGCTTGGTAGGTCTACTGTGAGCTTCTGAGATCTCTGATGCGCCTTCCAACACTGGACATCTATTCCTATCGGGAATAAGGAATAGTGTCACCCTGCTTGGTAGGGGGTGAGCATCCTGCTATGTAGGGGTTGTAATGTAATCGTGAGTGTAACGGAACCTGCTGCTCGGATGACGTTTGACTTTCATCCTGCTTGGTTGGGGATGACTATCCTGCTTGGTAGGGCATACGTTGTGACATAGGAATGTGGCCGCGTCTTCATGTAAGGTCTAGGTTCATGAGAGTGTGAGACCTGTAGTTAAGTTCAATAAATTCTGAGGATGGTTGTTGGTGATGATTGTGTGTGGTTGTGCTATCGATGTTAACTGCTTTACCTTATCCCTATCTATGATAAGATACAATTCTTATCCCCTGTTGTTCCCATATTGTATGTTCTTATAATGGTAAGAAGACACGGTAGCAGAACCGGGAGAAGAAGAGCTGAATGGCACTCCGTACGAGCCCGATGCAGGTGGAAGAGTCATAGACCCTAATCTTAGGAGGTTCTAAGTGGTTGTACAACGAGAACAAGTAAGGAGTATCCATTCTTCAGACTGAAGAGGAGTGTGTTAGCATACTATGTGTATATGGCCAGTGAGTCTGTATCTTTTGATGTATTTTGGGTGAGGAGAGGAATTCGTCTATACTTCTTTATACCATGCTTTCTTCTTGAAGTTTGTGCATTCTGATATATATATATATATATATATATATATATATATATATATATATATATATATATATATATCCTGGATGAGCATTGGACTGACTATGTCTCGATAATTTATTAGATGACTCGAAATCCTAAATCAATGTTTTGAAAAACACGTTTTGAAATCAAAAAGTGGTTTTTGGAAAACGTGTTGCTTTTCAAGAAAAGTTAAGTTTCCTTTTTGAAAAAAGGTTATGTTCCTTGAAAAGAAAAAGTGGTTTTGTGAAAAGTCGTGCAAATCGTGTTTTGTTTCAGTAAAGTGTTTTGAAAAGGCATGAAACCCTAGAAAACGGTTTTTGTTTTCAAGAAAGGTGTTTTTTCCGGAAAATGTTCCCTCTGATCAAAAAGATGTTTTGTTTCAAGAAAAATCAAAGTGCTTTTTGTTTTTTAAAGTGTTTTGAGAAAATGAAATCAAAAGAAAAATGATGAACCTTTGAGATGAACGCGAACCTAGTGGCCGAGACGTCGAGGCTAGTGTTTTGTCGATTGAGCACTCGGACTTCGTGTCCTGTGTTTTTTATTTGAGTGGGCTTAATGCCTTTTTGAAAACGAGTCGTAGACTTTATGTCTCGACATTTGAAAGAATGAACGCAAAGAAAGCAGAAAACTTTCTGTGTACATTCATGAATCGGCAGACGTGCCATTTGGAACCGAGCTACAACTTTCGTAGTTGAGAATTCAGCCAGTTAAGACCACTAGATCTATAGGGGCATTATGTGTTCGAGATCCCACAAGTGGCCAGTGGCGTAGCAACCCCGTGCCATGGTAAATCGGCTGCCAAACACGAATGAACTCGATCAGAGACTGGAGTATTCAGGATATGATTATGACGTGGTACCCTTGAACAATTGGAGTTCGGATCTAACTAGAGAGGCCAACTCATGAGGACAATTGTGTTACGGGTGTTACCACGGCCTATCGCTCGATGCTGGGAAGTTAGAATCTCCGGAGTACATGAATTAGAAAGATGATATTGAAGTCTCATGCATTATTATAACTCATGATAGTGTTTGAGATATTACATTATGTTATGTAGATAACCGTTCTTTATAATTGTTTTTATCTGTGGATGCTTATACTGCTGTTTGTCGCTTGTGCAACTATCGTGATAAACTTTATATGAGTATCTCACTTGTATATGTTGGACACCCTATTGTCTTTTTGGAACACATGTATAGATGTTGATCGTAGGTCCCCACGGACACGTGAGGACTCGGATGACGGAGCGTTATGAAGGAGTTGACTTGGGTTGTATCCCAATGACAACTCTTAGCCGACCAGCTTAGGAGTCTTTTATTTTTGAAGCAATCTTATATTATTACTGCACGTATGTTGAACTTATTTCTTAAGTCTGTAATATGTTATATATTAGACTAGGTTTTATTTTATGCTTATGTTTCTATGAACAGTGAATATCAACGTGTGGTATGAAATTTATTTCTTCATCTCGAGTTGTTTTGTCTATGCATGCAGAAAATTTTTAGAACCGCGTTTTCGAACGTAGCTACTTAATTAAATTATTTTCCGAAAGTAACCAACGTTTTATTTTCTTGATTTATTTCGCATTTGAGTTTAGTACGTAGCACCCGCGAGGGGGGTGTTACACAAATGGCTAGGCTTACCACAGTTATAACAGATAAACTGTCCTGAGGGGTTTTTTTTGCCTATTCTGATTTTGACTACTATTCTTGTTGTTATGATGATTTTAAAATTTCGTATTTTTACCTTTTGGTTTCAGGATAGCATAAGTGGATTTGACCACAGCAAGAACATCATTTTTCTAGTCTTGTTTCCGGGCTTCCTCTTCTATACGCAACCGGGTAATCAAGCTCTCCAATGAGAACTCTTTGGTTTTATGGTTGAGGATGTTCTTAAAATCTTTCCAACTAGGCAACTTATCAATTATTACAACTACTTGAAATTGATCATCTAAAGTCATACCTTTAGAGACAATTACATGAGCAATCTTTTGGAGTTCATGGGATTAAGCTTCTACAGATTTGTTGTCAGTCATCTGATGCTTCAGGTTGCGGCTGACAACATATTTCTAGGTTCCCGCTTCTTCAATGTCATACTTCCTCTGTAGCGCCTCCCAAACATCCTTAGCAGTGGTATCATTACTATAATAATCATAAAGATAATAAGATAATCCATTTAAAATAAAAATTTTACACAAAAAATCATTCTTATTCCAATTTTCCAGATTCTTCTATTGAGCTTCAGTCGGGTTCTCTGGTACAGTTGGCTTTTCAATGGTGAAAACAGAGGCTACTTTGCACGCAGTCAAGAAGAACAACATCTTCTGCTTCCATCTTTTGTAGTGAGCACCTTCTAAGCGAAAGGGCTTGTTCAGATCAACAGGGACAGTATCGTGTTCAGAAGACATGGCAGATGAACGTCTTAAAATTGTTGCTATAGAGGTTGAACACGATTAAGATCAATAGGATGAGTCGCAGACTACGTCATTCTCTTTAAGATGTTTTGCGGCTCTTCCTGATATGTTTAGCAGTGTACAACCTCTTCGTCCCCAGGATAAAACAGCCTCACCTCAAAATTATGGTTCTCCCTGCACAGAAGAGAACAAACACACACCCTCACACACAATATTGCTCAGAAACTCAGTAAAAGGGGATTCTCAGAGATTTTGGAAGAAAGCTCTTAATCTGAAATTTTTGTGCCACCAAAACCTTTTGCAAAACCTGATTGTATAGCCAAATAAGAGAAAAAACTCGTTCTAGATGAAAAGAAACGTGTTTCAGAGTTATAATGATGTTTAATGAGCTTAAATGGCTCAAAAACGGGCAGAAATACAAAAACGACATGTGTACATCGATGTATTTAAGTATTTTCATCAAAAAAATGCATTTTGAGACCTGTAGATCGATGAACTAAAATGTTTTTGGCTAACAGGTGTTTTTCACATCTATGTATTCAAGATTACATCGATGTATTAAAAAAAAACATTTATGTACGTCGATGTATTTTCCTAATACATCGATGTATCCATGTTTTTATAAAACATTCAATAGGATCCTTCTTAGAACATGTCAGATTCAAATACAATGAAGGTATGCAAATTAAACAAAGCTTTGTGAGGATTAAAACGATCCCTAAGGGCATGGCTTGGCAGGTTCACTAAGTCTATGAAGGCTTTTGGTTATAATCAAAGTAACTCTGATCACACCTTATTTTTGAAGAAAAAACAAGGAAAAGTAACTGCCTTGATCATCTATGTAGATGATTTGTAGTGACATGAAATGATCATGATAAGATTTTGAATCTGCAACAACATCTTACCTCTGAATTTGAGATGAAACAACTAGGAAATCTTAAATATTTTCTCGATATTGAAGTGGCCAGATCAAAACATGGTATTTTCTGTTGGGGTTTTAAGAGGGATAATTTTTAAAAACAATTTATAAAAACCTCTTGAGTGGAAAAACCCCTTTACTAAAGGACCACGTATTGCACATGAATCACAAGGATATTGTGTCTACCTCTTGAAGCGTAGCTTTAACACGAATACTGTGAGCATGTCAGCAGCACTGGTAAATCACGAACACTCCTACGGTATGAATGGCAACTTGATCTACACAGCTACAGAGCAGCAGATCTGAGGAACACTACTGCTACCCCCCCAAAGGGAGAGGTTCTTCTCTATCACCAGTATTGCAAAGTAGCAATACCTCTACTCAGTCCATGTGAGCAAACCAATGTCAGAGATAGTGTAGTGCTAGCTATCAGGATTGGGAGAGGCACAGCGCACGGAGAGAGAAAAGAAGGCGCGCCTGTCAAGGGTGTATAGCGGCTGTTATGAATGCTCTGTGTTGTGTCTAGCTTAAGTGACATGCACAGCTTACTAATAGCTGTCACTCACTTAACCTAACCCACTTGGGCTACTGTACGCTAAAGGCCCAATGTCTAATTATTAATTAAATGATATATAATTAATTAATTAAATTAATTCTGTGAACGTTTGTTCTATGCGTGTGGCCCTATAGGTTCTCAATTATTTGACAATAATATTAATTATTATTAATCATATTAATAATCAATTAATACTATAAACAATGAACGGCATCTAGCAATACATCGTTGCTACCCAATTAATTAGAATATTGATGATACAATTAAAACCTTGTTGTAACCATATATAATGTGAAGTCAACGTCCTTTCATCTCAATGTCTTAATTGAATACATGGCATAAATGTGCCATCCTTGTTAAGTCCAATTATTTATTTCTTGATCTATTAATTGACGTATGATCATGTGGGCCCAATATCTTATATTGTCCCACCTTAGCATGACCATGCATTTCTATGTCGCATACCATCAAGAGACCTATAGACATTACTCATGTTATGTAGGAGGGACGAATCCTATCTACATCACTCACATTCCTCAACATGTTTCATTGCAGACCCAATAACTATCTTTATAGTTGTCATGTTACAGACAATGTTTAATAGTATTAAAGCCTACAACTACATATGATAGAAATCGTAGTGACTTCAAGTCGAAGGACTACTTCACTATAGTCAGCATGAGAATCGCTTATGACACTTACATAACTATTATGCAGCGATCTCATAGCAGGTCATGCCAGTATAAATATTCAACTAATATTTATACCTATGTGAAGACTTGATATTTTATATCTATGACCAGTGAGATGTGGTCATCAATACACTCACATAATAGACTCAAGGTAATATTATTGTCCTTATTAATAATAATACTTGACTATGGATATTCAAGAACAGTGTTCTATAATTTAATGTCATCTCACGGTCAAGTCATACTTAACGTTCCATTAAATGAACTACCTATTCTAAGGACTTTATTATGCTATAAATATGATCATAAAATATGACATAATAAATAAATGCCTTATAAATATATCAAATATATGATCAAATTCATGTATAAATGATTATCTATTTAAAATAGATTGGCCATTAGGGCTTACCGCAACAATCTCCCACTAGCATTAGAGCCAATTGGGCATCAATATATCACCCATCGGTCTAGTGTGAGTGTCATGCTACCACTAAACAAGAGACTCCAATAGTGGATTGTTTAGTGTTGCCATTCTGCACATATTCACATCTCATCTCTCGATTATCTATCGAATGAGATGGATGCACCTAAGTATATCTTTCGGATCACTGGTGAGATCAAGTTTCCTTGGCTTGGGCGATTACTCCATCATCATCGCAACAAGATCAATGGAGTTCGCAAAGTTAGGAACTTTGATTAGTTCATAAATGAACTTTCTGATCCAAACGGCCTTTAAATTTGTATTTAAGGCAACTATATACTCGGCCTCTGTTATAAAATCAGTAACTGTCTCATGCTTGGAACCTTTTCATGCTCACAGTGCCACCATTAACGCAAACCACAAAACCAAACTGCGATCTAAAGTTATCCTTATCGATTTGGAAGCTAGCATCAGTGTAACCCATTATAATGATCTCTTCCTCACCATTTCAGATCAAGAATGAATCCTTAGTTCTTTTCAAGTACTTAAGGATATTCTTGACTTCGGTCCAGTGACCTTCACTGGGATTGGATTGGTACCTTCTCATCATGCTCGAAGCATACGAGACATCTGTTTGAGTACATATCATGGCATGCATAACAGATTAAATTGCCTAAGCTTATAGAATATTATTCATGCGTTCCCTCTACATCTGATGTAATAGGGACTATCCCTTGGACAGGTATATGCCAAGTGTCATAGGCAAGATACCCCTTTTGGAATCATGCACATTTAAAGCGCCCAGGCACTTTGTCAATTTATGTACCTTTGACCAAGGCCTAACAATTTCAGCGATCTATCTCCATAGATCCTGATTCCTAATACATAGGATGTTTCGCCTAAGTACTTCATTGAAAAATAATTCCTTAACCATGTTTTCACATTTTGTGGTGTAGAATATTGTTTCCAAAAGAAATATGTCATACACATACAATACGAGGAAAAATAATTATGCTCCCACTAACCTTTTTGTACACACAAGGTCCATCCTCATTCTTGATGAATCCAAACTATCTTACAGTTTACATCAAAACGAAGATTCCAACTTCTGGAATTTTGCTTTAATCCATGAATGGATGTTTGCAACATGCAAAACCTTTCCAGCATTCTCGGAATATACAAAAATCTCAGGTTGTGTCATGTACACATCCTCGAGAAGATTCCTGTCAAGGAATGTTGTTTTGACATTCATTTGTCAGATCTCATAGTCATACTATGAAGCAATAGTAAGTGGGATCTGAATCGATGCAACTAGACAAAAGGTCTCATCATAGTCATAATATGAATTTGCTTGAAACCTTTCGCAATCAGTCGCGCCTTGAATATATTCACCTTCCCATCCATGTTAGTCTTCTTGTTGAAGACCCACTTGCACCTTATGGGTTTTTCCCCTTTCAGGTGACTCAACCAAGGTCCATACCTGGTTGGTGTACATGGATTCTACTTCGGATCCCATGGCTCCTAGCCACTTCTCAGAATCTAGGCCAATGACGGTATCCTGGTAAGTCACAAGCTCATCATGATCCATGAGCGGTTCATCACCTTGTTGAGTTAGGAGTATTCCAGATCTCTCAGGTTGATGACATGTCCTGTTTGACTTCTTTGAACATTTCAAAGATTTCTGACTTGTGTCTTACACAAATCCATCTTCACTGAAGTTATCAATAAACGAGACGAAGTACATAAACTTGTCTTCTAGCAAACTTGTTTAGAGGCCCTCATACATCATAATGTATCATGCCAAAAGATTACCAACCCTTCCACCTTACTAGTGAATGGAGCTTAGTCATCTTTCCAAACAAGTAAGATTCACAGACCTCAAACAATTCATAATTGGATGAGTCCAAGAGTCCAAATTAGTGGAGCTTGAAAATGTGTTTCTTACTTATATGGTCGAAAGATATTGCTAAAGACATAGAGGGTCCAAATCACTTGGTTTGACCCTATTCGCATTTATGTTATAGATGGGCATATCGAGATCAAGGACACAAAGTCCATATTTCACATGAATACAAGCATAGAAAACATCAGTTGAATAAATGGAACAACAATTGTCCATTTATTGCAACTTAAAATTCTTTCTTGTCTATATAAGATATAGAAGTGATGTTTCTATTATCAACTGGAATAAAATAACAGTTATTTACTTCCATTAATGTCCATAAGGCAAATTCAAACTCTTATGGTTAATGTAGCAACTTTTGCTCCATTCTCACTCATAAAGTAGAACTTTACCTAATGGTAAATTCAAACTCCTATAGTCAATGTAGCAACTTTTGCTTTATTTCCACTCATAGGGTAGACCTTTACCTAATGGTAAATTCAAACTCCTATAGTCAATGTATGCTTTATTTCCACTCATCGGGTAGACCTTCACCTATTAGTCAATGTCCTACTCCCTTTGATCTTTCACATTAATGTGAGATCCATATGCGGTATCCAATACCCATAATGTTGGAGTAGATATGTTGACTTTTATAACAAATATGCCTAAACAGGAAGTCATACTTCCTTTCTTGTCTTTTTACTCTTTCTAGTACCTCTTATGCCTTGCTAGATCTTGTTAGAGCATCATAAGGTGCATGATCATATCATATGTCTCTATGATTGCAAGTATGAGATGTCATACACCAATGGCATCGACTTGATGCTTCTATTAAGCATCCCTTTCAACCCTTATGGCAGCAGTAACAAATTGCTTGAGAATTAATTGCTTGAAAACATATAGTTCTTTTCTCGTACTTGAGGACAATCCTCGAAATATGTACCAATCCAAAAAATTAATTCTAGATAACTCATCCTTCTCAAGGATGTATCATAAGAATAAAATTTAAATTTGTGTTTGTAGCGATAGTTATTTAATACAGAAATATATAGAATATAAGTATCATGATTAAAACATATTTAATAGGTCTTTTATTAAATACGCTCCCATTATTTTACTCAAATCAATGACCCTAATCATTGACTCGGAAAATCCCATTGAAAGATTTTCTAATGGGACCAAGATCCATATTTCACCTCGGTCTGAGTTAGCTGTGGCTGATCGCCTAGAACTCAGCTATTTAGGTAGGAAACTCCTTTCCAATTACATCCAACGTAATTCTTGGACCAATTGGATGAATCACTCCTTATTCTAATCCATCATATGGATTAATGCCCAACCCCATGCCTCTAAACCGTTTCAATCCTATTGAATACACTTAGTTAAGTTCAACCTAATGGTTGGCAGTAGGTTATTTCATCTTTCGTGCCTCACCGGAATATATTAAGGTGCTCAGCTGTGGCATGACTCACACTTAAATGATTCTGGCCTTGACGAGTGCCACGCATCAGGAGAGGCATTTAATGACTTCATTTATTTGAGGGAATTTAATAATTAAGTGATTTCACCAGCTTGTTTATCATATAAACGTCTCTCATAGCATACATGGCATACTAGCTTACATATATTTAAAACATATTAAGCATACAATGACATACATGCTATCATATAATTTAAATTCCAAATTTAAATCATACATCTCATACATTTCATGCATCACATACATAAATATACAAGACATATAAAAGGTATTATGATTACGGTCTCCTAATGTGCAATAAATAAAACTAGATATTACAATCTTTGGCCCTCGAGCAAACTTCCAAAGTTCCTCTCACTGGCGTCATGATTTGGTGTTGCCTCCATGTCAACTTGAACAATTTGCAGAAAATAAATCAAGAAATAAATAAATAAATTAAATGTCACGACACACATGCTGTATTTATAAAATAAATACAATAAATCACGACACGCAGGGGGTAATTACCAAATAAAATTAAGCACCAAAACTAGGGCCATAACCATATACCGCACATTTAATAAACAATTTATAAATATGCAAAAAGGGAAAAATCACATTCTGTCCATCAGCACGGCCGTGCCAAACAGCGCACGGACGTGCCAAAAGCTCGCTGACGCTGTACAACATGTGCACAGCCGTGCTGAAAACACGCTGACCCTATTCAAAAGTGGCACGGTCGTGCCAAATGGCGCACGGCCGTGCTACGCGTTCACTAACGCTAACTTAAACGTGCACGGCCGTGCTACAGGGAGCACAGCTGTGCCAAACAGCGCAGCAGGATTCCAGAAGCGAATCCTTGTTTATGTCAGGAGCACAACCAAGCACACAAAACATATTCAAAGAGATTTATATCACATACAAATCATACAAACATGCTTTTAAACATACAAATCATATTTAAAAGCAATAAACATGTTATCATTCAATGGTAAACAATTCTACGATACATGACAAACTACGACCAGACGCTCTGATAACATTGTTGGGGTTTCAAGAGGGATAATTTTTAAAAACAATTTATAAAAACCTCTTGAGCGGAAAAACCTTTTTACTAAAGGACCACGTATTGCACATGAATCACAAGGATATTGTGTTTACCTCTTGAAGCGTAGCTTTACCACGAACATTGTGAGCACATTAGCAGCACTGGTAAATCACGAACACTGCTACGATATGAATGGCAACTTGATCTACATAGCTACAGAGCAGCAGATCCGAGGAACACTGCTGCTACCACCACAAAGGGAGAGGTTTTTCTCTATCACCAGTATTACAAAGTAGCAATACCTCTACTCAAACAACGCGAGCAAACTAACGTCAGAGATAGCGTAGTGCTAGCTATCAGGATTGGGAGAGGCACGGCACACAGAGAGATAAAAGAAGCCTGTCAAAGGTATACAGGGGCCATTATGAGTGATCTGTGTTGTGTCTAGATTAAGTGATGCGCACAACTTACTAATAGTTGTCACTCACTTAACCTAACCCACTTAGGCTACTGTACGCTATAGGCCCAATGTCTAATTATTAATTAAATCATATTTAATTAATCAATTAAACTTATCCTCATTTAATTATTAATTAAATCATATTTATTTAATCAATTAAATCAATCTCATTTAATTATTAGTTAAATCATATTTAATTAATCCATTAAATTAATTCTCTGAACATTTGCTCTATGCGTGTGACCCTATAGGTTCTCAATTAATTGGCAATAATATTATTTATTATTAATCATATTAATAATCAATTAATATTATAAACAATGAGCAGCATCTAACAATACATCATTGCTACCCAATTAATTAGAATATTGGTGATACAATTAAAACTTTGTTGTAACCATATATAATGTGAAGTAAACGTCCTTTCATCTCAATGTCTTAATTGAACACAAGGCATAAATGTGTCATCCTTGTTACGTCCAATTATTTATTTCTTCATCTAGTAATTAACGTATGATCATGTGGGTCCAATATCTCATATTGTCCCACCTTAGCATGGTCATGCATTTCTACGTCGCATACCATCAAGAGGCCTATAGACATTACTTCTGTTATGTAGGAGGGACGAATCCTATCTACATCACTCACATTCCTCAACATATTTCATTGCAAACCCAATAATTATCTTTATATTTGTCCTGTTACAAACAATGTTTAATAGTATTAAAGCCTACAACTACATATGTTAGAAATCGTAGTGACTTCAAGTCGGAGGACTACTTCACTATGGTCACCATGAGAATCGCTTATGACACTTACATAACTATTATGCAACGTTCTCATAGCAGGTCACTCTAGTATAAATATTCCACTAATATTTATATATATGTGAAGACTTGATATCTTATATCTATGACCCGTGAGATGTGATCATCAATACACTCACATAATAGTCTCAGTGTTTTATTATTGTCCTTATTAATAATAATACTTGACTATGAATATTCAAGAATGATGTTCTATAATTTAATGGCATCTCACGATCAAGTCATACTTGAAGTTCCATTAAATGAACTACCTATTTTAAGGACTTTATTATGCTATAAATATGATCATAAAATATAACATAATAAATAATTGTCTTATACATATATCAAATATATGATCAAAGTCATGATATAAATGATTATCTATTCAAAATAGATTGGCCACTAGGACTTACCCCAACATTTTCTTATCTTGACGGAAATATATTCTTGATTTACTATCTGAAACCTGGATGTTTGGGTGTAAACCATCAGACACTCCCATTGAACAACATCATAAGCTCTTTCAGTGCCTAAACTCAACTGGCGCGGACAAAGGGAGGTACCAAAGTTTAGTGGGGAACCTTATTTATCTCTCTCATACACGACCAGACATCACTTATGCAGTGAATGTTGTGATCCAATTTATGCATGACCCACGTAAACCTCACATGGATGCTGTAGAGCGGATACTGAGATATTTGAAATCCACTCCAGGTAAAGGAATACTATTTTCAAACCATGGCCATTTGAGGGTAGAAGGCTACACCGATGTCTATTGGGTAGGTTCAGCAAATGATAGAAGATCCACCTCTGGATACTTCACCTTCGTAGGAGGGAATCTCAAAACTTGGAGGAGTAAAAAACAACCGGTAGTAGCTGGATCAAGTGCTGAAGCAGAGTTTAAAGGCATGGAACTTGGAGTATCTGAACTGCGATGGGTAAAAAAAATGTGTTATTAGACTTGGGTTTTGAACCAAAAGAGGCTATGGGATTGTATTGTGACAATACACACTAAAAAAACTGCTTGTTTGCCACCGAAAAATCGGTCGAAAACCACCCAGAATCGGTCAGACATGACCAAACAAAGCATGTTGAAGTTGATAGACATTTTATCAAGGAGAAACTTGAAGCTGGAACAATTGCTTTTCCTTTTGTAAGATCTGAAAAACAACTAGCTGATATTCTCACTAAAGGAGTAGCAAAGAAAGAGTTTAATGAATCTCTATTCATGTTGGGAATGTGTGACATCCATGCACCAACTTGAGAGGATGTTGAAATAAGTCGAATATTGTTAGCTATAGATAGAAATAGTTTTGGTATTAAAAGATTTGTATAGCTGTGTTTTGGTATTAAAAGATTTGTATAGCTGTGTTTCTGTTTGTATAGTTGTGATTCTATTATTAATTTTAAATCTCCTATAATCAAGGAGAGACTCTAGGATAGAAGGTGTATGTATTGCTACACTCTGTAAATGCAATACACATTAGAATTATTCTTTGAAACTTTTTTTAATATTAAAAAGCATTAATATTTAATAATAAATGGAAATGTAGCAAGCTATAATCGGTCCTTGCCATCTACTACCCTTTAGATCTTATTTATTTGTCTGGACCATACTATATGTATATCAATATAGCGTGACCAAGAGGTCCAAGAGAGAGATAAGATAAGCTGGGGGATTTGATTATCACATTTTGAATGCCTGATCAATTTTACAGTACTAAATGGATGGTGCGCAGTCGTCTTCAATATAGTTGAAGTACAAATTAATTAATTGAAAGATACGATCGTGCACCAAGAGCATAGTTCCCACAACAAAACAGTGTTCACTAGCATTTGAATTGAATTTGCCAATTGCTAGCTGTTGGTGGGTGCAACCGCAGCCATAATAGAACAGGCCGTGACCCTGACTCGCGCACTGTACCGGAGAAGATTGTGGGGAACCATTGCAACACTGACGAATCCAATCTCCGCCACGCGTGATCAATTTCAATAGACTGGGTAGGTCATATTGTGAGTCCATTTAATTCTGAAGAGAGGTTTGGATTGGGATACCATAATCCTATTTGGATTGTTTGGCTGTTTGAGTTGATTGGGCTTTTTGGGCTGAAGGCCCAGCTTTGAATGCCATCTTTACCCATATCGAAGCTTCAGCAAGGAGGGAAAGGGATGAGAGCAGGATGAAGGAAGTAGGAACATAAAACAATTTACATAATTAAAAATGTAGAATAAAAATTTAAAACATGCAAAAGAAAAGAAAAAAGAAACCGGAGCGGAGGCGGAGCCTCACCAGGATCGGTGGAAGGAGAAGAGAAGATGCAGTTAATGCATGCAAGTGAAGAAAAATTGAAATTTTATTGAAATAAGAGAAAGATTACAAGATTGAAGATTAAAAACGAAAACAAGGGAGAGGGGAGAAGAGGCTCACTTCTGTCAGAGCTTCTCTCACTAAGTTCTCTCTCTAAAACTCTCTCAATTTTTGAATGAATTGAGAATGCCTCAGCATCCCTATTTAAAGAAAATAAAATTTATTAGTACAACAGTTTCGGTAACATGATCTAAACTATTACAATAATTGATAAACAGTGCCAGTATCTTGACTGGAACTGTGCAAACAGATGAGCAGTTGGCAAAACAGTGTTGGGCCAACAGAGATTGGGCTTGATATTCACCTTCAGACGGGTGAATAGTCTTCAGACGGGAGAACAGTCCTACTCATCATCAGATAAATGAACAGTTGTGTCTATCCCGAAACAGTCATCCTCATTCTGATAGAATGGGTCTGAGGCTGAATATTGTGACAAACCTTCTTCTTCGTCAGAGGGAGGAAGGCTTATCCTTGAAGATGAGGCATTGTCTTCTTCTTCTTTAGCCAATTTGTCTATAGCCTCAAGATTCTTGACAAAGCTATCCTTGGTTGTAGAACTAGCAAGGGCAGCTAAAATCTTGGATTTCTGATTGAGGAATTCACAACTCTCTGGATTGGCTGCTTTCATCCATTTTGGGTGTTGCTGCAACCAAAGTTTGATGTTTTCGGATGTGGCTGCAGAATAATCAAACTGCGTCCACCATTTCACATAAGAAGCTCTTTGGAGAGTTGGAAAGATGCCAGGGAAACTTGTTTGTTGCTGGTATTTGCATTGCCACCAGCTAAAGATCCATGACAATGCAAAATTGGAGAAAAATACTAAGCTTGCCGGGAAAGGGCTTGCTGATGACTCATAGTATTTTTCAAATGTTTCAAAACCCTCAGCCACTTTTGAGGGAAGAATTGATTTGCTTGGTCCGAAATACTGCCACTAGTGATCGAACCAATTTGGAAATTTGTAGTTGACATTCCTCTTGAAGTATATCAACCATGAATGTTTGAATTGATTGTTTTTGTACCAAAACGTGTTGTACCAAGCAGTTTCATAGTCCCAATAGTTAAAGCCACAAGGCTTAAATTCTTGAGAAAACTTTTTATAACTATTGAGATTCTTTCCAAATTGTTCAGGTGTTAAAACCTTAAGAATCTGGAAAGTTGAATGAGTGTATTTTGTTTGATCTTTCGGATCACGATAATGTTTGATCATTACCGAATCAGTATCAACCAAAATAAACTCATAGAATTTTCTAGTTTTTGAAATTTGAGTAGGCTTATAATGGAAGCCATTTGGAAAAACATTGCCAGGAATTTTATTGGGATTATTATCCCAAAAGCTTGGTTCCATTTGGATGACAGGTTGGAATTGGTTTTTGGCAACATAATGGGCTGTTGCTGGCTTGATGGTTTTGGCTGATAAGGTTTTATCAGGTTTGACAGTTTGGATTGGAATAGGAGTTTTTGCCAATTCCTGGATCATGTCCGCAAGTTTGATATCTTTGAAGGGAGGTGGAGAATTGGGTTCATTTTCGACCCTTTGACCCCAAGTACCTTTTGGAAGATGGGTTAAGCCTTGATCTTGGAAGGCCAATAAGGTTTGGATTGGGATACCATAATCCTGTTTGGATTGTTTGGCTGTTTGAGTTGATTGGGCTTTTTGGGTTGAAGGCCCAGCTTTGGATGGTTGTTGGGTGGATGACCCAACTTTTGGTGGTTTTTGGGTTGAAGAACCGGATTGGGTGGATGACCCCGATTGATTGGACGCAACTTGGCATGATTGAAGTCTAGATAGGACTAATTTTGCTTTTCCTTTCTTCCCCTTTGCAGAGGAAGTAGATGAGTTTGGCATAGTTGCCACCAGATCCTGATCACTTTCCCTGTAAATATTCACGAGTAAGGTAGTCAGGAAGGGAGTTTGAAGAGCCTTTGAGAAATTCAATATCAAAATCGAAAGCACTCAAAATAGCTTTCCATCTGGCAAAAATTTGTTTTGATACAAGGCTTTTAACATCTTTTTGCAAAATATCTTTTGCTGATTTGCAATCTACTTTAACAAAAAAAATTTGATTAAGTAAATCAGATTGAAATTTGGAAATAACAATTGCTAAGATTTCTTTCTTAACAGTTGAAAAATTCAATTGTGCAGAATTCCATTGTTTAGAAGTATATGCAATGATATGCTCTTTTTCTGAAATCCTTTGTTTTAAAATTCCACCATAACCAATGTCAGAAGCATCAGTTTCAACAATTTTGAAGGCGGAAGGATTTGGAAGATAAAGGCATGGAAGATCCTTTACCCTAGCTTTGTTTGTTTGGACAAAATGAGTATGTTTATCTGTCCAAGGGGGAGGTTCTTTCTTAAGCCTATCATGTAAAGGCTTAATGAGATTACTTAAATTTGGAATAAAATCAGCTACATAATTGAGACATCCTAAGAATCTCTGTAACTGAGTTTTATCAATAATTTGGTTAGGAAATTTATCCGCGAACTCAATAGCTCTATGGATAAGGGTTATAGTTCCTTGATAAAAATCATGACCAAGAAACCTTACTTTTGTTTGGAAGAGACATATTTTTGGTTTAGACACAGCTAATCCATTTTTCTTAATGATCCCTACGAAGATCCTAAGATGTTTGAAGTGTTGGTCAATAGATTGTGAGAAGATTAACACATCATCAATGTAGACAATGGTAAAGTTTGAATAGGGATCGAATATGTCATTCATAATTTTGAAATTCTGAAGGAACAATTTTGAGATCAAAGAGCATTACGTTTCACTCGTATTGCCTAAAAGGGGCAGTGAAAGCTGTCTTGTAACAATCACTATCTTTAATCTCCATTTGACAATATCCAGATTTCATGTCAAATTTGGAAAAGATTTTGGCATTGTTTAAGCGATTAAGCAAATCCTTTTGTTAGGAATCGGATATCTAATCCACTTAAGCGCTTGATTAAAGGGTTTGTAATTGATGACTAAGCAAGGAGTTCCACGCTCAATCTCAGCTTGCTTATTGACATAGAAAGCAGAACAAGGCCATGGAAACTTGCTCTTGCGAATTAATCCTTTTTGCAAGAGATCACCAATCTCTTTTCGACAATATTGGAGTAATTCATGATTCATTTGGATTGGACGAGCTTTTGTAGGAATTTGCATATCAATGAAACCTTATTCGTAAGGCAAATCAACTACATGTTTCTTTCTATTCCAAAGTGCATTTGGCAAATCAGAACAAATGGTTTTGTGAATATCATCTAGAAGATCTTGGATCCTCTTTTTGATATCTAGTTGCTCAAGTTTTAGTTCAATATTCTTAAAAGAAATTTCTTCCTTTAAGAAATTGATTTGATTTTGTTTGTGGTGAAGGAAATTTAAGTTCCTTACCAAAAGTTTACGAATGAAAGAGAAAATTATGGTTTTACCCAGATGTTGGGTAGAGATTCCTTCATTGGTAATGGTTAACGGGAAAAGTGACCTTATGAACGGAGTTCCAAGGATCACTTCATTTTTGAGGTCTTTAACCAGTAAAAACGAAGTTTCTACTTTAAGACCATGATTTTCGATGATGGCTTTGGAAAGTTTGAAGTTTATCCTATGTTTTGGGCCATTTGCTGCACTCAATCTTTCAGATGTTTTTTCAAAGTATTTGATAGGAATTAGGCCTTCCAAAATACAGTTTGAATCAGCACCAGTATCAAACAGTGCTGTAATTTCAAGAACAAAATTATCAGTAATAATTCTAATCTTGATATAAAACTTTTGGATTCGTAATTGATTGACAAGATTCAAGAAGGCTTGATTCTAATCAGTTTGATGTTTGTTGTTATTGCCATCAGAATGATGACTAGAGCTAGCATCTTTACCCATATCAGGTTCAGAACGATTTTCATTATCTGATGCGAGTTCAGAGGATTGATTATCAAGTTGAGATAAAATCAGTTTATGAACAGCTTGTCCCTGTTTTATCTCTTTGATTTCTTGTTTGAGATTCTTGATTTCATGTTGGAGATCTTGAATCGTTACAGGTTTTTGTTGTTTGGACTCAAAACGTTTGAGAATTGCTTTGAAATCAAATTGGTCTTTGATAACGGCTTTTCCTTTAGCCTTAGGTTCTTTCTTCATAGAAGCAGAGAACCTTTCAAAATATTTTTTTTCCCTATCCTCTTGGTCAGGAATGGCATTAATGACTTCAAAAAGGAGATCTTGATCCTTATTTAAGACATTAATTTCAAGAGACGATTCAGAAGCTTGGCTTCCGATATCATCTTCTAAAATATGATTAAGGTTTTTAGAAGAATCTGTGTCTGATCCATCTGATGCATCTGATTCAATTAGGAGATTGTTCAGTTGTTCCTCAACTGATGGTTCAAGGTTTAAGGCTTTAATTTTCTTCTTAAGCCCACAGTATTTTCTAATATGGCCTGGTTTTCCACAACTATAGCAAATAGTTGCCTTTTTTGGAATTGCGATATCATTCGCAGGCTTGGATTTGAACTCTTGCTTAAGTTTTCTGGGAGGAGTATTCCTTTTGTACCTAGTACACTTGGTATACCTTGGTTTTTTGGGCATTGTTCTTTTGAAGATGATGATGTTTGTGGGAGGATTTAGCTTTGCCTTTTGAACAAGGGAGCATGCCAAATTGTTGACAGAAAGACCCTAGATCCTTCTTTGCCGCCTTTTCCTTTTGGAACTGGTTACGGACTCTATCCTCTTGACAAAGTCTAGTACCAATTTTCTGGATAACTGCAATGAGTTGCCCATAAGTTAATTGATCATAAGGGATTTTTCCATCAGGGACATGAGCTTTGAGCTCATCCCTAACAATGTCTCCTAGAGCATTAGGAAGACCAGTTACAAATTTTTCTTTTCAGAAACAATCCTGACAATCTTCTCTGGTGTAAACCCTTGTTAGGTAGGTATCTCTATACTACCTAAAATTGGATAAGGATCTACATTTAAGATTGGATAATAAATCAGCAGATTTGTCTTTCCAGACTGAAGCATTTCCAATAAAATGTTCAGCAATGGAAAAGATTAAAGTGTTGACTGCAGCAGGAATATGTTCACCATCACTTGTGATAGGTGTTCCATCTGCCACAGTTTCGATAGCAGTAAAGATATTTTCTTTCTGCTCTTCAATGAAAGAATGATCCCACCATCCTTTCAATTGATCAGTAAATCCTATTGCTAGGATGTTTCAGATCACTTCTTCAGAGGCATCATTTGCAGCTTGATAAGCTGTGGCCATCATTGTCATATGCTGTAATGTGGTCATGATTTGATAATCGGATTGGCCATCCATGTTCCATTCATAGATATTATTGGCATTGAAGCTTTTGAATGTTGGAGGTTTCTCTTCTAAGAGCAAATCGAGGGGAAGTTGCTCTCGGATAATATAGCTTTGTGGATTTTTTCCAAGGTTTGGAAAAAATTGGATTGACGTTGAGAGGAGGTTTATAAGTTTCTTTGGTTTTGTATGAATAAGCCACAGATTCATGCACTGAACTATCTTCATCGAGACCATTGACAGTTTTATTCCTAAGATTATAAGGAACTTGGGTTTGAGGTTGTTCTGAAACTTGCGGTTAATCAGGGATCACAAGGTTTTGTAGTTTCTCATCAACCCTGTTGATGAGATCTACCATAGATTCTATTTTGACTTCTGGATTATGAAGAAGCTTTAGGCTTTCCTTAAACTTCCTGGTAACCTTGAATGGTTTGAATAAAGGTTTATCTACTTCTTTTTTGGTTCCTGAAGAGGATGATGAAGCAGAGACTTCAGATTTTGTAATTTTAGTACCTAAAACTTGAAGATACTTGCTTGTATAATTGGATTGCTCTATTAATTTTTGGATATCATGAGCAGAAATTGGTTCATTCACATTTTTTGTTTTGAATGGAGAAGCCATGATTGGGGTTTTATTGTCATTTGGATCTTTGACCCCACGGAGTTGGAAAGAGTTATTCGGAGGTAACTCTGCTTTTACCAACTCACCATTGCGTAAATGCCATACTGTAATGACATTAGTTGTTTGATCCTCAGTTAAAGTTATTTGCCAAGGGTAATCAATATTGTTTTTGACTATATAAACATGAAACCAGTCAAAGAATTGGATGCTTTCGTTAACATTGTTAAGAAAGGTATAATATTCATTCTGAATATTTTCTTTGTTTGTTCCCTGATAATGTTGAAAGAACCACTCCCTTTGAGGTTTCCATTCCTCGGAGTAAAAGCTCTTTCTAAGAGATTACTTATCAATAATGAACTTATAAATCATTATAAGATTAAGGGAAGAGTAGGTTGGAGACTGAATAGATTTTTGGTCATCTTCAACCTGATAAATTGGTCTTGGGATATTAGATGATGTATCTAATCCCTGTAAATGGATGGTTTGATTCGAAGTTTGGGATAAGGCTGAAAAGGATTGCCTTGATGATACAGATCTAAAATCCTCAGATCTTATACTGTTTGTCCTAAATGAACTAAACGAGTTTCGCCTATCAAAGACTAACTCAACTTGCCCTGATTGTGATTGGATTATCCTGCTGAAGTCCGATGATTCCCTTGGTAAAGCCGATGTTGCTTTATCCAAGATCCAACTTTCTGGTAAGACTACGTCTTTCCAGAGAATCGTTTTTGGCACAATAACATTTGCCTTTGTTATATCAGTGAGAAACAAGGTTGTTTCTCCAATTGCTTTTGTTTTAAGGACTTTGGAATTGCAAGAATTCATTACCTTGTACTGAATCCTGTAAAGCAAAGCCGCTGGGATAGATCCAGGTTTCATATCTAAATCATAGATCTTGATGTTTAGGAACAAAGAGTCCAAGATATTTCTATCTTGTAAACACAGAGTTCTATTATGGTAACAATTAAAATAAATTGGACCCTGGCTTAGGCTAGTTTCAACAGTGCCTAAGAGAGAATCTTGAAATTTGTTGTGCCTAATGTCTCGTAAGCACATAAAATTGAAGCATTTAACCCTTCACGGATTAAAGGTTTTACAGCTACCAGAACATATCCTATGTGTAGGTATTTGTACTTTTGTTTGTGGGTTTTGATTGTATCCATTGAGAGAAGATGGAATTCTTTACTCTCTGGGTTGATTGGAATGTTTTTCTCTTCAGTTTTGATAACATAATCAGAATGCAAGAAAAACCTACCTTCTGGTTTGTAGAGTTCTTTGGTGGGAATTTTTGGGATTTCCCAGTTATTAATATCTTGATTGATATTTTCAAAGCAGATCTCCTCTTGGAAGATACTATTAGGATTGGTAGGAATCTCAAATTCCTGAAGAAATGAAGAAGAAGAAGGTTGGGAGGAGTGGAAAGGAGAGTTTGGAAAAGGAGCGAGATAACATATTTTTCTTGATTCTGCTATCATTGCCTTCCTTTGGTTCCATAGTAACAATATGATAGATCTGAGCCATATCTTTCTGAATATTTTCCCATAAAACTATACAAGCATATACAAAAGCATTAGAACTTATTATTCTTAACCAAGGCTACACCTTTCCATCTTAACCAAAAGCAACATGGGCATGGATATTTTACTTATCTTGCTTAAGCATGGTCGAATTAGACTTACTGCCTCTTTAACCACAGCGAGGACTTACTGCTACAATTCGAACAAGATAAATCAAATATATGCATATGGTTCTTACCCAATTAAGAGGAGTACCAACCAGTTAAGAATAATACTTTCTAAGTTAAAAGAAGCATAAAAGATAGGAGGCAAAGCCTTCCATAAGCATAAAAACTCTTTTATATATATATATATATATGAGGAGGGATCAAATTATATCGGTGTACACCATTTTTGCTATGTCATCAAGATAAGTCAAGATTAACGTCAACAAAGTAATTTTATATAACATTAATCTTGATGCATCTTGATGACATAACAAATGATTATAGATCAACGTAAAACTTTAGAGATATGACCTATATGATAGTAACTTTCAATCCAACGATTGATTTTCAAAAATATTTATCCGGTGGGATGTTATTGAATGGTGTAACAATGACAAGTATTACACTGATGTAATTTGATCATCCTCATATATTTATATATATATGGAGCTACTCAAGTGAGAGGAGTGTGTTATTATGAGAGATGAGAGGAATAAATCTGGACATTTGGATCACACATGAATGGTCAAGATTAGAACATAAAGTCATTTAATTTTTTAAGTGATCACATAACTACCAACTAACTTTTAATCCTGACCATCCATGTATGGTTTGTCCTTCTATTTAGATCTGTTAGCAAATGCATCCCTGACATTATTCACTTAGTTTCAAATGCATCCCTGACATTACCAATTTAATGTCATTATAGTCCATGCAAATACCAACGAAGGGACGAATCTGATTAACTTTCTACAATTTCAAGGATCATTTTGAATTATTGATAATGTGAGAGATTAAGTTGATACGACCCTATAATTTTAGAGACCAGATTGAGTATTTACTATTACTCAAATTATGATGGATTAAGATTTTTTTTAGGCTATAATTATTGGGTCCACCAAAAGGCATTTTCTTGTATAACCCTTAGCACCGGAAGGATAATATCATATATTCCACTTAATTTTCCCACTGATGCCTAAGAATATTCTCACTTTTTTTTTTTGAAATTTACCCTCTTTCTTTCACTATTGTTAGGCAATATAATAAGATCTTATTGGACTACGCATTTATTATCATGATATGATATGGGTGATATGTATTCGAATCCCTTAAACATATAATCAAGGATCAAACATCTAATCGATGAGTATGAGAAAACATCTGTTGGGAGATGATCGTCCCTTTAATGTAGTACACATTTGCGTTGTCAAATTCTTAATCATTGTGTGCATGGACGTTAGTGGTTTATTATTCTTCATGTCCTTCAATTTTACCAGTTAGAAAATATGCAATGCAATGTTTTAATATTTAAATAATAATATTCAATACATGCCTATCCTCTCACTCTCACCCGTGTCGACCTATGCATGCGCATGTCGCTTTCAACTAATTTGGCATGCATGCATTGTACATGAAAAAGAATTAGCAAAACTACCAGTCTACGATATCAGTAAATCTTTTATAAATTCTTAGGCTCTAATTTTTTTTTGTTTGATAAACTCTTAGGGCTCTAATTAAGAGCAAGAGAATTATCTTATTTTATATTAATAAATGCGTATCGGCTGCAGTATTAAAAATATAATTAATATAAAATAAACTGATATCCCCCAAATGTAATACACATATTTAATGGTACATAATACGCATTAAGTATAATTTACTATATCAAATTGAGCTCTTATACCATTAAGAATTTCTCTTTATATACATACCCGTCGACGAATGTATTGATGAGTTGGGTGCAATGCATGATTCTGTTGACTTATGTATGTATAGTGATGCTATGACTCATCAGAGAAACAAGTTGTAAATGCAAATGGTTTAATTTTTGGCTCACAGCTGGCTGATATGATTGACAGTTCTGCATTTCGCTTCACAAATGTGTCCATGTCCCACGATGTCCTGAAATATTGATAGCAAGAATATAAATGCAGCTAAAATCCAAGGTTTTCTATATTTGCTTTCAAGATGATGATGAGATTTTATCGACACACATTATACTACCATATATATAAAACAATGTATGTATACCCCGTAGTGGGTTGAAATTCCTTCATATATAGATGATAAGGTTAAGGTCAGTGGTACCAGCTAGCATTAGCAAACGTCTGCCTCACATCTAATTCTGTTGTCTTAGTATACTCTTAAAGACTGCATGCCTATTTACGAAAGATACTTTGTAGAACCAAATCAATTTGATGCATGAAAATGAAAACAAATTCGCAACCTCTACCCAAAACCATATATGTAAGAAAAGCCGGAGCGAGACAAGACAAACCGAGAACTGTACGCCTGCTCGTACGTTCGAGCTTACGGTACTAGCTTCTGTGATTGATAATTATGCAAATTTCAATGTCTTTGGACCACAATATATGATGGCAACTTGACACTTATGTTACAGATCGCCCAAGCCGTATAAAGATATTCTACTAATGAAGTGATAAATGCAAGGTTGGTTGAAGTTCAACTAAGTAGGATTAATTAAGTTTCGCAAATCATGATAGAGGGTAATGTTTTTTTTTTTAACATTGCAATTGGATAGACCATATCTCAAATATCGTGTATGGTTAATTTGTTGAACACCGAAATTGTTAGAGGATAGGGAAAAAATAATAAATAAGTATATATGAGTATAAAAATATGAGAATTTCTAGTGTATCCTTACAAATTTAAGAGTTTTTGTACTCTTAATTTTTGAACAAAAATCATATGGACTTACATTTAATGAAGTCACATCATACATTAATTATTTATCATGGAAGCTTTCACTTATTACAGTTCAGTCCCCACTAATTAAATAAATTCTCCATATTGAGTAAATTATTATTATTTAAAAAAAACAATATAATAACTGAGAACATATATATTGAGACTTGAGATATAAAAATTATTTGAAATAATAAATTCTGAGACCGATTTGGTCACTTTGTATAAGATTAATTTTCCACTTCACATCAAACAAAAAAAGGAGTAGGATTTTTTCACAAATCGCCTTCTTCAAAAGAGAATAAAAGCAGTACGATTCTTATACGAATTCCGCCATAGGTAGTGCAGTGCGTCCAGAAAAGCAAAGCCACTAGAAAATGATAAGTATGAAGAGATTAAATTTGATGTATATCTGATTCACCTGAAAACGAAATGAGGAGGCGCTCATGTCAATTTTGATTTACTAAGTAGATATTGCACAGATCCGTGATAAGATTATACACTGAAAGCAAACAAATATTTACGCGTGTATCTTTGTGAGATTACCATAAGAAGTTTCCGATAGGCATGGCAGCTAACCACAAAATATATTGCAGAGCAAGTAGCCACTGTTACTATTGTTGAATCTGTACTTTATTATTTCTTTTTAATATCTGATAGGAAAAATCATAAAGAAACAAGGCAGATGTTGTGACAACGATCGCGGGAAGGACCAGCATGATGATTAGGGGTGTTTAGTGATAGATCCAAACCAATTCAAACCGCAAAAATTATTTTTTTCAGTAGATTGGATTGGATTTTGGATCTCCTGGAGAAATCCGATCCAATCCAAATCCAAATCGATCTACTATATACATATACTATTCGAGAAGTGCTAGCAACACTACTCTCTCCTTCCAACACACATCCTCCTATTGATTGAAATTCATATGGGTCCCACTTGAATTTTGTAGGACCCACATGAATTTCAACCAATAGGAGAGTGTGTTGGAATGAGAGTATTAGAGATTGTGTTGCTAGCATTTCTCTATACTTAAACATTATTTTTCATACTTTTATGAACAAACACACTCACAAACTTTTATTGTGTTGTGTACCTTTGTTCCAATTAGCCAAGAATAATTTGTTTACGTAACTATTGAATAAGTTAATCGTATGGATCGAAATTGTATGTTTTAATTTATTCAAAATCAAAAGAATCAATTCTACAAAAGTTCATAGACATTGTTATCGTCGTGCGAAAATTTGGTGCTTAGCCGTTTGATCGGCTAATCTGCACAGTTGATAATGATTCCCCTTTTGTGTTCAAACGATTGCGCTGAGAAAGGGACTCTGTTTCTCGGCTATGGATTCCTAAACTATTCCAAAGAGCGTCTAGTGTAGAAGGTGAACTATGATCTACAGTTACATGAAAGGAAAACAATAAAGAGAAAACGATAAAGTAGAAATAAAATTAAAGGCTTGTGTTATTGATTGAGTGTGTTCATATGAACAATATACAACAAGTATTTATAGGCCTAAAGCTACCCCTATTAGCCACTTTGTCACAATTGATAATGGCCAACAACAGTAACTACCCACTAACTTCATGGAATATAACCTCCCACTAATTCAACTCTCACTAACTCATGGTTATTGTCATGAATAACTACCCACTAATTCAACTCCCACTAACTCCATATTCCTATCATAAGAATTATTTTTTGGTGATAACATATGCCCCCTGCATCTTTTAACTGACGACAATAAAAGGAAGTTGAAAGATGTATTATGTCAGCCGAATTTCCTTCTGCCTCTTGCCTTGAATCTCGGCTAATATGGCTATACTGCATATGGACACTTAATCTTCTGGAACAATTAGGTTTGCAGATAGTAGACTTATAATGTCAAAACAACATTGCTAAATGCCCCCCAGCTTCATATGAACCAACTAATTTAGGAGACTCCAACATTGTAAAGACATTGGATTTGCAGATAGTAGTCTTATGATGCCGATTTGGCACAGCTAAATGTTCGTCCACTTTGTCTTTATTCAATTGAGATGCCCTTCTGTTCCCAATTTCTTATGCATCAGCTATTTTCATTTACCCTTTGAAATGGTAAGCCAGACACTAAAACCATATAAGAGAATGTAGCTAGGAATAAATCTGTATAAGTCGTTGTTTCAATTACACCTTTGTCGGCTAACTTGGATCTTTCATCCTTCAAAGCCTCTTAGACAACATTTTGCTCAAGATTTAGGCTGCCATAATATTAGCGGCCTAATCACTGAGATTAATATATTGAGTCCTGCTGACAACTGATTGATTAGCTGAGGTAGGTGGAATTAGATTCCATTGCTGCCCCCCAACATAATCATCAGGTGCCCTATACAAAATTCCTCGAGGAGGAATTAAACCCATCTGAACATAAGGTGGCTGTTCTGGAGTTAGCTGATAGATTGGTTGATTAGCCGAGGTAGGTGGAATAGTATTCCATGGCTGCTCCCCCATATAATCACCAGGTAGCTTTATCTATATTCCTCCAGCGCCCAGAGCTTGATAAACAGCAAGTCCTTGATTGATGGCCTTTAGAGTCGTGCCATAAGTTGAAGCATTTGGCATAACACACAAAATTCCATTCTGTCTTACCGCATTACTAACCATATCATTCGCCACTATTTGCCCCGCTGGGTTAGTAGTAGCAAATGTATTCAGCTGAACCTGTGGTAAAGGTTCTGCCTGAACATGTGGTTGCTCTTGTTGTGGTTCTTCAATTGTGAACAATATGTTCACCTTCATGGTCCCACCAGGCATGCCATTGTTATCGTCGTGTGAAAATTTGGTGTTTAGCCGTTTGATCGGCTAATTCGCACAGTTGATAATGATTCCCTTTTTGTGTTCAAATGATTGCGCTGAGAAAGGGACTCTGTTTCTCAGCTATGGGTTCCTAGACTACTCCAAAGAGCGTCTAGTGTAGAAGATGAACTATGATCTACGGTTGCATGAAAGAGATAAAGGAAAACAATAAAGAGAAAACGATAAAGTAGAAATAAAATTAAAGGCTTGTGTGATTAATTGAGTGTGTTCATATTAACAATATACAACAAGTATTTATAGGCCTAAAACTACCCCTATTAGCCACTTTGTCACAATTGATAATGGCCAATAACAGGAACTACCCACTAACTTCATGGAATATAACCTCCCACTAATTCAACTCTCACTAACTCATGGTTATTGTCATGAATAACTACCCACTAATTCAACTCCCACTAACTCCATGTTCCTATCATAAGAATTATTTTTTGGTGATAACAGACATGTAAATGGTGGACGAAGGACATACTTAATACTTTATAGCTTCTTTAGAAAAACCGAAAATCAATTCAATCCAAACAGGAATAAGTCGGATTGGAATTAATTTAATTTTAAAATCAAAGCGATTAGATGATCAAAGAACAAAACCGAAGGGAGATTTGATCGGATGAATTTTTCCTCAAAAGTGATCTAATCCAATCCGCGAACACCTTCATAGTTTATTCTTTGGACAACATTGTAAAAAAACTTATTTATTAAGAAAAATTGGTCTTAATTTAAAACAAGAAATCGAGCTTTGGAGTCAGTTACGAATATGAAAGGTGTTAACATCCTACATCACCCGTTATAGGAATGATATCTTAAATTAATTGCGCAAAAATTAGTAAATTTTTTTCATCCTTTTCGAAACAAAAAAAAGAAGAAGAGATAATCACATAAATTATGAAAATTTGATTTTGACTTCACAACATGATGATTTTGCATACGTATTCCCTAGTGCGATGAAAAACTTAAAACCATATAGTTTTATAGAAAATAATTATGAGTTGATTTACTTTAATTTTGGAAAATGTTTTTGCTTGTATTTTAGAAAATAAATTTTATTTGAAAACTCGAGTCATCAAGATGTCACTACTAAAATGACTTTAAAAAAATGATAGAATCAACAAGTCATCCCAGCTAAAGTAATCATTTTATTATTTTTCAAAAAGGATATTTTTTATTAATCACTATACTATATGTGTCAAGCTCAAAGTTAATTTATCTTTTTGTTTATATATATATATATATATATATATATATATATGTATATATATTATACGTTTGAAAAGGATTTTTTATTAGCTGTGGAAAATCAAGCCACCACAGCTAAGATGATTTAAATGATTTTATTATTTTAAACTTAATTTTTTAAAAACAATTAATTTTATCTAAACAGACTAAAATTTAAAATCTTATTTATTAAAAAAATTAAAAGAATTTTTGAGTTTTTGGAAAGTGGGCTATATTACCTATTCTAAGCCCACGCTCAGATTTTTTATTTTTAGAAAAATGAACTGGGGCTAATAGCTGGCCCAAAATGTCAACCTAAAAGAAGCTAAAAAACCTAACAGTTACATTAAAGGAAATTTGTAACAAAAAAACAATATAAAAATGAGTAAATACCCAATTTGATCCCTAAAATTATAGGGTCGTATCAACTTAATCCCCTATATTATCAATATTTCAAAATGATCCATGAAATTGAAGAAAGTTAATCAAATTCGTCCCTTCGTTGATATTTGTATGGACTATAATGATATTAAGTTGGTAATGTCAGGGATACATTTGAAACTAAGTGAATATTGTCAGGGATTCATTTGCTACATTTTGAAATTCCAAGGATCATTTTGAAATATTGATAATATAAGGAACTAAGTTGACACGATCCTATAATTTCAGGGATCAAATTGAGTATTTACTCAGATAAAAATTCTAGAAACTACCAGGGAAGCCCCAAATGAAAAGAAAAAAACTAAGAGGAGAAGGCCGCGAAGGGCACGGTGGTTCACAATGGTTCTGAACGGCTGCACATTGCGGTAGAGGGCAATTGCTGTGGTTCGTGCGGCTCGGACGTGGAAATGGACGCGTGTCCTTTATGGGTTCTCAGAGGTAGAGTGGCTAAAACGTTTGAAGACGGGAGGAGATATTTGAAATTTGTTATGACACCTGTGAATGCAAATGATGGAGTAAATCCGTTTTGCTTCTCGTTCCTACTGTTGTGAGTTGTCTTCCACAAGAAACTTCCCATACGTACTGCACCCCTCTCTCCAATATAATCACCATAGCTTGGGTTTCGCGGCTAGAATAAAACCTGCCCTTTGCTGTGTCAATAATATATCGTAGCGAGAGTTGAGGTCCCATTATAGAAGCCTTCCGAGAAGGTGCACGTTAAGACACTTCCAATTACTATTTTAGGGTCCAAAGCTTCTGAATGTTGGCGCTCTTCTATCTACTCGGGGGTCCTCCGGAAATGTTCCATACTTCCATTTATCTTTACAGCATCCTAAACTAATTCAAGCTTTTGCAAACGGCAAATGCTAAAACTAAAGGAGAAAATAAAAATAGAAACTTTCTATTGAAAATGAGGAAATTCAATATAATAAATATCCAAAAATTATATTTTTTTGATAAAAAAATTTATCTATAAATTTTTTAAATAATATTCTTAGGACATTTCTTAGCAAGATCATTTGCTAAATTGTCTCATATCTAAAACTAGGTATTGTGGTTAAGAATCTCGAACAACATGATTAGTGATTTAATTGATATACATCGTCAGTGTAAAAAATTTTTACACTGTCAACCAATCATAAATTGTCACATTAATAATATATTTTACTTTTATCCTAATTACCTTGAAAGTCACTCATAACATAATTTGTGATTAATTGACGGTGAAAAAAACTTTACACTAAAAATACATACCAATTAAACTTTTTATATTATTATTATATTGAATAAAAGATTAGCCATACATGAATGCACCATATATAATATACAGTGATGAATGATTTGAATAGATTTGAAAAAAAAGTAAAACATCTTGACTTTTATCTGTCTTTAGAGTGAAAGATACTCTTTAGTGAGAGATTTCTGGTTCGATCCTCATCTTGTGCAAAATAAATCTCTTGGGGGGTCCATCCATGTTGCTCCAGGTTCCGAAATAGTAGCTCACTTCCTACCATTTTAAAGAAAGTAACAAAAAAAAAGAGTGAAATTGTAAGTAATGCATTTGATTATTTTTTAAGAGATAATATTATTATATTATTATGATCCCTCTAACTTACTAGAACACAAAAGTATGGTCATGGGTGTCATATATATATATATATATACCTTTCTAAGCAATGGTTTCTCAAGTTTTTAAAAAATTAAATACCTACTCATTTTTTATAGAAAAAAATAGATCAGACTCAAGTTCAAGTGGCCCAAACACACTTCTAATTTCAGAGACAAACCAACCAAAAAAAAAAAAAGTAATTTGTATGTGCAGAAACTTGAGAACAACAAGAAACGCTAGAACAATGTTGGGCGGAAAACCTTCAACGGCATGATGGTGGTCCTGGTTCGCAGTGGTCATGGTCTAGTGGTCCATTCATCTTTTCGGAATTTCTGCATTGCCTTTTTCCACTGCCCCTTTTCCTTTCGCTTTTGTTCCTTAACTTCCTTAAATCAGTGTGTATCATTAGGGGTGAGAATAGGCTAGGTCGAGCTAGGTCCTGACAGGCCTGAGTCTAGTCTATATTCCAATCTCAATGTCTGAGTTTGACCTATTAGTCTGATATATATAAGTCAAATTTTAAGACCTAACCTAACCTACTACAAAACGTGGTCTAACCTAAAAGCCTATTTAAAAGCCTACTTTTCAGCAAGACCTTTAAATATGCCTTGACCTATAAATAAGTCATAGGCCTTCACTTGTAAATAGGCTTGTAAGCTTCTAATGATAAAGAGGTTGATAGACCTTTACTGATAAATAGGCCGTTATGTATTCACAAATAGACATATGTTTTTCCTACCTCCTTAATCATTATTTCTACCTCCCCTCCCCCAATTTTTTTTTTTTTGTTCATCAAAATACCCCTTCCTGATCAGTCTCCCCTTTCTCCTTCCCACCTCCTCTTATTTTTCTCCCACCTCTTTAAGTATAGCATATTCCTTATGGTTGCTTTTCCAATAATCCTTGAATTGCTCAAGTATCTGCCAAATAATCCTACTATGTACCCTATTTCCGAATGCGCACAAACCTAAGCATACATCAGACTTCCCACAGCCGAAGCATAGGGAATCTTCTGCATTTCTTGAATTTCCAGATTTTCATAGGGGCATTAAATTGAGACTAAAATGTCTCCCTTAGTGACTGAGGTATCTCCTGGTTTACTATCTTTCATGTCGAATTTATCCAAAACTATATCGATATAGCTCTTTTGTGATAACCAAAAGATATCTCGAGAATGATCTCTAAGTATCAAATTCCAAAGACAAAAGGAGCGTCCCAAGATCTTTCATCACAAAATTCTTTGTCAGAAATTTCTTGGCTTCGCGTTATAAGCCTATATCGTTCTTGGCTAGCATAATATCAACATATAATACCAAAAATATGAACTTACTCCCACTGAACTTGTGATACCCATAGTTGTCCTTGATATTGATCTCGAAACCAAATGAGACAATCACTTGATGAGACTTGTGGTATCACTAACGAGACGTCGTCTTTAGCCCATAGATAGATTTCGTCAATTTTCAAACCATCTTCTCTGTCTTTCGACACAAAGTTTCCCGGTTTGCATTATATACATTTGTTTCATCAATGCTGCCATTGAAAAACACCGTCTTGACATCCATCTTGTGAAGCTCCAAATCATAATGAGCAACGAGAGCCATGATTGTCCTTAAAAGAGTCATTCAATGATACTGAAGAGAATGTATTTTTACAAGCAATCCTTTCTTTTGAGTATAACATTTTACCACTAGACAAACCTTATACTTCTCCATATTACCCTTTGAAACCTTCAGGTAACAGGATAAGTTTCAAACTTTATTGTCTAGCTTGAGCTTGTACTCACACCTTCAATCCACTTTTCTGAATAGAAACGTCAGATGATTTGATCGGAGTTGATAGAATCATCTTCCAGTACACCATTTACCTTATGTTCTTGGAGAAATACTATATAATTATCCAAAGTAGTATTCATCCTTTCTTTGGTGGATCATGGCAAAAGGCATCGGCTCCTGATGCTCTAGTTCTTGAACGTGTTGAGTTTGACCTTCAGGAATAATTTCCTTATCTTGAATGGGAAGAATAACAACAGTATCTTCACAAGGATCCAAATTTGCTATACCAATAGCAACTGTATGATTTGGTTCAGGGATTAGAACCAATTCTTTCTCAAAGATAATGTTTCTAATCTTATCTCCCCCCAAACTCAATATCCTCAAAGAACTAGTTAGTTCCTCTCTCACGGTTTCTTTAATTTGGGATTAAAAATTCACATACCCTTTTGATCTTTCAGAGTATCAATAAGTTTTCCGCTCACTATTTGGGGGTCTCCAATTTCCTTTGCGAGGCTTATAAGGCCTAGCCATAGTTGGATATTCCCATACTTGAAAGTGATTGGTTGATTACTTTAGTTGTTACCCTGTCAAGCATTTAAGCTGCAATCTTTAGTGTTACTCCCGTAGTGACGCTGGTAAGGTAGAGTGACTAATCATACTTCTCACCATACATTTAAGAGTCATTACTAGGACTTAACTACATTCTTGATAGCCATGTTCTGATCTATTTAACTTTAATGCATTTAATACAAACAATAAAATGTATAAGGCCAATGGAATCATGGATTCCCTCATACAAGTTGCTCAACTCTATTTATAGAGCCATTCCCTGAATGTTTGTATCATAGCGCTCCTTAATTTCACTGATTCTTCGCTCAATGTTTTACAATAAGAGGTTTCAATACCAAGCAATTATAGTATTTCCAGCCCATAGCTTGATTGGTTCCTACAATATTTGAATTTAAAAGACAAATTGAATCTATCCTTTCTAAATGAACAAAATTATCCTGATTTGTTCAATAAGAAATCAAAACCAAATTTCATCTAAATGATGACTAAACCAAAATGTTTTTTAATTTCAAATATTAGCCAGTAATAACAACCTAAAATGTCAATAGCCTTATCCTTTACTGACTTGGTCAACTCCAATATAGATGCATATATCTTATAGCAGCACCTGGCCTTCATCAGTTCAAACAATCCTTTATAGGCATGCCAAACATGATATTTGGGATATTTCTTCTTTAAATACCCGATGTCCTTATAAAAAAAATAATTATGAACCTAGGTATTTCTTTTATGATGGACCCTTAGCAGCTTTATCCTCAGTTTTCTTTTGTTAGCCCTTATACTTAGAGGTATTTGTCAAATGAGCACTATTTATTGTCTTTTGCTTCATTGTTTCCTTTCTTGCACATCTTATGAAATGAATCCATTCAGATATCATTTCTCTTTATAACAGCTATAAGCTGACTTAAACTGGCCGAATTGTGCATAAAGGAATACCAAATGCTAAATGCATGGGCAAGTTGTTAGACAGCCCACGTTTTAGCGCCTTAAGTTTATGAGCAAGATTGGATATTCCCATAATGTGCTCCTTACATTTCCTTTGCTTTATACTTAATGAAATTCTAGCTCTCCAATGAGTGCTTGGTTTAGTCTTTATTGCTTTCAGAAAGCACTTTTAATTTCAGCATGGAAATCTCTGGCATTAATTATGCCATCCAAAATAATATCCCTAAAGATCTCTAGAATATCGTCCTTTATGATAATAAGACCCATGCAACTGGAGCGGTCTCACTTCCTATAATTGATCCTCTCTTTTGAGAAACTGGATTGTGTGAGAAAATGTGGTTTTCTCCATCCTTATGCAAGGTCTAGAATCAAGAACAATCTTAATGTTCTCCTTTCAATCCCAAAAATTAGCCAGAACTTTTGAGAATCGAAATTGAGTTAAATCAGCAGATACATAAGCAATATTAGCTTAAAGAGAACATAAGTACCGTAAAGATACTCACCAAAATACCTTGTGCACCATTAATATTAAGTCTTTGGACAATAACATTAATTGCTAGTGATATTTTATTGTAATGATCAAACAGTGGTGATAATTTCTGTTAAACAACAGCTATCTTTGGACACTGTTATTCACATGAAAAAAAAAATCTTTATAATCACTATGTGTTTACCATCACAGGTGTGAATGTAACCCTGCCAAATATTAACCTTCCTTTGGGTCGATTAATATCCACATGGATGGACACCCACATAACCTTTAATATTTCTTTTAAGTGATTTCCATAAGAGATGTCACCTTAGCGACTTCGTGCTTCAATTGACTCACTTGAAATCCAAATTGGCAAATTGAAGACCCAAACAAGATACCGAGCGCACCATCAATTCCCAATCTTCGGATTGTAAGAATTAACTGCTAGTGGTACTCTCAACGCAATGATCAAATATTGGTGATACGTCTGATTAAATAATGGTCACCTTCGGGCATCCCATTATCCACATGGAAAATACTTTATAATCACTACACATTTACCATCACAGCTATGTAATTATCCGGCCAAGTTGTGCCTTCCTTCGGGCCGATAACAACTCGCATGAATAATTCCATACTACATCTTTTGTAAATCCAATTGAATCAAATTTACGCAACAGAGGTTACTTCGGCAACGTGTTGTTTCAACCAAATCAACCAAAATTATCAGACAATTTTAATAAAATGGGGGGTCCCGAATTTGCCCTTTTCACACTAAAAACATGGAAACCTAAATGCTTAGTGTGAAAAGAACCTTTAAAAAAAAAATCTTCTAATATGTGAACTTTCCGAATAAGTGGTTCTATAGTTCTAACTTTGGTTCTTAGAGTCTAGACCCATTTCGAAATATTGCCCACAATCATAGATACACTATTAGAAGTGGCAATACCCTAAAAAAGAATCACTCTAAGTTAGGCCTTCGTGATAACCAAACAGGATGTACATCCAGAAGGCTACCACTACTCAACTTCTTCCCTATCTCAAGTTACACTTAGGCCCGGATACAGGGTCTCACTCATTAGTGTGTGAGAAAAGCAAAAATATATCATTGAACCATATATACATATATATATATATATATATATATATATATATATATATATATATTCAAGTGCTTAATTCACGCACAAAAAACACCAAAGGCATGCCTTTGGATCCATCGTGCAGGCGGCCAAATCCTGGATTTTGGTCAAAACACACACATATATATATATATATATGTATTTGCAGGAAGCAATTCTCCGCCATAGCAATATACATACAGTTCTTAAGTATAACGTGAAACATATAAGCCATATATATTTCGATCAAGAACCATTCAAACACGTTAAATCCATTATTCCGAAACTGGATCTGGATCCATACATTTAATCAATTTGAATGCCAACACATATTTTATTGGGCAGCGATAAACTTAAAAGCCCCAAAAGATCATAATCAGGGTTCATAAAAAAAATGTGGAAAAAAAAAACCATTCAAGAAAATCCTTCCGGGCATTATGCATCTTTAAAAAAAAAAAAATGATATTCACAAATCCTAATAACCCAACAGTGATGACTGCTTTGATATCACTTGTTGGGTACCAGGTATCCCATTTATATCGCACATGTCTCCACACTATGGTATGATATTGTCCACTTTAGGCTTACACCCTCATGGATTTGCTTTTGGACATTACCCAAAAGGCCTCATACCAATGGAGACATTTCCCGTGCTTATAAACCCAAGTACATTCCCTTGTTTGAACAATATGGGACTTGTTTGTACCTTGAGACGTCCCGCCTCATTAAGTAACCTAATTATCTAATCCTAAAACATGCGAAAAATTTAAAACTTTAAACAGATATTAAATACATACAACATATTGGTAGGTTTAAGTACATGCATCCATAAAGTACCTTCGTCAGATTAAATAGCTTAATGGCATACTGCCTATATAACATCTGCTAAATGAAAAATACATAAGAAGTCATATCAAAATAACTAATAAAACATGTTACCTCTCGTCCCAGCCCACCTCACCAAATATATCAAAATATAACCACTCAAACTCTCATGCCTACTGAGACGCACTGGCCGGACACTCATATCAATAAGGATGATATGGTGGCCATGAACTACCCTCTATCCCATGTCTCTCACTGCTGGTGTCTACAGCTCTCCTTCCGGCATCGGGTTCATAGGGAGTGCCATCCTCCTCTGGAATCGTTTTTTCAACTGCAACATCTTCTCCACGTACCAAGAGAGAAAACATACATATAGAAAATAGGGAGATAAGGATCTAAAACAAACATCATATATGGGAAAGAAACCATAGGATAACATATATTAACATCACACATATAAGCATGTACACAAACATCTCCCACTTATATCACTCATACTCATCGCCTATGCTATATGTATCTCAAATCTACATGTATGTCGGCCGATATCTCAAAACTCGTTCTCGGTCTCGGAGAACCTTAGTTAGCTGTCCAGGTAACGTTTCCGCTCGCCGTGACCAATAAGAGTGCATCCCCACTCCAACTCTCGGGAGGGGTATCTTGGCCGCCTCGGAATGTCCACCTGCGACGTGGAATACTCAGGGTCCAGTCGGGATAACCATGCTCCAGCGAGCATCACGACACGATAGGAGCAACCCCATCCGTCACTTGTGATAAGTCCCGAGCACGATTACATCCCCAAGATCACGAAGATCGTCCCTTCCGTAATCCGTACCCGCACTCAGGTACACTAACCTCGTGTGGCCCATACCACACGGCTCGCCACTTGGCACATGATTATGCTATGCATGTCAACCAACCTTTGTGCCACCAATATCTCAACACTCATCTTAATCCTTATATCACTTTTTTTTTTACAATACTCTAGTATCCATCACGTTTTCCTTACACATGCATTGTGGCACTTTCATTTATTGTCAACATCATCATTCATAAAGCATGCAGACATAATATTCAATATCTTAATATACCACCTTAAGCATATAATATTATAAAATTCATACTATCAAGCATACCATTCTAAACTTATAAACACATAAATCACATAGAGCACATATTCACAATCACACCAAATATATCAATCATTCATCCAGTAATAGTTGTCTAGCCTAGGGTATATTCTTATCGGTAATAGCCCAAAAATACCTATACCGAGGGTTTAGGTACTTTGTTAGGGCTCAACCTCTAGTAGGGTTTAGGGTTCCCCTACACATGTCAATATATGCTATTCTACTCTTGCCTTCCCGATGAGTGTGTGATTCTTTCTCCCCACCTGATTTACACTACGCATATGTTCTGCACACAAACAGCCTTGACCCTCGAACTCACGAGCAAAACGATTGGAACCTCCTGTACACCTTCTTAGGACTCAAACCAAGCTTGATGTGGCTTCCTTGATTTTGAACTAGTCCAACAAGTGGATTTGAACTAGATTACGGTCAAGATAGACTTCCGATTCTTGATGGTCTATGGTTTTCTTATGCTCTTGGAAGACTAATTTTGTATAAGCATGACATATCTTTAATTTGGCAAAGTTTGGGCAGGTTGATTGTCCTATCTGTGAGACTCCTAAAGTTGGCGATCAAGCTAGGTGAATAAAGAGGTTTAATATGTCCAAAGTGCAGAGAAGAGACAAAATGGGACTTTTAAAAGGATGGTTGCTTCAGTTACGGGGCGTGAAAAATTTAGGGTCTTAAATAGAAGGAGTTATAGTCTTAAGATTGAAGAAACCTTGATATAATAATTTTAATGCAAGCTGTATTACCAGAATGAGGTGGCAGCGGTGGGTTTAGTATGAACATGACTATGTAAAGCTATAATGGTGAGTAGGCAAAGCTATATGGTGAAGAAGTAAGTGTTCAGCCGAAATTTCTTATGTGGCCTGCCGTATTCCACTTTTCTTATACAGGTATCATCATTAGATTCATTAATTCGGTTTGTCCAACTAGTTTTCTTGATGTAGATTGAATCATGGCTAGGCTACGTGAAGCTTACTCATATTTAAGCAAGCAGGAGGTGGCACTAAATCAAACTATGTAGTAGTCCACCTAATAGAAATATCACATGGTTTGTCTTAGCACAATATTTTTCAATCGGTGGATTTATTTCCTTCCCTTTTTATCTTTCTTTATCTCAAGTTAAGGTAGCGTGATTAAGCAAAGCTACTCCCTATAGGCTGGTCTTAGATGTCACATTGTTAGATTGCTTAGAGGAAGTATCATGCTAGTAATAATATGTCACGGTTCTTTTGTTACATAATTTGGTTTATAGATAAATGAATCATGGAAGCTACATGCTATAAGGCTTATACGGCTGAAACATGCAAGGAGAGAAAATTTAAGCAAGAGGTGTCATCTTCTTAAGGCATGTTTATGGCTTCATTAGGTGATCTGTCACATGGTTGTCTTAGAAAAAAAATGCAAGCACTAGGCTTAATTCTTGACCGTGTAGATGTTATAAAAAAAATTATTTTCTTCCTTTACTAATTCAACTAGGACTAAAGGTGCTAACTAGATCATAATTAAGTGATTAAACTTTAAGTATTTGCTTAGCCAAGTGATTTACCCACTCACGGAAAATTAGGATGTTAGGCGGAGGGATACATGAATGAACCGATTCACACTGAAATGAGAGGGATCCTGAGACTGTGCAGGTATGGGACTGTACAGTTGAAGGAAGGCTTATAAGAATTGATTTGTACTACCTATACCAACAAGATGCATCTTCTTTTCGGTAGCCCATCACTTAAGAACTCCAAAGTTAAGCGTGCTTGACTTGGAGTAATTCTGGGATGGGTGACCTCCTGGGAAGTTTTCCTAGGAAGCGTATGAGTGAGGACAAAGCATGCTGAAGAGACTCGTGTTGGTTTGTGGGGACAGTCGGCAATCCTTAAAGCAGTCCGGGCCATTACATACCTCAACAATCCTCCCCTCAAACAAAGGACCATGGTTTATGCCCCATCCAGCGCGGAAGCCTTCGAGTATTTAGCCTGTTTATACCAACATCTATTCCCATACTCGCCCAAGCCGTTTATACCAACGGCTCTGATACCATTTGTTAGATATTTTCTTTTGATTCTTTATTCTTTATGCGGAAGCATTAATTATAGGCATACATCCTAGAGCACATTTATCACATAGCCTAGGATCAACATCATGCCAGATTACTAGGATTCGTCACTTATGAATATACCTAGATCCATAGCGATTCCTAAACTAAGCGTTCTTCAAAGGATGAACTTGATCACCAACCTTCACAAACAGAGGGCGGCAATCCTGAAAAACGGAGAAGGGGAGAGAAAAGAGAGACGAGTAATGAACACCCGTTGGCTTGTGGTTCTTCCTCAACCGGGACTCCTTATGCCTTAGTCGCTCTTCAGATGGGGAGAAGAGGCGGTATGCGATGTTTTCCGGTGTATTGGGGACCATAGCCTATATATAGGGTGATGGCCAATTAAGGTTCCAATTATTTCGAAATGGGCCATCAGTGACATCCACTCATATTTAGCCCATATCAATTAACTAATTTATTATCAAATCAGAAATCTAATTAGTCTTATCACTTAATTTGATTACATATCAATTAAGGCTTCTAATTGATAAATAGCTAATATAATTAATTGACGATATCTGACCACATTATGACATTGGAATATAAATAAATAAAAAATATTCCAACACAAGAACATGGTTACACCAAATCAAATGCTTCCTTCACCAAAGATGGAAATGAGATCGATCAAGACAAGCAAGACTATGTCATTGAAATGAAGAAACAATCATATTTTCGAAAATCACATAACCAACAAAGTGATGATTTTCGTGGCTCCAAAGAAGAAAGGAGAAAGGAAATGGTAAGCAAAACACTTGCTCTTGAACTTGAGGATGGAAAGGTGGTGTTGTGATTGGAGACTCAAAAATGAAAATCCTCAAATGGAAAAACTTCCAACATGAAAGTTGTAGGTCTTTAGGAGATGATCACAAATATGTAATTTGTTTTGAAAGAAGAGAAGAAATTTATTTATATATATATATATATATATATATATATATATATATATATACATATATATATATATATATATATAGAGAGAGAGAGAGAGAGAGAGAACCGTGAGCTTTGGCTATGGAGGAGAGAAAAGAGAGTGTTTTGTTCTTAGGTGGTTTGGAGAAGATGAAGTATGAGAGATGAGTTGTAAAATGATGCGTGTGGGTGTTTAGGGAGAGTGAATTTCGTGGCCTTCAAGTGGAGAAGAGGGAGGGAAAGTTTTGCTTGAATGGATATACCTGATTTGGCTAAAAACAAAACTTTTGCTTTAAGGAAAGTAAAATAGTCTCTGACCATGTTAGTATAAATTGAAGATATTTTGTTTAAAAGGTGATAGTGACTTAATCTTGTTTAGGAAGATGATTAAAGTAATTGATGATCATAAATTGCTCTAGGCTGCAGGCCAGAATATTTTCCCGGCCGCGGGCCCAAAACCAAAACTCAACAGAATCGATCAAAATAATAATATTTTATCGGCTCCATCACAAAACATCATAGAGGGCTCAAACAATTAGATTCTGATTTAATGGACTCAGACTTCTCCCTGGGTTATTAGGGTTCACAAACCACAGTGTGAATTCCTACTGTCTGCTAAAACGCAGTCTGGTCTCTATATGAGTTTTTAACTCGAATTCAGATGAATTCTCCATTATAAAAATTTAACATTATTTATAATTGATTAGTTGCATTATCAAGCAATTCATTCATAGAGTTAATTATTAATAGATTCAGAGTTTTCGGGGTGTTACAGCTTCAGTTCTTGAAGATTTAACTATCAAATGATCTACATACTCTCAACGAGGTGATGCTACTTATGCTGTTAAATCATTGGTGTCATTTGATTTTGTTTTCATTTTACATGCGATGAAAGAAATCATGGGAATCAATAACAAGCTTTTTCAAGCTTTGGAAAAAAAATATCCCAAGATATTTTGAATTTGATGTATTTGGTATCTAGCACAAAATCATTGATTCAGGAGTTAAGATATTGTGGTTGGGAAACTCTTTTTGAGAAATTTAGTTCTTTTTGTAAGATCCAAGCTATTCAAATTCCTAATATGGGTGCTTTTTCTATCACATAATTCGTTCTCTTTGTAAAAAAGATGTTGCGCGGTTGAGCATCATTATCGTATAGATATATTTACTACTGTGATAGATTATCAGTTGAAAGAGTTGAATGATAAATTCAATAAGCAAGAAACAAAGCTTCTTATATGGAGTACATCTTTAGATCCTAAAGATGCTTACAAATCATTTAATGTTGGCAACATTTTTAATCTTGTTAAGAATTTTTATTCTTCAAATTTTTTTGATCCAGAAAAGAAACAGTTAGTATATGAATTGCATCATTATGATCATGATGTGCCTAAGTTTAAAATTTTGTTTACTATTGCTAACTTATGTCAAAAATTAGTAAATATTGGCAAATCAGATTTTTATTCTTTAATTGATAGATTGACTCGTCTTGTTTTGACTTTTTCTGTGTCAACGACAACTATCGAACAACTTTTTTGGCTATGAAAACCATTAAAACAAATTTTCGATACAAGATGGAAGATTTTCTTATTCATTATATATTTGTTTACAATGAAAAGGACATTGCTAAAAAATTTACCACAAATATGATAATTGATGATTTTTACTCCATGAAGCATCGTCATGCACAATTAAAGAATTGAAAGTCTTAGGTATGTACTTAAGTTGACTATAGATATGTTTCAGTAATTTACATTATATTAAGTTGTTAATCATATATCAAATTTTGTTTCATATAGTTTGCTTCTATATGTTAGTTAATTTTTTTATTGTTATTTCATGTTATGTATATTTGGTATCGCCCCCCCCCCAACATGAAATTCATGGCTTCCGCCTGTGTGTGTGTCTGTGCACCTACTGCGGCTATATATTGCTTATCCTTCTTGCATCCAAACGCTTTCGAAAAGATATCTGCTTGCGAAAAAGTTTTCAAAAACTTAAGAAACATAATTTAACCTCCTTTTTTGTGTTTCGAACAAGTTCTTTATATATATATATATATGGCGTTTCATTAGTAATCGCAATGTTAGATTCTATACTTAGATAGCGTTGCCCAGAAGAAGGGCTATTTTAGGTCCAAAACTAAGATAATGTTTCCAAGATGAGGTGCTATGTTCAATCCTAAGCTTAGACAACGTCTCTCTAAAAATGTGCTATTGTTGTTTAATCTTCGATAGCGTTTCGAAAGTGTTGTCTTTGGTTGACTTCTTCGATAGCGTCGAGATAGATAGGGCCCAAAAGCGTTACCAAATGTCAAAAATATGTGTTATTAGATCTAGAATATGTTATAATGAAAGTAGATACTCGCCGAGCAAATTTGAGTTTATCCTTAAGCATATATAATTGTTCAATATAAGATATGTGATTGTGGACTTTTGGAAAGTAAGGCACTTTAACTTAATGAAGTCATGTATTGCTCTTTAAGTTACTTGATGATTGTTTTGAGAAATTTGATTTGAATTGTTTAAATTGGTCGCCAAGCAACTCAAAGTGAAGTTTTCAATGTCCTTCTATATTTTGTTGAGTATTTGTTTAACTATATCTTTAATTTAATATTATTGACTATGGATCGCCTTTAAGACGATTCGAGCTTGATTTATGTGAAATAGTTGGATTATGTTGTGAAACCACATTATTTAAATGGGATGGGTGATTAACCGAATGTTAGTATGTTGAGATGATGTGAGTTGATTACCTATTTGGTGAAACATTATTAGTAGTTAGTCGTTGATTGGTCTATGCTATGTGGTTTAGTGTTGTTGCAGTTAAAAGATTGATTCCCTCCATGATTAAAAGTTGATAAGGTGTTTTTAGATTATATGATGTGGACATGTTTTAATGATTATGTGATTTATGGTTGTTGAGAACATTATGATGAATTTATATATTAAATTCCAGATCAAAAGAATAATTGTGTAGATACGTAATATAGCATGTTCGTCATACAGTTATTAGGATTAGACTATGAATCTTGTACCTGGCACCAAATAGGGATTCCTCTTTCTGATTTGATGTCAAAAGGAGTTGTGGGATGCGAAGAAGCGAGAGAATGTGAGAGAACAGAGTATGAGAGTGAACTGCTCTCTTTCCTGGAGCTATGATCAGTCTATCATAACTGCTTAATGGGGAGGCAATATGTATAGACTCCAGATGAGAGCAGGCACTTCTCAACAAGCTTCTAAATGAAAGGCCCAACCCATCATAGGTCGTTCATAAGGTTAAGTCCAATACTATTTCATCATATATATCAAGTGCTTTAATATCAACAAATGACCATAATTAATATATATTAACAATAATTCCCAATAATTGATTAATGCAAATCCACATAATCGATTAATTAAAATAATTAATCTAACATTCTCCCACTTGAATAGCATTAGTCAATTATTAGAATCATAGGAATAAAAAGACTAGAGTATCAATTATGGTCAAAGAACACATTAACCAACAATATAAGAAATATAAGTTTTGACACTGCAGAAATTATAACCGATAGGGAAACAAATCATACATGTTAAAATCTTACATATAAAGAATGATGAATATAAAAAGCATATTTAAGCAAAATATGCAATCCAAGAATGGTCCCAGTATCTTAAAATGCTATAAGAGATATAATATATCAAAGAGACGTCATCTCATACATATCTCACATAAAATAATTTCAAACTCCCACTAACCCAAAACACTATAAGACTTTAACCAAAACATGAGTTATGTAACACCCCATTTTTCTTAAAAAGCTTTAAAAGCTTTCTAAATTTAATTAATCAGTATTTTTGTGTTCGTATTTTATTGAAGGGTGCAGAGAGTGAAATAAATTAATTCGAGACCATAGTCAAGCTCTACGCTAACGTAGGAAGCTATGGTTAAATTTTGGTCGAAAAACTCAGACGGAACCCGGTTTGCGTTTTACACTGACAGTATTATTTTACTGCTCAGACGACCTAATTTTGACTCGTGAACAAAACCATTAGGTTTTAAACTAAATTGCGTACGTTATCGGCGATTTTGAAAATTTTCAAAATATATAAGTTTTCACGACTTTCTTTGGGCGAAATACTAAATCGTGATAGTAACGGGGCTAAAAACGGATGAACATGAAGTCACATCGCCTAGGAAGGCGTGCCTGTGACTCATTACTGTCATCATTACTATTCTGGAAAACATCTAGATATCTATGAAATTAGAAAATATCTGAACGCAAAAAGAACAAAATGCCCCTGGTCTTTTTCCTAAAGGACGTTTACGTCCCTAAAATATCTAAGATTTTGATGACCTCAGTCTCTCTCTCTCTCTCCTCTCTCCTTTCACTTTCTTCTTCTTCCTCCTTTCTTTCTTCTTCTTCTTCATTTTTCTTCATTTTTCTTTCCTTCCTTCACCTCCATTTTTTTCAAGCTTCCACAAGGATTTTCAAGCAAGTTTGTGAAGAAAAGTTGATCCTCTCATCCTCCTCTATTACCTAGGAGGTATAGATTTCACTCTTGAGCTCTCAATCTTCATTTTGCTCCATTGAAGTTCATAGTTTCAAGTTTATGCTTCAAACTTCAAAAATCTCTAGAAAATTGTAGAAAAATCATTTTGAGGCCAAACCAATTTCTATGAGCCAGTATCATCCCCTACTATCATAATCCAAGAGCTTGAAATCAAATAAGCTCTCTAACCTATTTATCTTTTCAAGTCCGAATGGGTGGGTTTTTGGGAGGAAAATGGGTTTTTGTTCGTTGTTCTTGATTTCACCTATTTCATTCCTTAATCATGTAATCCAAGTGATTAGGAAGCTAAATCCATCTTCCACCTATTTTTTTTGGGTTAGCCGAAACCCCAAATTTTTTGTTTAAGGGATTTTTGTTCAAATCTTTGATAATTGAGCATTAATTATGTATTAGGTATGCTTAAGGATCATTGATCCAGGAGTTGGTAGAATTTCAACATCCCTAGCCTAGTTAATTAAATAGGGGCAGCAGCCTAGTCCTAAGGTTAGGGGAGTTTTTGATTTAACCGTACTGATTTTTGGTTGTGTTTTGTTGTATAGAATTGGAGAGGACTCGAACATCCGACAGCGCTCCCGACTGACAGCTGCGGAGTCGTAGCCGGAGGTGCACGAGGAAATCACTAAGGTGGTGAGAAAGAACTAATATCGTCGGGAAGGCAAGCTTAGTATAGAGTATATCTATATATACATATATATATATATATATATATATATATATATATATATATATATATATATATATATATATATCTGTGTAGGGTAACCCTTAAACCCTACTAGAGGTTGAGCCCTGGATTAAGTGCCTAGACCCTAGGTGTAGGTACTTTTGGGCTATCACAGTTAAGTTGATATTATGAATGATGAGACTGATTGAGGTTGATTGTGTTGAATTATTTAATTGATTACCTGTTGATTTTATTTTGTTGAACTGCCTGCGTGATGAATTGTTGTATGACTTTATGATGATAACAGTACTAGTGGAATTAATGTTGTGATTGTTATTGTGATTGGTTGGTTGAGTGTTGATGAGAGTATGGTGAGTGATGATGCTGTTCGAGTTGATATCGTTGTGGTCTCGACCGTGGAGCTGTGGCTCGTAGACGCAGGGCGTCGTGATGCTGATGCTGATGTTGATGATGATGTGATGTTGATGTTGATGATTAATGTTGATGTTGATGCTGATGTTGATATTGATGTGATGCGATGTGTCGTGGTCGTGGACGAGGGTTTAGGCGTGAGGTTCCGATATCAACCTGCGATGGATGTTTGTTGCATTTTCATATCATTTCATACCACAGCATTTGGTCCCAAAGGGGGATGTCCAATTGGGGACGTTACTTAAAATCCCGAGGCGGGATGTGATGTGATGTGATGTAATCCCGACGGGGATGTCCAATTGGGGACGTGATGTATCCGCCGACATGCATATAGGGAAGACAACATATACATAGGGACTAGTATCCCTCTCATAGGCTTATTTGAGAGAATGATGTTTGAGATGATTGTGATGGGTGACTTAAGAGATGGGTGATGTTGTGTTGTATATGTTATCTGTGTTGTGTGATGTGTGTGTATATATATGCTGTACTGATGCCCCTCTCCCATATTTGATGATATATGTTTCTTATCTCCCACTATTTTCTGTATGTGTTGCCCTTATTTTATGGGAAGACATCGAGGAGGAACCAGTGGCTGAGGAGCAGGACGGCATTCCTTGCGAGCCTGACGCCGGAGGACGTGCCACGGACCCTAGTCTCAAGAGGACGGGCAATGATCATGGTTAGCCAGAGAGCTATCTCTCGGCCTACCTTTCGTATTTTTATTTTGGTTTGTAATAATATACTCTTTATGCACTAATTTATATTATAGTCCTACTGATGGGGCAATGATGTATGTGATATATTTCTTTATATTTTAAAGTTGTGTACTCTAAAGCATTGCGTGCCGTGTATTTGTTTGCTTTCGCGCTCAATTTTCCGCTTCGCTTCGTATTAATAAGACGCGCTAACGTTTATAATGCGATTAAGATTAGTTAATATCTTAGGTTCTACTGATGGGATGGCGGGTCGTCTCATTTATTGGTATCAGAGCAGTTCGATTTTAATATCGGGCTGTGAGGTTTAGGAATTATATTGGCATTGACAGTTGTATCCACATTGGATACTAACTGTGTTAGAAGAAAGGTAGAGCGTCCAATGCACAAGTTATCGAGTGTGATAACGGTTTTGTTCATAAGGCATGCGATATACATATATCAGTTGATGAATATTGCATGTGCTTCTGTCTGGATCGCGAGGCGAGAGTCTGTTTCGCGTTGCGAGATCGCAAACAATACCTTACTGATCAGGCAAGCCTTCTGGCTCGAGCGGCGAGAATATGTTCGGGTCCCGAGATTGAGAAGCTGTACTATGCTGATCAGTCTAGCCTTCTGGCTCGCGTAGCGAGAAAAGGTTCGCGTCGCGAGGCCGCGAGGCTGTTCTTCACTGATCAGTCTGGCCTTTTGGATCGCGTGGCGAGTAGAGGTTCGCGTCGCGAGGCCGAGGGGCTGTTCTTTACCAATCAGTCTGGCCTTCTGGCTCGAGTGGCGAGCATAGTTTCGCGGGGCGAGAGCCTTCTTCTTTTGCTTTTTCATTTTCTTTCCTTACTAACAAACTAGATATGATTTATGTATTAAGCTAACGCTTCCTTTACCAGGAAAGAATGGCCAGAGGACGCGGTAGAGGAAGGGGAGCACTAGTTGGAACCGGGAGCCCCGACAGTAGTGGGGATACCTCGGGAATTGGAGGTAGCGGAGATCAGAACGAAGCAATGAGGGCCATGAGGGATTTGGCCGCTGCAATGCTGCAACAAACACAGCAAAATTCTCAGTTCATGCAGCGACAGGAAGAAAGGGATGCTAGACAACAACAGCAACCGGCAGGAGGAGGTGAAGTGGTGAACACTGGACTGAATGCTTTTATGAAGGGAAATCCTCCTCAATTCCATGGAGAATACAATCCAGAAGCTGCCGAGCTATGGCTGCAAGAGATCGAGAAAGTATTCGTCGCTATCCAATGCAAAGAGGATAGGAAAGTCACTTACGCTGCCTTCATGCTAGTCGGGGCAGCTGAAGCATGGTGGAGGAACAAGCAGAGATTGCTAGAGACTGAAGGAAGACTGCGGACCTGGGAAGTGTTCCGTGAGAGCTTCTTGGAGAAATACTTTCCAAGGAGTGTCTGCCAAGAGAAAGAGAAAGAATTCCTGAACCTGAAGCAGGAACAGAAGTCGGTGGGAGAATACGCCATGAGGTTCGAGGCGCTACTGAAATTCTCCCAGTTTTATCAAGTACACGCGGAAGAAGACTGGGTGTGCAGAAGGTTCGAAGATGGACTGAGGCCCGAACTGAAGAGGGCTATGCTACCATTGAGCATCCGATCATTCCCTGAGCTAGTAGAAAAGTGCACCGTACTAGAAGGACACGATCAAGAGAGAGTTACACAAACTCCAGCAACAAGCGGTGGACCAACCAGGAGCTTTGGTCAGAAAGGCCGAGGAGGAAAGTTCCAACCGAGGGCGAAGCCTTACAGTCGCTCGAATCAGCAACCAGCAAGCTATGGAAAAGGAAATGTCAGTCAAGGGCAACCAGGATTCTCCAAGTGCTTTCGATGTGGTGGGCCACATAAAGTGAAAGATTGTACCCAGGCACCGAACATCACTTGTTTCCGTTATGGCACGTGGGGCCACTATGCCAACGAGTGCCGAACAGGTCAAATTCAACAGCAAGCCGGAAAGGCTCAGAATGCTGGGACCGGACAACAAGTGGTGGGCCAACAGAACAGGCCGCAGACGACGGGAAGAGTGTTCGCCGTGAGAGGGTCTGAAGCCTCTCAATGTCCCGATCTGATACAAGGTAAATGCCTAGTTGCGGGGGGACTCTTATCTGTTTTATTTGATTTGGGGCTACACATTCCTTTATTTCTTTGGCGTGTATGGATCATTTGAATTTTCCTGTTTCAGCCTTACCATATGATTTGACTGTTTCTACACCTACGGGTGATTCCTTGACAACCCTATTTGTCTGTTTAAAATGCTCGGTTATGTTAGAAAACCGAACTTTTCTTGTGGACCTAGTCTGTCTGCCTATACAGCAGATTGATATTATCTTAGGCGTGGACTAGCTTTCGACCAACCATGTAGTACTAGACTGTTCAAATAAAACCCTCTGCTTTTCCAAGCAATCTGGATCATTGCCTGCCAGCGATGGTGTATCGAGAGATGTACAATCAAGAGAGTGCATGGTGCTGTTTTCTTTGGAAGCCAAGGAGACTCCAAGTCTTGATGCTTTGTCAGTGGTGCGTGAGTTTCCAGATATCTTCCCAGATGATGTGCCAAGATTGCCACCCAAGAGGGAGGTAGAGTTTGCAATCGATCTTACACCCGGAGCCGGACCGATTTCAATAGCACCCTATCGAATTTCCTTAACAGGGCTGGCAGAGCTGAAGATGCAATTGGATGACATGCTACAGAAGTAGTTTATCAGACCGAGTGTTTCACCATGTGGAGCACCTGTGCTGTTCGTCAAGAAGAAGGATGGCAGTTCAAGGTTATGCGTGGACTACCGACAGCTCAACAAGGTGACGATCAAGAATAAATACCCGTTTCTAAGGATTGACAATCTTATGGACCAATTGAGGGGAGCAACGGTATTCTCTAATATTGATTTGAGATCCGGTTATCATCAGATAAGGGTGAAGGAAGATGATATACCGAAGACGGGTTTCAGGAGTCGGTACGGACACTACGAGTATCTAGTTATGCCTTTTGGTGTGACTAATGCTCCAGCAGTGTTCATGGATTACATGAACAGGATTTTCCGACCGTAGACAAGGAAGAACATCAAGAGCATTTGAGGATTGTACTTCAAGTCCTTAAGGACAGACAACTCTATGCCAAGTTGTCGAAGTACGAATTCTGGCTGGAGGAGGTACAATTCCTTGGACATGTGATCGACAAGGATGGTATCGCAATAGATCCTGCAAAAGTAGAAGCTGTGGTTAAATGGGAAAGTCCTAAGATGGTAACCGAGATCAGAAGCTTTCTCGGACTAGCAGGATACTACAGGAGGTTCATCGAGGGATTCTTGAAGATTGTGTTACCTCTGACGCAATTAACGAAGAAAGGAAAAGCGTACGAATGGACAGAAGAGTGTGAGGCTAGTTTCCAAGAGCTGAAAAGGAGGCTAACTACATCTCCGGTACTAGTCTTGCCAAATCCATCAATGTCGTTCGATGTGTACTGTGACACATCGTATCAACAAATGCTCTATAATATTTGACATTCAATTAATCCAAATTCTACCAAATAAGTGACTATGCTAATCCAGAAACAATTAGGAAATTCAAGAATCTCCTACATGGAAGACATAGACACCTACTTTAAATAGAATGATACTATAGATTAATGTGGTCACAAGAATGTCAATAATGAGCAAGCACATAAGACTATTTGTCCAAACACAAGATTTACAAGTACTCTAACAATGTAAAACATCATACTCGATAGAAGTACTAACATTATACCTGCGAAGTACTTATATATCTGTGACCTATCAGAATGTTGTAACACCCCGATTTTTTCAAGCTTTCTAAGATCAATAAAATGTATAAATGAGTTTATATTTTATCGGAGGGTCTAGAGAGTGAATTAAAATAAACTAAGGCCATATTCATACTCTACGCTATTGTAAAGAGCTATGGTTAAATTTTGGGTTGAAAACTTAGACGGAGCTCGGTCTGCATTTTCACTGACAGTAAGATTTTACTGTTCAAAAGACCTAATTTTGACTCGTGAACGAAATAGTACGGTTTAGAATCGAATTTTTAACAATTTTGATAAAATTGGTTTTTCGCACTAAAAAGCGAAATAATATAAGTTATTCGGGCAAAATCTTGAATAGAGTGAAGAACGGAGCTGAATAGAGATTTACCGGGACCCGCTAACGAATAGACATAAAGTCATATCAGGGCACATCACCCTTGCCAATGTCATGATGACTTTAGAAAATATCTTTATGCGAAAAGACCAAAATGTCAATGACCTTTTTCACAATTACCATTTTGCCTCTGTAGGAAAAGACCATTTTGCCCCTTAAGTGAAAAATTTTGGACCTTCCTACCCTTGCCCTTTAGCCCCACACCCCCCACCTTCATGAAATGCTTCATGACTTCATTTCTTCATAACTTCATCTCTTTCTTTCTTTCTCCTTCACTTTCTCTCCATTTCGTAAGAAAACCTTTAAGTATTTGGTGAAGCAAAGTTGATACGCTTGATCATCTTCATCTTCGAAGAGGTATGGATTCCTCATTTGATCTTTCAATCTTCCTATTTCTCCATTGAAATCATATGTTTTCAAGCTTTATTCAAATTGAACTTCAAACTTCATAAAATCATGAAAAATTGTAGAAAAATCCTTTTAATGTAAAATCAATTTCTATGAGCTAGTTTCATTTCCCTCTCTCATTGTCCAAGAGTATGTAACCAATAGAGTTCTCTAACCCATATGGGTATATAGGAGCTGAATCCCCTTCCTTTGGATCCATGGGGTTTTGTTCAAATTTTTGTCTAAGAAATATTGATTAGGGTCTATCACACTTAGAGGTCATTGAATCCAGGAGCATGTGATCAAAAAAACTTCCCTAGCCTATTTGAGAGTGGCCGAACCACCCATTTGGGGAAACAAGAAATTTTTGATTCAAGTTTGAATATAGAGACTTGTTTTGGTGTTAAGGGTACCTAAGGATCATTCATCCAAGAGATAGGAATTTTTAGACTTCCCTAGCTAATTTTAGGACCCTATGGTCGAACCCTAGGTAGAGGGGAATAAGGAAAATTATGTTGTTTAATATTAATGTTTGGATTGATTGTGTGTATGTAGTTGTGGTTGAGTAATCGAACGAGTAATCGGGAGAATTCGCGAATCGATCAGACGACTTTTACTCAAAGGATAACTTCAAGAGGTAAGGGGATAAATCTGAGGAATTCAATTTTCGACAGCTGTGTGCTGTATTTGTGTATATGGTTTACAATATTTTAAATGTGCTGTATTGATGGAGTGATTTATTTTATGCGTGCTCATATTTGGTTATGCCTAAGTATGCATGATTTTGTTTTGTTATGTTTAATTATGGTGGATGACATTATGTATGCTTGTCATGATTGATATTGTGCTAAGGGACCTAACATCGGTTAGGGTTCAAAATCGAGTAAAGTTAAAAGCTTCAAAAAGCTTGGAACATAAAATAAGAAAAAATACTGTTTGTTAAAATACTATTTGTTTCTTGTGTAGAGTCATCCAAATGCTACAAACTACAGGAATACATCTATACCGCTTTTTAATAAGCTTGCTATTGCTTTTGGAAAAGATCGTGCTACTGGTAAAGGAGTTGTTACCCCTGCCGATGTTGTTGAGGAATTGGATAAAGAAGAGGAAGAACAAAATGATGATAATGATGTTGTAGATTTGACCCAATCAGCATCTATCAATCAATCACAATCTGGAAGAAAGCATGATAATGAGGGAAGTCAAACAAGGAAAAGAAATATAGGAGCAAGTGTGATTGCTAATAGCATATCTGAATTAGGAAAGAGCTTTGGGCAATGGCTAGAAAAAAGCTCAGAAAGATTGGGTGAAGCTGCAAATTGCCTTGGAGTCGGTAAAGATGTGTTTGAAGATTCTAGGAGTATCATGAATGAGCTGAAAAAAATGGATTTAACAGAACAAGAGCGTTTTGCTGCAGCAGAAAAAAAATTCTATCTGTGCCGCATAGATTGCACATATTTTGGGGGTGTGATGAGCAGAATCGTCTTGCATTTGTTAAGTCGTTAATGTAACGGTTTCTATAGAAGACTTTGTTTATCTAAATATTAGTTACATTTCATGCTGAACTTTATTTATGTTGTTTAACTTTCTAGGTAGTTTGAAGAAACTTATCTATGACACCTACATGAGAATTTTATTTATGTTATTTTATTTGTTTAGTCAAATTTGGATTTACTATAATTTTACTGTTACAGTTGTTCTTTTGGTGCTTTACTGTGGTTTATGTATGCAATTTTTTCTTTGGCCATTTTGTATTGCCCTTTTTGTTATTGTACAGCTTTTAGAAATATATATCTTGCTGTGTCTCGTCCCATAATATTCATTACATGAATTTGGAACACCAAATCCACAACCTCTACTATATTCATGTCCATGATACCTGTTGCAGATTTTTCAATTATTAAGGGTCACTTCCTCCAATAAAAAATTAACTTTTTTACTAATTATTGGGTGTGATTTAATTAACAATTTGTATAAAATGTCAAAAAAAAATTACAAGTTAATTTTTAAAAAAGAGAAATTGTAATTCTAATATAAGGGTATTTTTGTCATTAACATATAATTTATATCATATCCTGCCATTATTTGATTTACCTCAAATACAAGATAGGATAACATAATATTATCCAGTTGGTTATCTGGTGGGCATCAAACGTCGGACAGAATAACAACTTATCCTGATCCTATCCTATCCTACTCCTATCCTGCTCTCTTATCCTATCCGTCCCTATCCTATCCAGATCACCAAACGAGCCCTAATGGTATAATATTTAACAGTGAGATCTTAACTATCCAGTATAATATCCAAAATGAGTCCAAAACTCACTATCTTTCTCTTTTTAAGAGTTTGTTTATAAATTAGAGAGAAATTGACTAGTGCAGAATAGTCAAGAAAAGTGCTTACAAGATAATAATATGAACCCCAACATATAATTTATCAATGACAGATATTTACAAAATTTGGGTTTTATAGTTAAGCACATATTCTGCATATAGAATTAAGGAGATTATAAGTGTTCGTTTGACACTTTATAACAAAGAACCTCCTCCAGTCATTACCAAACATAAATTCTAAAAAGAATTTTATATACAAGGTAACCTTCATATTATAAAGTATGATGATAATTTGAAAGGCTTATCATTATGAGTGAGATCAAAATCCCCAATATTTTTTTAAACAAAATATGGGTTCACTTGCAAGTTTTCAACAACTCACTCAAAACTCGAGTGTTAAATAATCATCATACTTACTTGAGCACAATATTAGGTTACCGGCAGCGGAAGCACATATGACCTATACTTGAGTGTAATTGAGGATATAATAACAAATAGTCTATAACCCCCACAAATATTAATATAATACGCAATATTATATCGTATCTCAAAGGGTAACAATAAAAAAATATTGCTCATTATATATCCCAAATATACCATTTATAATGGTATAGAACAATGGTATAGAATAGAGAAAATATTCTCAACAAACATTGTAGACTAATTTGGGATTTCATTATATTTCCTTAATAAGGATAGGGAGTTCAGTGTATTGTAATATTCTTAAAAAGACTATAATATCCTCAATATATAGGTCGGCCATACAACAAAACAATGACAAACAATATGTAAAGAGGAAATCATGCTAGTTAATTGGGCAATAAATTAAGGTAGGGTCAATGTATCACTACAATCTCACTTATGAGATCTTATTACAATATCCAAAACTCTCCCACTTGATAGAGAAAATAGTTGAATTAATAATAATAATAATAAAATATTTAAAAAAAAGGTTTTAAGAGAATATTCAACTATTTTACTCTATCACAAAATGTGAAATTAATCCAATAATAATTGCAATGCATTTCAAAAAAACACTTAACACAATTTTGCATTGCAATAGACAAATACAAATTCAAAATAATATTTGATTATAAAAGAATTATGCCCAATTAACTCACATGTTAAGTTTCACATAATAATATAAAAAATTTCATTTACAGTTTTGATAGAGTTAGGCAAGGAGGCTGATATCAAAAACAATAAGGGAAACATTTTAAATGCACAAATTAGAGAATTAAATTATCTCCCATTTACAGCCAATTATGCCCTTTAAAGAGAATTTCTTATCTACTGCAATCCCGCCTAAGGGTCCCGAATTACAATAAATAAGAAATGTAATAATACAATGTAAACAATGGGCCAATAATTAACTAGGAAACATTTAACGTATAAGTAGAGGATTAAATAATTTCATATACAAAGTCAAACGCGCCCTTCACATAAATTCCTTACTTATCATAATCCCCCCTAAGGGTTGTAACACCCCGATTTTCATACTTTCTAGTATCAGTAAATTATATAAATGAGTTTATATTTTTATCTGAGATTTAGAAAATGAATTAAAATAAACTGAGACCATAGTCACGTTCTACGCTATCGTAGGAAGCTATGGTTAAATTTTGGGTCGAAAACTTAGACAGAGCCCGGTCTGCGTTTGTGCTCTGACAGTATGATTTTATTGCTCAGACGACCTAATTTTGACTCGTGAACGAAACAGTTAGGCTTCGAATTGGATTTCCAACGTTTTCGTTAAATTTAAAAAAAAAAAAAGGTTCTTACACTTTATTCGGGTGAAATCTCAAACTGGGGGACGAACGGAGCTACGTATGGATTTATCGGGACCCGCGAACGGATAATCATGAAGTCACATCAAGTCACATCAACTTGGGATGCGTGCCAGTGTCATGATTGTTTTTGAAAATATCTAGATGCGAAATGACCAAAATGCCCTTGAACTTTTAAGGAAATTACCATTTGGTCCTAGTGTGAAATGACCGTAATACCCTTAAGTGAGATTTTTGATTCATCCTCACCCTTCCTTTCTATCCCATTCGACCCACTCTCTCTCTCACTCCCTCACTTCTTTTCTTCTTCTTCTTCTTCTTCTTCTTCTTCTTCTTCTTCATTGTTCTTCATTTTCTCTACATTTTCTCTCTATTTTTCTTCTAAATCTTCAAGCTTTTGTGGAAACAAAGTTGATTTCTCATTCATCTTTGTCATCTAGGAGGTATGGACTCCATTCTTGAGCTCTCAATCGCCCTACTTCATTTAATTTCATGATTCATGATAGTTAGGGATTTGAAGCTTAAACATCAAAAATACATGAAAAATTATAGAAAAATCCTTTTAATGTCAAACCAATTTCTATGATCTAGTTTCATCCTCTTATATCACTATCTAAGAGCATGAAATCAAATAAGCTTCCTAGCCTATTTAATTTAGAGGGGCCGAACCTATGGTTTTGGGGGAAATGGGTTTTTGGTTCAATTTTGTGAAATGATTCTTGGCTTCACCTCTTTCATTCTATGATCATGTAATCCAAGTGATTCGAAAATCAAATCAAACTCTAACCTTTTTTTACCCATGATGGCCGAAACCCTAACTTGTTGGTTGAAGGGGTTTTGGTTCAAATCTTTGACAAATAATCATAGATTATGTCTTAGTCATGCTTAAAGATCATTGATCCAAGAATTGGAATTTCAACACCTCTAGCCTATTTAAATAAATAGGGGCAGAACCCTAGTCATAAGGATTAGGGAAGTTTTGAGTGAACTGTATTGATTTCTGGTTGTGATCTGTTGTGAAGGATCAGACGACATTCGATCGTTCGAAAGCGCATACGAGTGACAGTTGCGGAGCCGCAGTCGAAGTTGCACGAGAACATTGTTCCGGTGGGGGAAAGAACAACAGTATCGTCGGGGAGGCAAGATTTAAAATAATATATATTGATATGCGTTGGGCGACCTAAACTCTACTAGAGGTCGTTTGACCGATAGGTTGATTTTATCGTATATTCAGGATGTATGTTCTGTGATGGGCTATTTCAAATAATATATGTGATATGTATGTTGTATCTATTATATGTTTATGGTTACTTAATTACATATCTTGCACTGATTTTAGTATTGAACCTGTTTTTGGTTGTTTTATGACGTGATGTTGTGATTGCTGATGTTTGAGTAGAGGTAGGCAGTAAATTCTGATAAGTTGGGAGATGAATGTATGGTGCAAAACTCGAGGATATATATATATGTTATAGTGCTCAACCTAGAGATCCAATTGATCTGTTTGCGTTGTGATTTAAAGTTGATACCCGGTTAAACCAGAGAAAGTTGGTCGTGGTTGTTATAAGTCGTGGTTGAGACACTAAGTGTTGATCCGAGATGAGTCGGTGAGGTTCATGTTGCATAGTTGTTGTTCATCACTGTGTTGGCGTACGGGGGATTGATCTTGCCTGCTGGGAGATGATCGTACCCATTAGTTGTGAATGGGCGAATGTCCCAACCTGGCCTGCGGGCGGGGGGATATGTCGTTACCGTAAGTTGCGTTGTTGGCGGGCGAATATTCCGACCTGACCTGCGGGCGGGGGGAATATGTCGTATCCATGAGACGAGTTGAGCCTGCGGGCTGTTGGCCGAACCTTGCATTACGAGGGGTGGCACAGAGATGAACAAGACATCTTGATCTGTTGGGGATGTCGTCGTGATTTGGTCCATATAGTCGTTAGTTGTATGAGTTTAAGAGACAATAGTTAAGAGAGAACGATTTGGGAGTTGATTGATTAACACAGCTGTGTTATGGAGTGTTGCTATCTATATAAATTATTTTATAGTTGTTTTCCCATTTATGATGAGTTGCTGTTTCTTATCCCCCTGTATTTTCTCTATGTCATATTTTCTTTATTCTCGATCGCACGAGAAGATCCTGTTGAGGAGTTGCCAGAGGAGATCGATGGCATACCTGTTGAACCAGATGCTGGCGGGAGAGCCTCGGATCCTAGCACTGGAGGACTGTTGAGCTTGGGGGTTTTCACTACCCTTGTCATAGTCGTATGGGGATTAGTAGTCATAGTTGTTATGGCCAGTACATGGGTTTGAGCGAAATGTATTTTTGGGGCCAGAAGAGGACGTCACATCTATTTTATTTTGCTACCATGCTTTCATTTTATTTACTAGTTGCATACTTTGAGACTTTTAATGTCGGTTGTTGTAGGCTCTGATGATGGAGCCAGTACTCTTATGCTTGTATAAATTATTATGGTATCAGTGTATGGATTGTTTTAATATTTCCACATTTTTATATTATCACGCTGCGCTGCAATGTTAAGAATTTGAGTTCGGGTTACCAATGGGACCTCCGAGGAAGGGGTTGTCTCAAGGGTCCCAAATCATAATAAGTAAGAAATGTTTTACATTGTATTAACCAAAATTCTCATTTAAAAGGATATTCAACTAGCAGTCATGTTCAAATAAATTCAAAACATGTACACGACTCTAAGCATGAAATTAACATGACTTTATCCACATAAGTACCATGACATTAATTTCATGATCTCAGAACTTTAATAGAAAAGAGTCCAATAATAAAAGTTATTATTTATTCTTTGACTGAGTGAATATATAAAAATGCATAAAGCAATTTTATATATCCCAGAATAGAACTCTCAAAATAATAAGATGTGTTATCACACCTTTACATTATACTCCCACTATAAATAAGAATATAATTTCAAAAAAGGAGTATTATAACGAGCAATCAATGAGTTGAATGTAGAGTTCTATAATTTCATAGTATTCTGGGAAACTGACACATTCATATACAATTGCATAGTTTCAGAATGAAAATAACCCCACAAGGAAAATAATATCTTATAAACAAATTTCTCCTTATATGCAATTATATAATAGGTCAAAAAATAAAGATTTTGCAACTAACCTCAGAGAGTGTCATTCATCCTTGTGTGTAGAGCTTATGAGCTTTGATGGCTTATATAATGAGAATATCATAAAACCTTACAGATTGTTATCTCAAAAGAATAAATCAATATGATTCGTATAGATTAAAGGGATAACATAATTTTCAATTGCCCCAAGGATTGCTCAACAAAATTATCTTGATGATATTTTACAAGTGAAGATACTAGCAACAATGAGGCAACATAATTATATGATTTGGCATAAAATAATACACAATTTCATTATTCACTAAAGTATATGGTTTAATTGTGTTATGATCCAAAATTTATTTTGTGACTAAGACACATGATTAAAGAAAATACCCAGGACATATCTGTCACAAAATTAATAATAATAAACTATTTATGGGTCTACAATCAAAGAGTATAGTAGTGATAAAAATATAATGTATATTAGAATAATTAAAATAAATAAATAATTTTTTGCCAAATTGAATAAATTGAATATACATAAATGGCATAAAATAATATACAGTTTAATAATTTACTACATAAGTTTATATAAAAAAAAAAGAATGGACTTAACCCATATTATTACCCAAAAAAAAAATTAATTTTGTAACTAAAACTAATCATTACAAAGTTTATAAGGTATATATATTTGTCACAACAAAATAGGGAACTAGAAAACCTTGAACTCAAATATTGAGAGGAAAGTAGTGAAAATGCAATATAAAAAAAAATTTAAATTATGCGAAAATAATAATCATATTTGACACTTTAAGATTAATTACATAATCATAACACTTTTAATGAGAGAGTACAATACACAAAAGTGTCATTGACGCAAAAGGAATTTTCACAAAAAATATACAATGTACAAGACTTATATCACCAAAATTCTAATACCGATAGAATACTCGAAAAAATTATTAATATAAGTATAAAATAAAAGGTACATTGTATAATCACAAATTACATTAATAACAACACACCGATAGGGTATAATTATTATTAACGCAATACAAAAAATAATTAAGGATAAAACTTAGTTATTCAACAAACACGAAATTTGCATAATTGTACTCACGATAGGTGAGATTACAGTTATACAAGTTAAGAATAATTATGATTCAAAGAATATGATAATTCCATATCATGTATAAACATAAAATAAGCAATTTACATAAAGGCATAAAAATAATAATTCCATAGTAATGACACATTGACAGAGAGAGTATAATATAACAAAGTGTCAGTAATAGAGTAAGGAATAAATAAAAAAAAATTTTCAGGCCAAATAACTGAGAGTATAATATTTTAAAATACAAATTATCTCCGGATTTAACAATATAATATATTTAAGGGTGTCCAAAATTTTCCAAAAAATACCAAAATACCAGAAATAATAAATAGCAATTTTAAAATAATAAATAATAATTTTTCTGGGCCTGGAGGTGGGCCCACGCGCTGGGCCCCCGCGAGTGGGTGATGCTCAGAAGCAGAATGCTTCTTCCTCACCCGAATTGCAGGAAAACGGGTCGTCCGACCCGCGAAGGAGACATGGATGGATCTCGCTGTACAGACCTCAGTTTGCAGCTATTTTCGGGCATATTGGTCGCTGATATGCTACTAAGAGAAGTCCTATATCAATTTCATAAAACGTTGGCTGGTCTTGGAGGGTTTATGTTCGAAAATTTTGATTGAAAACAGACCAAAAACAACTCAGTGATCTCGAGATTGGTTCACCGAAAATGCACCAAAATTGAGTATGTTCAATAGTGAGGGTCAATTAGCAAAAGCCCCATGTTAATTTGGAAAAAAATTGAAGGATTTGGGAGCTATTTTGCTCGAATGTTTCGACCCAAAATGGAGAAAAAACGCACTTCGATCTCCCAAATTTTAGATTGCCAATCGCTACAGTTTTCCAGTATATGAGTTGCATAATGATGTCGGGCACAAAACCCTCAATAAATTTCAGACTTCATGGATGAAACAAGCAGATTTGGAGTTCGAAATTTCCATGTGAAAAAGAACATAAAAAGGTTTACTTTTTTTTTTTAATGAAATAATTGGGATTAAAATCCCTAATTTTATTCATCAAAACAAAATAGAATTTGACACTATGAATATCTTTTATACAACAGCCATATTATGAATCTAACCAAGCTCTGATACCAATTGATGAATTTATATATTAAATTCTAGATTTAAAGAATAATTGTGTAGATACGTAATATAGCATGTTCGTCATACAGTTATTAGGATTAGACTGTGAATCTTGTACCTGGCACCAAATAGGGATTCCTCTTTCTGATTTGATGTCAAGGGGAGTTGTGGGATGCGAAGAAGCGAGAGAATGTGAGAGATCAGAGTGTGAGACCGAACTGCTCTCTTTCCTGGAGCTATGATCAGTCTATCATAACTGCTTAATGGGGAGGCAGTATGTATAGACTCCAGATGAGAGCAGAGACTTCTCAACAGGCTTCTAAGTGAATGGCACAACCCATCATAGGCCGTAAATAAGGTTAAGCCCAATTCTATTTCATCATATTTATCAAGTGCTTTAATATCAGCAAATTACCATAATTAATATATATTAACAATAATTCCCAATAATTGATTAATGTCAATCCACATAATCGATTAATTAAAATAATTAATCTAACACATTGATTGTTATGGTGAGTATGTTGATACAATGAGTAATGTGAATTATGAGGGCATTTAGTCTCTATGACATGCATGCAAAGTACGAGTTCAAACGAGAATCAAGCAAACTTAGGAGTAGAAGTTCCAATGGTGGCACTCACAAAGAAATTTTCATTAAAGGCCTAAGAAACTCACAAAGGTAAAGCCAAGCGTTTCAAACGATTTTTCCAAAATTATCATGCCACACTCATTAATCAACAAGAGTTCCAAACAAAGGTCACAACTATGAAGTCCAAAATATAGCAATTAGCAAAGGCGCAACTCAACCACAATTATCAATTTCATATTGAAAGAAAACAATATGGGAGCATGCAATACAATGAACTTCCTAAGAAAGAGACAATCTCAAAAGTCATTCTCATTTATTCAACATTTTTATTTTTTTCTTCAATTTCACACTTTTTTTTTAAAACCACAAAAGACTCTTAACAGTAAACAACGCTACCACAACATCCATTTATTCAATTAAAAGCACAACGGTAAAGTTGAAGGAATTATATATATATATATATATATATATATGCACACACGCGCGCGCACACACTGAGATGAAGTGCGTAGACATGATTCATTGTAATATAGTGGTGCTATGAATTAAGATGGTGAAAGTCCTAATTTAAGAAAATGTCTGATATAATGAAGAGGTAAAACATGGTGAATTAGAAAATTTTGTGAACATAATAAATTATATTCAGAATAAAGAAAAAGTTTGTCATAACTTGTCAGAAAAAATCATTTTGGTTATATGTTTAATTATTTTGTATGTAAATGGACATGACGTGGTCATTTATGTGCTTGTGTGTTGATAAATGGATGAAGTGAGTTTTAATGGCGAATTAATTATATGATTTGGATTTAGTACATGATTGATATCATAGGATTATATGGTTAAAGTTACATGTGATTAGTTCTATCGAAGTATGGTATGACAATTTGGATATTAATTATCCCTGTTGGAACCACTATCAAATTTTTATGTGAGAATGATAAATCAATGATTTTGAAAAATAATTATAAATAAAAGTAGAAATATGTGTCGTACATGAATGATGTGATGTGACAGTTGTAACACCCCAGTTTTTGTTTGCATGTTATAAAGTGATGATAGGGATAATATATGGTTGTTATGCTTGTGTTAGATGTCTAGGGACGTGTTTGAGGTAGTTAGCCTTAGAAAAGAGCAAAATCAGCAAACATGATAGGTGAGCACGCCTGTGCTCCATGATGAGCACGCTTGTGCTTCAGGCTTGCACGATCGTGCTCCACGAGCAGCAGAGACGCGATTGGGCTTTTGTTTCAGCCCACTTTTCCCTAATCCTTTTATATACCTAAACCTTCGACCTAAACCAGTTACTAAAAACGCTTTAGACTCAGCGTTGCCTCATTTTCTCTCCAACAAGGATTCCTTAACCCTTGACAAGGATTCTTGAAGGAGATCGCCCTTTGTTCATCGCCCTTTGATGTTCTTCGCTTGAGTGACATTGCTGCTATCGCGCTTGCTCTTCTTGGTTGGTTCTCACCTCTGTTCCTGATCTTTTAAGGCTGTGATCGTGAGGTCGAGGGTTCGTGACATTGAGTGTTCGTGAGACGAGACCTAGTGGACCTTCATTCTTCCTTTTCTCTTTGAGATCATCATACCAGGTATGGGAGGGAGAAATCAATATGAATATATAGGTTTTTGGGTAGCATAAGATAAAAGGTTAACCTATGACCCTATAAGTATGTTGGTATATGATATGCCTGATGTTTGAATCCTGATTGAATGTCCTCGTAAGTACATGAGTAATTATATGTGCCTATCTTGCTATATAACATGAGATAATGAATGATTGTTTTCGACTAAATGTGATAATATATTTTGATGAACCATGACATGTTGTGATAAGACATATTGATGATAATATAGTATACGCTATGATGATGATGTGTTGTTATTAGCTATGTCAAGTTTAAAACATAGGGTTGTTGATAGGTTAACCCTAAACTATACGAACATAGTTTGAGGTTAATTAGAACTCATAAAACATTCACAAAACGTAAGGATAGACATAAGAGGTGAGATTGATAGCCCATTAGGTTAGCCAATAGACAATTAGGCTTGATTTTGAGTGGTTAGACTTTAATTCATAAGTTTTCCAGAACTGAGATCATTGTCACAACGCTCGTGCTCCATCATGCACGCCTGAGCACCTAGAGAACATCCCGAAGCATGACCATGCTCATGTTTAATGAACGAGCACGATCATACTCAGAACATGCATGTCTGTGCTTCATTTTCGACGTCAGCCCATGTTTAAGCAAGAACATCGATGCTCACAGTAAGTACGCCCGCTCTCAGGCCGTGTACGACCGTGCACCTGGGCGAATCAAAGAGCACTTCTCAGATTTGGTTAAAGAAAATTAAATAACCTTATGGGATAAATATATGATAATTAGGATTACGAAATGTGACCTTGAGGATAGTGAATGAACTAAGATAATAACTTAAATAAAGACTTTGAGGTTTAGATATTAAAGATTAAATCTAACACTTAATAAAGAAGTTAATATTAATAGTAACAATGTGTTATTATTAATGATGTTGATGAAGACAATAACAATGGGTTATCGTCAGATGTTGTTTATGACCATCGTGGATGGTCAAGGTTAATAATCATTGTTAATGATTATGATGGAGGATGGTTGGACATATGTTTGTATGTTGTTAAAACATTTCACGCATCATTGCATAGAAGTTGATAGTTGGGAGGAAAGCAAATGATGAATCGCGATGGTGGAGGACACGATGGGTGTTATCCCGATCTTGAGGGTAGTGTCGGGTGTGGAAGTTCCTTTATGGAATGGGGTAGCTACCTATGGCCGGAACGACCACTCAACCAGCCTGAGTACCCTTACTAGTCATAATATGTTATCAAGATTAGTGAGAGTATCCACGGAGATCATCTGGTATGGTGATTTGTCCATGTTGGCTAAACGGATATGTACTCCTAGTCGTCTTTCCTGAGTTAGAGTTGAAGGATCCACATGTGTATGGAGTAGTGATGTTGCATCGCATTGCACGCATTCTTTAACATGATATGATTTGTTTTGTATGATTGCGTGTTGTTGGATCATCTTATTAACTATTCTGTTACCGTTTATATTCATATATAGATTTCTTACCCCTTGTCTTTGTTGTTCTATGCATGTAGTTTGTTTATGCAGAGAAGGGTAAGCCAGCTGTTGACGAGTGATCCCGAGGAGATCGCTTACTCCTAGTTAGATTGTTAGTTTTTGTTTTCAGTTGTTATCCGATGTATTATCGGTATTTTTGTATACCAGCTTTGAGATGTGACATCGGGTTTCAGGTTTAGTTTTATTTCCGCAAGTGTGTTCTTTTGTTCTAAAGATTTTAATTAACTCTAGTTTTTATGGATTACCGTTGTTTAATGCGATACTTGCTACCTTTTATGTTAAGTTTTATTTAACTTGTATGATTTATTTCATATGCGGGGTAGTGGGTGTCACATTTAGTGGTATCAGAGCTGGTCTGTCCTACAGGCCGGGGTATGAGTCTGTTGTGTTCTCTTCTATGTACTCTTATTTGATTGTCTATGACGATGTATAGATTATTAAGTACCTAGTTTTTGTTTTGCTTGACTTCTTGTGTTAAGCAGTTTGCTGGGATGATGCGGGAAGTTATGGTAGGTAGGAACGATCGTGCGATTGCTGATGCCTTAGAAGCGTTGGCTAATGCCATAGGGCAGAATCAAAATCACAATGGAGGTGGACCTACTGAATTTCAGATTTTGGATAAGTTCCAGAGGAATAATCCGCTATCCTTCTAAGGATGTTACAACCCTGAAGGTGCTCAGATATGGATCTGGGAGCTCGAGAAGATCTTTCGGGCCATGGCATGCCTCGATGCTCAGAAGGTTACCTTTGCTACCTTCATGCTAGTGGAAGAAGTTGACCATTGATGGGAGAATTGCCACCAACGTTTGGAAGCTGAAGGCGCAGCTGTTACTTGGGATGCCTTCAAGGAGAGCTTCTTGGGAAAGTATTTCCCTGCAGACATACGTGACAAGAAGAAGATGGAGTTTTTGGCTTTGACTCAAGGAAGCATGTCCGTTGGGGAGTATGCCGCTAACTTTGAGGAGCTGCCATGTTACTATCCACTCTATCAGTATTGTAATGATGATCGCTCCAAGTGTGTGAAGTTCGAGAATGGTTTGCGCCCAGAGATCAAGCAAGCCATCAGCTATCAGGATATATGTGTTTTCCTTACCTTAGTGAACAAGTGCAGAATCTTCGAGGTTGATTACAAGTCCAGAGTTGCTTAGTTCAAGAGTTCTGGTCCTCAAGGTAACAAGAGAATGACCCGGCAGGATAAAGAAAAGCAACACTTGGCACCAATTGGTTGTGAGTTCAAATATGTTGACAAGAAACCGCAGTATATGTCAGGACCAGCTAGTGGTGGGGGATTTGCCGCTTCTAGACCAATCAAGTGTGGCAAGTGTGGTAAAGATCACTTCACTCGTGACTGCAAGGAGACTGACATCATCTGCTTCAAGTGTGGGAAGCTTGGTCATATCAGCTGCGATTGCGATGGAGCAAAGACAGAGCCGCAGAGTGCCAGCAAGTCTCAGAGTTCTCAAGCCAATCGACTGAGGACAAGTGGAAGAGTCTTCACTCTCAGTGGAGCTGAAGCCTCATAATTTGAAGACCTGATTCAAGATAAGTGCCTCATTAAAGGGACTCCTTTAATAATGTTGTTTGATTCAGGTGTGTCGCATTCCTTTATATCACATGATTGTGTTGAGTACCTTAGATTACCTGTTGCCCATCTTGAGTATGATCTAGTTGTTGCTACCCTTACAAATAAGCCTGTTGTTACCTCACATGTTTGTAAAGGTTGTTCTATTATCATTAATGATAGGAGTTTCATAGTTGATCTTATATGCTTACCTCTAAAACAGTTAGACGTTATTCTTGGTATGGACTGATTATCTGCCAATCATGTCCTTTTGAATTGTTTTGATAAAACTGCTGTCAATCCTAAGGATCTGAGTTTCCTGACTGCCAACCAAGTCAAGCCTTATATTAGAGAAGAGGCCTAAGTATACATGATATTATCTTCCTGGAAGTAGAGAGAAGAACTAAGGTTAAGGATGTGCCAGTTGTGAGAAAGTTCCCTGAGGTTTTTCCCGATGATGTTTATAGTCTGACGCCCGATAGTAAGGTTAAGTTTAACATAGACTTAGTGCCAGGTACATGACCTATATTTATAGCACCTTATAGGATGTCTCCTCTAGAGCTAACTGAGTTGAAGAAACAGTTAGAAGAATTGCTTCAGAAGCTGTTTGTTTGTTAGGCCTAGTGTGTCTCCGTGGGAAGCGCTAATGTTGTTTGTGAAGAATAAGGATGGTAGCATGAGGTTGTGTGTCGATTATTGATAGTACAACAAAGTGACTAAGGATATCCTAGTATACTCTAAGACTAAAGAGGAACATGAGCAACACTTGAGGATAGTTTTGCAAACCCTTAAGGAAAATCAGTTGTATGCTAAGTCATCTAAGTGTGAGTTCTGGCTAGAAGAGGTGAGTTTCTTAGGACACATCATCTCTAAAGGAGGGATAGTCGTAGACCTAGCTAAGGTAGAAACCATGCTCCGTTGGGAAGCACCTAAGTCAGTGACCAAAATTAGAAGTTTCTTGGGTTTAGCTGGATAGTACAAGAGGTTTATAGAAGGGTTCTCTAAGCTAGCTTTACCTTTGACCCGCCTTACTAAGAAAGGTCAAATCTTTGTTTGGGACTCTAAGTGTGAGGAAAATTTCCAGAAGTTGAAAGATAGGTTGACATCTGCACCTGTGTTAGTTTTACCCAACCCTAGTGAACCTTTTGTGGTGCATTGTGATGCTTCAAATCAAGGTTTAGGCCGTGTGTTGATGCAAAATGGTCAGGTAGTAGCTTATGCTTCTAGGAAGTTGAAGATCCATGAGAAGAATTACCCCACCCATGACTTGGAGTTAAGACTCGTAGGGTTTGCCTTGAAGATTTGGTGGCATTATCTTTATGGAGCTAGATTTGAGGATTTTAGTGATCATAAAAGTTTGAAATATCTGTTTGATCACAAGAAACTAAATATGAGGTAGCGTAGGTGGATGGAATTTTTTAAGGATTATGACTTTGAGTTGAGTTAACACCCAGGTAAAGCCAATGTCTTGGCTGATGATTTGAGTAGGAAAACCTTACATGTTTCAGCTTTGATGGTTAAAGAGATGGATTTGATTGAGGAGTCTAGAGACTTGAGTTTAACTTGGGAAGTTACCCTTAAGAGTATTAGGCTTGGAACACTGAAGATCACTAGTAGTTTAATGGATCAAATTAGAGAAGGTCAGAAAATAGATTTATACCTTTTAGACTAGAAGGAGATGCTTGCTTAGGGTAGAAACCTTAGTTTTAAGGAAGAAACAGATGGAGTTATGAGATTCTAAGATAAAGTTTGTGTACCTGATGTTCCAGAGCTTAGGAATTTGATCCTTGAGGAAGGCCATAGGAGTGATTTGAGTGTTCACCCAAGAGCCACGAAGATGTATCAGGATCTGAAGCATATGTTTTTGTGGCCCAGGATGAAGAAAGATGTGGCTGAGTTTGTTTATGCTTGCTTAGTGTGTAAGAAGGCTAAGATAGAACACCAGAAACCTTCAGACAAGATGCAGCCTTTGAGTATTCCTGAATGGAAGTGACATAGTATCTTTATGGATTTTGTGTCTGGACTACCTAGAACTCCAAGTGGTCGTGATGCCAGATAGGTTGTTGTGGGCAGGTTGACTAACTCTGCCCATTTCATTCCTATGAACATGGAATATCCATTAGAGAAGTTGACTAGTTTGTATATCAAAGAGATAGTTAGACTACATGGTGTACCCTCTAGCGTGGTGTCAGATAGAGATCCTAGATTTACCTCTAGATTCTGGAATAGTTGGCATGAGGCTTTAGGAACTAAGCTTAGATTGAGTTCAGCTTGTCATCCACAGACTGATGGTCAGTCAGAGATAACCATCTAATCCTTAGAGGATCTGTTGAGAGCTTGTGTATTAGAGCAGACTGGTAGTTGGAATAAGTTCTTACCCCTTATAGAGTTCACTTACAATAAGAGTTTCCATTCTAGTATTGGGATGACACCTATGAAGCTTTGCATGAGAGGAGATGCATGTAGGACACCTTTGTGCTGGAATGAGCCTGGAGAGAATGTTGTGTTAGGACCTGAGATAGTGCAAGAGACCACGAAAAAAGTAAGAATGATACAAGATAAGATGAGGGTGGCACAAAGAAGACAAAAGAGTTACCATGATAAGAGAAGAAAAGCTCTCGAATTCCACGAAAGGGATCATGTGTTCTTGCGAGTTACTCCAACGATTGGGGTTGGTATAGTAATGAAAGCGAGAAAACTTACTCTGAGATTCATTGGTCCTTACCAAATTCTAAAAAAATCGATGAAGTTGGCTACCAAACAGCATTACCACTCTTTTTGTCAAACCTTCATAATGTAGTCCATGTGTCTCAACTTCCTAAATACTGTTGGTGTAAGCTCTAGTGGCCAATATATATTTGGATTTATTTATTGTATCATAACTTTATTTTATATTTTATATATATGAGGCATTTATTTATTATGTTGTATTTGATGATCATATTTATAGCATAATAAAGTCCTTAGAATAGGCAGTTCATTTAATAGAACGTCAAGTATGACTTGAACGTCAAGTATGACTTGACCGTGAGATGATATTAAATTATAGAATACTATTCTTAAATATCTATAGTCAAGTATTATTATTAATAAGGACAATAATAATACATTGAGACTATTATGTGAGTGTACTGATGACCACAGATATAAGATATCAAGTCTTCACATAGGTATAAACATTAGTGGAATATTTATACTGGAGTGACACACTATGAGAACGTTGCATGTTAGTTATGTAAGTGTCATAAGCGATTCTCATGGTGACCATAGTGAAGTAGTCCATCGACTTGAAGTCACTACGATTCCTAACATATGTAGTTGTAGACTTTGATACTATTAAACGTTGTCTGTAACAAAACAACAATAAAGATAGTTATTGGGCTTGAAATGAAACATGTTGAGGAATGTGAGTGATGTAGATAGGATTCGTTCCTCCTACATAACAGGAGTAATGTCTATAGGCCTCTTGATGGTATGCGACGTAGAAATGCATGACCATGCTAAGGTGGGATAATATGAGATATTGGGCCCACATGATCGTACTTCAATTACTAGATTAAGAAATAAATAATTGGACTTAACAAAGATGACATATTTATGTCTTGTGTTCAATTAAGACATTGAGGCGAAAGGACGTTGACTTCACATTATATATAGTTACAATATGGTTTTTATTGTATCACCAATATTCTAATTAATGTGATAGCAATGATGTATTGCTATATGCTGCTCATTTTTTATAATATTATTTAATTATTAATATGATTAATAATAATTAATATTATTGCCAATTAATTGAGAACCTATAGGGTCATACTCATAGAGTAAATGTTCAGAGAATTAATTTAATTGATTAATTAAATCATAATAATTAAATGGTATTAATTTAATTGATTAATTAAATATGATTTAATTAATAAATTAAATGGGATCAGTTTAATTGATTTATTAAATATGATTTAATTAATAATTAAACATTGGGCCTGTAGCGTACAATAACCCAATTGGATTAGTTTAAGTGAGTGACAACTATTAGTAAGTTGTGCACGTCACTTAAGTGACACACAACACAGAGCACTCATAACGGTCGCCGTTCACCGCTGACAGTCGCGCCTCTTTTCTCTCTCTGTGTGCCGTGCCTCTCCCAATCCCGATAGCTAGCACTACACTATCTCTGACGTTGGTTTGCTCGCGTGGATTGAGTAGAGGTATTGCTACCTTGCAATTCTGGTGATAGAAGAACCTATCCCTTTGTAATGATAACTGCAGTGTTCCTCGGATCTGCTGCACTGTAGCTATGTAGATCAAGTTGTCATTCACACCGTAGTATTGTTCGTGATTTACTAGTTCTGCTGACGTGCATATAGTGTTTGTGGTAAAGCTATGCTTCAAGAGGTAAACACAATATCCTTGTTATTCATGTGCAATACGTGGCCCTTAGTTAAGGGGTTTTTTTCACTCAAGAGGTTTTTGAAAATTGTTTTTAAAAATTATCCCTCTTGAAACCCCAACAATGGTATCAAAGAGTTGGTCGTAGTTTGTCATGTATCCTAGGATTGTTCGCCATTGTATGATAACATGTTTATTGCTTTTAAATGTGATTTGTATGTTTAAAAGCATGCTTGTATGATTTGTATGTAATATAAATCTCTTTGAACATGTTTTGTGTAACACCCCGATTTTCACTGTCTTTATAAATTAGTAAGTTGTATAATTAATTTTGTATTTTATTCGAGGTTTTAGAAACTGAAATAAAATAAACTGAGACCATATTCAAGCTCAACGCTATCGTAGGAAGCTACGATTAAATTTTGGGCTAAAAAGTCAGACGGAGCTCGATTTGCGTTTTTCACTGACAGTAGTATCTTACTACTATAAAGACCTAATTTTGACTCGTGGACGAGGCAGTTAGGCTTAGAATTCCATTCTCTAAAATTTTGCTAAAATTGGTTCTTGACCTTAAAAAGTGAAAATAATATAAACTATTCAGGCGAAAAAACTCGAATCGGGAGGCGAATGGAGCCGTAAATGTATTTATCGGGACCCGCTAACGGATAAACTCAGTGTCACATCAAGTCAAATCACATTGGGAAGCGTGCCGAAGTCATGATGGTTTTAGAAAATATCTGGTCGCTAAATGACCAAAATGCCCCCACCTTTTTCTTAATGACATTTTTGTTCTAAGGTGAAAAGACCATTTTGCCCTTAAGTGGACAAATCTTGGACTTTTAAGCCCTTCCTCCCCGACGAAATAGACCAGCCAAGGCAGCCCATCCACCATTGTTTTCTCCTAACACAATTTTCTTCTCAACTTTCTCTCCATTATCAAGCTTGATCCTTAACCAATTTTGGTGATTCAAGTGAGGGTTCTTGCTCATTTTCATCACTCCAAGAGGTAAGATCACTTCTTTAATCCTTAAACCTCATGAATCTTCTCTTAATTCATGTTTGAAAACCATGATTCAAGTAGATTTCAAGTTCTAGGTTCAAACTTCAAAAATCTCTAGAAAATTGTAGAAAAATCCTTTTAATGTCAAACCAATTTCTATGAGCTAGTTGCATCATCCTCTTCCATAATCCAAGAGCTTGTAACCAAAGGAGCTCTCTAAACCATATGGGTATAGATGGCCGAATCCTCCTCTTTTTGAATCAATGGAGTTTTGTTCCAATTTGTGTCTAAGAACTAGTGATTAGGTTCTATCACACTTAGAAGGCCTTGAATCCAAAAGTATGTGATCAAAAAACTTCCCTAGCCTATTTAATCATAAGATGGACAAACCAATCATTTGGGGAAACACATGAGATTTTGATTCAAGTTTCAAAATTGAGACTTGATTTGGTGTTAAGGTTACCTAGGGATCCTTCCTCCAAGAGATAGGAATTTTTAGACATCCCTAGCTATTTTTGGGACCTTATGGCCGAACCTAGCTTCTAAGGGATTAGGGGAAATTATGTTGTTAAATGTTGATGATTGGATTGGTTGTGTGTTTATAGTTGTTGTCGGGTATTCGGACGAGAAATCGGGAGAATTAGCAGACCGATCAGACGACTTTTCCTTCGGTGGATAACTTCAAGAGGTAAGGGGAGGTTAACTCTAATAAGTTTGATAGCCTCATGGGATTTTGTTGGATGATTGTAGCTATGATGTGATATTGATGATTTTCCTGGTTGATGCATTATGTGATTGATGCTTGAAGATATGTTATGAGTGGTGTATGTACTTGATTTATTTTATGAAGTATATACTTGGATATTTGAATATGAATTGTGGCATTGATACCTTGGATGAGATATACTTGTGATGTTGAATTGAGATTTGATATATATTATGTATATATATTTATATCCTGGATTGGTTAAGGGCATAGCATTGGCTATAGCTCAATAATGAAGATTAAGCTACCTAAAAGTCTTAGTCAATGATTTGGAAATGTTTTGGTTTGAAATATGAGAAGCTTTTAAGTTAAATGGCATAATGGCCAATTTTGCTAAAAACCCACTAAGCTAAGAACTCAAGAGGAATTTCAAACAAGACTTAAGAAATTGAGAATTAGTGAGGAAAATAGTGAAAAGTTACTTTATCATTATTTTCTAAACATGTTGTACAAAGAAAGAAAACCTTGAAAAATATTTAGTTTGTCAAAGAAAGAATTTTCTGAAAGTATTTGACTTTCCAAAACGAAAAAGTTTCTTCATGAAAGTTTGCTCCGATAACAATCTTTAGAAAAATGTTTTAAAACGATGGAACCTCTAGAAAAGGCATTTAAAGCCAAAATCCTTTGAAAATGAATCTTTAGGACTTGCGCCTTTGAGAATGGTTTGTAAAGAGAAGTTTTTGTGGACAACAAGTTTTAGAGCGAAAACAAGTTTTTGTTTATACCAAAGAGATTCTGAGTTTTGTTTTCAAGATTTGAACTACGAAAATGAAATTTGACAAAACTGGCGATTACCCCTTCACGCATGTGAAGCACATGAACCTAGTGACTGAGACATCGGGCTAGTGTTCTGTGAATTGAGCACTCAGACTACGTGTCCTGTGTTTTGAAAAAGAACGGACTTAGAGTCCTATATACGAGTCTAGTGTCCGCGACGTCGGCCTATTACTTCGTGGATTGAGCACTCAGACTACGTGTCCTGTGTTTTGAAAAGAACGGACTTAGTGTCCTATATGTGAATCTAGCGTCCGCGACATCGGCCTAGTACTTCGTGGATTGAGCACTCAAACTACGTGTCCTGTGTTTTGAAAAAAATGGACTTAATGTCCCATATGCGAGTAGCGTCCGCGACGTCGTGTAACACCCCACTTTAGGGTCACGATTATTTAACACAAGACGAAAAAATTGTGGAAATATATATTAAAATATGAAGAGCTTACCGAAAATATGGGTTTTTTTTTCTCTACTCAAGTTTTGAAAACAGATAAGTGTATATGTATTCATAAGAACAAATATGTGTAATCATGAACAACATCGAATGGACAAAAGCTTTCCATAATACATATATATCAAACTCCCAGTTTCCAACATCTGACTACAAAGGAAAGTGACCAACATAAAGACAACTCAACTTACACTACTTGGAGACGCAGCTCCACAACATAAAGGGGAAGGGGTACAACATAAAAGTACAGATGCTAGGAAAAACACTAGAGTATGGCCAAAAACTGACACTGTACTACTCATCAGAGTAGTACTCCTTTGGGTCCTTCTCCATGGCCTCCTCGTCCTTATCCTCTAAGGCCTGCATGTCATATCCACTCATGATCCGTTCCGCATACCGGAGCATCTTCTCATCAGTCCTCGTCCACCACGTGTCCTGACCCGCGCTGGAAGGAGCTACCTCAGGTACGACCTCCGGTACATACACTGGTACCTCATCCTCCTCCTCCATCTCCTCATCGTCAGACGAGAGGATAATGAGTGGAGTGGAGAAGAATACCCTGGAGTGAGCCGGTGTGCTCTTAAGAGCAGTCATCCTCCAATTCGCCCACTGGCGAGGAATCAGAGGGTGTCGCTTGGAAGGCACATAGGTAGTTCCCAGGGGTGGGACTATGGGAACGGACGGTCCGGCAGCAAGCACAGGCAAAGCAGAAGTAGACGGTGCAGTGGGTGGGGGTGGCATGGAAGAAGGGTCAACATATACGTCCCGGGGCTCCTCCTGATGAGCTGCGAGCTGGGCACTAGGCAGGTGTGGACAGTCAGCAGGTGGTGGTGGTGGTTGAGAAATCCCCATGCTACCTCCGCCACTGACACGTAAAGTGCAGGCTCTCTCTGACAGGCTCGTCATGTGGAAGGGTGACTCCCTCCTACTCATGAGGCTGACAGCTCCGGTATAAGTACGACGTCCATCCAGGTGGATCATCCAGGTGTCCTCTCCATCGTGGAGTGTCAAGTCCAACGTCAAGTGAGATGATGGGTCGCTCGCCATGACTACTCCCCAAAGCAAGATGAAAAGCCAGGCGAACAGCGTAATAACAAGGAATGAGGTGAGATTCCGCATATCGCACAACCAGAACAGCAGTGATAAAAGTCACGCACACACGCACCCAATCGGCATATAGCGCATGGGCTTTCACAGCATAACGATTAATTACATGGCATCATAGTTAATATATCAATCAACAATAATATGGGTCAAATGTCAACTCAAGTATGCAATGACACCAATGTAACATGACTCAGACCCCTACTCCATGGAGCTAAACATAACAAGAGTGAGTGATTGAGAGAACAATGTCTGCGTTATCTCAGCCCACAGTGCCACATCCAATGATTGCAATCATCATAACGGCTCACGCCAGACGTTCTTTACCCAAATCGTGATCTGTCCGGTGTCCCGTCAGGACGTCAGCGTTTTTCGACAAGTCACCCACGACATAGAGGGGCTACTCTCTGGCCACATATGGTCTCCCCAACCCCACCGTCCTCAAGATCTCCACGATCATCACCTCCAACAATCTCACCCGCACAAAGGTGTAAGCTCAACTCTCAGGCACAACGTCCAACTCATGTACAGATGCGTATGTATGTCAAGAAAATGCCACAACACAGCATGTACTACTCCATCACTGTAGTACCACGTTTATCTCTTGATAAACCATAGGGCACCCCTACGGGACCCACTTTCACAAGACTTGCCATCAGTCGCCCATTCTTGGTTCCGTTTCTTGCAATCAAATACCACCTCGTCGTTCGTAACACGATGTTCATGACTTATGATGTATTAGTCCATACTTAAATGTATTATGGAGGGTAGGATTAACAAGGATCCCCTTCATCAATCTTTTCACTTGTCTATCAAAGGAACATTACTTATGCTTTATAAGTAACTCTTAGTGATTAAACATTATGGATTCCTTAGATGATCTAAATCATCAAGGGTGTGGAACATGATTTTGTCATGACCTCTAGATATTAGTATATGTTCTTTTACTAAAATCTTTATGAGTCCATTATGGAGCTCATATAGATTCTCTTAGGAGATAACACGTGTTTATACTATTATAGTAAAAAGCTTCAAAGTACTATCCTTATAGCAAAGTAGTTGATGGAATCTCCTTTATTAAGTATAGTTGGAAAAACTCTATAATTGCCCGTAAGGAGTCTTACTTAGTGTAAAACTCTTTTGAATTAGTTTCCTAGTTCTATTACTTAGTGTAAAAGAAATATACCTCTTATTTGAAATAACCATTTTGTTTTCAAATGAACTATAACTTATATAATATTGAAAAGTTCAAAAGATTGTAGTAGTATACAACTCTTATTTTTAAAGAAAAGCTTTGTAAGAATTCTATCTTCTCAAAGAAGACTTACTAACCAAAAATCCTTGAAAACCATCTTGAAAATCTTTTCTTCAAAAACAACTTAGTAAAATAAATGGTTGATCAACATCAACCATCATATTCTTAAAATAGTTCCTACATGAAATCAAAACACTCATTTCACAACACATGGTACCCAAAACTTGGTTTCTTTGGAAACCTTTTTAATTTATATACCTCTTATACTTTAGTATGAATATATAAAACCCCTTAGCATCAACATTTTAAGATCCTAACCCTACTATCTATGTCAAGGCTGAATGCCCTATAGAAGTAGGATAGGTTTTCTTTGTTTTATAAACATTGTTAGAACCATATTAAGTTCATTATACCATCACTTAAACATAGAAGTTTTGGCTTCCCTCCTCAACACCATAAGGCCGAACCTCACTCATCCATGACCAACCAAAAGAAGATCATTCAACAACATCCAAAGTAGCTAGAAAAATCATATTAACATACAAGCATGTTATCAAGGCAACTTAGAACATTAACAAGTTCAACATCCAAAAATCCTATCCTTAGGTCTTTGGACCTAAGAATATTTTTTCACCATGCCAAAATGATTTTCTCCTAGCATATACAAACACCATCATCATATCAACACAACAACATAACATAATATGACAACAAAGTAAAGAACTTTATAAGGAAACCCTAGATCTAGGGTTTTCCTTCAACAACACTAGGAGGCCTTTATCACCACCATTTAAGGTGTGATATGGTTCACTCCACCATTATCTCTTGGAAGCTCCTTAGAAGAAAATGAAGAGAAACTTGGTCACCAACAACAAGCCCAAAACCGTGACCTATAGATAAAAGAATAAGACCATGAACTTTGGATTTTCAACATTATAAACATGGTAGCACAAGGATGCTCTCAAGAGTATTAAAGCAAAGAAACTAAGTTAGAAACTTACTCTTGAGTAAGGGTTGAAAAGCAAGTTCAAGAAGCTTGAACCTTCTTAAATGATTCTTGAATAACTTTGAGTAAACAACCTTAAATGAAGAAATTCCAAAGATGAAAGTTGTTTAGATGAATGAGATGAACAAGAATATGAAGTTAAAATGATGAAATAAGGTGGGTCAAGTCACCTACCAAGGCTGGCCGAATGCTAGAGGAGAGGTGAGAGAAGAGAGAACTTGAACTTTGGTGTTTGAGTGAGAAATGAATGGAATAATAACTTGGGTGTTTTAATCACCATATGGCCGAATTCCCCTCTCCTTGTGGACTCCAAAACTTCATGCAATCTTGGTCATAAAGAATGGAGGGCCAAGATGTAAGTAGGTAGGTGTGTTGTTGCTTATGGAGGGCTTAAGGACAAGATTAACCAAAAATGGCTAAGATACTTTTCCCATTAATGGTTAGTGTCATAAACTTTCTTGGATATGATAAGAGGAAGATCTTGGCTCTTCCCCAAGCATCATGGCTGAATGGCCCTAACCAATGTAACTAGAATAGTTACATTTTCCATTTAGTTAGGAATAGGGTGATTAGGGTTTTTACCAAAAATGGATAATTGGTTTTTACTACTTTTGGTAAATTTTTGGATTTTAAGAAAGCTAATTCTCTTCATTAGGAGTAATCAACAAGGTAATGGAAAATGTAATTCAACATTACATTCCACTCAATTCCCCGTTTCCCGGCCTTCGGCACGTAAAACGAGAAATTACCCGATACCGATCAAAACAGAACTTTTATCGGTTTTCGTTTCATAACGACAAAAGAAAACTTCATCATCACATAACCATGGACATAAACCATCATATAAACATACACATATATATAAATGAAGTCATATCAAACATAAGGTAGCAATCACAATGTAATGGTGATTACAACCGATTACAAGAAAACGGGGGTGTTACACGTCGGCCTAGTACTTCATGAAATTAAGAACTTGGACTATGTAGCGTGGATTTTGAATGAACGGGCTATATGTCCTTTAAAATGAGTCATGAGCTATGTGCCTTGAAAGAAGAAGAAAGAATTGAACGAAAAAGAAAACAGAAAACTTTCTGCATATATACATGAGTCGGTCGACGTGCCATTTGAACCGAGCTACAATCCAGGTGGTTGAGAATATGAGCCAATTAAGACCACTAGGTCTATAGAGGTATCCTATGTTCGAAACTCCACAAGTGGCCGGAGGCATCGCGACCCCGTGCCGTGGTAAATCGGCTGCCCAACAAGGATGAACTCAATCAGAGACTGGACTATTCATGATATGGTTGGACGTGGAATAGTTGGAGTTCGAACCTAAATTGAGAGGCCTACTCATGAGAACAATTGTGTTATGGGAGTATTTGCGGCCTATCGCTCGATGAAAGGAAGTTAGGAATCTCCGGAGAACATGAATTAGACAGTTGATATTGAAGTCTTGTGCATTATTATAACTTATGATGATGTTTGAGATATTATGTCATATGAATATCTGTTAATACCACTGTATATATATATATATATATATATATATATATGTGTGTGTGTGTGTGTGTGTGTGTGTGTGTGTGTGTGTGTGTGTGTGTGTGTGTGTATTATTGTATGTTACTTTACTTGTGTGGCTATTACGATAGACTTGTGAACGAGTATCTCACCCTTGCCTGTACATGTTAGACACCCTGTTGTGTTTTTAGATACATGTACAGATATTTTTCCAACGATCCTCTGGGTCACTGCGGGACCCTGTAGCTGAGTTCCTTGGTGCCGATGACGAAGATGGGTGGACTGTTGATGACGAGGCCCAGTCTCATTGGGGCGATGCATGCTAGGTAGTATGCTTTATTGTTCTTAGAGTTTTATTAGACCAGCTCTTAGGACTTTTGACGTTTAAGTCAGGTCTCTTGACCGTGACTCAATATGATATGTATAAAGAGATTGAAGTGATGTATGCCTTACGGCGAAGTTGAATGAGTTTTATAGATGATGAGTTTGAATTTGTTTTTCAGTTGTTATTAAAATTTTCAATTGGTATCAGATTTCCGCAACTAGTCTAATGAGTATTTTCGAAAAAGTTATAATTAACCGAAAAAGAAAATTTGGGGTACGAACTGTAACACCGAGAGGGGGTGTTACATTTTGTGTGCTTGGTTGTGCTCCTGACATAAACAAGGATTCGCTTCTGGAATCCTGTTGCGGCGCAGAGCACGGACGTGCTCCCTGTAGCACGGCCGTGGACGTTTGAATATGCGTTAGTGAACGCGAAGCACGGCTGTGCGTCGTTTCGCAAGACCGTGTCACTTTCAAACAACGTCAATGAATTTTGAGCACGACCGTGCACATGTTGAACAGCGTCAACGATTTTTCAGCATGGCCGTGCGCCATTTGGCACGACCGTGCTGACAGACAAAATGTGATTTTGTCCCTTTTTACATATTTATAAATTGTTTATTAAATGTGCGATATATGGTTATGGCCCTAGTTTTGGTGTTCAATTTTATTTGGTAAATACGATCTATGTGTCGTGATTTATTGTATTTATTTTATAAATACGGTCTGTGTGTCATGACATTTACTTTATTTATTTTATTTTAAATTTTGTAAATTGCTCGGGATGACATGGAGGCAACACCGGTTCATGACGCCAGTGGGAGAAACTTTGGAAGTTTGCTCGAGGGTCAAAGATTGTAATAATTAGTTTTGATTATTGCACATTAGGAGGGCATAATCATAATACCTTTTATATGTCTTGGATGTTTATGTATGTGATGCATGAAATATATGAGATGTATGATTTAAATTTTGATTTAAATTGTATGATAGCATGAATGTCATTGTATGCTTAATATGTTTTGAATGTATGCAAGCTAATATGCCATGTATGCTATGAGAGACATTTATATGATAAACAAGCCGGTGAGATCATTTAATTATTAAATTCCCTCAATAAATTAAGTTATTAAATGCCTCTTGATGCGTGACACTCGTCAAGGCCAGAATCATTTAAGTGTGGGTCATGCTACAGCTGAGCACCTTAATATATTCTTGGTGAGACGCGAAAGGTGAAATAACCTACTGTCAACCATTGGATTGAACTTAACTAAGCATATTCAATAGGATTGAAATGGCTTAGAGGCATGGGGTTGGGCATTAATCCATATGATGGATTAGAATAAGGAGTTATTCACCCAACTGACCCAAGAATTACATTGAATATAATTGGAAGGAGTTTCCTACCTAAATAGCTGAGTTATGGGCGATCAGCCACAGTTGACTCAGAACGAGGTGAAATATGGATCTTGATCCCACTAGAAAATCTTTCAGCGGGATTTTTCGAGTCAATGATGAGGGTCATTGATTTGAGTAAAATAGTTGGAGCGTATTTAATAAAGACCTATTAAATATGTTTTTAAAATCCTGATACTTATACTTTGCATATTTATTTTATGTAGATATCCAAACACAACTAATAATATGTCACTGTGATTTGTCCTTGACAAGGACAAGTTATCTAGAAGTAATTTTCTGGATTGGTACCGAAACCCGAAGATTGTCCTTAGGTAACAAAAAAGGTTGTATGTTCTTGAGGAAGCTGCTCCTGAACTACCCGAGGATGCTTCTAGGGTTGACAGAGATACTTATAAGAAGTATCAAGATGATGCCCTGGATATTAGCTACCTCATGCTTGCCACCATAAGCTCTGAGCTTCAGAAGCAACATGAGAACATGAAGGCGTTCGATATGATCGGACATCTCAAAATGCTCTACCAAAAGCAGGTGAGGCATGAGCGCTATGAAGTTTCTAGAGCCCTATTTAATTGTACACTGGCAGAAGGAAGCCCAGTTGGACCTCATGTACTCCTTATGATGGGGTACATTGAGAGCCTTGAAAGAGTGGATTTTCCACTGAGCCAAGAGTTGGCTAGAGATGTAGTTCTGCAATCGTTGCTAGAAAGCTACAGTCAATTTATCATGAATTACAGCATGAATGACATTGACAAAACTCTACCAAAGCTACTAGGCATGTTGAGAACTGTTGAGCAGAACATTAATAAAGGAAAAAGTAAAGCCATAATGATGGTTGATTCTAGGAAGAAGGCTAAGAAGAAGACCTAGAACAAGTAGAAGGGCAATGGCAAGAAAAAGTTTAAGCCTAGCACTTCTGGCTTGAAGCTAGTGGGTGGGGTAGCTAAGGAAGGCAATTACCACCATTGTGGCCAACCAGGCCACTGGAAGAGGAACTGCAAGAAATACCTGGAAGAGAAAACGAAGGGAAGTGAGACTTCCGCTTCAGGTATTTATGTTATTGATGTTAATTTATCTACTTCAGCATCTTGGGCATTTGATAGTGGCTCTAGTGCTCACATTTGTAATAATGTGCATGGACTTAGAAGTAGGAGGAAATTTACTACAGGTGAAGTGGACCTACGCGTCGGAAATGGAGCAAAAGTTGCTGCATTAGATGTAGGGACTTATGTTTTAACTTTACCTACTGGGCTTGTTTTGGAACTTGATAATTGTTATTATGTTCTCATTATTAGCAAAAACATCATTTCTATTTCTTGTTTGGACAAGAAGGGTTTTCATTTAATTGTTAAGGACAAATGTTGTTCTCTTTATTTGGATAATGTTTTGTTTGCTAATGCACCATTGAGTAATAAACTTTATATTCTTGATCGCGATGTGCCCATATATAACATAAATGCGAAAAGGATCAACTTGAGATGACCCGCCGTCCCATCAGTAGAATCTAAGATATTAACTAACCTTAATCGCATAATAAACATTAGCGCGCCTTATAAATACGGAGCGAAGCGGAAAATTGAGGGCGGAAGCAATCAAATACACGGCACGCAACGCTTCAGAGTACACAGCTTAAAATATAAAGAAAAATATCACATACATCATTGCCCTGTCAGTAGGGCTATAGTAGTAAAGTAGTACATACAGAGTATATTGTTACAAACCAAAATAACAGTACGAAAGATAGGCCGAGAGACAGCTTTCCGGCTAATCACGATCACTGCCCAACCTCTCGAGGCTATGGTCCGTAGCCCGTCCTCCGGCGTCAGGCTCGTACGGAATGCCGTTCAGTTCCTCAACAGCTGGTTCCTCTTCGGGATCTTCCCATTAAATAAAGTAACACATATAGACAAATAAAGGGAGATAAGAAACATAATTCATCAATATGGGAGAGAGGCATCAGTACAACGTATATATATATACATCCCACAACACAAATAACATCTACAACACAACATCACCCACCTCTTAAGTCACACATCACAATCATCTCAAATATCATTTTCTCAAATAAGCCTATAGGAGGGATATTAGTCCCTATGTATATGTTATCTTCCCTATATGCATGTCGGCCGATACATCACGTCCCCAATTGGACATCCCCATCGGGATTACATCACATCACATCACATCATATCTCACCTCAGGATTTTAAGTAACGTCTCCAATTGGACATCCCCCTTTGGGACCAAATGCTATGGTATGAAATGATATGAAAATGCAACAAACATCCATCGCAGGTTGATATTGGAACCTCACGCCTAAACACTCGTCCACGACCATGACACACCGCATCACATCAACATCAATCATCAACATCAATATTACATCGACATCACATTATCATAACATCACATCAGCATCAACATCACGACGCCTTGCGTCTACGAGCCACAGCTCCACGGTCAGGACCACAACATATCAACCCGAACAACATCAACGCTCACCATACTCTCATCAGCACTCCACCAACCAATCACAATAAACATCGCAACAGAAGATCTTTCCAGTACAGTTATCATCATAAATTCAGGCAACAATTCATCAAACAGACAATTTACCAAAACAAAATCAACAGGTAATCAATTAAGTAATTCAACACAATCAACCTCAATCAGTCTCATCATTCATAATATCAACTTAGCAGTGATAGCCCAAAAGTACCTACACCTAGGGTCTAGGCACTTTATCCAGGGCTCAACTTCTAGTAGGTTTAAGGGTTCCCCTACACATATATATAAACTATACTAAGCTTGCCTTTCTCGACGATATTAGTTCTTTCTCCCCACCTTAGTGATTTCCTCGAGAAGCTCCGGCTACGACTCCGCAGTTGTCAGTCGGGTGCGCTGTCGGATGTTCAAATCCTGTCCGATTCTATACAACAAAACACAACCAAAAATCAATACAGTTAAATCAAAAACTCCTTAATTCCTTAGGATTAGCTACTGTCCCTATTTAATTGATTAGGTTAGGGATGTCGAACAATTCCTAACTTTTGGATCAATGATCCTTAGGTATCCCTAAACATAATCAATGAAGGCCTTAGTTCAAAAAGCAAAGATTTCTCCTACTGCACTACCCCTAGGGTTCGGCCCTATTGAATGAAAAATATGAAAAATAGCTAGGGAGCTCCAAAAATTCTCATTTCTTGGATAGCACCCTAACTAAATGTGATAACCCTAGACATCAAGTCAAAACATCAAAAACCAACCAAAAACCTTACCCTACACTAAAGGGGGTTTCAGCCCCTCTATGATTAAATACCTAGAGAGATTTCTTGGCTCTACACTCTTGGATCATGCAAGTGTGTCATGAACCTAGGCCATAGAAATTAGTTTGGTATCATAATGATTTTCTACCATTTTTCATGGATTTTTGAAGATTTAGGGGTAAAAACCCTAACATTTAAGATCATGGAAATTAGAGAATAAAAATGAGAGATTGAGAGAGATAGAGATAAGATTCTACCTCCTATGATGATCTACTCCAAGTTTGGTGAAGATTGCTTCAAGGAATCTCAAGGTTTAAAGCTCCAAAAATGAAGAAAAATGGTGAGAAAGAAAAGAGAAGAAAAGAAGAGAAAGAAGAGAAAAGGAAGAAGAGGAGGTTTGGAGGGGAGGGAGGGTTGGTCTGATCAAAATTTGGGGTGAGGGTGTGAGGAAATTGTGATATTTATGTAGAAAACTTAAGAGTTAAGTAATAGTAAAAGGTAATTAGTAAAAACTAACCAAGGGCAATTTGGTCAATTCATATCCCGACATTTTGAAAAATCCTCACAACACTGATAGGAGTCCGCAAATAATTTAACATAGCCTTGGTATGAAAATCATTGGCTCAAGGTTCTCAAAAAACCCTAAGACAACTCGAATCGTTTACCCGATCGATTTTCGGTCCAAATATAAAATATTATTTATATTTTTGGACGTCAGGACACATTTTAGCAAAAAGGTAGAGGATTGAACTCTAAGACTAATAGGTCTGACCGTTAGTCAAAATGAGGCCATGATAGTAGAAAAACACTATCATCCGAAAAAAACATAGATCGGGCTCCGTTTGAGTTTTCGGCCCAAAACTTAACCATAGCCTCCTACAATGGCGTAGAGCGGGACTATGGCCTCGGAATAATTTATTTAACATTTCTAGACCCTCAAATAAAATACAATTACTTATTACTGATTAATTACTGATTAATCAAAAGATTAAGAAAATCGGGGTGTTACAAAACCCAATGGTTTGAACTCTTCATATATTTGGCATTATCGTTTATGCCATATTAATGAGAAACGCATCTCCAAACTCCATAAAGATTGATTATTAGATTCTTTTGATTATGAAACATTTGACACGTGCGAATCTTGTTTATTGGGGAAGATGACTAAGGCCCCATTTACTAAGGCCCCGTAGTGATGAATGTGGGCCACTGAACAAACCTGCCAAAGGTGGTTTTTCCTACTTGATGTATGTGGGCCACTAAACAAACCTGTCACAATTACTGATGACTTTAGTAGATATGGATATGTGTATCTAATGAAACACAAATCTGAAACCTTTGAAAAGTTCAAAGAGTTCAAGGATGAAGTAGAAGAACAACTTGGCAAGAGTTTTAAAGCCATACAATCAGATCGTGGTGGTGAATACCTTAGCCAGGAATTTGATGACTATCTGAAAGAGTGTGGGATAGTATCCCAACTCATTCCTCCCGGAACCCCACAGAGGAATGGCGTATCCGAAAGGAGGAATTGCACCTTGTTGGACATGGTACGATCGATGATGAGTCATTCAGATCTTTCAGACTATTTCTGGGTTTACGCATTGCTGCAGCTTTCACAACTAACCGAGTTCCATCCAAGGCGGTAGAACAAACACCGCATGAGATGTGGAAGGGGCGAAAGCCTAGTTTGTCTTTTATGAAGATTTGGGGTTGTCATGTCTATGTCAAAAATTTAATCATAAATAAACTTGAACACAAATCAGATAAATGTACTTTTGTGGGTATCCCAAAGAAATGAAAGGATACTATTTCTATAACCCCTCTATTGACAAAGTGTTTGTCATCAGGACTGGAGTGTTCCTCAAGAAGGAATACATCTCTAAAGTAGACAGTGGGAGAACAGTAGAACTTGGAGAAACCCAAGCACCACAGAGTACTGACTCTCCTGCAACGGAACAAGAATAGAATCCACAAGATGTTGTGGTTCAAGCACCGGTTCAAGTAACATAAGAACCGCGTAGGTCAAACAGATCACATACACAACCTGAAAGATTTAGACTTCTCCTAGCTCAAGAAGGTGATGTACTGCTCATGGATCAAGAAGAGCCTGTTACCTACCAGGCGGCCATAGCTGGCCCTGAATCTGAGAAGTGGCTAGAAGCCATGGGATCTGAAACGAAATCCATGTACACAAACCAAGTTTGGACCTTGGTGGAGTCACCTGAAGGGGTATAACCCATAGGGTGCAAGTGGGTTTTCAAAAAGAAGATTAACATGGATGGAAAGGTTAATACCTTCAAAGCGTGACTGGTTGCGAAAGGTTTCAAGCAAATTCATGGTGTAAACTATTATGAAACTTTCTCTCAAGTTGCAATGATTAAATTCGTTCGGATCCTACTTGCTCTTGCCGCATACCATGATTATGAAATCTGGCAGATGGACATCAAAACTGCATTCCTTAACGGGAATCTCCTCGAGGATGTGTACACGACACAACCTGAGGGTTTTGTTTATTCAAAGGATGTTGGAAAGGTATGCAAATTGCAGAGGTCCATCAATGGACTCAAGCAAGCTTCCAGAAGTTGGAATCTTCATTTCGATGAAGCTGTAAGATAGTTTGGATTCATCAAGAATGAAGATGAACCTTGTGTGTACAAAAAAGTTAGTGGGAGCATGATTGCTTTTCTCGTATTGTATGTGGATAACATACTACTCATCGGAAACGACAATCCTACACTAAAAATGTAAAGACATGGTTGGGGAATACATTCTCGATGAAGGACTTAGGCGAAACTTCCTATGTATTGGGAGTCAGGATCTATAGGTAGAAATCGCTGAAATTATTAGGCTTTAGTCAAGATACATATATTGACAAAGTGCTTAGGCGCTTCATTATGCATGATTCCAAGAAGGGTCTGTTGCCTATGTCACATGACATATACTTGTCCTAGGGACAGTGCCTTACTACATCTGATGAGAGGGAACGCATGAATAAGGTTCCTTATGCTTCGGCAATTGGATCTATCATGTATGCTATGATATGTACTAGACTAGATGTCTCGTATGCCTTGAGCATGACGAGCAGGTAACAATCTGATCCCGGTGAAAGTCACTAGATAACAGTCAAGAATATTCTCAAGTACTTGACAAGAACTAAGGATACATTCTTGGTCTATGGAGGTGAGGAAGAGCTCACTGTAAAAGGTTACACTGATGCTAGCTTCCAAACTGATAAGGATGATTCCAGATCGCAGTCAGGATTCGTGTTTTGCCTTAATGTAGGTGTTGTGAGTTGGAAGAGCTCAAAGCAGAAGACAGTTGCCGATTCTATAACAGAGGCAGAGTATATTGCTACATCCAATGCAGCAAAGGAGGCTGTTTGGATCAAGAAGTTCATCTCTGAACTTGGTACTGTTCCTAGCATTGCGGACCCGATTGACCTCTATTGCGATAACAATGGAGCAATCGCACAAGCCAAGGAATCCAGATCTCACCAGAGACCCAAACACATACTCAGGCATTTCCATCTCATTCGAGAGATTATCGATAGAGGAGATGTGAAGATATGCAGAGTTGATACACCAGACAATGTCACAGACCTGCTTACCAAGCCTCTTGCTCAGCAGAAGCATGATGCTCATACTAGGTCGATGGGTATTAGATTTATGCCTAATTGGCACTAGTGCTAGTGGGAGATTGTTGGTGTAAGCCCTAGTGGCCAATGTATATTTATTGGATTTATATATCGTATCATGACTTTATTTTATATTTTATATATATGAGGCATTTATTTATTATGTTGTATTTGATGATCATATTTATAACATAATAAAGTCCTTAGAATAGGTAGTTCATTTAATGGAACTTCAAGTATGACTTGACCATGAGATGCCATTAAATTATAAAACATTATTCTTAAATATCCATAGTCAAGTATTGTTATTAATAAGGACAATAATAATACATTGAGACTATTATGTGAATGTAATGATGACCACATCTCACGGGTCATAGATATAAGATATCAAGTCTTCACATATGTAACACTCCGATTTTCAAGTTTTTCCTAATTAAACAGTATTTATGAACTTGTATTTTAATGAAAGCTCTAGAGAGCAAAATAAAATATTCCGAGACCATAATCATGCTCAACGACATCGTAGGAAGCTACGATTAAGTTTTGAGTCGAAAACTCAAACGGAGCCTGGTCTGCGTTTTCCATTGACAGTAGTGTTTTACTACTATCAAGACCTAATTTTGACCCCGTGAACGAGACAGTAAGTCTTAGAATGTAATTCTCTACGTTTTGGTTAAATTTCAAAAAAAAATTTAAAAAAATCATTACTTCCTGACCTTCGTTCGAACGAAATCTTTAATCGGATGGAGAATGTAGCCGCATATGGACTTACCGGGACCCGCTAATGGATGATCTTGATGTCAAATCACTTGGGAAAGTATACAAGAGTCGTCATGACGTTCGGAACTATCGGGACGCAAAATGACCAAAATACCCCTAACTTAACTTGTTTTCACTTTTACCATTTTACCCTTGAAGCAAATGACCATGTTACCCTTAATGACTTGTTTAGAAGGCTGGACAGCCCCTTCTCTAGCCCCATTCACGCACAAGAACAGCCCCAAAGAGCCAAGAACACATCTTCTTCTTCCTTAGAGAAAAGCTACCATTTTTCATAAGAAAAAGCTTGAATCCTTTGAAGAAAACCTTGAATCCTTGATCAATCTTCATCCATTCTTAGGTAATATCACTTCTATGATCTCCTTGCTTCTTGAATCTCTCTCAGTCTCATGATCAAAATCTTGTTTCATGAAATCAAGTTTATGATCCAAAATTTCAAAAATTCATAGGAAATTGTAGAAAAATCATTTTAATGGGAAACCAATTTCTTTGACCTCACTTCATCATCCTCTACCTAAACCCAAAAGCTCATGATCAAGCTCTCATCCTATCTCATTTCCCCCAAAGTGGCCGAACCCTAACAACGATGATGAATAGTGTTTTTGATCAAATTTTTGAATTCTAACTCTTGTAGAAAAATCCTTTTAATGGGAAACCAATTTCTTTGAACTCACTTCATCATCCTCTACCTAAACCCAAAAGCTCATGATCAAGATCTCATGCTAGCTCATTTACCCCAAAGTGGCCGAACCCTAACAATGATGATGAATAGTGTTTTTTATCAAATTTTTGAATTCTAACTCTTGATTCCATCCTTACCTTTCCTATTGTCTTTGAATCCAAGTGATGGAAAACCAAATCAATTCCTAGCCTAATTTTCCCAAAATGGCCGAGACCTTCATGAGGAAAAACCATGAGCAATGTTTCATATTTTTGAGTCATAGGACTTTTATTAGTGTTAACCAAGCTTATGAGCCAACCATCCAAAAGTTTAGAACCAAATCTGATCCCTAACCCTTTTTACCAAAAGTGACCAAACCTTATGCCTTTTATGGGAAGGAAAATTTATGTTTTGATGTTGTATATTGATGTTGATTGTTGTTTGAATTGAATTGTATTTGATTGTTTTAAACGCGGACGAAACCGGAGCCGGAGTCGAGAATCGTTCGAGTTTGGATTAAGCGACTTAGAGAGGTAAAGGGAGGTAGTCATTTGAGTTTGGTAGCTTCATAGTGCTTGATTGGTATATGTGTTGTGAAAGTTTGATTGATGGTTTGGAGATGTGTTTGAATGATATATGGAAATGTTTTACTTAATGAAACTTATGTGCATACTTGTTGATGATTTGTGCATGCCTTGGATGATATATATATATATATCCTGGATGAGCATAGGACTAGCTATGTCTCGACAATAATTAAAATACTCGAAAACCGAAATCAAAGTTTTGAAAAACGAGTTTTGAAAATCAAAAAGTGATTTTTGGGAAAACGTGTTGCTTTTCAAGAAAAGTTATGCTTTCCTTTTTGAAAAAGTTATGTTCTTTGAAAAGGAAAAGTGGTTTATGTGGAAAGTCGTGCAAAACGTGTTTTATTTAAGAAAAAGCATTTTAAAAAGACGTGGAACCTTAGAAAACGGTTTTTGTTTACGAAAAAGTGTTTTTCCCGGAAAATGTTCTCTTTGATCAAGAAATATTTTGTTTCAAGAAAATGAGATTGATTTTTGTTTTCCAAAGTTGTTTTGATAAAGTTTGACCGAAAAGGAAAAACGATGAACTTTTGAGATGAACCCGAACCTAGTGACTGAGACGTCGGATTAGTGTTTCGTGGATTGAGCACTCGGACTTTGTGTCCTGTGTTTTTTATTTGAACGGGCTTAATGTCCTTTAAATGAGTCATGGGCTTTATGCCTCGACAATTGAAAGAATGAATGAAAACGAAAACAGAAAACTTTCTGTGTACATGCATGAACCGGCAAACGTGCCATTTGAAACCGAGCTACAACTTACATAGTTGATAATTCAGCTAGTTAAGACCACTAGGTCTATAGGGGCATTCTGTGTTCGAGATCCCATAAGTGGCCGGTGGCGTAGAAATCCCGTGCCGTGGTAAATCGGCTGCCAAATACGAATGAACTCGATCAGAGACTGGAGTATTCATGATATGGTTTGACGTGGTACCCTGGAACAATTGGAGTTCGGACCTAAATTGAGAGGCCGACTCATGAGGACAATTGTGTTACGGGTGTTACTGCGGCCTATCGCTCGATGAAGGGTAGTAGGAATCTCCGAAGTACATGAATTAGAAAGATGATATTGAAGTCTCATGCATTATTATAACTCATGATGGTATTTGAGATATTATATTGTGTCATATAGATAACCGTCCTTATAACTGTTTTTATCTGTGGATGTTTATGCTGTTTGTCGCCTATGCGGCTATCACAATAAACTTATATTATGAGTATCTCACCTTTGCCTGTACATGTTGGACACCCTGTTGTGTTTTTGGAACACATGTACAGATGTTGATTGTAGGTCCCCGCGGACACGTGAGGACTCAGACGATGGAAACTTTTGAAGGAGCCAACTTGGGTTGTATCCTAATGGCTACTCTTAGCCGACCAGCTTAGGAGTTTTTTTTTTGTAGCAGTCTTATATTACTTGCTGCACACATTTGAACTTATGATCATAAGTCTATAATATGTTATCTATTAGACCTGGATTTATGTTATGATTATATTAGTATGAATCAGAAACGTTGATGTATGTTTCACAGTTTATTTCGTTATCTTGAGTTTGTTTTACCTATGCATGCAGAAATTTTTTTAGAACCGCATTTTCGAACGTAGCTACTTAATTAAAGTATTTTTCGGAAGCAACCAACATTTTTATTTTCTTGATATTTTCCGCATTTTGAGTTTGAGTACGTAGCACCCGAGGGGGGTGTTACAACATAAGTATAAACATTAGTGGAATATTTATACTGGAGTGACCTGCTATGAGAATGCTGATTAATAGTAATGTAAGTTTCATAAGCAATTCTCATGGTGACCATAGTGAAGCAGTCCTTCGACTTGAAGTCACTATGATTCCTAACATATATATGTAATTGTAGGCTTTGATACTATTAAATGTTGTCTGTAACATGACAACTATAAAAATAGTTATTGGGCCTGCAATGAAACATGTTGAGGAATGTGAGTGATGTAGATAAGATTCGTCCCTCCTACATAACAGGAGTAATGTCTATAGGCCTCTTGATGGTATGCGGCGTAGAAATGCATGGCCATGCTAAGGTGGGACAATATGAGATATTGGGCCCATGTGATCGTACGTCAATTACTAGATCAAGAAATAAATAATTGGACTTAATAAGGATGACACATTTATGCCTTGTGTTCAATTAAGACATTGAGACGAAAGGACGTTGACTTCACATTTTATATGGTTACAATATGGTTTTTATTGTATCACCAATATTATAATTAATTGGATAGCAATGATGTATTGCTAGATGCCGCTCATTGTTTATAATAGTAATTAATTATTAATATGATTAATAATAATTAATATTATTGCTAATTAAATGAGAACCTATAGGGTCACACGCATAGAACAAATATTCAAAGAATTAATTTAATTGATTAATTAAATATGATTTAATTAATAGTTAAACATTGAGTCTGTAGCGTATAATAGCCCAACTGGGTTAGGTTAAGTGAGTGACAACTATTAGTAAGTTGCGCACGTCACTTAAGTGACACACAACATAGAGCACTCATAATGGCCGCTGTACACTATTGATAGCCGCGCCTCTTTTCTCTCTCTAGGTCCGCGCCTTTCCCAATCCTGATAGCTAGCACTACGCTATCTCTGACGTTGGTTTGCACTGTAGCTATGTAGATCAAGTTGTCATTCACACCATAGCAGTGTTCGTGATTTACCAGTGCTGCTGACGTGCTCATAGTGTTCGTGGTAAAGCTACGCTTCAAGAGGTAAACACAATATCCTTGTGATTCATGTGCAATACGTGGTCCTTAGTTAAGGGGTTTTTTTTTCGCTCAAGAGGTTTTTGAAAATTGTTTTTAAAAATTATCCCTTTTGGCAAACCTTCATAATGTAGTCCATGTGTCTCAACTTCGTAAATACCTGCGTGACCCAAGCCATGTGATAGCACCCGATATCATTCCATTGAAGGAGAACATGACTTTCAAGGTACTAACCCTTCGGGTTGAGAATCGAAGGATTAAGCAGCTGAGAGGGAAGAAAATTCCCTTGGTCAAAGTTGTTTGGAGTGCGGCTATTGAAGAAAGCATTACTTGTTAGTTTGAGAGCAAGATGAAGGAGTCATACCCACATCTATTTGCTCAAGGTTAGTAGAAATTTCGAGGTAGAAATTTTTATATGGGGTGGAATTATAACACACCAGTTTTTGTTTGCATGTTATAAAGTATTAATATGGGTAATGTATGGTTGTTATGCTTGTGTTAGATGCCTAGGGACGTGTTTGGGGCAGTTAGCCTTAGAAAAGAGCCAAATCAATAAAACTGATAGGTGAGCACATCCGTGCTCCATGATGAGCATGCTCGTGCTCAAGACAAGCACGCCTGTGCTTTAGGCTTGCACGGTCGTGCTCCAAGTGCATCAGAAATGCGATTGGGCTTTTGTTTCAGCCTATTTCGCCCTAATCCTTATATATACCTAAACCAGTTATTAATGCTGTAGACTCAGAAAAGTTTCCTCATTTCTCTCCAATAAGGATTCCATAACCCTTGGCAAGGATTCTTGAAGGAGATCGCCCTTTGTTCGTCGTTCTTTGTTGTTCTTCGCTTGAGGGACATCACTACTGTCGTGCTTGCTCTTCGTGGTTGGTTCTCGCCTCAGTTCCTGATCTTCTGATGTTGTGATCGTGAAGTCGAGCATTCGTGACATCGAGCGTTCGTGAGACGAGACCCAGTGAACCTTCCTTCTTCCCTTTCTCTTTGAGATCGTCATACCAGGTATGGGAGAGAGGTCAATATGAATATATAGGTTTTGGGGTAGCATAAGATAAAAGGTTAACCCATGACCTTAATTGTATGTTGTTATATGATATGCATGATGTTTGAATCGTGATTGAATGTCCCTGTATGTTCATGAGTAATTATATGTGCCTATCTTGCTATATAACATGAGATAACGAATATATGTTTTTGACTGCATGTGATAATCTGTTTTGATGAACCATGACATGTTGGGATAAGACATATTGATGATAATATAGTATATGCTATGATGATGATGTGTTATTATTGGCTATATCGAGTTTAAAACATAAGGTTCTTGATAGGTTAACCATAAACTATATGGACATTGTTTTAGGTTAATTAGAACTCATAAAACATTAGGATAGACATGAGAGGTGAGATTGATAACTCATTGGGTTAGCCAACAGACAATTAGGCTTGATTTTGAGTGATTAGACTTTAATTCACAAGTTTTCCAGAATTGCGATCGTTGTCGCGGCACCCATGCTCCATCGTGCACGCCCGTTCACCTAGAGAACAACCTGAAGCACGACCATGCTTAAGTAGTGCACAACCGTGCTCATGTTATAGCGAACGAGCATGACCGTGCTCAGAATGTGCATGCATGTGATTCGTTGTCGAAGTCAGCCCGTGCTCAAGGAAGCACATCCGTGCTTAGACCGTGTACGACCATGCACCTGGGCGAATCTGAGGGCACTTCTCAGATTTGGTTAAAGGAGTTTAAATAACCTTTTGGGATAAAAATATGATAATTAGGATTACGAAATGTGACCTTGAAGATATTTAATGAACTAAGATAATAACTTAAATAAAGACTTTGAGGTTTAGATATTAAAGATTAAATCTAACACTTAATAAAGATGTCAATATTAATAGTAATGATGTGTTATTATTAATGATGTCGATGAAGACTGTAACACCCCGATTTTCGCTGCTTTCTAAGGTCAGAAATGAATATAAATAAACTTATATTTTATCCGACATTTAGAAAATGATTTTGACAGATAAACTTGAAGTCACGTCAAGTCAAGTCACCCAGAAAAGCGTGCCATGACTCACCACTGTCATAATGACAAACGAAAATATCTGAACGCGTTCACACTGCAAAAAGACCAAAATGTCCCTAACCTTTTTTCTTAATTACATTTTGCCCTAAGGTGAAAAGTCTATTTTGTCCCTTAAGTGAAAATGGTTGGACCACCTTATCCCTCCTTTTCTCCCACGCCCCTAAGGCTTCAAGATAGCCTCCATCCATTTCTTCCTTCATAACTTCATTTTCTCCTTACTTTCTCTCATTTTCTCAAGAAGAACTCAAGGAATTTTGTGAAGAAAAGTGGTTGATCTTGCTCATTTTCATCCTCCGAGAGGTATGAATTTTTCCTTTGATCCCTTAAGTTTCTTGTTCTTCCTTTAAATCTTGTTTTTCAAGCTATGTTCATCTTCTAACATCAAAGTTCATAAATCTCTAGAAAATTGTAGCAAAATTCTATGATCATGAAACCAATTTCTATGAACCCAACATGATGTGTATATTGAGTATCTAGAAGCTTGAACACAAAACAAATTTCCTCCTTATTTTTCTAAGCTATGGCCGAAACCTATAGATTGAAGAATCGTGAGTTTTTTATTCAAGTTTTTGTGTAAAGAGACTTGTTTTAGTGTTAGGTATACCGAAGGATCATTCATCCAAGAGTTAGGAATTTTTAGACATCTCTAGCCATTTTTAGAGCACCATGGCCGAACCCTAGATCAAGGGATATAGGGAAAATTTATGTTGTTAATGTTGATGTTTGGATTGATTGTGTGGATGTAGTTGGTGTTGAGTGTTCCGGCGAATAATCGGAAGATTTGCGGACCAGTCGGACGACTTTCATTCAAAACTTTACCTTGAGAGGTAAGGGGAGATAACCTACGGAATTCAATTTCCGATGGCTACGTACTGTTTGTATGGGTGAAATGTAAAGTTGTGGTGTATTGTATTTAATTTGTGGAGTGTTTTACTTATTGCTTAATTATGCTTGATTATGTTTAATTGTGCTTAAGTATGCTTGATTGTGTTTAATTATGCTCAAGTATGTTTGATTATGTTTAATTGTGCTTAGTATGCTTGATTATGTTTGACTATGCTTCACATGATATGTCGACTAAAGTTTTAATTGGTATTGTGCTAAGGACCTAACATTGGTTAGTGTTCAAATTAAGTAAAGGTAAAAGCTTCAAAAAGTTGGAGACATGAAGTTAAGTGGAGGAAAAGTTATGAGTTTTGAAAAAGATTTGAAGATGACGCATCTTGACGTTTGGTTTTGGGAATAAGGAAAATGAAATATATTTTATTAATAGAATAAAAAGATATAAGGAAAGAAATTTGAAAATAAAGTTTGGTTTTAGGAAAAGTGAGTTTTAAAATGACAAGTGTCTTTAGAAAATCATCAATAGAGTTAGAAGGATAAAATAAGGTATTCCAAGTAAAAGTATTTTCAATAAATCAGTTTTAGAAGCAAAATTGCTTTATCGAAAAGAAAGAGTTTTCATGAACTATGTTTCAAAGTGTTGATGTTTTACTAAAGTTTGTTTTCAAAAGAAAAGTGGTGTTGATAAAGAGTTCTGCTTTATGGAAAACCAATCCCGATGACCTTTTGTGTAAGCTTCGGAGATGTGGGTTTTATTTTTGATTTTCAAAAGAGAAAAGTTAAAACAGAAAGTGAACCTAGAAACCAAAAAGTCGGGGTTCTAGGGTTCTGTAGAACACGTAGACCAAGGATCCGTGTTAGTTAAATGGTCCTGTAACTTGTGGATGTTTCATATGCTCTAGAATCCAAATTCCGAGACTGGTGCATTGGTTGATGGTTTTTGGTTTTGGCTGTTCGGACTGTGTGTCCTTTTTGGTAATTAGACTGTGAGTCCTTTTTGGAAAAATGTTGAAGAAACTTAAGAGTCTAAAAGTTGTGGTGGTTGATAGCTTTGTGCTTCAACGAGGAAATAACGATACGACACAGAAAAACTTATGAAAACAAAAGGTTTTCTCATGCATATGTTTTTTTGGCAGACATGCCATGGAATGGGGGACCTTGATGACAAGGAACCCTGTGGTGACTTTAAGTCATTATATATATTATAACTTGAATTGGACAATATAGTATGACCGTTTAGTTATTATGGCATGTTGGTGTTACTTATTATGTCATGTTGGTGCTAGACATTGCTACCTGATGGTTAATGTACCCCGAGCCTGATCTGCTCTTTTGAAAGGTGATGGGATTTCCGGAAATTAAGAATCAAGTATTAGATGCTATATATGTAAGTGTCATGCATACGTTTTCAAAATAATGATGACTGTTGGGTATGAGACCTTTGCTTCACTTTCACTGTTATAATATTTTGTGTTATACCTATGATGCTTCTGAATCATATTTGGTGTGTGTGTGTGTAAATATATATATATATATATATATAGTTGTCATGTTTTGAGTTCATATATTGGTTTCTCACCCTTGCGGTACTTCTTGGCTATGCTATTTTTCTCTTGGCATATATTATTATTTGTATACAAATGGGACCGGAGAACGAGAGCCTAGCTCACTCGGGGTTTTGCTCTCTCGTTTATGAGCAGCGTGAGGACCCTGTTGCGTGGGTCATTCATCCGGGAGCCAGTAGCGCAGCCTACACTGGACCCATTTGCACTCTACACGGGAACATTGAGGTGGGACCTCAGGAGAGAATGCATACCATGGAGACGATCCAAATCCCTCTGCCGCCGATGTGGATGATTCTGCAGTATCTGCTGGATCAAAGGTCGCTACAACACGAGATCCCAGCTGCCCAGCCCCTGCAGCAGCATCAGCCCTTGACTCCTCCCCCTCCGTTCATCTTAGTAGCAGAGGGGCAGGAGGAGGATCCTGAGGAGGACCCTTAGGAGGATCCTGAGTATCAACCTCAGGAGAACGGGGATGCTCCGCCTATGGGAGCTGGGGAAGTAGGGATGGTCAATGGGAATATAGATTCCCCTGATCTCTCTTCTGATGTTGATGTTGGACCCTCCTTTGGGGGACTATCTAACGAGTTTCACTAGATATGGACCAGCTTAGGGTTTTAGTTTTGAGGTAGCGATTTTTGGGTAGTATGTTATCGGCTACTGATGGCCATGAGTTTTAGAGATATGGTTTGCAGACTGTCGCTGCCTAGTTTTTAGGATTGATAGTATTTTACTTTTCTGTTAGTTATCTTTTGAAACAGACATGTTGTCCAAGGTTTCCTTATGTACATGGCTAAATGATGACGCATATATATATATATATATATATATATATATATATATATATATATATATATATATATATATATATATGTATGTTATGTTGATGTTCTCTTGAGTACTTGTTATTTATTGTTTTAAGAAGAAAAAATTTTATCACGTTTTTCAGAGTAAACAAGATCTAAGTAAAGAAATCTGTTTTCCGAAAGTAACCAGCAAACTTTTATCTCATGCTTTATGTTGTTTTTGGGTCACCATGTGATGCCAGATTAGGGTGTCACAAAGATGGTAACGATGGGTTATCGTCAAATGTTTATGATCACCGTCGATGGTCAAGGTTAATAATCATTGTTAATGATTATGATGGAGGATTTTTGGACATATGTTTATATGTTGTTAAAACATTTCACGCATCATTGCATAGAAAATGATAGTTGGGCAGAAAGCAAACGACGAATCGCGATGGTGGAGGCGATGATGGGTATTATCCCGGCCTCGAGGGTAGTGTCAATTGTGGAAGTTACTTTATGGCATGGGTTAGCTACCTATGGCCGGAACGACCATTCAACCAGCCCGAGTATCCTGACTAGCCACAATACGTTATTAGAATTAATGAAAGTATCCGTGCACTACAATAGAAAAAGGATTAGACGTTTGTTTTTTGCCTACAACAGTGCTTACAGGCGCTGTCCATGCAACTGCTGTGGTAGGTTGGAAGGTAAAGGCAGCGTTTCTGAAGCGCTATCTAATAGGGTGTTAGACAGCGCTTCCTCAAGGAGGCGCTGTCTTTGGGGGTGACTAAGAGGCTTAGACAATGCTTCCTTGAGCAAGCGTTATGTTTGGTAACCTTTAGACAGCGCTTCCTTATGCCCTTATTTTTTTAAAAAAAGTTTACGTGCTTTCTCATTTATTTCCCTGTACTCAGCAAAACCAATACACATACCAGTTACAATTTCTCATCAAAACCAGTACATATATACCAAAATAACCATTTAAGTACAATTTCTATACCTTACTAACACTATACACAAAAATAAGGTTGCAAACTTAATTGCATGTACAAAAAGAAGTATGCTCTTAAAATTTCTACTACACTACTAACAGTACACTAATAGGTTCACTAACGACACTTACACAACATACTATAGCTTCACTAACAACACTTTACACTATATACTATAGTTTCACTACACTATATGCTATACTAAGCTAGCTGCAGGTTCTGCACTTCACATATCCAAGCTTGCTGCTGCCCCTACACAAGATACACACAACTTAAATTTAGAACACATCAACAAATTACATATACACAAGATACACACATAGTCACTTGCACATATACACACAAACCTAATAGGAGAGGCACTATTCTAGCATATAATATCAGTGTATGTATACTACCTTTATTTTTGGATAAAATTTGTAACAACATAGCGACACCACTCTTCCTTGAGTTCAATAAGTTGGTCATCAGAATATCTGTCGCATTCACACTCAGGAAAGTACTACGAAATGAAAATTAAATCAAGTTAATTAGAATTAAAGTACATTCGATTAATGATAAAATGTAAGTGTAATTTAATTATAAAAACTAGAACTAAAATTACATACCGCAGTTGGGATTTGCGTTTGGTTTTGAATGACGATATCCTTGATAAACTTCAGGACGTAGTAGCCACAATCGTCGCTATTCGATTGGCGGGAGGCACTATAAAACCAAAAATAATAAATTAAAAGTTTCAATTTAATTTTTAACCGAAATAATTGCATAAGAGTTTTCATAAATATCTCTATATATAGATATCCATTTAGTCTTGGATGACTTGGAATATCTCGACTTGGCTCCTCCACTGCAGGCACGATGAATTAGCAAAACCCTGAGTTCAAAATCAAACAACTTCATTAAAGTACATAATCATCACACACACACACAGATATATATATATATATATATATATATATATATATATATATATGAAGATAAAAATAAATTCATATATACTTACTGATTGTTGATATCCTTCATTTTTTGGCGAATGTTATCATCTGGTATGGTGATTCGTCCATGTTGCCTAAACGGATATGTACTCTTAGTCGTCTTTCCTGTGTTAGAGTTGATGGATCCACATGTGTATGGAGTAGTGATGTTGCATCGCATTGCACACATTCTTTAAAATGATATGATATGTTTTGTATGATTGTGTGTTGTACGCTCATCTTATTAACTTTCCGTTACTGTTTATATTCATATATACGATTTCTTACCCCCTCCCCTGTCTTTGTTATTCTATGCATGTACTTTGTTTATGCAGAGGAGGGTGAACCAGCTGTTGAGGAGTGATCCCGAGGAGATCGCTTACTCATAGTTAGATTGTTAGTTTTTGTTTTTAGTTGTTATCCGATGTATTATCGATATTTTTGTATGCCAACTCTGATATGTGATATCGAGTTTCTGGTTTAGTTTTATTTTCGCAGTTGTGTTGTTTTGTTCTAAAGATTTTAATTAACTCTAGTTTTTATGGATTACCATTGGTTAATGTGATACTTGCTACCTTTTTATGTTAAGTTTTTATTTAACTTGCACGATTTATTTATTATTTATCATGTGCGGGATAGTGTGTGCCACAATAGTGTAAACATTACATTGATTGAATGGATTGCATTGTTGAGATCAGAAATCATTTTGAGGATTGAATTGATAATTGAAGCATCATGACAAAATGAACCACCATGAGATTATTTTAAATGATCATTATGCGTGGTTGCAAACTATGCACTTTAATCCTAATTCATTAAACATTATGTATTTGATTATATGGTTGATGCCTTATTGGGTTTGTTTAACTCACTCCCCCTTAGTGTGTGAGATGCAGGTGTGGAAGTTGTTGGACCATCCCAAGTTGCAAAACTCCTAGTGGTAGGGTTGCAGTTAGAGTAGGCAAAATGACCGGCCCGGCCCGAATAAGCCCAATAAATCATAGGATTTGGGTTGTGAAATTTGAGCCTGAATTAATCCCGGACCTTTTTAGTCTGGCTCGATGAAGCCTGAACCCAAAGCGGGCTAGCCCGACCGAGCTCAGGTTGCCTGAGTAACTATATAATTTTTTTGTTTATTATTATTCTCTGGAGAAAGAGTAAAAAGTAGATAAATAAAAAAACAAATAAAAGAGAACTATACAAAAAAAATTTAAAGAGTACAAAAAATAGATAAATAAAAAAATTTTAAAAGAGTAAAAAAAAAACAGATAAAGAGAACTAGTTCCCAATTTAAAATCTTTGACATTAATTTTTTTATACAAGCTTCCCAAGTTCTATATACTACATTTATTTCAAAGGCAAAGAGTCCTAGTTCGGATTCTGTATCTTCTTAAAGTTAGGGTAGTAAGGAGATCTCATGCAGTTTAACTGGAGGGAGAATTTTGAAGTGAGTAAAAAGTAATGTCATTATCAGTCACTAACATGAAAGTATTGGGTAATTATAAGAACTTCACCTATTGCTGCAATATGTCATTTTTAACATGGAATTATGTGGGAAAGATCTACGAAAAAGGAAGTTTTGATTTTTTGACTCACTTCTTGATGGACATGACCAAGCTTCCCGAATCCAGTAGAGTTGGGAAGCTTCTTTAGTCCATACCCGCATAGGGTTGGGAAGCATCTTGAATAACAATAATTTTTTTAAAACTTTTTTTAGATTAGAGGTTTTATAGAACTTGAAAGTGGAAACCCCTATATATATATATATATATATATATATATATATATATATATATATTTGTTGGGTCGGCTAAAACGAGCCCGTGACCTGCATAGGGCTGGGTTCGGGCACTAATTTTTCAACCCGAATTGTATCTGGTATTTTTTTACCCAGCCTGATGCCGCCCAAACCCGCATCGGGCCGGTCCGCCATGGGTCGGGTAGCCCATTTGCCACCTCTAATTGTAGTGTCATGCTGCAACCTCTAAATGTTTTCCTTTATATACTATTTGGATTTTAAATGCATTTTTTAGCAAACACCTTGCTTTTGAGATTGTGGCATTTGGCAATGGGTTTGGTATATTAAGAAATATTATTGAGAATTTGGTTGTAAATCTTTCGAATTATAAGAAACTTATCCTATGAATTTTTTTTAGAAAAAAACTTATGATTTATATTTTGGTTTAACAAAAGAAGGAAGGTGAATTTCAGAGAGGCTTCAGATAGGGTACATCACCCTCTTCTGGGCGGTCACAGATGCCAGTTTTGGATCGTGACATTGATGAATATTGAACTAGAAACATATTAATTTCTTCGTAACTAAAGACATATTGCTTAACCTTCTATACACAATAATATATCATTTTTTTTCTTCAGTTTTATATTTCCATTATTGTGTATTTATAAATTGCATAATACAAACAAAGTCACCCTGAATTTCACTATTAATATGTGTTAGTCTTGGCTTATATATGTTTATATATGCTTTATGTTTGTTCTTGATGTCTAGGTTCATGTTTGGGTAGTTTAGCCTTTAGAAAAGGGTCAATCCATTCGAGTCCAAGAAACCTGTTTTACGATTTTGGTTGTATCTTGAGTTCTAGACGTCAGATTGAGGTGATCTTAGATGGCGTTGGAAAGATTAGAGAATTATCTACAAGTCTTGTTTCAGGTGTCAGAGCCAAATTTGGCTCCTATAGGTTTGCCTAACGAATGTAAAGTCACCTCGCGAATATGGCAGACAGCTTCTTGGAGCTCTCTGGTTCGTCTCATGACAATTAATTCGCCTTGCGAATCAGCGCGCGGAAGAAACATGTTTTTGGGCTTCTATTCAGCCCATAATGACCCTAACTCATATTTATACCATAAGACTTGACCTAAACCTATATTCTAATTCGAAATAGTCTTAGAAACTGTCTCTCTATCCAAACAAGGATTCCTAAACCCTTTCCAAGGATTCTTAAAGGAGATTGTACCTTTGTTCATCGTTCTTCCCTGCCTTCGCTGGAAGAGTATCTATGCCGTCTCAACCCTCTTCCTCGCTGCTGCCCTTGAACCTTTTGGGGCTGTGATCGTGAAATCAAGCGTCGTGAGACGCAATCTTTCCGGGCCTTTTTCTCTTCTTTTGTTCATTGCGATCGTCATACCAGGTATGGGGGAAAGGAATAGATCATGAGTATGTGGGTTTGGGGATATGTTAAGATGAAGGGATTAACCTATAACCTCTATATGTATGTCTATATCGTTATGAATGCCTATATATATGATATGTGCGTGTTATGAGTATGTCTATATGAATGTGGTGAATGCCTATGAGTGTTGTTATAGTTAAGCATGATTTATATATGTCTTATTGATATTGTTGAGATTATGTTATGTGATAGTGATGCGATGTGAATTATGATGTGCATTGTGAGATTGAATAATAATGATGTGTTTGATGTTATGACCATGCATGATGCTCATTGATAAAGATGATTTGTTGATAATATGTGTCGCAATGACAAAACTAGGATTAGTTAAAGAACATAGTTTTAGGACGTTTGACACCCCATAATTGATGAGTTATTATGAGATGTGAGATTGGCAATTGTTGGTTTAGTTTGGAACACTTAGGTATGATCCTTGAGAGGTAAGATAATGGGCATGGAGAGAACTTGGTAATTTTAGAAGATCCCATCTTTGTACCCATTCACCTGGAGAATGGGAATTTGCGAGGCGAATGGAAGGATAAGAATTGCAGCTCTTGGCTCGCCTCGCGAGCCAAGATTCGCCTAGCGAATTTGAGAACCTATTTAGGAGCTCATTGTAACATCCCGATTTTTCGTGCTTTCTAAGAACGATAAACTCAATTAATGAGTCTATATTTTTATCTATGCTTTAGAAAATGATTTTGGGAAAACTAAAATCATATTCATGTTTCATATAATCATAGGAGCCTACGGTTAAAGTTTGAGCCGAAAACTCAAGCGAAGCCTGATCTTTGTTTTTCGGATGATAGTGTTTTCTACTATCAAGACCTCTTTTTGACTAACGGTCAGGACCATTAGTCTTAGAATTCAACCCTCTACCTTTTTACTAAAATATGTCCTGACATCCAAAAATATAAATAATATTTTATATTCGGGCCGATAATCGATCGGGGAGACGATTCGAGCTGTGTTAGGGTTTTTCGAGAACCCTAAGCCGATAATTTTCATACCAGGGCTATGTTAAATTATTTTGGAACTCCTATCAGTGTCGTGAGGATTTTCAAAATGTCGGGACATGAATTTGCCCTTGGTTAACTTTTTACTAATTACTTTTTACCTTTTACCTTAACTCAAATTTCCTAATTAAATACACTATTCCCTCACTCATCTCACCCCCAAAATTTTCGAGCAACACACTCCCAGCAGCCCCATCTTCCTCTTTCTCTTCTTTCTTTCTTTTCTTCTCACCATTTCTCCATTTTTGGAGCTTGGAAAGCTTGATTTTTGTGAAGCTTCTTCACTCATTTTTGAAGGAGATCATCATAGGAGGTAGCTAGCTCTCTCTATCTCTCTTTATTCTCCTCAAATTTCCATAATTAGAAATGTTAGGGTTTTTACCCCCAAATCTTCATAATTCAATGAAAAATTGTAGAAAAATCATTTTAATACCAAACCAATTTCTATGGCCTAGGTTCATGACATACTTGCATGATCCGAGAGATTAGAGACAAGAAATCTCTCTAGCTATATTTTCAAAGGAGAGGCCGAACCCCTTATGTGTGTAGGGTAGGGTTTTGGTTGGTTTTTGATGTCTTGAGTTGATATCTAGGGTTATTACACTTAGTTAGGGTTTTATCCAAGAAATGAGAATTTTTGGAGCTCCCTAGCTATTTTTAGTTTAATAGGGCCGAACCCTAGGGGTGGTGCAATAGGAGAAATCTTTGATCTTTTGAGTTAATGCCTTTATGGATTATGTGTAAGTAGTGATCGGCAGCTAGCTGAGCCAGTTGTCAGATTTATCGGGTGTCTACAGCTTACCTTGGGACTATAAGAGGTAAGGGGGACAAACCTGAGGAATTCCATTTCCGACAGCTATGTGCTGCATCAGTGTTTGTATTGTAATTAAATGTTCTGTATCTGATTATTGGGTGATTGTTTTATTTACTGTTGTTGATTTGACTATGCATGACATAACTGCTGACATATTTGGATACATGCTATAACTGTTAAATAATTGTATGGATGTATCGTGTGCCCTGCTGTGGGATTTAAGGCGTTAGAGGACCTAATTTCGATTAGGATCTGACATCGTGTAACTTAAAAGCTTTAAAAGCTTGAAATGTGGAATTGAGAAAATAAATATGTTTTATTGTTTCTCAATTTAATTTAAGAGAAAATAATTAATTATCTCTTTTGAAATAAAATATAATGATCAGCTGCTTTTAGGGAAAATTAACTTAAAAGAGAAAAGTTGTGAATATGTGGTTTTAATAATGAAAAACGATGTTTTTAAATTAAATAGGGCGTTAGAAACCTTTATTAGTTTTTAAATTAATAAAGTTAACCATTTGAGCAAAAGCGTTTTAAGAAACGTGATTTTCAAATAAATTGGTTTTATCGAAGGAAAAAGGTTTTTACAAACTTTGTTTTAAGGTTTGTGTTTTCCCGAAAAACGATGAAAGGAAAAGAAATAGTCTTTGGACTACGTTTTGTTTTATGGAAAACCGATCTTAAAGACTTTGTGTAGGTATTGGAGATTTGGGTTTTTAGTTTTTGAGTTTTCAAGAAAAAGTGGTTTTAAGCTTAGAAACTAGAAACCAAGACGTCGGGATTCTAGGGTTCTGCAGAAACACGTGGATCAAGAATCCGTGTTAGTTGTGGTCCTGTCGGTTTAGGGACGATCTTTGTGGTCCTGTAAGCTTGAGGATGTTTTTTTATGATCTCCAAAATCCTAGACTGGTGCATCGGTTAGGGATGTTTGGATTTGAGTTGTTTTGGACTAAATGTCCTATTTTGAGAAAATGTTTTTGAGGCTTAAAGAGTCTAAGACATTATGGTGGTTGTTAGCGTTGATGCTACAACGGGGAAATATTGATACGACAAAGATCAATTATCGGAAACTAAATAGTTTCTTATGCATTTTTATGTGGGGCAAACGTGCCGTGAAAAACGGGGGACCTTGATAGGCAAGGGGAACCTAAGGTGACTTATTTGTCATTATGTAATATTGTGCCTTAATGGACAATGATGTCATATGTGCCGTGGGTTGTGCGTATTGTGCCCGGAGTGGACAATATAGTATGACTTATACATCGTAAGTACCACTGACACGCGCACTCATGGATTATATATCTGGGATGTTAAGTACTTACGTTTAAGCCTTTTGGTGATAATCATCGTGGCCCGCGGGCCAATATTTTAGAGCCTGATTAGCTCATTCTGATGTTGATGGGATTTCTGGAAATCTAGATTGAATATTAGTTATGATATATGGAAGTGTCATGCATACGTTTAGAGAATAACGTTGATTGTGGGGTACGAAGCCCTTGTGTATTTACTGCTGTTAGTATATGATTATATATGCGGTACTATGTGATGCACGATGATATTTGGTGAGATATATTGTAGGAATCTACTGTTTGGATTGGGCATATAGTTGTCGTTTCTAGATTTATATATTGGTTTCTCACCCTTGCATATTTCCTGGACTGTTTTGTTTCTGGTGTGTGTGTGTCTATATATATGTACAGATGAGCTTGGGGAACTAGGGGTTGGCACACTTGGGAGCCCGCTCCCTCGTCTTTGAGCATAGAGAGGACCCTGCTGCTTGGGTCATACATCCCGGGGCTACCAGCGCGGTATACACTGGCCCAGTCTGCACTCTGAGGGGGAACGTTGATGTGGGACCTCAGAAGAGGGTACATACAGTCGAGACTGTTCAGATCCCATTGCCATCGGTTTGGATAATCTTGCAGTACTTAGTGGATCACGGGGAGTTGCAGCATCACATCCTAGCAGCCCAGCCTCTACCGCAGCAGCCTCCCTTATCCCCTCCATCTCCATTTGTCTTGGTACCTATGGGACCAGAGGGAGAGGAGGAGGAGGATCCTGAGGAGGAGGAGTACATTGTGACTCCTGAGTACCATCTTTTGGAGCACGGGGATGCTCCGACCGAGGGAGCCGGAGATGCAGGGATGGTCAATGGGGATGTAGTTTCCCCCGACCACTCTTCTGATGGGTCCGTGGACTCTCTTTTGGGGGACTGTCCAATGGCTTCTACTAGTCTGATCAGCTTAGGGTGTAGATTTTTCTTTTGAGGCAGCGATTTTTGAGTAGTCTGTTAACGGCTACTGAAGGCCATGAGTTTTAGAGATATGGTTCCAGACTATCGCTGCCTAGTTTCTAGCTTTTTAGCAGTTTATCTTTTATAGTTCTTTTAGAAAAGGACATGTTGTCCATAGTTTTTAGCTGATGTGTATATATATACTTATATATGAGTACTTAGTTTATATCTCTGAGTTGTAGTTTTACGCTTGTTAAATAAGAAAAAAATTTATCACAATTTTCAGGACTTAATAAGATATATCAAATGAACCGTTTTTCCGAAAGTAAAACTAGCAAGTTTTATTTATCGTTTTAATTGGTGTTTTTGGTTACAAACAGTGACACCGAATTGAGGGTGTCACACTCACGGGCTCGGCTCGTGAGCCGCAATTCGCCTAGCGAATATGGGTTTCTCACTTAGATTATGTGGTGAAGAAGTAACTAAATAGGGCAATGAGGAAAAAGACTGTGAGATCATAATTCAAGTCGATGATCATAGTTGTTTGATGATCATCGTTGAATGGTCATTGTTGATAATGAATGTGATTGATTATGATGGTGGATGGTTGGACATGCGTTTGCATGATGTGAAGCATAGTATGCATCATACGTTGACGTTGATATGTTGGGTGGAAAGCAAATGATGAATCGCGACTGTGGAGACCACGATGGGTGTTATACCGGCCTTGAGGGTAGAGTCGGGTGTGAAAGTTCTATGTGGCATGAGTTAGCTACCTATTGCCGGAGTGACCACTTAACCAAGCCTGAGTACCCTGATTAGCCACAGTACGTTATCAAGACTAGTGAGAGTATTCGGTGTAGGCCATCTGGTATGGTGAGTCGTCCAAGTTGATAATCGGATATGTACTCCCTGTCATCTTTCCAAAGTTCGTGTTGTTGGCCACATATGCATGGAGTAATGGAGTTGCACTTACATTGACATACATAATATGATATGTATATTATTGTGATCTGTTGATTGGTGTATATTGTATGTCATCTTAATAACTATTCCTTACCGTTTACATGTATTCATGATTGTGTTTCTTACCCCTCTCTTTTGTTGTTTCTTGTGCATATGTTTTTGTATATGCAGTAGAGGGTGAGTATGCTGATGAGGAGTGATCCCGTGGAGATCTCTCTTTAGTAGTTAGGATTTATGTTTTCAGTCATTACTCCGATGTATGTTTAGGGATACCAGTTCTGATCATGTGACATTGGGATTTAGGTTATGTTTTATGTTTTTCGCAGTTGGTTATGATGTTGAGATTTCGAATATTCAGATTTCTTAGTTATGTTTGTGATGACACTTTACCTTTGAGATTTATGTTATCTTGATATTATTTTAAAAACATGTATGATTTTCTTATGTATCGGGGTAAAGAGTGTCACATTTGGGTCATTAAAAATATTTTGGGGGACTAACTTGTCCCACTAAAAATTCGAAAGGGACTAATCCTGTACTTTTTTTATTGATGTAATTTTGAGGGATTAAGTGGTTACTTTATTTTTGTTAGGGACGAAAAGTGTCCCCATGTTTTTTTAAGGGATCAAAATGGGCATTTGTTCACGATTGATTAATCTATACGTTTGGTCCCTATACGTGACACACATTTTCAACTTGGCTCCTATACGTAAAAAAATTCAATTCAGTCTCTATATGTATAATTATTTCCACCGTTTGTTGGAGTTAAAGTACAAGGATAAAAAATATATTTTTATGGTTCTTATATGCGATAATGATTTCCACTTTAGCTCTTATTCGTGACGGTTGTTTTTAATTTGGTCTTTATACTTTCACACTTTCACTCCAACCAATGATGTTACAATGATAATAAAGGGCAATGTTCAAATTAAAATTAGTGGTACATAAATTGAATTTTTTTCTACATAATATAGGAACCAACAAGTTGAAAACCATCATCATGTATAGAGAGCAAAATATACTTCCTTCTTTATGAACAGAGCAAAATATACTTTAACCATACTGATTTTATTATTTGAGAAATGTTAATTGTATATTAAAATGAGACAATAAAATTTGACAACAATTTTCATGGTTAATGTAGGTAAAAAATGTGATTAATGAAGTGTTGAATTTGATTAATCGATATACCAAGGTGTCAATCATTAACTATCAACTGAACTTCATTAACCACGATTTTGAACTTCATTAACCACGATTTTCAGATATTCAAATATATATGTACTATATGTATAATTTAGCCTGTGTTTTTATGGGTTAGTTGAACACCTAAAAATCGTGGTTAATGAAGTTTTTTTTTTGTAACCATGATATAGTTAGGAAGTATTCACTATTATTACCAGTGACTAATCTCCATTGAGGAACCTATTGGGCACACAAGGTGAGTTCTCTCTTCCCAATCAGGTTTTTTTCCATACACATGAGTCATAATTCGAACATATGACCATTTGCTTAAAGTGTCCGAATCCCTTACCACTCGAACCAATCACATGTTATTATAATTAATAAAATTTAATTGATGATTAATAAATTACGATACCTTCATTTCTCTATTAATCAAACTTAATATTTTATTAATCACATTTTTAAACTGAATTAAGCATCAAAATTGTTATCCATTTTTCGATTTTTCTACGTTCAAATAACGGTCCGGTTATTATTTTCCATGTTGGAGTAGTTTTCAGTTCAAGGGGGATTTCTTTCCCAGCCGCCAAGCCCGTACACGTCCTATCAGCGCTCAGCAGCGTAGGTTGGCTTAAAACTCTGTTCGCGGCCAACCCATGGCGGTCGCCGGGCTAAAATTCGTTCGCGGCAAACCCACACTTCGTCTTCGTCCCACTCCCTTCCAATGTGTCCACAAGGTATATATAATGTATATCACGTGCTTCTCATCTCACAATTTTAATCCCTCTTCCTTCTTCTTTTTCTCAACCATTCATGATTTTTTCCTTTTTTTCTTTTTTAGGTTGTGCCAAGATTCGTCGCTGCGGTTGAAGCTGAGCCCTTGACAAACGAACAATGTAGCACTTCATTTCGTGAACAAGGCAAGTGAAGTACTCACCTCAACTCAATTGTTATTTTTCATATAATTTTTTTAATTCTGAAATTGTTTGTGTTAAAATGGTGAAGAAAATAAGAAGTCCCCGTCATGGAAGAGATTGAATTCCAACGAGCTAGGACTTCAAAATTCAATGATTGGAAGGACTACGAAAAAGGTTCTTAACGGGCTGAAGAAAAAGGGTACATACTGCTAGCATTTCTTATATATCTATTTCTTACGCTGGGTTTTGGAAGTTTGAATATAACTAACTGCGACCATCGCAAAACCTATTTTCTCATTTTTTTCAACCAATCATAGCCCTGACAAATTAATCTTTTACTCAGTGGTACATTTCTTGGACTGTTGGTGTTTGTATGTTCATAACTTCAGTATAAGAGTCCAACATTACACTTAGATAAGCAACCAACACTACAACTGAGTAGTAATTTTTAGATGCTTGCTTTGGTTCTGTTGGGATGGATAGTTATGTTTGCATTACTATGTTTTTATGTCTTTATTTTTTTGGTTAATAATTGATATTTTGCTTTTTTATTGTGCGGTGCATTATGTTTTGATTGATTCCTTTGTTGTGAATGCTCTGTTTTTTAAATGTTTAGAAACTGTTTTTCTCCTCCTTTTAGGATATGATGTATACCTTGTAGGAGGTTCTGTACGGGATCTTATCCTAAAGCGAACACCAAAGGACTTTGAGATTATAACTTCGGCTGAGCTTAAAGAGGTTACCTTTATCTCCTACTTCTGTTTTATTGCATTTTTTATTTTTCGAATTATTTATGAAATAACAGTTTTCTGGACAACTCTATTGATCAAGCATTAAGTTAGAAGGGCAATAAGTTTTTCTATATTGGCATCTGGCTTGGCATAAAAGTTATTTTATGCAACTCACTTGAAAATACTTCTATTTTGGGCTTGATATCTCTGAATCTTAAGATTGCATGATGAATATTGACTCAATTTGCAGGTGATGAGAACATTTTCATGGTGTGAGATAGTTGGTAAACATTTTCCTGTATGTCATGTTCACATGGATAGTACCATTGTTGAGGTTGGTATGCTTCTGTTAGCTTTGATTTGAACTTTCTTAGTGGAATGCTTGCTTGAATTTTTCCCTATTAAGTGTTGTCCTTCTTTGTCTCTGTCATTAAACCTCTACCTCCCTTCCAATTAGGTTTCAAGTTTTCATACTGCTAGAAGCAACATGGGTATGGAATTCTCTCATGATAGTGAAGCATCTACTGGTTGTAACAAGGAGGACCGTGTTCGGTGGATGAATTGTTTAAAGCGAGACTTCACAATTAACGGGTTGTTCACTAGTCCCTTAAACTTAAAATGTTGAAAATCTTGGTTATTTTTATCCTTGTTTGGTCTGCATGTGGCTGCAAATGTATTCTCGGTGACCTCTCTGCTTTATTTAAAATTTGGTATTTACTTTAGCTTATACAGCTCTTTATGCTGTTAACCAACTTCATGCTCTTCCAGGTTGATGCTTGATCCATATGCAAGAATTGTATATGATTACATGGGAGGAATGGAAGATATTAGAAAAGCCAAAGTGTGCATGTATCTCTTAAAAGCTATGATTTCTTATATTACTTTTGCTAATCAGCAATTTGAGGCTTTGTAACTTAATTTTTTGTGTGAAACTGTGAATAGGTGCGGACTATAATTCCTGCAGCTACTTCTTTTCAGGAAGATTCTGGTGAGTTTCTGTTGATCAGTTACTTCATCCTACTTTCCCATTGTTAAGAATTTTTAAGGTCAGGGAAGAAGGAAAATAGAGAAAGAAAGCTAAGTGAAAGAAAATGAAAATTTTATTGATAGGATGTAATATAATAGAATACCCTACCTTAATACTCCTATTTATAGTGATAATTAGGTTAAGTATTAGTATTATTAGTATAAGTCCAAACTCACCACAATGAAATTAATAACATGTTTAAATAAGTAAACAAATCAAGGAATCAAGGAAATATAACAAAATTGGGAAATGACTCCTAAGATTGTGTTAGACCTCTTATTAGTAAACCATATAAGAGGAGGTCTAGGCCAAATTAGTGTTGTCAGTTATTATTAGGCTGTCAGTTATTATTAGTGCTGTCAGTTATTATTATTGTGTCTGTTTGTGTAACCGTCAAGTATGTCTTTTGAATAAATAGAGAAAAGGAAGGATAGGGCGGTTATCTTGGGTAGTTTCTGGTCGGTTGGGAAGGGAGAGGCCAAGCTCTCTAATTCTTGGTAGGAACAACTCCTTGTAACAGTGTCCTTCTTTCTTAGTCTTTCTATGTATTTGCATTTGTGTGTAATTCTGTATTGTAAAACTAATACCTCTGATTTGAGAATTATTCCTCAGAGGAATATGCAATAAAAGTTTGTGTTCAGTCTCTAATTAATTATCATAATTGCTAGTTTCTATCAACTGGTATCAAAGCACAAGATCTTGGTGGAATTCATGGTTGCAACGAGAGCAATGGAGGCACGTTTGGAGATTCTGGAGCGTGGGTTTGAAGGCTTACTAGCGATGAGAGAAAATTTGGAGAAAAGTCTTGAACAAGGGAGGCAAGAGCGCTTGGAAACTCAAAGACAGATGAATGAATTGATAGAATTGGTGCGAAATATCTCTGTTCGTGTAAATCAAGATGAAAATTCGAATAAAGGAAGCCAAACAGTGAACGAAAATGGTGATGGAAATCCCTCTGATTTGAGAAGATGCATTGAACACTGGAGGAAATTGGAAATTCCAGTTTTTGATGGTGAAGATGCTTATGACTGGACAACGCGTGTGGAAAGATACTTTGATTTGAAAGGAATGACCGAACCAGAGAAGTTGCAAGCAGTAATGGTGGCAATGGAGGGAAAAGCATTGACTTGGTATCAATGGTGGGAATTCACTGCACACAATCCTACATGGCATGAATTTCGTTCTGCAGTAATTAGACGTTTCCAACCAGCCATGATTGAAAGCCCTTTTGAATTGCTTTTGACCCTCAAACAGACTGGGTCAGTAGAGGAGTATAGGGAGAAGTTTGAGTTATATGCAGGCCCTCTCAAAATGGCTGAACCATCATATTTGAAGGGAGTTTTCTTAAATGGACTTAAGGAAGTGGTAAGGGCAGAACTGAAACTTCATCCAGTGGAGAATCTTTCTGAACTGATGGACTATGCACAGAGGGTTGATGAGAAGAACAGTTTGATAAGTAAGGGAGACATTGGTACAAGTTTTGGAGGGAAACCAATTAGAACTTACACCAACAATCGTACTGTGACTTGGGAACCCGGAGTAAAGAGTCAAGTCCAAACCACTACTATGTCAGGAGTTGGAAGTTCAACAGGAGAGGTGAGTAGTGTAAAACCTTCTGGATCTTTTAGAGGAAGAGGGTTTAGGAGATTGACTGATGCTGAAATGCAAGAAAGGTCTAGGAAGGGACTTTGTTTCAGATGTGATGAGAAGTTTAGTCCTGGTCATGTATGTGCCAACAAACAATTAAAAGTGCTGTTGATGGAAGAAGAGGAGGAAAAGGAGGAAGAAGAGGAAAAGCCAAATGCACTAGAAGAAGAAAGGGAAATGAAGAACTTACAATTATCCATGTGTAGCATCAATGGCCATACTTCTAAGAAATCCATCAAATTATGGGGAGATTCAGAGGGAAGACCAATGATAATCCTTGTGGATTGTGGGGCTTCACATAATTTCATATCTACTACATTTGTAAAGGACCACAAGTTGCAAGTCTTTGAAACTTCAATGTATACTGTGGAGGTGGGAGATCGAAGGAAAATCGATTGTGAAGGGGTGTGTCCTCAATTAAAATTGGCGATTCAAGGGTTGAACATCCAACAAGACTTTTATATCTTTGATTTAGGAGGAGTTGATGTGGTGTTAGGGATGGAATGGTTGGCTAGTCTTGGTGAAATTCGAGCTAATTTCAAGGATTTGACACTTAAAATTCCTGTTGATGGTGGATATCATATCCTGAGGGGAGAACCTAGCCTAATTCGTACTGTAGCATCTTTCAAGTCTATTGTCAAGGCCATAAATGATCAAGGGGAGGGATTCCTACTAGAATATCACAGTTTGCTTGCTGAAACCGAATATATCACGCCCTTACCCGAGTGGTTAGAAGCAATATTGGGGGAATATGAAGAAGTATTTCAAGAACTGAAAGGATTACCTCCATCCAGAAGAAATGATCATGCTATTGTCCTGAAAGAAGGAGCCAACATTCCCAATCTCAGGCCTTACAGATACCCACATTACCAGAAGAATGAAATTGAAAGGTTAGTTGATGACATGCTTAATTCTGGTATAATTAGACCAAGTTCGAGCCCTTATTCTAGTCCAATTATTTTGGTGAAGAAGAAAGATGGAGGGTGGCGTTTTTGTGTGGATTATAGAGCTTTGAATAAAATTACTTTGCTTGACAAGTTTCCTATTTCTATTATTGATGAATTGCTTGACGAAATTGGAGGAGCAATAATTTTTTCTAAATTAGATCTCAGATCCGGGTATCACCAGATTAGAATGAAAGAAGAAGATATTCCTAAAATTGCTTTCAGAACTCATGAAGGGCATTATGAGTTTGTTGTGATGCCTTTTGGACTCACTAATGCCCCTTCTACCTTCCAATCTTTGATGAATGAAGTACTTAGACCATTTTTAAGAAAATTTGTCTTAGTTTTCTTTGATGATATTTTGGTCTATAGCAAAACTATGGAAGATCATTACAGGCATTTACAATCAGTTCTGGCACTATTGAAAGAGCATCAGTTGTTTGCCAATAGGAATAAATGCACTTTTGGGAAGACCCAACTTGAGTATCTTGGACACATCATATCAGCTAATGGGGTGGCAGCCGATCCTAAGAAGATTATTGATGTTATGTTGAATTGGCCTACACCAAAAGATATTAAGGCTTTGAGAGGATTCTTAGGCCACTATAGAAGATTTGTGAAAGATTATGGTAAGATAGCTCGGCCTCTAACAAACTGTTGAAGAAAGACAATTTTCAGTGGACTCCGGAAGCACAGGCAGCCTTGGAATAATTAAAGAAAGTTGTAGCAGCTTTGCCTATTCTCACTGTTCCAGATTTTTCTAAGGTCTTTACCATAGAGACAAATGCTTCAAATAAAGGTTTGGGGGCAGTTTTATTACAAGAAAGGAGACCAGTGGCTTTTCTTAGTCAGGCCTTATCAGAGAGGGGCCAATCAAAATCAGCTTATGAGAGGGAATTAATGGCCATTGTCCTGGCTGTCCAGAAGTGGAGGCATTACTTGCTTGGCAGGCATTTTATTATTCTCACTGATCAGAAAAGTCTTAAGTTTCTCACTGATCAAAGAGTGTTGGGGGAAGAACAATTCAGGTGGACCTTTAAACTGATGGGATTGGATTTTGAAATACAATACAGGCCAGGAAATGAAAATGGGGTTGCTGATGCCCTTTCTAGACGAATGACTTATGCAGCACTTTCCAAAGTTCAGTTTGATGACTTAGAGACATGGGAATCTGAAATTCAACATGATCCAAAGTTGCAGGGTATTATTCACGATATTTTGCAAGATAAGGCATCTCATCCAGGTTATAGTTTCCAAGACCACAAGTTGTTTTATAAGGGGAGATTGGTGCTGCCAAAAGGTTCTTCACAAATACCTTTGCTACTTGAAGAGTTCCACAGCACAGCCATGGGCGGTCATTCAGGATTCTTTCGGACATACAAGCGCCTCTCTGCCATCGTTTATTGGGAAGGAATGAAGAAAAACATTCAGCAATATGTGGCATCTTGTGAAACTTGTCAGCTGAATAAATATCAAACTTTGTCTCCTGCTGGATTGTTACAACCTCTTCCAATACCTACTCAAGTTTGGACTGATGTGACCATGGATTTCATTGAAGGTTTACCCAAAGCTCAAGGCAAGAATGCTATTCTTGTAGTGGTGGACAGGTTAACTAAATATGCTCATTTCATTGCTTTGAGTCATCCATTTACTGCTAAAGATATTGCTGAGGTTTTCTTACAAGAAGTGGTCAAATTACATGGATTTCCTTCCACTATTGTGTCTGACAGAGACAAGATTTTTCTCAGCCATTTTTGGACTGAGTTATTCAAGATGGCAGGTACCAAGTTGAAATTTAGTTCTGCATACCACCCACAAACAGATGGTCAAACAGAGGTAGTCAATAGATGTTTGGAGACTTACTTGAGATGTCTCACTGGTACAAAACCCAAGCAGTGGCCTAAAAGTCTTAGTTGGGCTGAATTTTGGTTTAATACTAATTATAACAGCTCTACTAGAATGACTCCGTTTAAGGCACTCTATGGTCGTGATCCACCACACCTATTTCGGGGCATTTCTATTCCTTCCGTAGTTGAGGAAGTGAATTTGATGACTCAAGACAGGGATCAACTTCTTCATGATTTAAAAGGCAATTTATTGAAGGCTCAAGATCAAATGAAAGCATATGCAGATAAATCGAGACGCCAAATTAATTTGACTACCGGAGATTGGGTTTACTTGAAATTGCAACCTTATAGGTTGAGGTCTCTTGCTAAGAAGCGAAATGAGAAGTTAAGTCCTCGTTTTTATGGTCCTTATCAAATTGTCAAACAAATTGGACCGGTGGCATTTGAGTTAGCCCTTCCATCTGACAGCAAAATCCACCCTGTGTTTCATGTCTCCTTGCTAAAAAAAGCTATTTCTCCTTCAACTACTCTACAACCACTTCCACCAATGCTTTCGGAAGAATTGGAGTTACAAGTTGTACCGAATGCTGTCAAGGTGATTCGTAATACTAATGGCAATGCTGAAGTCCTTATCCAGTGGCAAGATCTTCCAGATTTTGAAGCTACTTGGGAGCAGGTTGCAACTATCATGGAGCAATTTCCTTCTTTTCACCTTGAGGACAAGGTGACTCTTTTAGGGGGGAGTATTGTTAGACCTCTTATTAGTCAACCATATAAGAGGAGGTCTAGGCCAAATTAGTGTTGTCAGTTATTATTAGTGCTGTCAGTTATTATTATTGTGTCTGTTTGTGTAACCGTCAAGTATGTCTTTTGAATAAATAGAGAAAAGGAAGGATAGGGCGGTTATCTTGGGTAGTTTCTGGTCGGTTGGGAAGGGAGAGGCCAAGCTCTCTAATTCTTGGTAGGAACAACTCCTTGTAACAGTGTCCTTCTTTCTTAGTCTTTCTATGTATTTGCATTTGTGTGTAATTCTGTATTGTAAAACTAATAACTCTGATTTGAGAATTATTCCTCAGAGGAATATGCAATAAAAGTTTGTGTTCAGTCTCTAATTAATTATCATAACTGCCAGTTTCTATCAGATTGCTTCCTCAATTAGATACCTAATTGATTCCAAAACATATTCTAAAGCGTCATGGACGATTTCTCCCAAAAGCTTAAGCTATAAGGTAAAGGCTCATGAATAGTTTTATATCTAACATGCCCGCTTATGCAAGAGCCATTTGGGCTTAAGCACGGATAATGAACAAGCCTACCATACCTTGTGTTGAAACTCAACTTTTATATAGAAGAATGAGGGTGCTATGGATCAAACACCAGACCACTAGGTGATTGATACCATGTCAATCACCAACTCTATGTTATCAATAGCGTGCGATAGCGGCCTGGCCCCTAGCTGTGACGCGCACAGTGCGTTTCTGTGTCACATCAACTTGCGGTCGCTTTTGCAGCCTATCACGGCCATCACAGCCACCATCTTCATGCGGCTGCTGGAAACCTTCATGCAGCTGCTGGAAAGCTAGAATTAGGTTTTTTTTTTTTTTTTTTTTTTTTTTTCAATTTTCGGTTTCCTCACTCTTTTCTTACAATTTTATCCTCACTTTAACTTATCAAAGTTCTATTTTGCCCTCTTTAACTCAACAAATCTCTATTTTGCCTTCTCTTTATCTTATCAAATATCTTATCTACCCTCGCTTAAACTAAGTAAATCTCAATTTTACCCTTTCTTTTTACTGCCTGTTCCATTACACCGAGAACTTCTTTTTTCTAGCACAAAATCTTCTTCTTAAATAGACCTTCTTCCTCGCCCAAAGCCATAACATAGAGAGGTTTTTTGTAGCCTCCCTATTTTGGTTTTATCCCAGAAGCGCCCACCCCCATTTCAACAAGTTCCTAGCAGACGACACCTGTTTCACATTCTCGGCACGCCATTCTGCCAAGTTCCCAACATCCCACATTTGTTTCATGCAGCTTCTTACTCTATGCCAGCTTCTGTTTTAGCCTTCTCTAGCCAAACCCACCTCTGTATTGTCATTGTTTTTGTTATTATAAACTTATTGTTATATGTTATGCTTCACATTAATGGTAATTGTGTCTATAAATTATAAATTGAGTATTAATAATTGATATGTACGAAAATTATATTTACTATAACTGCTATCTTCGGTATAGCAGTCATCCCGCTATCTGCTATACCGCTATAGCATTTTTGGGGTGCCGCTCCGCACTGCTATCTTGGATTGACTACATATAGCACCAACTATTATTAAGAATCTCTATTATATTTTCTTCCTCTTCCCTATCTAATCTAAAGCATACAATTTTCACGTAGTATCAGAGCTAATTGTAGTATCAATATCATGGTCTCGTGCTGTAAGGGGATGTATTCGATTAGGATTTTAAAAGACTATTTTGGCATAAAATAGTCTTATGGATTTTAAAAGACTATTTAGAATTGTAATGATTTATAGGATTTTTTTAAAATATTGTTATAATCAAGATTTTGTATTTGGATTTTAAAAGATTTATTTATATCATAAGGATTTATAAGATTTGAAAGGATTACATGGATTTATAAGATTTGAAGGACCACATGGATCTTTAGCAAATATTCAAAGTGACAAAAGTCAATAAAATCCAATACAAATTTTCCAATCTTTTAATAGCAAATTTGATTCGGCCAAATTCAACCTCATCACTAAGAACCTGATCTAGATTTCCACATCCTTCACCATATCTACCCACCCGAACTTGTTGACCCTCTCCACAGAACCAAAGATAAAAAATTTGACCTCCAAAAGCAAGATTCACCCCACCATTCCCTTCAGCTTCACCAAAATGCCCTACAAATTCCTCAACATTATTGGGAACTACAATTACATCATCAACAAGACTCAACCCCATCTTCTGAATTACCTTCAGTTTTTTTTGTTTGCCTTTTATTTTTTTCCTGCGTTACATCAACACCCCCAGAAGAAGCACCTTCCTTGTTCCTCTTACTTCTCTGCAGGGCATATTGCTATTGGTAATGATTCTCACAAAAGGCTTTGCCATTCAGAGCCCTTTCCTTGCACCTACACCCACCTGAACCCTTCTTGCTGCACCTCTTGAACTCTGGTTCATCCATTTACAAACCAAAGTGAGATGAGAAGGGAAAGTAAAAGTGAAACTCAAACGCTCCCAGCTCCAACACTGAATCAAAACCACAAAACTGTGTATGCTGCGGAGCGCAGTAATTGAATACCAAAAACTTTCTAATCAGGACTATAGTTGCGTTATCAAATAAAATAACCATGGACTAAAAAAAACAAAGTGGTTTTGGTGATTTCCTTCATAAACGTCCTCTTTATGGAATCAAGTCATTCGAAGTAAGCATGGTTTGCATCCGAATGGGTGGGACACCAACTTGATGAGAGGAGTCATTCATGCTAGTCCTTGGAAATTTATTTATCAGAGTTTACCTTCTTTTAACTCTCACTTGTCCTTGAAGTCGGGGGATGGTTCTCGTATTAATTTTTGGGAAGATGCTTGGGTTGGTACTACTTCATTGAGTCTTTTCCGAGAACTTTCTCGTCTTTCCTCTTTGCATAATGTCTCTATTTATCAGTTCTACTTTCAAAAATTTGCATGATAGCGGTTAATGGGCTACATTCTCTTTCTTTCATTTTTTTTTTTTGGTTTTAATTGATTCTATTAATCTCTCTTCTTTTCCTGACTCTAGAATTTGGGTCCTTGACCCCTCAAGAATTTCATATGTAAATCCTATTTTCAGTTCTTAACTCATAATACAAGTAGTTTTCTTTCGAAAAAACCCGTATGAAAGGCCAATGCTCCCTTAAAGGTTAAAGCTTTTGTTTGGATCGTTGTTCTTAATAGGATTCTTAGAAATGGGGTTTGGGCCTAACTCAACCCCACAAAACCGGCTTGTAAGGTGAGGACTACCCAAGCCTTATAAGCACTACTTAGGCCATATCTCTAGGCGATGTGGGACTAAACACCCCTTATACACCCAGTACAATGGAGGTGCTGGAGGCTGTAATGAAGGTGCAGAAAAGTGAATTGTTTTTATTCACTGATATCAAACTGATACAAAGATAGGGAATATATAGACATACAGAGATTGATTCTGTACACTAATTAGGCTAAGAATCAGGGAAATAAATGTCCCTATAAATGGAAATAAATGACTGAATAACAGCTATGACTAGAAAAGGAAAAAAGAATAAAAACAGATCCTAATTCTAGCTGTACAAATCAGAATAATATGATTCTGATTTAATGTCATAATCAGCAACACTCCCCCTCAATTTGGGTGATAGATGTCTATCATTCCCAGATTGGATCTGAGGTCTTCATATGTGTGTCTTGGAAGTGCTTTAGTTAGTATGTCTGCTGTCTGGTGGCATGATGGAATATGATTAACACTTATAATGCCATCGTCAATCTTTTCCTTTATGAAGTGTCTGTCAATCTCCACATGTTTTGTTCTATCATGTTGGACAGGGTTCTTTGCCATGCTAATGGCAGCTTTATTGTCACATAGTATCCTCATTGTATAGTTAGTGGGAATTCTAAGTTCTTCTAATATTCTTTTCAACCAAATTCCTTCACAAATGCCATGTGCCATGGCTCTAAGTTCTGCTTCTGCACTGCTCCTTGCCACCATGGACTGTTTTTTGCTCCTCCAAGTAACCATATTTCCCCATACAAAAGAGCAATAGCCAGAAGTTGACTTCCGGTCTGATGTGCAACCTTCCCAATCCGAGTCTGTATAGACTTCAATACCTTTGTTTGAATTTTTCTTAAAATATAGACCCCTACCTGGTGTGCCTTTGAGATATTGTAGGATCCTCCTTATTGCTTTCATATGAGTATCATTGGGTTTTGACATATGGCGGCTTGCCATACTTACAGCAAACCTAATGTCGGGCCTAGTGTGTGCAAGATAGATTAATTTTCCCACTAGGCTTTGGTACCTGTCTTTATTAGCTGGAGGGCTTTCTTCTTCAGAGCTGCCACATTTTACTGCTTCTATAGGGGTGCTGGAAGCCTTGCACCCAAGCATCCCTGTTTCTTGAAGAAGGTCTAGGGTGTACTTCCTTTGAGACACATAAATCCCATTTTTTGTTCGAGTATCCCTAGGAAGTACTTGAGCTGTCCTAAGTCTTTGCCTTCAAAAGCTCTTGCCAGAAAATTTTTTAGGTGCTCAATTTGATCATGATCATCTCTTGTGATGACAATGTCATCAACATAGACGATGAACAATGTTAGCTTTCCTTCCAAGGAGTGTTTGACAAACATAGTATGGTTTGCTTGGCATTGAGTGAACCCATTTTTCTTGACAACACGAGTCAGCCTATCAAACCAAGCTCTTGGTGATTGTTTGAGGCCATACAATGACTTCCGGAGCTTGCATACCTTTTTTGAGGTGCTGTCTGATTCAAGTACCGGGGGAATTTGCATATACAGTTCCTCTTCCAACTCGCCATTTAAGAAGGCGTTTTTGATGTCCAACTGATGTAGCGGCCAGTCTAAGTTTACAGCCAAAGATAGTATTACTCGAACTGAGTTTAGTTTAGCCACTGGTGCAAATGTTTCTTCGTAGTCCACACCATATGATTGAGTGAATCCTTTTGCCACCAACCTGGCTTTTTACCGGTTTATACTACCATCGACATTGTATTTAATGGAAAATATCCACTTGCATCCGACGTGTTTCTTCCCCTTCAGTAAGGTAGTTATCTCCCAAGTGTCATTCTTTGCCAAAGCTTGAATCTCTTCGGTTACAGCTTTGGTCCATTCAGGTTGTTGGAAGGTTTCTTGGATATTCGTTGGGATATGAGTGCTATCAAGAGATGTTGCAAATGCCTTGTATTCCTGTGACAATTTACCGTAGGACATATGTTTTTCAATGAGGTGTTGAGTGCAAGTTCTCACCCCTTTTCTTAAGGCAATAGGAATATCAAGATCACTTGTACTAGTGTGGTCAAATTCAGAGATAGGAGCAGAGTTACCTGAGAGAATTTCATTTTCTGGAGTCTGGTTGGATTCATGGCTTTGCATTGGAACAGTGCTTGGCTCTACCACCTTCTTCTGTTTTTTATTTCTTCTTCAGTAAACTTTCCAAGTCTGTTCTTGCGCAATAGTAGGACTTGCAGTTTGGTCTATTTCTGGTGCTGTTTCAGTTTCAGTTTCAGCCTGGTCTGCTCCTGGTATTGCTGGTGCATGTTCAGCCTGATCTGTTGCTGCTGCAGGTTCAGCCTGGTCTGCTGCTGGTGCAGTTTTGGCTTGGTCTGGTGCTGGTTCTGCACCTGCTGGTGCAGTTTCAGTTTCGGCCTGATTTGTTCTCAAAAACTGGAATTCTGTCAAATCAGTTAGGAAAGGTGTCTTCTCCCCCTGAATTCCATTTTTGGAGTAATAAGGTTGGTGCTCAAAGAATGTCAAATCCATTGTGTGGTAAAATTTTCTGGTTGAAGGAGAATAGCACTTGTACCCTTTTTGGTGAGGTGAGTACCCAAGGAAGACGCATTTGAGAGATTTGGGGTCAAGTTTGCTACGGTGAGGGTCTAAGTTGTGAACAAACACTGAACATCCAAATACTTTCAAAGGAATTGAGGTTAGAATTTTGCTGGTTTGGTAAAAGGCCTGGAGAGTGGAGTGAGGGGTATTAAAGTTGAGAACACGAGAAGGCATTCTATTTATGAGATAGGTGACAGATAATACAGCTTCTCCCCAAAACTGGTTTGGTACATTGGTGGCTATCATAAGTGATCTGGTCACTTCCAAAAGGTGACGATTTTTCCTCTCTGCCACCCCGTTTTGTTGTGGGGTATATATGCATGAGCTTTGATGTATAATTCCACATTTCTGGAGGTAGGAATTTAGCATGGAATTATAGTACTCGCGACCGTTATCTGTTCTAAGCACCTTGATGCTAGTTTGGAATTGTGTTTGCACCATTGTATGAAAATTTTCAAATATTCGTCCTACTTCCGATTTCTCCTTCATGAGGAATACCCAGGTAACTCTTGTGTGATCATCAATGAAGGTAACAAACCATCTAGTGCCAGTGACATTGCTGACCCTTGATGGCCCCCACACATCACTATGAATCAAGGAGAATGGGTGAGAAGGCTTATATGGCTGAGCTAGATAAGTGCTACGGATATGTTTGGACAATTGACACACTTCACATTTAAAATTCCTTGGATTTTTATTGAATAATGATGGGAACCTTTTTTCCAAGTACATAAAATTGGGGTGGCCTAGACGATAATGCCACACCATTACAGACTTCTCATTATCTGGAGGAACTACAACACACTGGTTGGCCTTTGGTTTGCTGTTGGAATCTTCAACTTGAAGGAGATAGAGGCTAGCACTTTCCTCAGCATTGCCAATCGTCTTCCCCGACCCCAAAATCTGAAATTCACACAGGTTAGCAAAGAATTTAGTGATACAGTTCAAATCCCTTGTTAATTTGCTGATAGACAGTAAATTGCAGTCAAGTTTTGGTACATAGAGAACTGAATTCAGAGTTATATTCTTTGAAATAACAACTGAGCTTTTACCAATCACTTTTGAAAGTGTACCATCAGCTATCCGAACTGTTGAGTGATTGTGACATGGAGAATAGCTATTAAATACGGTAATGTCTCCAGTCATATGATCAGAGGCTCCTGAGTCTACAATCCAAGAGTTTGAATTCCCTCTGCTAGTATTTAAAGCATGTAAAGAATTACCTTTCTGGGCTACTGTTGCAGTACCCACATTTTTTCCTGCACCTGACAAGGCTTGTTGGAGGAGTCTTTGTATAGCATCCATTTGATCCTTGCTAAAGGGTGCTGGATCAGAATTTGTTTCTCCATCTTGAGTGTTATTATGGGCTATGTTGCCTCTGGTCTCCCTGTTCCGGAAAGGCTTTGCATCTGATGGTTTCCCATGGATGACCCAAGAAGTATCCTTGGTGTGACCTGGTTTCTTGCAATGATCACACCAGGGACGGTTCTTCCTTTGTGTTGGACGGAACTGGATTCCTTTTGCTGCCAGAGCAGAGCTTTCCGAGAGCGAAATGGGGTTTCCTAGCATGAGTTTTCTTCTGCTTTCCTCTCTTCTTAATTCTGAAAATACTTCTCGTATTTTTGGTAGTGGTTTGGTTCCAAGGATCCTTCCTCGTACTTCATCAAGATCTTTGTTGAGTCCTAATAGGAATTTATAGATTCTATCCTTCTCCACCAGCTCGTTGTACTGTTTCTTGTCATCTGGACACTTCCACTCAATGGTTTCATGTGTCCAGTTGCTGCCAGTATCGGCTGAGGGTATTGAAATACTCAGTGACCGAGTATTCACCCTGTCTCAGGTCATGGAGCAGGCTCTTGATTTCGAAGATGGCTGAGGTATTATCCACATTGGAATATGTCTCCTTCACTGCATCCCACATCTCATTGGCGGTGTCATAATACAGGAAGTTCTCCCCAATTTCATTGTCATAGTATTGAGGAGCCAAGACATTACCAAACTGTTTTCCAGTTGCCATTTTTGGAGGTTGGGATCTCCTTCTTCTGGTTGTTTGGAGTTTCCCGTGATGTACCCCTCTTTTCCTTTCCCTTGGAGGAAGATGCAAACTGACCTTTGCCATTGGGGAAAGTTTTGGCCATTTAATTTATGGCCTGTGATGGGCAGAACTGTCCCTTCGATAGAGCTGGTCAGATTCGTACCAGTCTCCACCTTGGGCGACTGCTCTGGTTTTTCACTCTCCATGGTAGGGCCGACGTTAGAGCTTAAAGATGGTTCAGATCGTGCTCTGATACCATGCAGAAAAGTGAATTGTTTTTATTCACTGATATCAAACTGATACAAAGATAGGGAATATATAGACATACAGGGATTGATTTTGTACACTAATTAGGCTAAGAATCAGGGAAATAAATGTCCCTATAAATGGAAATAAATGACTGAATAACAGCTATGACTAGAAAAGGAAAAAAGAATAAAAACAGATCCTAATTCTAGCTGTACAAATCAGAATAATATGATTCTGATTTAATGTCATAACCAGCAACAGAAGGCAACCCGAAGTTGCCGTAATTAAGGCGGCTAAGGGCGGACCGCAATTAAGGCGGCTTTCCAACACACCCCCTCATGCCCAAAGCTATACACTTGGAGCGTGGATGATGCGGGCGACCCAACGGTTCTAGGATAGGCTCTGATACCATATTAGAATTTGGGCTTGAGCAACCCCACAAAACCGGCTTGTAAGGTGAGGACTGTCCGAGCCTTATAAGCACTACACACCCCTTCACACCCAGCACAATGAAAGTGCTGGAGGTTGTAATGAAGGTAACCAAAAGTTGCTGTAATTAAGGTGGCTAGGGGCGGACCGCAATTAAGGTGGCTTTCCAACAAGGATTGACACCAATGACATGCTCCAGAAGCACAAACCTTTGCCCACTTTGTCTCCTAATATGTGCATGATGTGTGGTTCAGATTCTAAAAGCGGGCCTCATCTCTCTTTACATTGTTTGGCAGCAAAAGTTCTCTTGAATATATTGTTTGGGATCTTTGAAGAGTTATGGATCTTGTGTATGGATTTGCATACTTTTCACCTTACTAAATTTAGACATTTTGACACGTAAAGATGCCAAATTCTGTGTAGAGCTCTGTTTTCTGTTCTTTGGTGTATTTGGTTGGAAAGGAGCAATAGAATTTTCCTTGACTCCTTTTCGTCTCTAGATTTCATTTGGGATAGTGTGACTTCATTCTGGCATCCTATTGGTGTTCAGCACATAGGTTTTTTAGTGGTGTTGCTTTGGTAGATATGCGAGGGATGCTTTGTTGCATATCTCTGTCACTTAGTTTTTAGGTGTTCCTTTTTGTTTTTTTGTGAGGATGTCTTATCCTCTTGTACTCTTCTCTCTTACCATCTAATAATATTTATTTTATTATAAAACAAGAAGAAAATAACAAAAAAAAGTAGGCTCCATAAACTATGGCTGGAAAGGCAACTCAGGGATGCTGAAGACGCAAAGAGAGATGAGCATTGTTGGAAAGATAACTTAGCAAGACAGTTAGAATGATCATCAACTTGAAAAGCCAGTTGGAATATTGTGTGACCAAGGAAAAAGTGACTTTGCAAGAAAGACGCACAACAGAAATTTCCTAGCAAGCAATGCAATTAGCAAGTGTTCTGTCCAAATATCTCAAGTCCGAGATACTTGAGCAGAAAATGTACTCTCCTTCCTAACTCCGGCTACCTCTCTTCTAATCTCCCTCCAATATGAAAAGAATTTGTGTTTGTATAGCTTGACAGAATGAAGATTCTACTCCTACGTATTTCAAGTGGGAATTAAAGCTATGCAGTTCTTGAACGTGGGGGTGGATCTCTATTTATAGTGTTTTAGTGATAACTGTGACGTCCCCAAAACTTAACCGCACTCTCTCTGATACCTTAGGCATACAGATAAAGATCAAAAGAAACTTAAGCAATTAAACAGTTAATACAGTCCAATTGCACATCAGAGTTTCGCCTGGAAGCCATGGCGCAAAAAACATCAAAAACAAAAACAGACACCCCACTGGCCGTGGTACAACTCACAAGAGACTCAACGATACCTCAAGGGTCTCTCTCTCTGTTCAGTGAGTGTTGACGTCAAACTTGTTCACGATGGAAGGCTCGTCTCTACTCAGCTCCACCCTCTGCAGCTCTCTCATCAACCAATCAACATCTCCGCCTTTGGATCACGACATGAACAACGACATACATGTAACACATAGGGAAGCATGCACAGGAGGTAAGAAACTCTACAATATCATGCAAAAGGATATCACGTAGCATATCACACATCGATACACACAACAGCAGGCACAACCAGCAAACACATTCATCTCTCGAGTTCATCACAACAGTCAACCTCCAAGTTATCACAGCTAGGGATCACCGCCTACTCTACATGCACAACTGAATCTACATGATTGGCCAATTCTACAACGCACACTCTTACCATGGGAATATAATAGTCAACCTCCAACTGTGAGGAATGACAATCCAATCTCCAACTTCGAGGGTGAATGTTCACCAGGTAAGAATGGCTCCTCAACCTCGTGTGACAGTTACTCAAACTGCTGCTGCAACCGTACACACTGCTTCCTGTACATAACCATTCAAACTGCTATTGCAGCTGTATACAGGTACCAGCTTATATGATAGCCACTCAAACTGCTGTTGCAGCTAATCATACAACCCCTTGTGACAACCACTCAAACGGCTGTTGCAGTTGTTCACAAGTTCCGACCTCGCTTGATAACTGCTCAAACTGCTGTTGCAGTAAATCCCGCGGCTTTCCACCACAACAATGCAAATGCTATGATTATGCACCAATCATCTCAACAACGTCTTAACAATAACTTATCCAACGTCTCAAGGTCCACATCCTCTAACTATGAGGATGTCGCTCTCCAACTATGAGAGCCACCTTCAACTTCGATCAACTGGCTTACAACATCGACGACGAATCCAATAACGCCAACCACTCTATCCTTCTAACAACATACCAATCGTCTCCACAGTCAATCAAGATCACATCAATCACAATTACATCAACATATCGTAGTATAGCAGCATAACATCATTGCATGTATACCAACTAGCAATTAAGCATGTTATCACAACAAGCGTCTCATCTAACCTGTTATCATGCACGACATCATTTACTCATGTTATCAATTACCACAGATAGACATACATCCTCAATCAACAGATATCACAGATCGATCCTACGGCGATAGCCCAAAGTAAGCTAAACCTAGGGTTTAGGTACTTTATCAGGGCTCAGCCACTAGTAGGGTTTGAGGAGCCCTACGCATGTGAACAATTATATACTACGTCTATTAATCCCAGATATATGTGGTTTCTTTCTCCTCACCTGAACAGTCGGCACTAACTTCCACGCGATCACAAGCGCGACGATCCCGCTTCTCCCTCCTCAAGATCGCGGCCTCTCTCTCTCCCAAGACAGCCAAGAACAGCCACTCAACCTCCTCACAGGCGCGGCCTCAAGCGCAGAATCACGAGCAATCACGAGCGCGGACTTTACCCTGATCGCGAGCACAACACATACACAACAGTGTTAGCCCCAGGGCAAGCCCAAAAGATCGAAGAAAAAGGTAAAGACTCGAAGAACGCCAAGAACACGAAAAACACATGTTAGGGATCCGAGTTTACCTGTGGCGAATCGATAAACTAATCTGTGGAACTCGTAGTACTCGAAGCCCTGATCACAGCGGTGTAGTTGGAATCACGATCCGGCCCCTCAATCGACCTCAAACTCAAGCTTTCTCTCTCTAACCCTCTGGTTCTCTCTCTCAGCTCTGAAGAACCCAGAAACTCACCAAGTTTCGTGCAAGTGTGGATGAAAGTGGAAGCTCCACTTATGGTTTCTGCTGTCCATGCTTTAGTGTTCATCCTACTGCATGCTTGAGCGTTGCCACGCTCTAGCATGGGATCTCTCCACGCTTGAGGGTGGAACCTCGTCCACTCCGCCTGCTCCCTGGCCTGACACGTGTCTCACACGCGTCCAAACTCAGAACAGCTGCACAACGCACTCAGCACGCTGAAGCGTCCACCTCTTCCCACGCCTAAGCGTCGCAACGCTTGAGCGTGGCGCTTTCCCACGCTTGAGCGTCAAGCTCAGCGAGAGAAGAACTCCCAGCTTCCTGGCTTCCCAGTTTCTCGTGTTACACCTTAGGCACTTCCAACTCGATTCAAGCCTAGTTCTAAACATCCAACTAGACTTATAACCAACACACAACCCAACACACACCCCTAAGCGAAAAACTGATTAAGATTATTCATCTTAATTAGGGTTACCGAAAACAGGGATGTTACAATAACTTCTCTCCGCTGATAATGGGATATCTCTTTATTGTTAGTGGACTCTGAGAATCACGGGTGATTAACACCCTCTGAGTGGATAAGTCATTTCATGCTCTTGTCCATGTTTATGATAATCCTGTATTTATAGGGATAAGGATGTTGAGACCTTAGATAAAGATGTTATCTCCAAAATTCATACGTGGTGTCAACTCGGCTGCCGAGATGTCCATCTCGGTCCTTTTCATCCTTCTATGCCAATGATAAATACTATAATCAACCTTTTGAGTGCTTAAGTGTTACTCGGCCAATACCATATTAACTCGGTTTGCCGAGCTTCTGTTCTCGACCAGTACACAAGGCTCTCAAGCTTATCACTTTATAAAAGTGAAATAGCTTAATGAGATACATGTCTTAGCCGAGTAATCTAGTCTGGTTGGAATAACGAATTTTGGAAACTCGTCTTCCAAGCTAAAGGCTTTAAGGCATCTCTGTTGACACTTCTTTTCATAAGAATGACAGCCTGTCCTTTCCTTTCTGACAACGAGTAGGTCTTAAAGCTCTGTACTTTCATCATTAGGCGTAGGTAATGATGGAGAGTTGCTTTCCTCTCACATCATTTAATTACCCAATCCCAAGGAACGTGTTGTTCCATACTGATTACATCATTTGTCTTAATGGTGTGTTGAACACGCTTCAACATCGTTCAGATGTAAATGCACCGATTTGCTTCCCAAGCGCCCATTCGGCCTTAAATGAGGCATCTTTTCGTCAACCGAGGCCTAAAACCCTATAAATGCTTTCCTTTACTTCTTCATTCTTCACTTTGCTCATATTATCCCCTACCTTTCTCCCTTCTGCTCAGCGGTTCTCTGAGTCTCCCATTATTCTTCCTTTAAGTTCTCAGGTATGCCCTTTTCTTCTTCTTCTATACACTTAGCTTATTTTTCATCCATGGCTTCCGAATCTGGAGATTCTTCTTCCCCCATGAACTTGCTTCCTTATGAAGTTGATGAAATTGGAGGGAATTCTCTCTCTAGTTTATCATTCTATAGGGAACTAGATGTTCCCTATGAGGAAATTCGCAATCATCTAGAAAATGAGCGGATGAATCCGCATGATGAGGAAGAGTCAACTAGCACTCTTACTCAAACTTCAAAACGTCATAAGAAAGTTTCTAGGTTTAAGAAGGATCCTGCCCTAGATATCACTCTTCCTGGGTTTGAATGGGTGAATATCGTTCCCCTGAATCTATTGTTGAATTAAAGGGAGAAATTTCTCTTAGTAAGGGTAGGAGAGGAGAGAATAAGTTTATTGCTAAACCATGCTCGAAAACCGAGCATTTATTTATGTCCAAACAACTAAACCAACATGATTTTACTTATGTTTATAAAACTATGTTTCTCCACCTCGGTATCAGATTTCCCTTCTCCCAGTTTGAGTGAGGTTTTGAACGCCTTGAACCTTGCTCCTACTCAACTTCATCCCAACAATTGGGCTCTGATGAAAGCTTTTCAGATTCTATGCAAGGGTCTACACAGTACTCCTTCCGCTCCGAACTTTCTTTATTTTTATAAAATCTGATTTGGTAAAAAAATTGGTTGGATTTCCCTCAGTGGTCTAAACAAGTGGGGATTCATTAGCCCTTTTACTTCCTCCTATAAAGACTTCAAGGGGGATTTCTTCAAAGTCCGTCTAGCCGAGGGTCATTCTGATCTTTTCTTTGACTCCGAGAATAGACCCAAATTTCCTCTTTATTGGTCTAGACGGATCAAAACTGTGGACTGGTGTTATAGAGAACTATCCGAGGACGGGAAATTGTACATCGATCATTAAGAAAAATTACCAAAGCCCCTAGGCTGTAAGGAAATCTTGGAGGTTCCCCAAACGTTTCTTCCAGATAAAGAATGGACTCGTAAGTAGAAGTTAACTTAGATCCTGTGTATTTTTTAGCCATTTGTTTATCCGACTAACATTTCTTCTTTCATTTGATAAAACTTATGGGGAAATTTGACTGGCGAAAGATCAAGGCCAGAAAAGATGGGGCCACCTCTTCCAACGCACCTGAGATATGGGAGAAAGGAAAAAGTGTTAAACCTATTGCCTTGGGTCTGGGTCCTAAATTAGGGTCTTCTACTCCGAGGTCAAAGCGAGGCCAAAGTGAAGTTTCTAATCAAGGTGATAATGAAGTTTCTCCTTCAACGAGTCCTACGGGCAGAAATTGAGGTCCCTTCTTTTGTGGACCTGACTGAAAAGCACACCGGTCTTCCTCCAACAACTCTTGTGCCTTCAAAGTGGTATAACCGAGCTGTTAAACCTGGTGCTCCTTCTATTTGGGGGGATGGCTTTAATCCGTTTTTTGTTTTGACTCCTGACTTCGTGAAGCCTACCGATGTGAAACTCATAAAGAAGCACGATCCTTTAGCTTGTATGGAGGCTATGTCAGTCGACTCTCTTCGCAACATTGCGATGGGACAACTTTGGGCTCGAGAGTTTGAAGAAAGGCATCAGGAAATCCAAAAGAAAGAGGCTGAACTTGTCGAGTTTGCTCAACTGGAGGAGCAATTAAACAAGACTTCTGCAGAGTTTGCTAAAATGACCGAGACCAAAGTGCAACTATCTTCCCAAGTTGCCGAACTGAACAAGTCCAAGAAGACTTGCAATCAAAACTTACCGTGGCATCTGACGAGAAGAAAGCTCTTGAAGCTGAGGTGGAGAAGGCTCAGACCACCATAACTGATATCACTAGCAAACTTGACAAGTAGAAAGATGCGTTTAACAAAAAGAAAGAGATGAAGAGGGCTGACAAAGCTGAGTTACTGAGGACCAAGAAAGACTTGGAGGAGGCTGAAGATGAAATTTGTGCTACTCATGTTAAGGGTTTTGAAAAGGCTGTTTACCCAACTACTGTCCTCATTGCTTATATCGACACTTCCCAATATGACATTAATAAAGATGTCAAAAATGGGGTGCTCATCGATGAGAGCGAGCTTAGTGATAATGAAGAAGTGGTCAACCAGGCTGATCAAGAGAATATTCCTACCTAAGCTGAGCAAAAGAATAATCTCTTGTAGTCTTCTTTAGTCAATTTTGTAATAGGTTTTTTTTTCTTTTGTGAAGTTGTAATCGACTGTAATGCCTCCTTTTGATATTAATGAAATGCTTTTCTTTAATTCTGTTTTGCTTCTTTTCTTCGCATAAATGTATTGCTTTTATGGTTTTTTGGAATCGTTTAAGATTTTAAGTACCCGTTATCTGAGGTTAACTCGTTTTTAGGGGTTTGAGTACCCGTTATCCGAGAATAACTCGGCTTCAGGGGTTTGAGTACCCGTTATTCGGGGATAACTCGACGTTAGGGATTTGAGTACCCGTTATTCGAGGATAACTCAATTTTAGGGGTTTGAGTGCCCGTTATCCGAAGATAACTCGGCCTTAGGGGTTTGAGTGCCCTTTATCCGAGGATAACTCAGCTTTAGGGGTTTGAAGTCGGCTTAAGACTTTAAGATCCAGTTTATCTAAGGATAACTTACTTTTAGAGATTTTTTATATTTGTTATGACTTTGGTCATAGCATTTGCACAGTTTATTGTAAACGTAAAGATAAAAAGAAACTTAGACAGCTTTTAAGAGATAGCTTATTATAAATGTGAAGACAAGAAGAAGAAAATTCGAAAGAAATAGCTTTATTGCTTTATTTGCTACTGTGTGCCTCGTTAAAACCTCCACGGTGAAAAACAGTTATTGTTTAATATGATAAAAACACTAAGGTAGGAAAAAGAGTACACACCTGTCATATCATTTAATTAAAATAAAACTTAAGGTGAGATGCATTCGATGTTCTGGAAATGGTCTCTCCTTATCACTCTTCTAATCTATATGCACCATTACCGAGTTTCTCAATCACTCGGAATGGCCTTCCTCAATTCGCAACTAACTTTCCTTCGTCAGAGTTCTTTTTGGCTTCTCCTTGCTTTCGCAGCACTAAGTCTCTGACTATGAAGTTCCTTGGCTTTAACTTGGAGTTGTATGTCTGAGCCGCTCTCTGTTTACAAGCGTCTTCTCTGATCTGAGCTTCTTCTCTAATCTCCTCTGCTAAGTCCATCTCGATATGTAAACTTTCTTCATTATGAGCTTGGTCGAACCGCATATGCCTCAATGAGGGCTCTCTGACTTCAACTGGAATCATAGCATCAGCTCCATATGTAAGCCGTAAAGGGGTTTCTTTTGTAGTAGATTGTGGTGTACAATGATAAGCCCACAGAATACTAGGTAACTCATCTGCACAACCTCCTTTAGCTTTGCTTAGACCCTTCTTTAATTCCTGCATAATAACTTTGTTTGCAGCTTCAGCTTGCCCATTGGTTTGAGGTGCTTAAAAGATGTTACGAAGTGTTTAATACCCAGGCCTTCATAAAACTCCTTAATGGATCGATCAACAAACTGCTTTTCATTGTTTGTAACCACTGCAAAAGGAAGGTCATGTCTACAGATGATACTTTTCCATACAAACTTCTAGACTTTTTGAGCTGTAATTTTGGCCAAAGGCTCGGCCTCAATCCATTTTGTAAAATAGTCTACCCCTACCAGGAGAAACTTAACTTGACCTCTTGCCACTGGGAAAGGGTCGAGGATTTCCATTCCGCACATGGTGCAAGGCCAAGGGGATAGGGTATTGTGTAGCTTCTTTGAGGGTAATGGGATAGATTTCCAAATCTTTGGCACTGATCACACTTCCTCGTCCATTCTGCACAATCAACCTTGATAGTCGGCCAATAATATCCTGCTCGGATGACCCGTGCAGCCATTGATCTTCGTCCCAAATGCATTTGATAGGAATCAATTTGATATATAGATGGAAATGAGTACAACGAACCCCGTTGTACTGTTATATTGAATGTCAAAATGAACAAGTGTAGAAATCAGTGTGATTTCAGCTAGTTCAGAAGGAAAAAACAGTAAAGTATCTTGAGCAATTCGAGGTGCTCAGGGCCTCCTAAGGAATAATTTCCAAAATACTTGCCTCCTCACCCATCAAAGGTCCCTACAATATATCCCCAGATCCTCTTTCTCTCTCCAGGCAGTTAGCACACGCTGCCAGGTCACAACTCTCGCGCTCTATGGCGCTTGGTCATGCAATGGGTGATTCCCTCCCCTATTCCTAATGTTCTTTCTCACAAATACCCTTCCCCATCTATTACAATTCTTATCATTCCCGCCCCCTTCAAAACTATCCTTGTCCTCAAGGATAAAATCGGGAAACTCTCTCTGTATTTTTTCAGCCAGCTCCCAGGAGTTCTCAAACTCTGGCAGTCCCTTCCACTTGATTAGCACTTCAAGTTCACCTTTCTCAGTCTGCCTTCGCTCCTTGACCACGTCTGGAATCACCTCTATGAGCCATTCTTCATTCAAGCATGCAGGCAAAGGTTGAAATTGACTGGTTGGAGCCACTGTTTTCTTCAATACAGATGCATGAAAGACAGGATGCACTTTGCTATCAGGTGGTAGCTTCAGCTTGTAAGCTACAGGCCCTATCCTTTGCTCTATCTCGTAGGGTCCATAATATCGAGGACTCAGTTTCTGGTTGAACCGCTTGGCGAGACTTTTCATCTTATATGGCTATATTTTGAGATACACGCTATCTCCAACCTGGTATTCCACTGCCCTCCTATGCTTATTAGCTTGAACCCTCATCACTTCTTGAGCCCTCACTAGCTGGTCATGCAACTCCCTCAGCATGTCATTTCTTTCAGCCGTCAATCTATTCACCTCTTCGACTGCAGAATGATGAACATCACCCTTAATTAACACTGGTGGCTCCCTCCCATAAAGAGCTTGGAAGGGTGTAGTCTTCAAAGAGGCATGATAGTTGGTGTTATACCAATATTCTGCCCAACTCAACCACTTAGGCCACATCTTAGGTTTCTGTCCAGTGATACATCGCAAATAGGTCTCCAAGCACCTATTCACGACTTCGGTCTGGCCATCAGTTTGGGGATGGTATGCACTGCTGTACTTCAATTTTGTACCAGCCATTTTGAAGAGTGCTGCCCAAAATGCACTCAAGAAGACCCTATCTCGATTTGACACGATGGAGCTAGGGAAACCATGCAATTTCACCACTTCGTTGGTGAATACCTCAGCCACATCCTTGGCGGTGTAAGGATGAGAAATGGCTAGGAAATGAGCATATTTGGTGAGCCTATCCACCACCACCAAGATAGTATCGACTCCCATAGCTTTGGGAAGCCCTCCAATGAAATCCATGGAGATATCACTCCAAATCTGGGTAGGGACAGGTAATGGCTGCAGCAACCCACCCGGCTTCAAAGTTTGGTGCTTATTTCTCTGGCAAACCTCACCAGCTTGGACATAACTCTGTATTGTCTTCTTCATGCCTTCCCAATACACTAACCCAGAGATTCTCTTGTATGTCCTAAAGAACCCTGAATGTCCTCCCATTGCTGAATCATGCAGTTCATTCAACACCCATTTAACTCGAGGTGAATTCTTCGATATAACCACTCTGTTGTCCTTGTACAGCCTGCTTTTCTTGAGTTGATACCCTGTATGGCTAGCAATGTCACTCAATAAATCCTGCACAATGGTCTTTAACTTAAGATCTTGCTGCACTTCTTCTTCTAAACCCTCCCAGACCTCACATTGTACAGTAGTGATAGCTGAAAATTGCATTTTCCTGGACAGTGCATCGGCTACTCCATTCTCTTTCCCCGGTTTGTACTTGATCTCAAAGTCATACCCCATCAACTTAGAGAGCCATTTTTGTTGTCCTTCGCCCATGAGCCTCTGTTCCGTCAAAAATCTGAGGCTTTTCTGATCCATGTGCACCTTAAAGTGTCTCCCCAGCAAGTAAGGCCTCCATTTCTGTATAGCCATCACCACTGCCATCAACTCCCTCTCATACACAGACTTGTTCTGAGCCCAATCGGAGAGAGTTTGGCTCATATAAGCAATGGGCCTACCCTCTTGCATCAAGACAGCCCCTAACCCCTTACCAGAAGCATCTGTTTCTACTACAAATTCCTTGTCAAAGTCAGGGACTGCTAAGACAGGAATTGTGGTCATAGCACGCTTAAGAGTTTCAAAGGCTGACTTCGCTTCCTCACTCCACTTGAAGCTGTCTTTCTTCAACAATTGGGTTAAAGGCCGAGCAATCTTTCCATAGTCTTTCACAAATTTCCTATAGTAACCTGTAAGACCTAGGAAACCCCTTAATCCTTTGAGTTCCTTAGGAGCCGGCCATGTCAACATGTCCTCAATCTTCTTTGGGTCAGCTGCTACCCCTACCCCCGAGATCAGATGGCCCAAATATTCAATGTGTGTTTGCCCAAAAGAACACTTTTTTTTATTAGCAAACAGTTGGTTCTCCTTCAAAGTATTCAACACTGTCCTCAAATGCTCAGCATGTAATTCTGGGCTGCAACTGTATATCACGATATCATCAAAAAAAACCAATGCAAATTTCCTGAGGTAAGGTCTTAAAACCTCATTCATGAGAGCCTGGAAGGTAGATGGAGCATTGGTGAGCCCAAATGGCATCACTAGGTACTCATAATGGCCTTCATGAGTCCTAAAAGCCGTCTTGGCTATATCCTCCTCTTTCATTCTAATCTGGTGGTAACCAGATTTCAAGTCCAGCTTTGAAAATATCCTAGCTCCACCCAATTCATCTAGGAGTTCATCAATAACAGGTATCGGGAATTTATTGGGCACAGTCACCTTATTCAGAGCCCTATAGTCTGTACAAAATCTCCAGCCACCATCTTTCTTTTTAACTAAAATCACCGGACTAGAGAAAGGACTAGTGCTATGTCTCACCAATCCAGCATTCAACATTTCCTTAACAATCTTCTCAATTTCATTTTTCTGATAAAATGGATACCTGTAAGGTCGTATGTTAGGTATTGAGGCACCCTGTTTCAATACAATTGCCTGGTCCTGCTCTCTCTCTGGTGGCAGCCCTGTAGGTAGCTGGAAAACTTCAGCAAATTCAGAAAGAATGCCTTCCCACATAGCCTCTTCTTCCACCCCTCTTACCTCTCTATATCTGCCTCCCACACACTCCACAACAAACCCTACCCCTTCATCTTGCAAAGCCTTCATGACTGCCTTCCATGAAGCTTGAATAGTGCTCAATGCTGGATCTCCTGTAATAATGAAAGACCGCTCTCCTTGAGTCCATTTCAGAGTGAGATTTCTGAAATTGGCTTCAATGTTCCCTAAACTCGCCAACCAATCCATTCCCAGCACCATTTCAGTCCCTCCCAACTCCATCAAAAAAAAGTTCTGTTGGAATCTCACTCCTTGCACGAAGAACTCCATGCCTTTACATACCCCCTTATTCCTCACCGTCTCTTTCATACCAATCTCAATCAGGTATACAGGAGTGTCCTCCATAGCTATCTCGAGTTCCTTCACTAACCCAAGGGATATGAAGTTACTGGTAGCCCCTGAATCAATGAGAATTAACACCTTCCTGCCATGGATCTTCCCCTACACCTTGAAAGACTTATTGGAAGTAAGTCCTTCTTTACTTTGCAAAGACAATTGCAAAGTCTTCACCTCTTCCCCCACTCTAGCCTCTATCTCTTCTTCTTCACTCAACTCTTCCTCCTCATCCCCCTCTTCCATTTCACAGAGCATCAGTTTCATGTGCTTGAACCTACACACATGGTCCCGGTTCCACTTATCACCACACTTGAAACATAGTCCCTTCTTGTGTCGCTCCTCAAGTTCCGCGGGGCTCAATCTCCTCCCCCTAAACCCTTCAGCTGTTTTCACTTCTTTCTTCTCCTCAAAGTTGGTTCCACCCTTTCCTCCTTCCTTCTTATCATGAGGGTTGCTCCAAGTGCTGCGAAATTTGGAGCTAGATCCTTTCCAATCAATCTTGTCCTGCCCTTGTCCACTTTTTTTGCTGAGCGCTATGTTCTTTTCCTCCAATAACAAAGCACGATCCATCAGCTCTGCTAAATCTTCATACTCATACAGCTTCAACTCCGCCTGTATCTCCTCCTTGAGTCCATTTAGGAAAATACTCTCAAGCATCACACGCTCCTCTCTGTGCAAGGGTGCCATGTGAAGCTCAAATTTCTCCCTGTACTCCATCACCGTTCCTTCCTGCCTCAAACTCAACAGAGGCCCTAGTGGGTTGTTGATCAGACCAGGACAGAACCTTCTCTTTACTGCGAACTTAAACTCCTCCCACATACGAGATGGCGCCTGTTCCTCCCACCATTGGAACCAATTGAGAGCTCGACCCTCCAACGCAACCACTACTGCATCCAATTTCTCCCGTTCACGAACCCCATTGATGCGGAAATACCTCTCAACCCGAATTACTCATCCATGCGGGTCGTCACCCGAGAAAACGGGTATCTCTAGCTTACGTCGTCCCCCACTATAATTTGGCGTGTAACTTCCGCTTCGCATTGATCGCGACCGCGAACGACGTGGTGGAGGCGTTGCGTTGTCATCAGTCTCGTCACCGTCGCGACGGTGTCTGCTCGGGGCTCTGTGTCGTCGTGGTCTGGTGGTCAACTCAGTCAGTCTCTGCAACACTTCCGCCACGGAAGTCTCCATACCACCGAACCTCTGTTCTAAAGCTCCAATGCGATTTTCCATGTTACTTCTCGTAAGGACCATGCACAGCACCAGGATGAAGAAGCTTTGATACCAAATTGATAGGAATCAATTTGATATATAGATGGAAATGAGTACAACGAACCCCGTTGTACTGTTATATTGAATGTCAAAATGAACAAGTGCAAAAATCAGTGTGATTTCAGCTAGTTCAGAAGGAAAAAACAGTAAAGTATCTTGAGCAATTCGAGGTGCTCAGGGCCTCCTAAGGAATAACTTCCAAAATACTTGCCTCCTCACCCATCAAAGGTCCCTACAATATATCCCCAGATCCTCTTTCTCTATCCAGGCAGTTAGCACATGCTGCCAGGTCACAACTCTCGCGCTCTATGGCGCTTGGTCATGCAATGGGTGATTCCCTCCCCTATTCCTAATGTTCTTTCTCACAAATACCCTTCCCCATCTATTACAATTCTTATCAGCATTTCACAAATACCTCTATGTACCTCACCTATGACAATTAGTTCGGTCTCTGGTTAGACACTTCGTCAAGGTAATAGGAAAACCCCTTCTATAAAGATCTCTGTCATCTATTATGTAATAGTTGATCTTAAGTCTAACTCCTCTGGCTTCGTTTTCATCCTTTGGTAAAGTGCTTGTGCTTAGATAATCCTAGATTGGGGTCATGTCAATTTGTTCATTAGCCAATACCTCTTCAAGTTGTAGACTTGGCTCAATTAGAGTTTCCTGAATAACTGTTTTGTGCTGGCCTGACCTCTTGGTACTTGCCAATTTTGACAATAAATCAGCTCGAGAATTGTCTTCCCGGGGTATGTGTTCAATGGTGAACCTGTAAAATCTTCAATCATCTGTGTCACCCTATGAAAGTACCTCATCAACTGGGTATCCTTAGTCTGATAAGTTCTTGTGATCTGCCCAGTGATCAGCTGTGAATCACTTCTACATTTGACTGATCTGGCTCCTATTTCCTCGGCTAATTTTAATCCGGCTAAAAGTGCTTAATATTCTGCTTGGTTGTTTGAAGTCTGGAATTCAAATTTGAAGGACTGCGCAAGAATGAGTTCTCCAGATTCTTTCAAAATCACTCCCACTCCACTTCCTTTTACATTGGATGATCCATCAACATACAAGATCCACCATACTTCATCATTATTCGGCATTGGTGTCAACTCGGCTATGAAGTCAAAGAGACACTGAGCTTTCATAGGTTCTCTCGGTTCATATCTCAACCCAAACTCTGATAGCTCAACTGACCATGCTATCATTCGACCTGCTAATTCTGGCTTTCTTAAAACCTGCTTTATTGTCCAATCAACAATTTGACCGAGAATGGATGACCCCAATCTGGGATTATCTAAGCTCGGACACTTTACGAGAGGATGAAAACGAAGCCAAAAGAGTTTAGGCTTAAGGCTAGCTATTACAATTTTAGATGACAGAGATCTTTATAAAAGGGGTTTTCTGATTCCCTTGACGAAGTGTCTGACTAGAAACCGAGCTAATTTTGTCATGAATGAGGTACATAGATGTATTTGTGGTATGGATTCGAGAGGAAGATCAATGGGTGCACGGGTCATCCGAGCAGGATATTATTGGCCAACTATAAGGGATGATTGTGCAGAATGGACAAGTGTGATCAGTGCCAAAGATTTGGAAATCTATCCCATTACGCTAAAGAGAAGCTACATCAATATCTTAACCCATTGGTTTTTCACCATGTGGGGAATGGACATCCTCGGCCCTTTCCTGGTGGCAAGAGGTCTAGTTAAGTTTCTTCTGCTAGGATTAGATTATTTTACAAAATGGATCAGAGTCCGTGTCTTTGGCCAAAATTACAATTCAAAAAGTGCAGAAATTTGTATGGAAAAGTATCATCTGTTGACATGACTTTCCTTTTGCAATGGTTACAGACAATGGAAAACAGTTTGTTGATTGATTCTTAGGAGTTTTGTGAAGGCCTGGGTGTTAAACACTGCGTAACATCTATCGAGCACCCCAAACCAATGGGCAAGCTGAAGCTGCAAAGAAAGTTATTTTGCAAGAATTAAAGAAGCGTCTAAGCAGAGCTAAAGGAGGTTGGGCAGATGAGTTACCTAGTATTCTGTGGGCTTATCATTGTACACCACACTCTACTACAAAAGAAACCCCTTTCCGGCTCACATATGGAATTGTTGCTATGATTCCAATGGAAGTCAGAGAGCCCTCATTGAGGTGTATGCGGTTTGACCAAGCTCAGAGAAGAAGCTTGTAAACAGAGAGCGGCTCAAACACACAACTCCAAGTTAAAGCCAAGGAACTTTGTAGTCGAAGACTTGGTGCTGCGAAAGCAAGGAGAAGTCAAAAAGAACTCCGACGAAGGAAAGTTAGCTACGAATTGGGGAGGGCCATTTCAAGTGGTTGAAAAAAATCAGTAATGGTGCATATAGAAAGAAGAGATGTCAGGTGAGATCATTTCCAGAACATGGAATGCATCTCACCTTAAGTTTTATTTTAGTTAAATGATATGACAAGTATATACTCTTTTCCCTACCTTGTTGTTTTTATCCAATGAAAAAATAAGGGTTTTTCACCGAGGAGGTTTTAACGAGGCACACCATAGCAAATACAGCAGTAATGTTATTGCATTCAGAATTTCTTCTTCTTGTCTTTACATTTATAATAAGCTATCTCTTAAAAGCTTTCTAAGTTTCTTCTTATCTTTATGTTTACAATAAACTGTGCAAACGCTATGACCAAAGTCGTAACAACGCCAAGTTATCCTCGAATAACGGGTACTCAAACCTCTAAAGCCGAGTTATCCTCGGATAACGGGTACTCAAACCCCTTAAGATGAGTTATTCTCGGATAAAGGGGACTCAAACCCCTAAAAACGAGTTAACCTCAAATAACGAGTACTTAAAATCTTAAACGATTCTAAAAAAGCATAAAGACGATACATTTATGCGGAGAAAAGAAGCAAAACAGAATTAGAGAAGAGCATTTCATTAATATCAAAATGAGGCATTACAACTTCACCAAAGAAAAAAACAACCTATTACAAATTTGAATAAAGAAGACTACTCGAGATTATTCTCTTGCTCAGCCTAGGTAGGAATATTCTCTTGATCAGCCTGGTTGAGCTCTTATTCATTATCATTAAGCTCGTTGTTATCGACAAGCACCTCATTTTTGGCATCTTTATTAATGTCATATTGGGAAGTGTCGATATAAGCAATGAAGACAGTGGTTTGGCAGACAGCCTTTTCAAAACCCTTAACATTAACATAAGTAGCACAAATTTCATCTTCAGCCTCCTCCAAGTCTTTCTTGGTCCTCGGTAACTCGGCTTTGTAAGCCCTCTTCTTCTCTTTCTTTTTGTTAAACGCATCTTTCTGCTTGTCAAGTTTGCTAGTGATATCAGTTATGTTGACCTGAGCCTTCTCCACCTCAGCTTCAAGAGCTTTCTTCTCGTCAGATGCCATTGTAAGTTTTGATTGCAAGTCTTCCTTGGACTTGTTTAGTTCGGCAACTTGGGAAGATATTTGCACTTTAGCCTTGGTCATTTTAGCCAACTCGATAGAAGTCTTGTTTGATTGCTCCTTCAGTTGAGCAAACTCGGCAAGCTCAGCCTCTTTCTTTTGGATCTCCTTATGCCTTTCATCAAACTCTCAAGCCCAAAGTTGTCTCATCGCAACATTGCGATCGTGCTTCTCTATGAGTTTCACATCGGTAGGCTTCAAGAAGTCAGGAGTCAAAACAGAAAACGGATTAAAGTCATCCCCCCAAATAGAAGGAGCACCGTGCTTAACAGCTCGGTTATACCACTTTGAAGGCACGAGAGTTGTTGGAGGAAGACTGGTGTGCTTTTCAGTCAGGTCCACAAAAGAAGGGACCTCAATGTCCACTAAGGGACGCTTGCCCTTGTGACTCTTGGAAGGAGAAACTTCATTATCACCTTCATTAGAAACTTCACTTCGGCCTCGCTTTGACCTTAGAGTAGAAGACCCTAATTTAGGACCCGGACCCGAGGCAATAGGTTTGACACTTTTTCCTTTCGCCTATATCTCGAGTGCGTTGGAAGAGGTGGCCCCATCTTTTCTGGCCTTGATCTTTTGCCAGTCAAATTTCCCCGTAAGTTTTAGCAAAATGAAAGAAAAAAATGTTAGTCAGATAAACAAATTCTAAAAAATACACAGGATCTAAGTTAACTTCTACTTACGAGTCCATTCTTTATCTGGAGGAAATGTTTTGGTAACCTCCAAGATTTCCTTACAACCTAGGGGCTTTGGTAAGTTTTATAAATGATTCACGTACAATTTCTCGTCCTCGGATAATTCACTATAGCACCAACCCAAATTTTGATCGAATGTCTAGACCATGGTAGTAAGTATCTTACGATCCGAGTCGCGAAATGAGACGAAAACGTCGCTGCTCGATACAGATCGCATGGTTGAATCGAAATAGGCATGAATCACAACTCGTATCGCACGAATCGTTCCAGAATCATATGATTCGCGATTCGTCGCCGAATCTTACAATTCATGCATGCGGCTTAAATGAAAAAGAAAACGTTGTGGGTCACGCGACCCGTTATGGATAATTTAGGGTTTTTTTCAACTTTTTTTAGAAAAGAGGGAGGGGAACCGCCGAATAATAAAACTCTTGACCCAGGGTATGCTTTCTTGTAGTCGGTCCCCATTCTTCTCTTGTCTTCTTTAACTTTTCTTTTTGGTCTGTCCCCTTTTCATGTTACACCTATGTTTTTCTTTATTTTTCTTCTTGGTCGGTCCCCTTTGTCCTTTTGCGCCTCTGTTTCTTTTTAGTCCCCACCGAATGTTCATTGTGCCTTCGTCCACTACTCTTTTCTCTTCCCACATGTTCATTGTCCACACCTCCAGTTAAGGTTTTTTTTTTTTTTTTAAGTGGGTAATGGGTCAGACAAAGAAAAAAAGGGAAACTGATGTCATATATGAACTGAACAGTTGTTGGTTTTTTTTATTTATAACTTGAACCTTGAATTATTTTGAAGTTCATATATGACATATCAGCTCACGTTTTTTGCTTATGTTTGTTTATGTCATATTTATTTTGATCATGTATCTTATGATTCATAATAAGATTTGATTCACAATTCGCAAAATATATCTTCCGATTCGCGATACGTATCTCGATTGGATAACCATTGTCTAGACCAATAAAGAGGAAATTTGGGTCTATTCTCGGAGCCAAAGAGAAGTTCAGAATGACCCTCGGCTGGACGTACTTTGAAGAAATCCCCCTTGAAGTCTTTATCGGAGGAAGTAAATGCACTAATGAGTCCCCTCTTGTTTAGACCACTGAGGGAAATCCAACCAATCTTTTCACCAAATCGGATTTTATAAAAGTAAAGAAAGATCGGAGCGGAAGGAGTAATGTGTAGACTCTTGCATAGAATCTGAAAAGCTTTCATCAGAGCCCAACTGTTGGGATGAAGTTGAGTAGGAGTAAGGTTCAAGGCGTTCAAAACCTCACACTCAAACTGGGAGAAGGGAAGTTTGATGCCGAGATGGAGAAACAAAGTTTTATAAACATAAGTAAAATCATGCTGGTTTGGTTGTTTGGACATAAATTCATGCTCGGTAAACCGAGCCTGGGTACCGGTAGACCATGATCGGCTGGTTGTTTCTGGTGACCAACCAGTCATAGGTGCCTGAAAACCCAAATATCAGTCGCCTCTCAGCTGCACAACTGACCTAGGTCACAATTTTCCTCTTTTATTTTTTGTTTTTGTTTTTTGTTTTTTTCCAAAACGCTGAAATTACTTACTATAAAAAAAAATAAGGTTAAGGGAAAACAAAAGGAAACATACACTTACTTCCATGAACTCGTTTCAGTGGAAACATTGACATGGTAGCTTTGATATCATGTTAAGAATTATATGTTTTGAGTTAGGAAAAAATGAAACTAGAGAAAAGAAAGGCCAACTGTAATAAACTGAAAATTTTATTTATAGGATGCACTGTAATAGAATATCATATCCTAATAATTCCTATTTATATTAATAATTAGGCCAAGCACTAGTAAGTACCATTACTGCAAGTCCAAACCCAATAATGATAAGACTAATAACATAATTAAATTAAATAAGGTAACAAATCAACAAAATATAACAAAATCAGGAAGCAACTCCCAAGCTTCCTCAATTAGATCACTGATAGATTTTCTTAGAATTTGAAACTCAACCCCAAAAGCTAGCTCAAGAGGTGAGGATTGCTCAAGCCTTATAAGGACTACTTTGGTCATATCTCTAGTCGATATGGGATCTCAACACACCTAGGACTGGACATCTGGAGTGTGGACAAATGCAAGTGGAATAACTAGTCCAATAATAGATCTAGGATAGGCTCTGATACCATTTTATAATTGGGAACTCAACCTCAAAAGCTAGTTCAAGTGGTGAGGATTGCTCAAGCCTTATAAAAACTACTTTGGCCATATCTCTAATCGATGTGGGATCTCAGCAGTTTTCACAAAATATTCTGAAGATATTATAAGATAATCTAAAGATATCCTAGATATATTCTAACAACCATATGTTCTGCATAGGTCTGCCTGACTCCATTTTTTCTGCAGCTCGCATTTTACGTGCAATTAGAATTGCTGCTCGCTTAGGGTTTAGTATTTCAAAGGAAACAACTCAATTTGTTAAAAATCTGTCATCTTCAGTATTAAGACTTGATAAGGTATTTAAAATGTTCTTCTCTTCTGCTTTATTATATACATACATGAAAATGTCCTCACCGAGTTGTTTGTCTTCTTTAATTGTTTCAGGGAAGGCTCCTGAAGGAAATGAATTATATGCTAGCTTACGGCTCTGGTGATGCTTCTTTGAGGCTATTATGGAAATTTGGTCTTCTAGATATACTTCTTCCCTTTCAGGTATATGTTGATTTTGCATTTTAATTTCTAAATCTCAACTCAATCATGAAATTTATGTTCAATTTTGGTTCGATATTACAGGCTGCTTATTTTATTCACCATGGATTTCGGAGACGGGACAAAAAAACCAATATGCTTCTGGTAACTTCATACCTCTTTGTGAAATTTACCAAATCCTTCTTGTAATATAAGTTTAGGCTGCATAGTGCATGTACGACTGTACAATGTTTTATTACCTATTCATCAAAGCTCTTTTTACCAGTCTTATAAACGTATGTAAACATTCTCCTATGTTTCTCATATTAAAAAGAGAAATATCTTTCAATCTTCAAGTAGTGAGTTGGGGGCGGGGGTGGACATTTCTTTTCAGTTTTAGTATGGGTTGCCAGACTTATCTCAGCATAATAATAATAATATTAGCACCACAACATTTTTTTATTGGATCTTTTGGAATTTCATTGCAGTCTTTCTTCTCCAGTTTGGATAAGCTTTTGGCACCTAATCGTCCATGTCATAGTAGCTTATGGTAAGATATATGCAACATCAATGCCTATTTGTTCCTTGTTTTACTTTGTTAGCCATTGAGATAAACTTCATGTGTATTGCTGTGTGGAAAAAAATCCATAAGAAAAACGTCATAATTTACAGCAGAACTAGAGTGAAGCTTTCTTTGAAGACATGAATTTAGTGTAGAAGTCCTTTGTCCGTTCCTGTTTCAGAGGAAATTTCCCATGAACTGTTTCCTGACACGCCTGTCATCAATTGAAGCCCATAATCTTCTTCAGTTTTCTTCGTCTATGAAGCAGCTAAAGTTATATAATGATCCTTTTGCTATTAGTGAGGTACATATTTCCCGTGCCTGTTGCCACGGAATCCTCTATAATAGATTTTGCATGGTCTAGGGCCAATCTTTTTCTTGGAAGGGTCAGGGGGAATGGGAACGAGGATTCTTGCCTCCAAAAAGGGGAGAGGGACCACATAATAGGTCCTAAATGAGATAGAACCGAAGATCACATAAACTCGTGCCAAGATATGTGACTATTGCAATGACCACGACCATCCATGCTAATCTTTTTCCTTAGGTGAAGGTATTATCTGTATTAAGAATTGCCTTAGGTGAAATCAAGGCCCTGCACCAGTGTCCCGACAATATCTATATCATTTCTGAATATTTAAAATTTTATCACTTAAAGTTTTGGTTAATGAAAATCTTAGAATTTGGGCTTGGGTCTAACTCAACCCAGAAAACCGACTTGTAAGATGAGGACTATCCAAGCCTTATAAGCACTTCTTAGGCCATATCTCTAGGTGACGTGGGACTAAACACATCCCTCACACCCTACATAATGAAGGTGCTGGAGGCTGCAATGAAGGCAGCCCAAAGTTATCGCAATTAAGGCGGCTTTCCAACACACCCTCTCACGCCCAGGGCTACGAACCTAAAGTGTGGACGATGCGTGCGGCCCAACAACGGATCTAGGATAGGCTCTGATACCATATTAGATTTTGAGTCTAACTTAACCCCAAAAGCTAATTCAAGAGGCGAGGATTGCGCAAGCCTTATAAACTCTTATTAGGCACTAACTCTAGTTAATGTGGGACTTGGGTTTTTCCTAATACACCCACTCGCGTCTAGCACTATTGGGCTTGGTGTGTGGATGATATGGTGGGTGACCCAACAATGGATCTAGGATAGGCTTTGATACCATCTTAGAAATTGGGCTTTGGCTTAACTCAACCCCACAAAACCGGCTTGTAAGGTGAGGATTGCCCAAGCCTTATAAGCACTACTTAGGCTATATCTTTAGGCGATGTGGGACTAAACACAACCTATACAATGAAGGTGCTGGAGGCTGCAATAAAGGCAGCCCAAAGTTACCATAATTAAGGTGGCTTTCTAACAGAAAATATCCTTTTAAAGAAGATACTTTTGAAGCCTTTGTTTATCTAATTCCTTTGGTCACTTTCACAATTTGAGTCTCTTAATGATTGAAGTTTTCTTTTCACAATTCTCTTCAATGGTAAGAATAGTTTCTAAACATTGTTTTGATTCTATCGAAATTCTGAGTCCAAGTGGAATGTAATATAATTTATTTTATAATCAAATTTACATTGTTAGATTCTAGAAATTGTTACAGGCTGATTACAAGTTGGGTCAACAAAGCAAAGCTCATCAGGAATCTGTTTTCAGGGTTGGTATCCTAGCATTACATAAAGCATTGAGTGATCGACCAAGGGACCCCTTGGTGGTTGCTGCATTTAGCCTTGCAGTCCATAGTGGTGGAAATTTGTTGGAAGCGGTAAACATAGCAAGGATGATCAACAAACCACATGATGTTCGATTTCCTGAATTATTAGATCTTTCAGGCCTGGATGCAGAGTCTTTGGAAGCTGAGGTTCTGGATCTTGCGGAGTCTATTAGAGGGACACTGTTGCAAATGACCAATGAGTATTTTGTATCTCAGGCTATGACTGATTATCCTCAAGCTCCTCATTCAGATCTGGTAAGCATGTTTTTTGGTTTTTCTTTGATTTTCATATATACTTCAGGACAATGTTATCCAGTGGATGGACTGCAGTAGGATAATGGAGCTTACAATTTGTTCCACCAATGGCACACACATTCACATGTGAAACATGCAAAGAGAGAAAAAATATTTGCAACCGACGTATTTCTTTTAAACTTAGATATTATTTCACACAAATAGGGAAAATTCCTTGCTAGTCTGTATTTTTTAGGTTAAATCACTCTGTTGGATCCTAAACTATTTGAGAATTATCAAATAGGCCATTGAACTTTAAAGGTTTGTAATTGAGTCCCTAAACTTATAAAAAATTGTAATTGAGTATCCTATATACATTCGTTAGGATTCCGTTAAGTCTTTGTTAAGTGATCCATCATTCGTGCATTTGTGGATCTCTGAACTTTTTGGAAAAATTCAAATAGGTCTCTATACTTTTTGGGAACTCTAACGGAACCTTAACGGAGATATGTACGAGGTACTCAATTACAAATTTTTATAAGTTTAGAAACCTAATTACAAACTTTTAAAGTTCAGGGACCTATTTGAAAATTCCCAAATATTTCAGGGACTAAGAGAATAAGTAAACCTATTTTTTAAGAAGGAACATACTTGGTTAAGCCATTCCCACCCCCAAGTGCCATGCTGGGGATTTTTCTTTCAATTACAGGGGCCGAAATCAGAGAACGACTGAAAAATGAAACATTAAAAAATAAGTGTATATCTTTTCTCATGAGTTCATGTAAATAATTCATTTCATTGAGATGGTGAGAAATTGTGTAGTAGTTACTTGGAATATTTACTGTTTAATTTTTAAATTCCTTGTCTGATGATTGATGGATGTTAGTAGACAACTCAAATTGCCAAATCAACCAAATATTTGAAGTATGATTTTTTTTATTCTCTAGGAACCTGGTTTTGCTATGTTAGTATGTTAGTTAAATTGTTTAATGCATTTTGATTAACATAATTTGTTTGTGGAGATTCTTGTGTATCTTAGAATATTACACTTTACGGTCTAGATTCTGGTTTCAAGTTAATTTGACAACACAGATTCAATTTATGTGCCACATGTCCCTGTTTTGATTAAGTGAAATACCCTGAGCGTAAACAATAATTTCTCTTGATTTGTGTTCCTAATCTTATTTGTTTCCCTTCAATTTTGCAGGTATTCATCCCATTAGGATTATACCTAAAAGCAGTCAGCATTTTTGACTGTGTGAAAGTGTCTGCTGATAAGAAATTTTTGTCAAAGCAAGGCAGAAAAATTGATTACGAGTCCTTAGCTCATGGTAACCTACAAGAAATACGGCATGTTTTTGCAAGGATTGTATTTGATACCGTATACCCACTTCACCTAGATCTGTCATTAAAAGAGCCACTGGATTTCTCAGGGAAGCTAGTTTGAAGTTTTAACTAGAAGTTATGAGAGAAAATGATGCTGAAATAGGCATCTGTCAAGGGGAATAGTCTGATTAAATTGGAATAGAAGTGGGTTGAAAGTTCTAATTCTAGGCTCTAAGAGGTACTCGCAGGAAATATCATCAGTTCCTGCCCTACCCAGCTGTGCAATGTTCCTAACTCAGGCTACATACCCCAGCGGATAGAAGAGGAGGAGCATTTTCCAATAAAAAGAAGGAAGGCGTTTTATTTTCCCCTTTTTTTTTGGTTTATAAAGTGTTGGAGAATCTTCTTCAACAAAAAAAAGACAAAACATAGGTACTATTCTATAGGTGTTTGTGGTGGTGTTTTCCAATAAAAATAGATGTGTAATCACTATTATACATGTTATATTTTCATGTTTTCTCACTGGAAAAAAACAATACATGTATATATAGAATTACATCTAAGTTTTATCCAAAAATAAAAAAGAAATAAGCAGCAATTATCATAAGAGAACATGCACAAATTTTCAAGGCTTATGTTTACACTCGTCCATTTAAGTTTAATTATCTACTAGTCCTTTTATTGGATGTAAAAAGATATCAACCAATTTCTTTTTGGATACAATAAAGAACACTTGGCTGATTTTGCACAAACAATTCGGAACTAATAAAATCAAAGGTGCTTTGCATAAAGATAAGTGTAAATTGCACTTACTGTACTTAAAGTCTAGATGAATTATATATGAACTTTTCTTATTTTAAAATTTACACAAAACTTTTTTTTAGGAAAGGTCAATGTACTTTTAATATCACAATTTTAGGGATGAGTATAATGATAAAATAAATCTCAAGGAATATTGGTGTAAATTTTGATACAAGAGGGGTTTCGAGTGTAATTAAGCCAAATTTTAAGGGAGATTAGTGTAATTTCCCCTAAAGATAATTCTCAAATAAACTTTTGGCATATAAAAGAAAATATGAGATAAATAAGATAGATTAAATTCAAACTTGTTTTGAAACTTGACGGGGAATTTACTCTAGATGATCTTCACCTGCAATTTACTTGATGGGGAATGTTTTTATATAGTCATTGAGAGACCTCTTGTGAAGACTATTTTAAGTATTTTAAGTATGTGTCAGTGAGATGGTTTATTTGAACTTTTTCAGAGGTAATCTATCAAGCTTTCTTATTGAACTTTCTCACTATCAGAAGAGCATCATTTTTCTCATAGTAATTAGTGGAATGTTTTTATTTATGACCTTCACCTGCAATTTACTTGATGGGAAATGTTTTTATATAGTCATTGAGAGATCTCTTATGAAGACTATTTTAAGTATTTTAAGTATGTGTCAGTGAGATGGTTTATTTGAACTTTTTCAGAGGTAATCTATCAAGCTTTCTTATTGAACTTTCTTACTATCAGAAGAACATCATTTTTCTCATAGTAATTAGTGGCGGATCTTTGTTGGAGCGGGAGGGAGCAACTGCTCCCCCCAACAGTTTTTGACCAATTTTTTTAATATAGAAAAACTTCCTTCTCTTCTACAACACTCACACTCTAGGATCCGTTGGCAAACTACGCTCCTTCTATCACCAAGCGCCACCACGAACCGCGCTTCTCCAGCTTGTTTGCCTACATGCGGTCCTTCTTTACGTGTTTTCCTCTTTTAACATGGCAATTTTGCTGCTAAGCTTGTTAATTAGGCGCTGCTGCATCCTCTTTAATTTTTTCGTATTATTCTTAACTTATTTGTTTTAGGTTTAGGCGTGGTTGGGCGTGATTGGCTTTGGGCCAGGGAGTGTAAAGTTTTCTCCTATAGTGGCTTTATTAAGAGTTGTCAATTTTTCTCCTAAAGTAAGGTTTGATTTTAAAGGTAAAATTTTCAAAAAATAATAAAAAACGAAAATATGAAGAAAAAACCAAGAGAATCCCAAAAATAAAAAATAAAAATGATTAAGTGTTTGAGTGTTGGATTTTTTTATTTTTCTATGCTCAATGTCAATGGCATAATCCGGTGCTAATTTCTTTAAGCGTTTATCGCATGTTTATTGTTTTCTTTTATCAATAAAATGTTGATATCTTTTTTGTCAATTAAAGTTTTTTTTAAAATTCACATAACAATCTCTTCATCAAAAGGATCAGATAAGAGTGGAACATCATTTTAGAGTTAACTTCTTGGATTTAATTGGTATTCATTGTTAATGTAAAAATTTTTTATACAAACAATCAATCAAAAATTGTCATATAAGCTAAAATGTTTCTCTCATCCTAACTACCTTAAAAGTCATTCATAACATAATTTCTGATTGGTTGATGGTATAAAAAACTTTACACTGATATTGTATAACAATTAAACTTTAAAGTTATATATTTTATTATTATTTTAAGGCTAAAATATATTTTTGGTCCCTCTTTTATTTTTTGTTCCACAATGGTCCCTTATTTTGCAAAGTTATATCAATGTGATATCTCTTTTATTTTTTATTCCGAAATGGTCACTTATTTTGCAAAGTTATATCAATGGTCCTTTTTTTTGTTCCGACATGATCCCTTTTTTATTTTTTTGTTTCAAAATGGTCCCTTATTTTACAAAGTTATATCAATGTGGTTCTCTCCTTACCATAATTTAAACGGAAAAGACAACATTGAAACCTAAAATAAAGATAAGGGACCAATTCGGAACAAAAAAATAAAAGAGGGACCAAAAAATAAAACTTAAAATAAAGATAAGGGACCAAAAGTATAATTTAGCCTTATTTTAACTAATAACTAGTGGCTCCCCTTAAAATCATAGTCAAGGTCCGCCACAGATAGTAATTAACACCATCATTTGATAATATCCTTAGATGATTTAGATGCTTGCAACTACTCCTTAATTTCTATAAAAAAGTTTACTGTTTTTTATCCCGTGTTCTCTTAGTACCCTTTCGACATTATTAGAGAGAGATCTCTCATATTTATCAAGAAACTTATTGGGTTACTTGGACTTACTCCAAGTTACAAATTGATTTTCTTAGGTCACACTCTAATCACCTAAAACTAAAGGGAATTCACTCCTACATATGTTAAAATAACATAACAACTCTACAAAGACAACACAGTTAGTTATCATCAAAACATAATATTTACTAATAAGCATGAAAGGACTTTTTGGAGCTTACAATACCAACCCTACTACACAGAGCAACAAAATTGCAATTCCCTTGACATCTGACTTCACTTTAGTGCCATTCTTTTGAAATCTCAATTGCCTTCTCAACACTACATGTTGTTGGATGACTTCTTTAGACTCTGTTATAGAAGTAAACTCCATTCCAAGTTTGAATCTGAATTGCTTACACGTGTCTTGCTTGTTATACCTATGTACTTATGTCCTCTCTCTGCGTGTGAGTTTGAGTTGAAATATGAGTTGTCCAACCCACCGATCTCAAAATCAATGTACTCATCAGCGACATATATAATATGCTTCCTCATCAGCAACCTGGGATGCTTGCACAAAGGGTTGCCCATGGGTCTGGATAGGGATGGCAATGGATAGTATATGGGTAGGGTACTATAGTACCCGTCCTCATGCCTGCGTTTTAAAAAAATATCCGGACCCATACCCGTGTGGGTAGCAACTAAAGTACCCGTACCCTTACCCGTTGGATACCTAAGTACTCATACCCGCACCCATTATCCGAACTTTAATTAACTAAAACATTAATAAATAAATAAAAACATTATTAAAGTCTAAAATATCATGATAGTATATAACAAGATATAGTATTCTAGCATGTTCTCAAACAAATATCTTGATAGTATATAACAAAAAAGAACATTATCAAAGTCCTACGCTAGGATCTATATGACCAGAAAGAATAGGAACTCAGGAAGGATAGGAACTCAAGTGAAAAACAACTAAACGATGCTAGGAACTCAGGAAGGATAGGAACTCAAGTGATGAACAACTGAACAACGCTAGGAAAGTAATAAGCTAACTTTCATTTCAATTCAGTCAATTGTTTTAATATATATATATATATATATATTTCATCCGCGGAGTAAATTTCAGTAATTGAAACCCACATAATTTCACAGCACAACAAACCTATAAATTAGTATAGTTTTCGATCATTAGTCACTCCAATATTTTCTAGGCAATTGGTCCAATTACACAAGAAACATGTTCACTGGTCTAATAACAAGATAATAGTATCTATTTAACATATCGAAGGTTCGATTGAAAAACATCCTCCACACTGAGGAATTAATTTCAGGATCACCAAAGAGGTAACTCAAGTTTAATATATATATATATATATATATATATATATATATATATATATATATATATATATATATATATATATATAATAATAATAATAATAATTAAAAGATATTAATATGTAGATATGCGGGTATGGGACGGGGTGGGTACTAGGGTACCCGTACCCGCACCCATACCCATTAAATATTACAGGTAATTACCCGTCCCCAACCACGTACCCATTGTGCGGGTAATTACCCTACTCATCATGGGTAATTTTTGTGGGTACCCATTGTCATCCCTAGGTCTGGATGACTCGACCAACCCTATCCCACCCAATATAGAATTTTTGGGTCGATTTGGGTCATCGGCTAAAATGCAATAGACTTGTCCTATGTTTGGTTCGGTTTGCGGATTCGAAAAGTTTTGGACCTATAGCGATCCCCAATTTAGCCGAGCCAAATCTCTCTATTTCAATAATCAAAAGCTGTGAGTTGCTGATGTTCCATGGTGAACCAACACATTCACTAGGCCTCCACTGCGCTCAACCATCCTGAAGCTTCGCTTCCAACTAGATCTACAACCATAAAACATCATAAAACAGAACCCAAAACAATCACTAAAGGCGCTATGTCCTAGCATTACAAACATCCATCTCCCCACATCACAAACTTGCCACCTCTAGATCCCATGAACGTAGTCTTCGTTCAAGCACGAAAGCATCAAATCTCGTCATGACGTCGCCACCAACACCAGATCTCGTTCAAGACTTCAACATCAACCACTTGCTCTCAGTTAAGAAAGTTCCGATAGGGGGAGAGGACTTAGTGGCAATGGTGGAAATAAGGGCATCTAGAGGAGGGAGGTGGAGTGGGGTCATCCGAGAATGTAGAGGAAGAGCCTCTCTATGATTGGGTTGAGGGAGGTAGGGTTTTATGGTTGTGTGGAGGGGAATAAGTTACTGGATCAAGTATGATATTGGGGCCTTTTCAAAACTAACTTAGTTCCCATTAGGTTGGTTCAGTGCTCTTTCAAAAACCTGATCTAACCCAACTTGACCTTATTTAATCAGTTTGGTCCAAAATTTTCCTCAAAACCTGACCCGACTCACATGTGTGAAGCCCTACTTACACATTTGCAACCTGAGATGCTTGCTCATATGGAGGCTAATATGGTTGTTAAGAAGATACACCTAGTTCAGAAGGTGGAATGGTGAACCCAATCACTTTCAGGTGAAGTTAGTTGTGTTATTTTCATGCACATTACCTACCTCATGTGCATTCTGGCCAAAGGTTTCAGTTGGGCTACCACAGATTCCATTTGGGTCACAAACAACAACATCGTTTGGCCCACCACTGGTTCTACCCTTTAACTGGCACAACTTTATCCTCCCTATGCATGGCCATTCGCACCCATGTCAACCTTTTCTCCTTGAGCAAGCCCACTATCATCGATAATGTATTTATTATGTCATAATTATTTGATTTATGAAATAATAAATTATAGCATTAAGAAATTCATTTGTAATAATTTTTTTTATTAAATAAAAATTTAAAATTATGAAATTTTTAATAAAACATTAAAACATAAGCTGGAATTACATTAAAATGATGCAATTATAAAATTAAAGCATTAAAACATTAAAATGATGAAATCACAAAATTAAAACATTATTCAATTTTAATAACTATCGTGTCCAAAACTTTCCCAAATATTCTTTACAAGATCCGCTTGAAGTTGATGATGATTTTGGCTATCACGAACAAGAGCTCTCCTTTGTAGGTATGCTGCAAGATTTCGGATGAGGAGTGATCTACATTAGTTGGTGAGGCATCATTGTTGGGATGATCATAAGAATAATCAAAATGACGATCATATGTGTACCATTCATCTTCCACAATCATGTTATGCAATATGATGTTTATTTGTGTCACTTCCCTTGCAGGCAAATGACCACGATACTCATTGTATCTATCTTGTGTCGCGAACTCAGATGTTGCTTCTTGCTCTTTTTCATAAGATTGCCCACCACTGGTACCCATTGAAGTCCCTCCATGGTGGGGTTAATTGGTGGTGATTGAAACATGGGAAATTGATATGGAAATGGGGCCGATGGAAATTGAAAATTGCCTACATTTGGGTTATTTTGTGGATTTGGTAAAAATGGAGGATGAGGAAATTTTGGATTAGTGGGAGGTTGATAATTTTGCATCCAATTTAGTAAGGAATTGATTTGGTTTGGATCCATTGGGTGAAAACAAATAAAAGAGGAAGTTAAGAATTTGAGAGTATGTGAGTAAAAAAATTTGGATGATATAGAACTTTGACACAATATATGAGTAAAAAAGAGGAGGAGAATTTGAGAGCATATGAAAATAAATGAGAGAAAATTAAGATGTTTGATCGTGTAAAACAATTTGAAGTTGAACACATTTATATACATATTGGTTGGTATTGTAATGTTAAAAAAAATTATTAAAAAAAAAAAAACCAACGGCTAATTCAACCGCTCTTTTTTTTCCAAAGGCTACATGTTGATTTTGTTCTCAGCACTTTTTTAATTAAAAAATTGCAAGGCTAACCCACACTTTTGGATAAGAACCGGTGGGTAGTTAAGCACCTCATCTTCGGGTGCTTATTAAAAGGAATGCTTATTAAGCATCCCAACGAAGATGGTCTTAGAACACTTATTAGTTGTTAGCACTTATTTAAATATTTTCACGACCACCTTTTGGGTAAGTTAGACATTTGTTATAACACCTATATGACAACTTATGATTAGTGTCATAGTGTGAGATCTCAGATCAGTGATGCTTTCTCACTCTATCAGTAGCAGAATTGCATTAGCAATAGCACCAGTAACTGATAACCTCGACTGATCCATTGTTGATTGATTGTCCCCCATCCACAATTAACCCATTTGGTGAACTTGCATCCAAATAGGACCCAACAAATAACTGCCACGTAAGCTTTAGATAGGCTTTGCCTCTGACATTCTCAAGAGCAATGTTTACCACTTGTCCATTTTAATCTCTGATCCCCCAACGGCCAAATACAAATACTGTTACTTTGTGGGACATGCCTGGCTTTCCAACAGAGCACAACCTACCTAACTTATTACCAGTTACCACTTGTAGGGAATTGCTAAGGGCACCCCCCAATTTACTAAACATACCCCAGTAAACAGTGTAATTCCAAAAATACCCTTAACAAAAAAACCTTTAAAAGTCAATATTTTTTTCCCTCCATTCTTACCTTCGCAGATTACCAATTTCAGAAAGTTGGTAAATTTTATCTGGAATCTCGCAACTAAGTTTAGCTTTTTCGCAAATATCTTCTTCACTAGTAAATTAGGTAATTGCGATTTTTTTTTTTTTATTTTTGAACTCACGAATAGGGTATTTGCGAGTGGTAAAAATTTTTCTTCACTCGCAAATAAAGATTATTTTAAAAATATTAATTTTAATTTGTTATTTTTTCAGTGATGCCACGCAGCAGGGGAGCAGGTTGGTTGGTCGGTAGGGAGGCTGAGGTTGAGGCCACTAGGATGGCGGTTAAGGCTGCGAGAGCAGAGGCTCAGCGACAGCGGCGAGAGCAGCGGGATGCTATGACTGCTTCACACCGTCGGAGATTGGTTGATAGTAAAGCTAGCCCGAGCAGAGGGGGACGTCGTAGACTTCAATCTCAGCACGAGGCACCTCAGTACGAGGAGGACGAGCCATATCAGTACGAGCCACCTCAAGAAGAGGGACATGAGGACGAGGGACAACAGGACGAGATGCATATTGATGCACGGGCAGAGGAGAGACCATTTCCTGGTGGACCTTCCGATACATTGCTGCTGACTTCATTCAGGGACCACATAGCTTACAACTTGTGGAACGGAGAGGTAATTATTGTTTACTGTTTTTAAAACATTGAAGGTTTTTTTTACTTTTGTATAATTCATGACAAGACGTTTATTTTTATGTGTGCAGGATCGGGAGGCACCGCTTAGGGTTTTTGCGCACCGGAAAAAGTAGCAGAAGTGGTTGGCGAGTGTCAGCCACTACCACCTGCAGTACAGGCTCATGTCGATCGAGCTGGTCTGTCTCTTCTTATGTATTGTAGCTACCCGATGGTAGATAACTCGATGCTGACAGCGTTTTCCGAGAGGTGGCAGCGGGAGACCAGCTCGTTCCACCTTCCGTTCGGAGAGATGACCATCACGCTGGATGATGTGTCATGCATTTTGGGCATCCCGATCAGAGAAGCATTGTTTATACCCCCCCCCCGAGATGGACATAGATATTGCTATATCAGTTCTACAGTCGTTGTTGAGGGTATCTTATGAGGAGGTGACGGGCACTGGGTGGGCATCTGTCAGTTTATCTTGGCAGCAGTACCTTTATGATGCACGGAGTATTGAGGGTCCGATGGACGAGGCAACAAGGGCATTCATACTGGTGCTACTCGGGATGACTCTGCTGACGGATAAGACTACCACTCGTATTGACTGCAAATATATCGAGCTGCTGCGTGAGTTGGAGCTGGTGGGACAGTGGTCATGGGGAGCTTTAGCCCTATGCCACTTGTTCGGTTATCTTGGCGACGCCACCAGGTTGGTGTATCTTGGGTTTGCGGGTTACATGACACTCTTTTAGGTACCAATGTGTTATTAAACTAGAAAATTAAATTTACAATTGTTTTAACTGTGACATGTTTTTGTAACTGATTCGTTATCTGTGACAGGCCTGGATCTACGCGTATTTTCCTACTTCTGTGGTAGATCGGAGGCTTGTTGAGGGTTACGAGGGTGCGCGTGTACTCGCTAACCGCTGGAGAAGCAAGAGGGGTCATGGGAGGGTGCTTCCATACAGGCAGGCACTGGATGCGCTGATCGTTGATGACGTGTGCTGGGCACCATGGGCCGCATATAGGCAGTATTGCCCATTCGATCCGGTGGCACGCTTTTCGGGGTACCTTTGGTGTGGGAACACTATAGTGCCGTACCTGCCTGAGAGAGTACTACGACTGTAACACCCCCCTCGCGGGTGCTACATACACGGACTCTAATGCGGAAATAAAACAATAAAATAAAACGCTGGTTGCTTTCGGAAAGTACTTTAATTAAGTAGCTACGTTCGAAAACGCGGTTCTAAAATTTTTCTGCATGCATAGGCAAACAACTCCAGTCGGAGGAATAAATTTCATATCACACATTGATATTCACTGTTCATAAAACATAAACATAACGCAAAACCTGGTCGAATATATATATATATATATATATATATATATATATATATATATATATATATATATATCATATTACAGACTTAGAAAGTAATTGCAACATATATGCAGTAATAAAATATAAGCCTGCTCAAAAACAAAAGACTCCTAAGCTGGTCGGCTAAAAGTAGCCATTGGGGTACAACCCAACGTCGGCTCCTTCAAAAGTTTCCATCATCCGAGTCCTCACGTCTCCGCGGGGACCTATGATCAACATCTGTACATGTGTTCCAAAAACACAACAAGGTGTCCAACATGTACAGGCAAAGGTGAGATACTCATATAAAGTTATCACGATAGCCGCACAAGCGACAAACAGCAGTATAACATCCACAGATAAATACAGTTATATGAACAGTTATTTATGTAATACAGTACAACATCCCAAACACTATCATCAGTTATAATAATGCATGAGACTTCAATATCATCTTTCTAATTCATGTACTCCGGAGATTCTAACTTCCCAACATCGAGCGATAGGCCGTAGTAACACCCGTAACACAATTGTTCTCATGAGTCGGCCTCTCTATTTAGGTCCGAACTCCAATTGTTCCAGGGTACCACGTCTCACCATATCATGAATACTCCAGTCTCTGATCGAGTTCATTCGTGTTTAGCAGCCAATTTACCACGGCACGGGGTTGCTACGCCACCGGCCACTTGTGGGATCTCGAACACAGAATGCCCCTATAGACCCAGTGGTCTTAACTGGCTGAATTCTCAACTATGAAAGTTGTAGCTCGGTTCCAAATGGCACGTCTGCCGGTTCATGCATGTACACAGAAAGTTTTCTGTTTTCTTTGCGTTCATTCTTTCAAATGTCGAGACATAAAGTCCACGACTCGTTTCAAAAAGGCATTAAGCCCACTCAAATCAAAAACACGGGACACGAAGTCCGAGTGCTCAATCCACAAAACACTAGCCCCGACGTCTCGGCCACTAGGTTCGGGTTCGTCTCAAAGGTTCATCATTTTTCCTTTGGTTTCATTTTCTCAAAACACTTTGGAAAACAAAACATACTTTGGTTTTCTTGAAACAAAACATCCTTTTTGATCAAGAGAACGTTTTTCCGTGAAAAACACCTTTCTTGAAAACAAAAACCGTTTTCTAAGGTTTCACGTCTTTTTAAAACGCTTTACCGAAATAAAACACGATTTGCACGACTTTTCACAAAACCACTTTACTTTTCAAAACAAAAATACTTTTCAACAAGAAAGACAACTTTTCTTGAAAAAGCAACACGTTTTCCCAAAAATCACTTTTTGATTTAAAAACACGATTTTCAAAACATAGATTTAGGATTTCGAGTCTTTTAATAAATTATCGAGACATAGCCAGTCCTATGCTCATCCAGGGTATAAATATATATAGACATCAACAATCCATAATCATCATCATAATATCAACTAAGGCATCCATGCCACAAATTATCAAATAGACAATTATGCACAACATTTAACATCCAATCAATCCAGGATATAAGTATACATATACATCATTCAAACTCATCTCTAAATCATCACTCAAGACATCATAACACATATATCAAACATGCACTATGAAGCTACTCAAACTTAAATGACTACCTCCCTTTACCTCTCAAATTTGCTTAGTCCAAACTTGATCGATTCTCGGCTCCGGCTCCGGTTTCGTTTGCGTCGCACAATTCAATTCAAACAACAATTCAACATCAATCTATAACATAAGAACACAAGTTTTCCTTCCCCTAAAAGGCATAGGGTTCGGCCATGAAAGGTCAAAAGGGTTAGGGATCTTATTTGGTTCCAAACTTTTGGATGGTTGGTTCATGAACTTAGTTAACACTATTTCAAGTCCTATGACTCAAAAATGTGAAACAACACTCATGGATTTTCCCCATGAAGCTCTCGGCCATAAAGGGCAATCTAGGCTAGGAATTGATTTGGTTTTCCATCACTTGGATTCAAGGACACTAGGAAAGCTAAGGATGGAATCAAGAGTTAGAAATCAAAAATTTGATGAAAAACACTATTCATCATCACTCTTAGGGTTCGGCCACTTTGGGGTTTTAGGGCTAGGATGAGACTTGGATCATGAGCTCTTGGGTTTAGATAGAGGGTGATGAGGTGAGTTCAAAGAACTTGGTTTCACCTCCAAAGGATTTTCCTACAATTTCCTATGGATTTTCAAAGTTTTGGATCTAAGAATGAGTTTCATGAAAATGGAGTTTTGATCTTGATATTGAAAGAGATTCAAGAAGATATGAGACCATAGAAGTGATCTTACCTTAAAATGGATGAAGATTGGTCAAGAAATCAAGTGATTTCAACAAGCTTTCAAGGTTTTCTCAAGGATTCAATGGAGGTTTTTTCTCTAAGGAAGATGAAGTGTTCTTGGTGTTCTTGAGGGGCTGGGCTGCGTGGAATGAGGGGCTGAGAGGGCTGTTCCAGCCTTCTAAAAAGTTCATTAAGGGTAAAAAGGTCATTTGGTTCAAAGGGTAAAATGGTAAAAGGTGAAAAGACCTAAGTTAGGGGTATTTTGGTAATTTCGCATCCTGAAATTCCCGATCGTCATGACGACTCTGGCATGCTCTCCCAAGTGAGTTGACATGATGCGATATCAATATTATCCATTGTCGGGTCCTGGTAAGTCCATACGCGGCTCCGTTCTCCACCCGATTGAAGATTTCGCTCGAACGGAGGTCAGGAAATGATTTTTTTGAAATTTTTGCGAAATTTAACCAAAACGTAGAGAATCGAATTCTAAGACTTACTGTCTCGTTCACGGGTCCATCTGAGGTCATCTGAGCAGTAAAATCATACTGTCAGTGTAAAAACGCAGACCGGGCTCCGTTTGAGTTTTCGACTCAAAACTTAATCGTAGCTTCCTACGATATCGCTGAGCATGATTATGGTCTCGGAATATTTTATATCCCTTTCTAAGACCTCGAATAAAATATAAGTTCATAAATACTGATTAATTAGGAAAACTCGAAAATCGGGGTGTTACAACGACAATTCGAGTTCAGGCAGGAGATTCCTCGGCAGCCACCACGACGTCCCTCGGCTGAGGCCATTAGTCTTAACTGGATGTCCCCTCACCTGTACTCTATTAGATACCTATTTCGGTTGAGGTTGGCCAGTTATCCAGTTGAGTGCTCACCGGATTACTTGGATTGGTACTACAGGCACTCGCATCCACTGCTGATACCTCCAAAGGCTCCACCTCCACAGGCTTCACCTCCGCAGGCTCCACATGATGCACATGTTGATTGTGTCCCTCGGGTAAGGAATAATAAGTTTTTACACTGTATATATTATGTCCTTGTCATAACGTCATCTAATTTTTTTTCTATATAATGTACGTATGTTATTATGTATTTATGTCATTTGTAGGCGGCTTATGTTCATGCGCTGGCAGGTTGGATAGAATTGCCACCATGCTGCATCAGGTCGTTGATTACGCACAGAAGGGAGATGACATGTGTGACTACCTTCGGGAGGTGCTTCGGATAGTGGAGGATCAGGAACGCTGAGTTGTTTTATTTTTTTGTAATTTATTTTCATACGAATACTTAGTTTTGATTATGTAATTATTATTGTTATTGTTATTATTATTGTTATTGTAATTATTATTATTGTTGTTATTATTATTATTGTTATTGGTATTGTTATTGTTATTATTTATTATCAATGAACTTAGAAATACAAAATAAAATAACAGTAAATGTAAATATAAAGGTACAACAAACAACGACAGTGTATTAGTTAATCGTCATCTAAGTTTATTGGATTGTATACATCATGATGTGAAAGCTTAGGCGGTGGAAATATTGAAGACCATTCTTGCAATCGACTACTAATATATCGTGTTAGCCATGAATAAGCCTCAGGACGGGAAAAGCCACGCCAATGTGATGCTATGGTAGGTAGTTGACAGCTATCCTTCAAAAATACATGAAATAACGTAAATACAATTAAATTACCGACTAATCTTAACATAAACAATAAAAACATAAAAATATAGATCAATTACCTGTACCCAGTGATTACCGTTGACAAAACCAATGTAAATGAGTGGATGGTTTGGAGTTGGTGCACCTTGTAACACCCCGATTTTCTTAATCTTTTAATTAATCAGTAATTAATTAATTGTATTTTATTTGAGGGTCTAGAAACTTTAATAAATTATTCCGAGGCCATAGTCACGCTCTACGCTATCGTAGGAAGCTATGGTTAAGTTTTGGGTCGAAAACTCAGACGGAGCCCGGTCTGCGTTTTTCCTTGACTGTAGTGCTTTACTACTATCGAGACCTAATTTGGACCCGCGAACGAGACAGTTAGTCTTAGAATCACATTTCCTACACTTTCGAAAAAGTTCGTCCTGACGTTCGAAAATAAAAATAATATTATTATATTCAGGCCGATAATCGTTCTAGGAGACGATTCGAGTTGTCTTAGGGTTTTTCGAGAACCTTGAGCCAATGATTTTCATACCAGGGCTATGTTAAATCATTTGGGGACTCCTACAAATGTCGTGAGGATTTTCAAATTATCGGGACGTGAATTGACCAAATTACCCTTGGTTAGTTTTTACTAATTACCTCTTTACCTTTCTTAACCCTTAAGTCTTCTTAAATATCAACAATTACCTCACCCACTCACCTTTTCTCCCCCTCATTCACGTGCCCCTGCTGCTGGCTGCTTCTCTCTTCTTCTTTCTTCTTCTTCTTCCTTCTCCTCCTTTCTTCTTCCTTCTTCTTCCTCCATTTTCAACCTCTTTTTCCTCAAGCTTCCTCAAGCTTTTTCAAGCAAGTTTGTGAAGCAAAGTTGCTCCTCTCATCCTCCTCTACAACCTAGAAGGTATAGATTTCATACTTGAGCTCTCAATATTTATTTTCTCCCTTTATTTTCATGAATTTCAATTTCTAGATCTAAACTTCAAAAATCTCTAGAAAATTGTAGAAAAATCATTTTGAGACCAAACCAATTCCTATGAGCTAGCATCATTCCCTACTATCATAATCCAAGAGCTTGTGATGAAATAAAATCTCTAGCCTATTTATCTTTTAGGGTCCGAATGGGTGGGTTTTTGGAAAAAAAAATGGGTTTTGTTCTTTGTTCTTGATTCCTCATGTGTCATCCCTTAATCATGTAATCCAAGTGATTAGGAGGCCAAATCACACTCTCACCTATTTTTCATGGTGAGGGCCGAAACCCTACTTTGATTGTTTAAGGGGTTTTGGTTCAAATCTTTGATAATTGATCATTGATTATGCATTAGGTATGCTTAAGGGTCATTGATCCAAGAGTTGGTAGAATTTCAATATCCCTAGCCTACTTAAGTAATTAAGGGCAGTAGCTAATCCTAGAGATTAGATAGATTATGGTTTCCTTATTTTAATTTCTGGTTGTGTTTTGTTGTATAGACTCGGACAGGATTCGAACATCCGATAGCGCACCCGACTGACAGCTGCGGAGTCGTAGCCGGAGCTGCTCGAGGAAATCACTAAGGTGGGGAGAAAGAACTAATATCGTCGGGAAGGCAAGCTTAGTATAGAGTATATATATATCTGTGTAGGGGAACCCTTAAACCCTACTAGAGGTTGAGCCCTGGATAAAGTGCCTGGACCCTAGGTGTGGGTACTTTTGGGCTATCACCACTAAGTTGATATTATAAATGATGTGATTGATCGAGGTTGTTGTGGATCCGTCTGGCCTTCTGGCTCGCGTTGCGAGTCGGGGTTCGCGTCGCGAGGCCGAAGAGTTGCTCCTCACTGATCAGACTAGGTCTCTGGAACGCGTCGCGAGTAGAGGTTCGCGTCGCGAGGCCGAGTAGCTGTTCTTTGCTGACCTTCTGGATCGCGAGGCGATCATCGTTTCGCGTCGCGAATCCGAAGGGCTTTCTGGCACGCGTGGCGAGCATAGTGTCGCTGGGCGAGAGCCTTCTTCTCTTGCCTTTTCTCTTGTTTTCTTCTCTTCATTTTCTTTCCTAACTAACAAACTAGAGATGACTTATGAATTTTGAATTGAAACTAACGCTTCTTTTACCAGGAAAGAATGGCTAGAGGACGTGGTAGAGGAAGAGGAACACTAGTTGGAACCGGGGGCCTCGACAGTAGTGGGGATACCTCGGGAGTTGGAGGTAGCGGAGATCAGAATGAAGCGATGAGGGCCATGAGGGATTTGGCCGCTGCAATGCTGCAACAAACACAGCAGAATGCCCAGTTCATGCAGCGACAGGAAGAGAGGGATGCTAGACAACAACAGAATCCGGTCGGAGTAGGTGAAGTTGTAAACACTGGACTGAATGCTTTCATGAAGGGGAATCCTCCCCAATTCCATGGGGACTACAATCCGGAGGCTGCTGAGTTATGGCTGCAAGAAATCGAGAAAGTTTTTGTGGCTATCCAGTGCAGAGAGGATAGGAAGGTTACTTACGCTGCTTTCATGCTAGTCGGAGCAGCTGAAGCATGGTGGAAAAACAAACAGAGACTGCTAGAGGCTGGAGGAAGATTACTGACTTGGGAGGTATTTCGTGAGAGCTTCTTGGAGAAATATTTTCCAAGGAGTGTTCGTCAAGAGAAAGAAAAAGAATTCCTAAGCCTGAAGCAGGACCAGAGGTCGGTTGGAGAATACGCCATGAGGTTCGAGGCGCTGCTGAAATTCTCCCAGCTTCAGAGTACACAGCTTAAAATGTAAAGAAATATATCACATACAGTATTGCCCCATCAGTAGGGCTACAGTAATACAGTAATACATACGAGTATACTTTTACAAACCAAAATAAAAGTATGAAAGGTAGGCCGAGAGGTAGCTCTCCGACTAATCACGATCATTGCCCAACCTCTCGAGGCTGGGTCTGTGGCACGTCCTCCAGCGTCAGGTTCGTAAGGAATGCCGTCCAGCTCTTCAGCAACTGGTTCCTCCTCGGGGTCTTCCCATAAAATATGGGCAACACATACAGAAAATAGCGGGAGATAAGAAACATATATCATTAATATGGGAGAGGGGCATCAGTACAGCATATATATATATATATATATACATCACATAACACAGATAACATATATAGCACAACTTCATCCATCTCTTAAGTCACCAATCACAATCATCTCAAATATCATTCTCTCGAATAAGCCTATAGGAGGGATACTAGTCCCTATGTATATGCTGTCTTCCCTATATGCATGTCGGCCGATACATCACGTCCCCCAATTGGACATCCCCGTCGGGATCACATCACATCACATCACATCATATCATATCCCGCCTCGGGATTTTACGTAACGTCCCCAATTGGACATCCCCCTTTGGGACCAAATGCTATGGAATGAAATGTTATGAAAATGCAACAAACATCCATCGCAGGTTGATATCGGAACCTCACGCCTAAACACTCGTCCACGACCACGACACAACGCATCATATCAACGTCAACATCAATCATCAACATCAACATCACATCATCATCAACATCGCATCAGCATCAGCATCACGACGCCTTGCGTCTACGAGCCACAGCTCCACGGTCGGGACCATAACGATATCAACCCGAACAACATCAACGCTCACCATACTCTCATCAACACTCAACCACCTATCAAATCACAATAACATTACAACAGTAATTCACTCCAGGGCAGATATTATCATAAAAATCGAATAGCAGCAAATCACACAGGTAGTCCAACACAACAGATAAACAGATAATCAATTAAATAAATCACCTCTAAGGTAAAAAATGTCCAACACGTCATACTGGCAGATGATAAAGAGACTAGGACCAACCTATATTTGGTTGCTATCACATGACCCATCTCTGGTAGTGTCATCTGTGAGATTTAATCTCAATAATCATATACAAGGCATGCTATCATAATTCTTTATTGCGGAAACATAATAACCATATATATAGCATGCATCTCTATTATCAAGAACAACTAAAACTTGATATCCTTAGGATCTACAACATGTTGATTTATCAATGATATTAGGAATACCTGGATCCAGCATATGATCCTGAACTCGGCGTTCTTCAAAAGGGTGAACTTGATCACCAACCTTCACGAACGGAGGGCGGTAATCCTGAAACGCGGAGAAGGGGAGAAAAGAGAGAGACGGGTAATGTACACCCGTTGGCTTGTGGTTCTTCCTCAATCGGGACTCCTTATGCCTTAGTCGCTCTTCAGATGGGGAGAAGAGATGGTATGCTCTTTTTGTCCGGTGTATTGGGGACCATAGCCTATATATAGGATGATGGCCAATTAGGGTTCCCATTATTCCGAAATGGGCCATCAATGACATCCACTCATATTTAGCCCATATCAATTAACTAATTTGTTATCAAATCAGAAATTTAATTAGCCTTATCACTTAATTTGATCACATATCAATTAAGGCTCCTAATTGATAAATAGCTAATATAATTAATTGACGATATCGGCCCACATTATGACATTGAAATATAATTAAATACAGAATATTCCAACAATCTCCCACTTGGGCAATATATCGTAATAATTATATCAGAATTCTTTAGGCACGCATCTGAATGCTATTTATCTTTAAATTTCCCCTTTACAATCTGGTCCACTTCATACATAATCAATGGGACCACCGCGACTGTCGTCACTAACGTCTATTGTGACTAAACCCCGACGACCACCACATCAATGCACTTGATGACATAGATTGATATGGATGAGTGGCATGGAAATTTCATGCAATGTGATCTCTGAATCATGCCTATTTCCAACTGGTCCAACTTAAGTCTTTAGTAAGATCAATTTTGCAATTTTGCAAACCAAAGTCCTTAATTTGTAAATAAATTTTACACACAACAAGATACAAACAAGTTCATAATGAACTCATAAACATGACTTTATTTCTACAGAAAATCCGAAATAACAAAAGGTTTGTATCTCAAATATAAAACACAAATAGAGACTCCCACTAAACTAAGGCATCCTCAGTGACAACACCCATATGAGCAACATGCTCATGAAAAACCTTAGGTGCCAAGCCTTTAGTTAGTGGATCTGCTAGCATAAAATTTGTCCTTATGAGCTCTATGAAAAACTGTTTTTTCCTGAACTCTTTCCTTAACTACAAGATACTTGATGTCGATGAACTTCGACTTTGTAGAACCCATGTCATTGTTGAAGTACAATATGACTGACTTATTTGTCACAACATGACTTGAGTGGTATTTCAATACCTTTTACTATATGCAACCAAGTGACAAAAAATTACTCCAATAATATCCCGTAGTCGGATGCCTACTATCTTAGCATCCTATAAAATCGGAGTCAGAATTTCTCATGATCTCTAAACTGTTAGATCTCCGATATGTGAGCATATACCCTTTTGTTCTCTTTAAGTATCTCACATTCCTTATGGTTGCTTTTCCAATAATCCTTGAATTGCTCAAGTATCTGCCTAATAATCCTACTATGTACACTATTTCTGGATGCGCACAAACCTGAGCATACATTAGACTTCCCACAGCCGAAGCATAAGGAATCTTCTGCATTTCCTGAATATCCAGATTCTCATAGGGGCATTTAAGTGAAACTAAAATGTCTTCCCTAGTGACCGGGGTATCTCCTGGTTTACTATCTTTCATATCGAACTTATCCAAAACTATATCGATATAGCTCTTTTGTGATAACCCAAAAGATACCTCGAGAATGATCTCTAAATATCAAATTCCTAAGACAAAAGAAGCGTCCCCAAGATCTTTCCCCACAAAATTCTTTGTCAGAAATTTCTTGGTTTCGTGCTATAAGCCTATATCGTTCTTGGCTAGCATAATATCAACATATAATACCAGAAAAATGAACTTACTCCCACTGAACTTGTAATACCCACAATTATCCTCGATATTCATCTCGAAACCAAATGAGACAATCACTTGATGAGACTTGTGATATCACCAACGAGACGTCTTTTTTAGCCCATAGATAGATTCCGTCAAGTTTCAAAACATCTTCTCTATGTCTTTCGACACAAAGTTTCCTGGTTTGCATTATATACATTTGTTTCCTCAATGTTGCCATTGAGAAACACCGTCTTGACGTCCATCTTGTGAAGCTCCAAATTATAATAACCAACGTGAGCCATGATTGTCCTTGAAAGAGTCATTCAATGTTACTGAAGTGAATGTTTCTTTACAAGCAATCCTTTCTTTTGAGTATAGCCTTTTGCCACTAGACAAACCTTATACCTCTCCATATTACCCTTTAAAACCTTCAGGTAACAGGATAAGTTTCAAACCTTATTGTCTGGCTAAAGCTTGTACTCATACCATCAATCCACTTTTCCGAATAGAAACGTCATATGGTTTGATGGGAGTTGATAGAATCACTTTCCATTATACCATTTATCTTATGTTCTTGGAGAAATACTATATAATTATCCAAAGTAGTATTCATCCTTTCTTTAGTGGATCATGGCAAAATGCATCGGCTCCCAATGCTCTAGTTCTTGAGGGTGTTGAGTTTGACCTTCAGGGATAATTTTCTTCTCTTGAATAGGAAGAATAACAACAATATCCTCACAAGGATCCAAATTTGCTACACCAATAGCAAGTGGATGAATTGGTTCAGGGATTAGAACCAATTCTTCCTCAAATATAATGTCTCTAATCTTATCTCCCCCCCAAACTCAATATCCTCAAAGAACTAGTCAGTTCCTGTCTCAAGGTTTCTTTAATTTGGGATTAAAAATTCACATACCCCTTTGACCTTTCAGAGTATCAATAAGGTTGCCGCTCACTATTTGGGGGGCTCCAATTTCCTTCGCGAGGCTTATAAGGCCTTGCCTTAGTTGGATGTTCCCATACTTGAAAGTGATTGGTCGGTTACTTTAGTTGGTAATCTATTAAGCATTTAAGCTGCAATCTTTAGTGTTACTCCCATATTGACTCTGATAAGGTAGAATGACTAATCATACTCATCACCATACCTTTAAGAGTCATTACTAGGACTTAACTATATTCTTGATAGCCATGTTCTGATCTATTTAATGCATTTAATACAAAAAACAAATGTATAAGACCAATGGAATCTAGGATTCCCTCATACAAGTTGCTCAACTCTATTTATAGAGATGTGCCCTGAATGTTTGTATCATAGCACTCCTTGATTTCACTATAACTTTACACTTAGTGTCATATGATTCCTCACTCAATGTTTTAAAATAAGAGGTTTCAATACCAAGCAATTATAGTATGTCCAGCCCATAGCTTGACTGGTTCCTACAATATTTGAATTTTAAAAGACAAATTGAATCCATCGTTTCTAAATGAACAAAATTATTTCAATAAGAAACTAAAACCAAATTTCATCTAAATGATGACTAAATCAAAATGTCTTTTAATTCTAAATATTAGCCAGTGACAAAAAACTGAATCGTCAATAGCCTTATCCTTTACTAATTTTGGTCAACTCCAATACTTGGCCTTCATCAGTTCAGACAATCCTTTATAGGCATACCAAACATGATATTTGGACATTTCTTTTTTTAGATACTCGATGTCCTTATAAAAGAAATAATTATGACCCTAGCTATTTCTTTTATGACGGACCCTTAGCAGCTTTATCCTCAGTTTTCTTTTGTTAGCCCTTATTCTTAGAGGTATTTGTCAAATGAGCACTATTTGTCATCTCTTACTTCATTGTTTCCTTTCTTGCACACCTTATGAAATGAATCCAATCAGATATCATTTCTATTTATAACAGCTATAAGCTAACTTAAACTTACTGAATTGTGCATGAAGGAATACCAAATGCTAAATGCATGGGCAAGTCGTTAAACAACCCACGTTTTGATGCCTTAAGTTTATGAGCAAGATTGGACATTCCCATAATGTGCTCCTTATATTTCCTTTTCTTTATACTTAATGAAAATCTAGCTCTTCAATGAATGCTTGTTTTCGTCTTTATTGCTTTCAGAAAGCACTTTTAATTTCAGCAAGGAAATCTCTAGCATTATTTATACCATCCAAAATAATACCCCTAAAGATCTCTAGAATATTGTGCTCTATGATCATAAGACCCATGCAATTGGAGCGGTCCCACTTCCTATTCTCGATCCTCTCTTTAGAGGTACTAGATTGTGTGAGAGAAGGTGGTTTTCTCCATCTTCATGCAAGATCTAGATTCAAGAACAATCTTAATGTTCTCCTTTCAATCCCAAAAATAGTCAAAACTTTTGAAAATCGAAATTGAATTAAATCAGCAGATACATAAGCAATATTAACTTAAAGAGAACATAAGTATCGTAAAGATACTTACCAAAATACCCTGTGCACCATTAATATTAAGTCTTTGGACAATAACATTAATTGCTGGTGGTATTTTGTTGTAATGATCAAACACTGATGATAATCTCTGTCAAACAACAGCTATCTTTGGATACTCTGTTATTCACATGAAAATGATCTTTATAATCACTATGTGTTTACCATCACAGGTGTGAATGCAACCCTGGCAAATATTAACCTTCCTTTAGGCCAATTAATATCCGCATGGATGTACACCCACATAATCTTTAATATTTCTTTTGAGTGATTTCCATAAGAGATGTCACCTTGGCGACTTCATGCTTTAAGTGACTCACACTCACTCAAAATCCAAATTGGAAAATTGAAGACCCAAACAAGATATCAAACGCATCATCAATCCCCAATCTTCGGATTGTAAGAATTAACTGCAAGTGATACTCTCAACGTAATGATCAAATATTGGTGATAAGTCCTGTCAAATAATGGTCACCTTCGGGCATCCCATTATCCACATGGAAAATACTTTATAATCACCACACATTTACCATCACAGGTATGTAATTATCCGGCTAAGTTGTGCCTTCCTTCGGGCCGACAACAACTCGCATAAATAATTCAATACTACATCTTTTGTAAATCCAATTAAATCAAATTTACGCAACAGAGGTTACTTTGGCAACGTGTTGTTTCAACCAACTCAACCAAAATTACCAGACAATTTTACTAAAATGGGGGGGGTCCCAAATTCGCCATTTTCACACTAAAAACATGAAAACTTGAATGCTTAGTGTGAAAAAATTCTTCTCATATGTGAACTTTCCGAATAGGTGGTTCTATAGTTCTAACTTTGGTTCGTAGAGTCTAGACCCATTTCGAAATATTGCCCACAACCATAGGTAAACTATTAGAAGTGGCAATACCCTCGAAAGGAATCACTCTAAGTTAGGCCTTCGTGATAACCAAATAGGATGTACATCCAGAAGGCTATCACTACTCAACCTTCTCCCTATCTCAAGTTGCACTCAGGCCCGGGTATAGGGTCCCACTCATAAGTGTGTGAGAAATGGTGAAAAGAACCTTAATTTTTGTTCTGCCAAAAGTCTGCAATCCATCGTCACGAAACAAAAGTAGCAGATAAACGAAACACATAACACGGCTTCTGAAGCCTTCAATCTTCGATGAATTATATTTCATTTATTCATGAGAAGAGCCATCATATCACTTCCAATTCATATATATTGTAATAAACAAATATATAAAAAAAAAAACGAAACTTTATTTGCCCAGTACCTTTACCTACAGCAAAAGAGAAAACCCATTCTCCACCAAATTGAAAAAAACAATACATGTATAGGATCATGTATCAACCACTCTTCAATATCAATTTATACATACTCGAAAACTTTAATCACAGATACAGAAAGCCACCGACCAAATTCATCATTCACGTAAAAGCCAAAATTATTTCTTCTTTCATAATTCCTAATTTTCAAAAAAAAATTAGGATTTATAAAATAATCCCAATAAATCAAACATGATGACCCGCTCTGATACTACTTGTGAGATTTAATCTCAATAATCATATACAAGGCATGCTATCATAATTTTTTATTGCGAAAACATAATAACCATATATATAGCATGCATCTCTATTATCAAGAACAACTAAAACTTGATATCCTTAGGATCTACAATATGTTGATTTATCAAAGATATTAGGAATACCTGGATCCAGCATATGATCCTGAACTCAGCGTTCTTCAAAAGGGTGAACTTGATCACCAACCTTTACGAACGGAGGGCGGTAATTCTGAAACGCGGAGAAGGGGAGAAAAGAGAGAGACGGGTAATGTACACCCGTTGGCTTGTGGTTCTTCCTCAACCGGGACTCCTTATGCCTTAGTCGCTCTTCAGATGGGGAGAAGAGACGATATGCTCTTTTTGTCCGGTGTATTGGGGACCATAGCCTATATATAGGGTGATGGCCAATTAGGGTTCCCATTATTCCAAAATGGGCCATCAATGACATCCACTCATATTTAGCCCATATCAATTAACTAATTTGTTATCAAATCAGAAATTTAATTAGCCTTATCACTTAATTTGATCACATATCAATTAAGGCTCCTAATTGATAAATAGCTAATATAATTAATTGACGATATCGGCCCACATTATGACATTGAAATATAATTAAATACAGAATATTCCAACATCATCCACTTGTTTTGGTGACATGCACCGTGCACATCCCGTAAAGAAGACTTCAGTTCTTGTAATTGAACACCGAAAAGAGGGCCATATAAATCAACATTTTCCGTAAGCTCTTTATGCAACTCCTGACGGATTAAAGGCCAACTATCCTCAGTTCTACCAAGCAATGCTGCAATGCAACAATACCCACAGTTTCCATCACTGTCCACGTTAACTATGTTAGTAATGTATGGCTGAAACTGCACAAGAAATTGATTCAAGAAAGGCAAGCATCTCCTCTTTGCTTGGGCAGTTGATTTCAACCAGGAACGCGCAGAACTATTCTCATGTACAGAGTATATTGCATCGACATGCTCAAAATAAGATGGGTCACGTTTACAATCAAATCCATCCGTGTTGGTCTTTTTGGATTTGGTTGCCCCCTTAGTCTTCACCATTCTGGGCGGGGGGCACATTGAAGTTGTCTCAGGACAACATAGTTCTTGCACTTTGCGATATAGTGTCCTTTTACCAACAATGTCAAGTGTGCGGAAATGGGTAATCAATACCTCCCACTGAAGCGCAAGTTCCTCTTCTGACACTGTTTCATCTGTTTGTTGTTGATCTTCTTGTTGGCCAAAATGTAATCTCCTCCAGTGCACATGGATTACCTCCAATGGAATTGGAGTACCCGTCATACTGTAATGAGCCAACTCACAAGCACAGGATAAACCGTGTGTAGTTCTAAGAGTACAACCACATGCAGATTTATCAACACCTATATTCATCGCTCTGCTCCACTCATCAACAATATGTTGCAATGCACTCCGAGACACGAATCCAATCAATCTGATAAGCATACGAATGTTGTGTGAGTTTTCGATCACGGTTATGCTCCTCTCAAATGATGCCTTTATCTCGTTGTGTTGCAGCGTAAGCATGTTATTCATCGTCTCCCAACACATACACATGTCACCCTTGATGTTTTGCAACAAATTCTTCAGTCTCCAATGTTGAGACTCAACCCTATCAACAAACATTCAAAACAACTTTAGCTATAGCATAACAAGATTCATTAACAATTTTGACACTAGTTTGATCATACCTGTTTGTGGTTGTATTACCCAAGTGCATCACTTGGTTAGTCCATGCCGCAACTTGTCTTTGTGTGGATCCAACCAAGTCTTTTGCATAATCAATTAATATAGGCCACTCTGCACATACTTCATGAAAACTCATCAGGCATTGCTCATACTCAGCCTCGTCAGCAGAATAAACAACATTGTTCCATGCATCCTTGACTACCGCCAGTTTTTTGTTATCAGATACCAATTTTTTGCATTTTGCATAGACATTTTTTCCTATGTGAAATTGGCACAAAAGATTGCGAGTTGTTGGGAACACAATTGCAACCGCATTCATCAAAGCAAGATCTCTATCTGTCACAATAACTTGGAGAATTGACTTATCTAGCACGAACAATTCTCTTAACTTCTCTAGTGCCCAGACATAGTTTTCAGCCCCTTCAGAATCCATATAGGCAAATCCTACAGTAAATGTCAGCTCTGTTGAAGTAATACCAACAATTTCAAGTAGTGGCAGTCTATATTTATTGGTTTTGTAGGTACTGTCAAGGATGATGACCATGTTAAATGTATTCAACAAATGGACGATATCTGCATGTGCCCAAAATATATCTTTAACAACGTCCAAACCGTCATGTCTTTTATACCAAGAAACATATCGATCTCGATGTATTAAGTTTGGCAGATGTTGCATTTCTGTTCTAGGGCCTTTCTCAAATGATCGGTACTTTTGACGTTCGTTGTAAATGTGTTGAATTGTAGATAGGTTCTCCTTATCGCGACCTTTAACCGTCAACAGAATATTTTTTGGCTTGACATTGTTCTTGGTCATATTTCATTAACAAGTTTCTTCTCCTCTTCGCTTAAACGAACAACAAAAGAATGACCCACCAATGTTTCAGCTAACCGATGGTTGTGTAATCCACATCATACTTTCAGCATCCATCCTTCAATCTTTCCTTCAGTCGCCGATACAAGTATTCCTTTAATTCTGAACATGCACTCACACTTTCGAGTACCAGTTGCTTTAGAAGAAGCATGCTTTTTAGGCTTATACTTTCCACTCTTTTCACAACCTAGAATTAATTTTGTACGTCCGCCTTTTTGTCCTGTCTTTGACCTCACGATGACAACAACAAATCCATTTTGTTTTCCAACCTCTCGAGTCCAACTCAATAAATCATCTCGTGTAGGAAATATCTCCATAGTAGTGAATGCTCTTGTACAGTCCACCACTGTCGTTTGGTTAATCTCATTAGAATCAAACATATTGCTGTTTTCCATCTCCAATAACACTACAATGAAACAAGACAAAACGTAAAAAAATAAAAAAATAAAAACCATAACACTCGCAAATTAGGTATTTGCGAGTGTACAAATTTTTTGTCCACTCACAAATTAGCTATTTGTGAGAGTACAAAAAATTTGTGCACTCGCAAATACCTAATTTGCGAGTGTAAATAAAAGAGCAACTCGCAAATCAGATATTTGCAAGTGTGCAAAAATTTACACTCCCGCAAATAACTAATTTGCGAAAATTTACCTACTTTCGGGAATATCTAATTTGCGAGCGTCACGTATAATTTGGGAGAAAACTAGTTGTAAAAAATGGAACAGCCTTCACACATTTACATATCAAAAAATGGATCCGCGTATTAATAAATTATTCTGTATTGAACTCATTGTTCTTTTTCCTTTTTTTCCTTCTAGATATCCAAAACATATTAGCATCAAAAGGTTTTAATGAGTGTGTACTTTTTTTTAATTGCTCACTCGCAAATATGATATTTGCGAGTACTTGCTTCACTCGCAAATATCATATTTGCGAGTGAGGAATTAAAAAAAAAAGTACATACTCGCACATATCATATTTGCGATAGTGCAAATAATTTGCTCATATTTGCGAGTGAACCAAATGACAAAAAAAAATATATACTTTTCAGGGGGTATTTTAGTAAATGCAGTGTTCGGGGGTGTCCTTAACAAATTGGGGGGTGTCCATAACAAAGCCTCCACTTGTAATATCAAATTGCCTTGGCCCAGATATTAGAAGCTTTTATTCTTTTAAGTTCACAAACCCAATTTCTATCTTTCAGCCCTCTTTGTTTGCCCTGTACCTTATCTGAGCTTCAATGGCTTCTGTTTCAACCACTTCTCTTAGGTTTAAATTCTCTTTAAAGCTCCCTAGCAGTACCAGCTAGGTTCAAAATCCATCTGTCTCGAGTCTTAACAAGTAGAAGCATTCTACTTCTTATTTTTATCTGTACAATACTCTAATAAGTTTCGTGTTTGGATTGTGCAGTTATGTAATGTTTCAGGTGCAATGTACTCCACATAGTGCATGTTTGTATACTGTTTGCACCACCTGTGCTAAGTTTTACCTTATCTCATATAGTTTAGTATAATTACTTTTTGTTTATTTGCAACTGAGTTTTGAGCAGAAGCATTTGTTTTTTCGTTCATTTAAATTAAGTTTTGTCGACTGAAAACCAAACATGCTATTAGATTCTAGAGTATAGACTGGAAGAATAAGTCAACTTTTGCTGGAATGAGCATTTTGACATTAGTGAATGCATGGAATGATTTAATGAAAGCCTTATTACCAATGATAGCAAGCAGAGGATAAAAACGGCAATGGCTAAGAAATAAGAATTAGAGACAACCACTTTTGTCAGGGGAAACTGGATGGAAATATGATAAAATATAGTTGAGTAACTTGTAGATAAAATTATAGAAGATTAAGTAATATAATTTAAATAAGTACTATCAATATCTTAAACCACTTTGAAATTCTTAAATATGATGTTCTTAGTAATGCAATCGGTCAGTTTGTTAAACTCTTTCTTGTGAAATAACTTAGGTAGTAAAAGTTAGTTTGGAATTTGGATGTTTAAAATTTGCAGGCTTCTTACAGAATTTCAAGTTTGAGGACAGTTTCTATAGGATGGACCAGGAGGAACGTTCCTTCTTTGAGAACCTCAGGCTTCCGCATCTCTTGCGCAATAAGTTTGATTTCCTGCTAAATATTTTTTTACCTCAAAATTTGCATGTAGCAAAAAAGAACTTGCAATTTTGGTACATGAAAATTTGTAACGATCCAGGCAAAAGATGAGACAGTGCAGAAAGTCTACGAGATTGTGAAAAAACAAATTGCCCTGCCACCTGAATCTGAGTTCACAGCACTTGGTGCTAATTCCCTTGACACGGTAAGATTCAAATTATCAGCTAGCCTTACTAACTTTATTTGAGATGGTGGGTTTGGTTGACTTAATTACATTTGTGACCTTTTTGTTTTTGAAATTACACTAATCTCCTTGAAGGGATGATTAAAATTATATTAACGTCCCTTAATGGGGTGAGTGTAACAAACAAAAAAAAAAACAAGAATGATGTCGGATGTAGTTAAGCCAATAGATATATGTATATTATGAAATTCAATGATAGATATCCTGCCACATGTAGGATTCACAGTGATTTCTAGTCTGTACTAACATTACTCATGTTTTTATTCTGAAATCTGTGTTGCTTATGCCATCTAAGTTTTAGTTGATCAACTTTGATTGCTTTGGACTTTATGAGTGTGGCAGGTGGAAATAGTCATGAATTTGGAGGAACATTTTGGCATAAACGTTGACGACGAGAACTCAGAGAACATAACAACCATCCTAGAAGCAGCTGAGGTAATTGAGAAACTGGTTCAAAAGAATGGTGGAGTTTAGGAGGTGAACTGAATATATGTAAAGTCAATCAAGGGAATATGTATTTCTGAAGTGAGATTTAGAAGTGTAATTGAAAGAGGTTAATCATTTAGCAAAGTTACTACGCCTCGTTTTTGTGCTTATAAATGTTCTTTAGGAAGCAGATTAGTTTTTTCCGTTGTGACATTGTTTAACTTGCTATTGCTATTTGTTATATGCGCCATTTTATTAGTTTTGTTCTCAAGGTAAGCATTCCATTTGCTTTTGTAGGGCCCGTGACTTCAAGTAAAGTTTACGGCAATCGTTTAATTTTAGAGAAATTCTACAGTAATTTTATTGGTGAAGTAAGTTTACAATTGCGTACCAACGTATGGTTGGTCCGAGTGGTAACGAGTTCGGGTCCCTTAAGTAAAGGGTTTGATTCCTGACTCTTACGTATCCAGAAAACTTGATTGGGAGGGAACAACTCTTAAATGTCGTTCAGGTCTCCCGACGAAGATTAGTCACTGTTTACGACGATGGATATTTCGTACCAATAACACGATTATCCAAAAGAAGTTTACAATCGCGGGGTGAACTCGGCATGCAAGGATTGCCTAATTTTTCATGTTTCATATTAAAATATTTGAAGGTGTTTTGAATTTATTTTTTCATTTGCCACATTGTTTTCATTTTTCTTTATTCGTTTTTTATTTTTTTAAGAAAATTATAAAACTTTTAAAAATACTTTTTTTTATTTTTGTAAAAAATTTAAAACAAGAAATAAAAATAAAAATAATGTGATCTTTTTATAATTATTCATAAAAATATTTCAATTGAATCATAAAACAAACTAAGTACCAATAGGCACAAAAAAAAGTAGCAATAGACGTTCCTTTGTGTCTCTATTTACATTTTCATCGCTTTGAAGAAATGATTTGGTAGATTGGATGTCCATCTACTCCTCTCTGGCGTTTAATCATGGTGCTTGGTGTATTATAAAGTTGAAGTTTTGCCTTGTGTAATACGTATAGCTTTTGATCAAATGATAATAGCTTGACCAAGATGATTGGTATCATAGCAGATCATGAGTTTGAACTAGGAGAGTAAAGTTGAAGAAATTGTTGGCAGATCGAAGATTTATCGTGTTTATCAGTTTTCCCTGTGTTCAAGTCATGATACTTGACAACTTGGCATCTAGGTTATAGTAGAGCCTAAGAAATATAAATTTTCACCTTATAGCTTTCTGATAATTATAAAATGTTATGAGATGCAGTGACTAGGAATTGCAAATTTGAAAAGTTGTTAGGGGTTAGTTGATAGATTTACTCATTTTCAAAAAACTTACTAATTCGATTTTTTTGTTGAATCTATATCAATTAATATATCATATAATTTAGTTCTTTAGGTTCTAATTATGCATTATACACTTTCAGATTATACGGTATTGTTTTGACTAAAACAGAGATCCCGAGATGACCTGGGTATTAGTATCCAATAATTGCTTGCTTTCTCCCCATCTTGAACCTTCCTTTTATAGGCCTCCTCTACAATTGGTATCATTAGTCATCAACTCCCTGGGTGAGAATCCCTCATTGCTTATAACTACTAGATTGGCTTTAAAATTCCTAGTCGTTATGTCTTGCCATGAGGAGATTCAATCCCGGAGATTGCTCTTGGTTGAGTTAGCCTTAAGCTATGGACCTCCATGGGCTGAGCACCTATCCGGCCTATGTAGGAACAAGAGCCCCCGAAGCTCTAAGTTGTCTTCAACGAAAAGAGCTTTAAGAGTTAAATTCGCCTGTTATTCTCGGTGACTGAATATTCACACGCCTTGAGTATATGCACTTGACCCGCTCCTGTCTGATCCGCATATCAGGATGTGAAGCCTTCTTCCAAAGTCCGACTAAATGACTAATTATGACTCCTCCTAATGATTACTCTGGAACAACACCACCTATCCTTTGGGAAACTGAACCACTACTTAGGAAATGAAATCCTTTTTTATGAGATGAGATTTATGTCAGAAACAATGTGTGAAGTCTTGACCGCACCATTCAACTCCTTAACCGTTAGATAGCCTGGCCCTTTGTATGTCTGGGCGAATCTAAATCATTCATCTTAGATGCCATTAGATGCCAACCAGTCGTTGGATAATAAACTCTTCTTATTCAACGGTTGGGTAAGGGGGTATTTATAATTTCCCCCTTTCACATTTTCTTTCTCCAGTTCTCATTACTCCATCTCCATCTGATGCTTAACTTCATAATCCTTTGCGCGTCTTGTTGCCACAACATTTCCCATCCCAATCTTCCTTCCTTTATGTTCTGGGTTCCAGCTATGTCCTAACTTTTTCTGCTTGCTTCCTTTACATTTGCTTTTTGCTTCATCGTTTCTTACGCCTCGAGCCCTCTCTGTGTTCCTGCTCTTTAAGCTTTTCTAGTGTCAGTGTTCTATTCTTCGGTTCTTCCTCTCTTGGACTTCTCCAAATCACCAAGGATGTCCTCTAGATCCCAAAACTTTCCTCCCTCCAACTCTGTGGAGTTTATCAGTGAAATGCCTCAAGGAGACAACGACTCTCCAATTGATTGAAGACTATAACTAGAAGACATTGAAGAAGCTCTATAGAGATAGAACACATATTCATAGAACAAACATTTACTCTCCGCATTTATTTTTTCATTTTGCTCTTCAATCATTTAAATTCAATAGAGAAGTTACTATGTAGTCTTTCCAACCTTCATATTAAATTCACTCTTTGAGTGTTTTCTAGAAGACTTGCAAGTTGTAACTTAAACATTTATTCATTTATTCTTTCTGAGTGTTGAGCCTAAAGAGACCAGGTGTGAAAATAATACTTGTGAGCAATTGAGCTAGGAAAGGATAGGTGTGCAAAGAATACTTGTTTGTAACTAAGTCAGTTATAGTGGAAAATCTTGGTGAAACCAAGGACTGGAAGTAGCCCAAAGTTGAAGGATGATCCGGGATAATATCTTTGTTTGATTCTCTCATCCTTTATCTTTTAATCATTGATTGTTTATTTAACTTGTTGCTAACAAGGGGCCGGTTAACTTTATTTCCTATACAAGCTTTTGTTTTATATAAATGTTTTGTAAACGTCTGCTTTGAAACACTTGTCTTTGACAAATTTAAAAAATCATCAAACGAGTCAATCGTTTGATAGCTTTTTATGTTGGTGTAAGTCCTAGTGGCCAATCAATTTTGAATAGACAATCATTTGTATCATGACTTTGATCATATATTTGATATATGTATAAGGCATTTTTTTTTACTGGATGTATAAGGCATTTATTTATTATGGTATTGTTATGATCATATATATAGCATAATAAAGTTCTTAGAATAGGTAGTTCATTTAATGGAATGTTAATTATGACTTGATCGTGAGATACCATTAAATTACAGAACATTATTCTTAAAATATCCATAGTCAAGTATTATTATTAATAAGGACAATAATAATACATTGAGACTATTATGTGAGTGTACTGATGACCACATCTCACGGGTCATAGATATAAGATATCCAGTCTTCACATAGGTGTAAATATTACTGGAATATTTATACTGGAGTGACCCGCTATGAGAACGTTGCATAATAGTTATGTACGTTTTATGAGCGATTCTCATGGTGACCATAGTGAAGTAGTCTTTCGACTTGAAGTCCCTACGATTCCTAACATATGTAGTTGTAGGCTTTGATACTATTAAACGTTGTCTGTAACATGACAACTATAAAGATAGTTATTGGGCCTGCAATGCAACATGTTGAGAAATGTGATTGATGTAGATAGGATTTGTCCCTCTTACATAATAGGGGTAATGTCTATAGGCCTCTTGATGGTATGCGACGTAGAAATGCATGACCATGCTAAGGTGAGACAATAGGAGATATTGGGCCCACATGAACATACGTCAATTACTAGATCAAGAAATAAATAATTGGACTTAACAAGGATGACACATTTATGCCTTGTGTTCAATAAAGACATTGTGACGAAAGGACGTTGACTTCACATTATATATGGTTACAATATGGTTTTAATTGTATCACCAATATTCTAATTAATTGAGAACCTATAGGGTCACACACATAGAGCAAATGTTCAGAGAATTAGTTTAATTGATTAATTAAATATGATTTCATTAATAATTAAACGAGATTGATTTAATTGATTAATTAAATTTGATTTAATTAATAATTAAATTAGGATAAGTTTAATTGATTAATTAAATATGATTTAATAAATAATTAAATATTGGGCCTGTAGCGTACAGTAACCCAATTGGGTTAGGTTAAGTGGGTGACAGCTATTAGTAAGCTATGCACGTCACTTAAGTGATACACAACACCAAGCACTCATAACGGCAGCTGTACACTCTAGATAGTCGTGTCCTCTTTTCTCTCTCTGTGTGCCAAACCTCTTTTAATCCTGATAGGTAGCACTACGCTATCTCTGACGTTGGTTTGCTCGCGTGGACTTAGTAGAGGTATTGCTACCTTGCAATACTGGTGATAGAAGAACTTCTCCCTTTATGGTGATAGCAGCAGTGTTCCTTGGATCTGTTGCACTGTAGCTGTGTAGATCAAGTTGTCATTCACACCGTAGAAGTGTTCGTGATTTACCAGTGCTGCTAACGTACTCAAAGTGTTCGTGGTAAAGGTACGCTTCAAGAGGTAAACACAATATCCTTGTGACTCATGTGCAATACGTGGTCCTTAGTTAAGGGGTTTTTCCGCTCAAGAGATTTTTGAAAATTGTTTTTAAAAAATTATCCATCTTGAAACCCCAACAGTGGTATCAGAGCGTTTGTCGTAGTTTGCCATGTATCCTAGGATTGTTTATCATTGTATGATAAAATGTTTATTGCTTTTAAATGTGTTTTGTATGTTTAAAAGCATGTTAGTATGATTTGTATGTGATATAAATCTCTTTGAACATGTTTTATGTGCTTTGTTGTGCTCTTGACATAAACAAGGATTCACTTCTGGAATCCTGCTGCAGCGCGGAGCACAGCCGTGCTCCCTGTAGCACGGTAGTGCATGTTTGAATTTGCGTTAGTGAACGCGAAGCACGACCGTGTGCTGTTTGGCACGACCGTACCACTTTCAAACAACGTCAACGAACTTTGAGCACGGGCATGCTCTTTTCAGCACGATCGTGCACATGTTGAACAAAGTCAGCGAGTTTTCAGCACAGCCGTGCGCCGTTTGGCACGACCGTGCTGATGAACAAAATATGATTTTGTCTCCTTTTGCATAGTTATAAACTGTTTATTAAATGTGCAGTATATAGTATAGCCTTAGTTTTGGTGTTTATTTTATTTGGTAAATACGGCCTGCGTGTCGTGATTTATTGTATTTATTTTGTAAATACAGCCTGCGTGTCGTGACGTTTACTTTATTTATTTTATTTTAAATTTTGTAAATTGCTTGGGATGACATGGAGGTAACACCAGATCATAACGCCAGTGGGAGGAACTTTGGAAGTTTGCTAGAGGGTCAAAGATTGTAATAATTAGTTTTAATTATTGCACATTAGGAGGCCATAATCATAATACCTTTTATATGTCATATATGTTTATGTATGTGATGCATGAAATGTGTGAGATGTATGATTTAAATTTGGAATTTAAATTGCATGATAGCATATATGTCATTGTATGCTTAATATGTTTTGAATGTATGTAAGCTAGTATGCCATGGATGCTATGAGAGACGATTATATGATAAACTAGCCCGTGAGATCATTTAATAATTAAATTCCCTCAATAAATTAAGTTATTAAATGCCTTCTGATGTGTGGCACTCGTCAAGGCCAGAATCATTTAAGTGTGGGTCATGCTACAGCTGATCACCTTAATATATTCTGATCAGGCGCGAAAGGTGAAATAACCTACTACCAATCATTGGGTTGAACTTAACTAAGTATATTCAATAGGATTGAAATGGCTTAAAGGCATGAGGTTGGTCATTAATCCATATGATGGATTAGAATAAGGAGTTATTCACCCAACTGGTTCAAGAATTACATTGGATGTAATTGGAAATGAGTTTCCTACCTAAATAGCTGAGTTCTGGGCGATCAGCCACAACTGACTCAAAACGAGGTAAAATATGGATCTTGATCCCACTAGAAAATCTTTCAACGGGATTTTTCGAGTCAATGGTGAGGGTCATTGATTTGAGTAAAATAGTGGGAGCGTATTTAATAAAAACCTATTAAACATGTTTTAAAATTATGATACTTATACTTTGCATATTTCTTTATATAGATATCCACGGCACCAAACACAACTAATAATATGTCACTGCGATCTGTCCTTGAGAAGGACAAGTTATCTGGAAGTAATTTTCTGGATTTGTACCGAAACCTGAGGATTGTCCTTAGGCAAGAGAAAAAGTTTTATGTTCTTGAGGAGGTTGCTCCTGAACTACCCGAGGATGCTTCTAGGGCTGACAGAGATGCTTATAAGAAGTATCGGGATGATGCCCTAGATGTTAGTTGCCTCATGCTTGCCGCCATGAACTCTGAGCTTCAGAAGCAACATGAGAACATGGAGGTGTTTGATATGATTGGACGTCTCAAAGTGCTCTACCAAGAGCAGGCGAGGCATGAGCGCTTTGAAGTTTTCAAAGCCCTGTTTAATTGTAAGCTGGCAGAAAGAAGCCCAGTTGGACCTCATGTACTCTTTTTGTTTGGGTACATTGAGAGCCTTGAAAAATTGGGTTTTCCACTGAGCCTAAGAGTTGGCTACAGATGTAGTTCTGCAATCGTTGTCAGAAAGCTACAGTCAATTTATCATGAATTACAACATGAATGACATTGACAAAACTCTGCCAGAACTGCTAAGCATGTTGAGAATTGCTGAGCAGAACATTAATAAGAGAAAATATAAAGCCATAATGATGGTTGATTCTGGAAAACAGGCTAAGAAGAAGCCCTGGAGAAAGCAGAAGCAAGGGCAAGAAAAAGTTTATGCCTAGCACTTCTGGCTTGAAGCCCGTGGGCGGGATAGCTAAGGAAGGAAATTGCCACCATTGTGGCCAACCTGGCCACTGGAAGAGGAACTGCAATAAATACCTGGAAGAGAAAAAGAAGAGAAGTGAGACTTCCGCTTCAGGTATTTATGTTATTGATGTTAATTTATCTACTTTAGCATCTTGGGTATTTGATACTGAATGTGGTGGTCACATTTGTAATAATATGTAAGGACTAAGAAGTAGGAGGAAATTGACTAAAGGTGAAATGGACCTACGTGTCGGAAATGGAGCAAAAGTTGCTGCATTAGATTTAGGGACTTACGTTTTAACTTTACCTACTGGGCTTGTTTTAGAACTTGATAATTGTTATTATGTTCCCGTTATTAGCAAAAACATTATTTTTGTTTCTTGTTTGGACAAGAAGAGTTTCATTTAATTGTTAATGATAAATATTGTTCTCTTTATTTGGATAATATTTTGTTTACTAATACACCATTGAGTAATGGACGTTATATTCTTGATCTCGATGTACCCATATATAACATAAATGCGAAAATGATCAAACCCAATATTTTGAATCCTTCATATCTTTGGCATTGTCGTTTAGGCCATATTAATGAGAAACGCATCTCCAAACTCCATAAAGATGGATTATTGGATTCTTTTGATTATGAATCATTTGATACGTGCAAATCTTGTTTATTGCTGAAGATAACAAAGGCCCCATTTACTGGTAATAGTGAAAGGGCCTTTTGTAACATCCCAAGAATTAAATAAAAGTATAAGAGACTTAAACCTTAGCAAATAAAAATTAATAAAGTGTTAGGGAGGCTTAAAATAGTTGACTTTGAACTTTAAGAGTAGTAAGTTGACCAAAAGAAGAAAAGAGATAAGTTTTACGTTGAAATCTGTCACATTAGCGTTGGCACGCCCGTGCTCACATTCGGCACGCCTGTGCTGAATAGAGCACGGTCTAAGCCGCGCCATGCTACTTGTTAGCACGACCGTGTCGGAAAATGGACAAATTTGACGCTGTTTGGCACGCCCGTGCTAAAAGGGAGCACGGTCTGAGCCACACCGTGCTACTTGTTAGCACACCCGTGTCGGAAACCTTATAAACTTTGACGCTGATCGGCACAACTGTGCCAACTGAGAGCACACCCGTGCTCTATGTCAGATGCGTTAAAAAATAGGATTTTTAAATAGAGAACAGTGCAACACTATATATATACACTATTATAACACTCTAGTGCGGCTAGAAACCCTATTTGCAACCTAAAACACAGTTTTGCATGCCCTTGAGGATTGAAGAGCATGGAGAAGACAGTTCTAGAGTAGAAGGAGCCTAGAGGAGGAAGAAAGGGGAAGATTCTTGAGGAGCTTCTTGGCGCGTTCGTGACCAAACGCTTGGAGCTTTTTGGATGTCTTTAAAAGGTGAGTAGAAATACTCTTTCTCACCCTTTCCATGGTGCAAATTGTTTTGGGGTTTGGGTTATGCTTTCAAAATACGATTTTGGAAAATAATCTTGTGTTTGGTCAAATCCTGATTTTACAAATTTGGAGGTTTTCTTTCTAAGGTATTTCTGCTATCAATTAAATGTTTATTATTGGGATTGGTGCTATGATATATATGATACATACGTGATTTGGTTGAATTGACATGCTTTATATGCATTATTTGATGATATTAGTGATATTGGCATGACTCAATACCTATTAATATGTTGAATGTTGTCTGCTGTAATACCGCCTATGATAGGGGTATCAAAAGTAACACTGCCAATAAATTGGGGTGTCGAAATATGAAATTCCGCCATGATGGGGTATCGAAAGTAACATCCTCACACGTTGGGAGGTTGAAATGAGTAACACCACCCGTGTACAATGGTTGCTATCGAAATGAGTAATGTCACTGAAGAGAAGGTGACGTTGAAATACCTTCATGAGTAAGGTAAGCAATGGGACGCCATTGTTATGTGCAGTTTAATAGTCATATGACATATGAGGATGTTGAAAATATTTGATATGTATATGAGATTATGATGTATTTGATTATGATGTGTTGTTGAATGTTTATGGTCATTATTTGATTATATAATTCTTATTTAATTATTTTGAAAATAGGGGTACCATGGTTAGTTTTTCCGGTTACCGCGGCGGCTGAGAACAACGTTTTTGTGAAAACCTTTTATAAATGTATTTCTATTCATTGGGATTATAAATCTCATTAGTAGTGTTGTTTTCAGAGCCTGAGGACGACCCTGTTGAGCAGCCAGACGCTTGAAGATTACATTCTAGTAATAGCTTAGGTTAGTTAGCATGGTATATGCCAGGAGGATTCTTATTATCGTTTTCTTATTTATTTATGGGAGTTGTAATAGACGCCCGGTTTTGAGGTTTAAAACTTCTTATGTATTCATTTATTTGGATTGGTAAAAACAATTATTTTTTATTATTAATATATTATGAACTTATTCAATATTTATTGAAGAAAATTTTTAATTACCTTGTTTTATTTAAATTATTATCTTGGGTTACTAATATAACGAGGGGCGTTACACCAGTGATCTTTTGGGCTTGATACATAGTTATGTATGTGGGCCACTGAATAAACCTGTTAGAGATGGTTTTTCCTACTTTGTCACATTTACTGATGACTTCAGTAGATATGAATATGTGTATCTAATGAAACACAAATCTGAAACCTTTGAAAAGTTCAAATAGTTCAAAAATGAAGTAGAAAAACAACTTGGCAAGAGTATTAAAGCCATACGATCAGATCGTGGTGATGAATACCTTAGCTAGGAATTTGATGACTATCTGAAAGAGTGTGGGATAGCATCCAAACTCACTCCTCCCGAAACCCCGCAATGGAATGACGTATCCGAAAGGAGGAATCACACCTTGTTGGACATGGTACGATCGATGATGAGTCATTCAGATCTTTTAGACTATTTATGGGGTTACGCATTGCTCGCAGCACCTTTCACAATTAACCATGTTCCATCTAAGGTGGTAGAACAAACACCACATGAGATGTGGAAGGGGCGATAACCTAGTTTGTCTTTTATAAAGATTTGGGGTTGTCATGTCTATGTCAAACGTTTAATCACAAATAAACTTGAACCCAAATCAGATAAATGTACTTTTGTGAGGTATCCCAAAAAAACGACAGAATACTATTTCTATAACCCCTTTGATGACAAAGTGTTTGTAGCCAGGACTGGAGTGTTCCTTGAGAAGGATTACATCTCTAAAGTAGACAGTGAGAGAACAATAGAACTTGGAGAAATGCAAGCATCACAAAATACTGACTCGCCTGCAACGGAATAAGAACCGAATCTGCAAGATGTTGTGGTTCAAGCACCGATTCAAGTAACACAAGAACCGCGTAGGTCAAACAGATCACGTACACAACCTGAGAGATTTGGACTTCTCCTAAGTCAAGAAGCTGATGTACTGCTCATGGATCAAGATGAGCTTGTTACCTACCAGGAGGCCATAGCTGGCCCTGAATCTAAGAAGTGGCTAGACGACATGGGATCCGAGATGGAATCCATGTACACAAACCAAGTTTGGACCTTGGTGGACCCACCCGAAGGGGTAAAATCCATAGGGTGCAAGTGGGTCTTCAAAAAGAAGATTGACATGGATGAAAAGGTTAATACCTTCAAAGCGCGACTGGTTGTGAAAGGTTTCAAGCAAGTTCATGGTGTAGACTATGATGAAACTTTCTCTCCAATTGCAATGATTAAATCTATTCGGATCCTACTTGCTATTACTGCATACCATGATTATGAAATCTGGCAGATGGACGTCAAAACTGCATTCCTTAACGGTAATCTCCTCAAGGATGTGTACATGACACAACTGAGGGTTTTGTCGATTCAAAGGATGCTGGAAAGGTGTGCAAATTGCAGAGATCCATCTATGGACTCAAGCAAGCTTCCAGAAGCTGGAATCTTCGTTTTGATGAAGTTGTAAGACAGTTTGGATTCATCAAGAATGAAGATGAACCTTGTGTGTACAAGAAGGTTAGTGAGAGCATGATTGCTTTTCTCGTATTGTATGCGGATGACATACTAATCATTGGAAACGACATTCCTACACTACAAAATGTAAAGACATAGTTAGGAAATTGTTTCTCGATGAAGGACTTCGGCGAAGCTTCCTATGTATTGGGAATCAGGATCTATAGGGATAGATCGGTAATATTATTAGGCCTTAGTCAAGATACATATATTGACAAAGTGATTAGGCGCTTTAGTATGCATGATTCCAAGAAGTGTCTCTTGCCTATGTCACATGGCATATACTTGTCCAAGGGACAGTGCCCTATTACATCTGATGAGAGGGAACACATGAATGAGATTCCATATGCTTTGGCAATTGGATCTATCATGTATGCTATGATATGTACTAGACCAGATGTCTCGTATGCCTTGAGCATGACGAGCAGGTACCAATCTGATCCCGGTGAGAGTCAATGGACAACAATTAAGAATATCCTCAAGTACTTGAGAAGAACTAAGGGTACATTCTTGGTCTATGGAGGTGAGGAAGAGCTCATTGTAAAAGGTTACACTGACGCTAGCTTCCAAACTGATAAGGATGATTCCAGATCGCAGTCAGGATTCGTGTTTTGCCTTAATGGAGGCGCTGTGAGCTGGAAGAGCTCAAAGCAGGAGACAGTTGCTGATTCTACAACAGAGACCGAGTATATTGCTGCATCCAATGTGGCAAAGGAGGCTGTTTGGATCAAAAAGTTCATTTTTGAACTTGGTACTGTTCCTAGCATGGTGGACCCGATTGACCTCTATTGCAATAACAATGAAGCAATTGCGCAAGCCAAGGAACCCAGATCTCACCAGTGATCCGAACATATACTTAGGTGCTTCCATCTCATTCGATAGATGATTGATAAAGGAGATGTGAAGATGTGCAGAAAGCTACAGATGTAGTTGCCTTAAATATAGATTTAGAGGCCGTTTGGATTAGAAAGTTCATTAATGAACTAATCGTAGTTCTTAACTTTGCGAAATCCATTGATCTCGTTGCGAAGATGATGGAGTAATCGCCTAAGCTAAGGAAACTTGATCTCCCTAGTGATCCGAACATATACTTAAGTGCTTCCATCTCATTCGATGGATGATTGATAGAGGAGATGTGAAGATATGTAGAACACTGGACAATCCACTATTGGAGTCTCTTGCTCAGTGGTAGCATGACACTCACACTTGAGCGATGGGCGTTATATTGATTCCCGATTGGCTCTAGTGCTAGTGGGAGATTGTTGGTGTAAGCCCAAGTGGCCAATCTATTTTGAATAGACAATCATTTGTATCATGATTTTGATCATAAATTTGATATATGTATAAGACATTTATTTATTATGTTATTGTTATGATCATATATATAACATAATAAAGTCCTTAGATTAGGTAGCTCATTTAATTGAACGTCAAGTATGACTTGATCGTGAGATACCATTATATTACAGAACACTATTATTAAAATATCCATAGTTAAGTATTATTATTAATAAGGGCAATAATAATACATTGAGACTATTATGTGAGTGTACTGATGACCATATCTCACCGGTCATAGATATAAAATATCAAGTCTTCACATAGGTATAAATATTAGTGGAATATTTATACTGGAGTGACCTTCTATGAGAACGCTGCATAATAGTTATGTAAGTGTCGTGAACGATTCTCAGGATGATCATAGTGAAGTAGTCCTTCGACTTGAAGTCACTACGATTCCTAATATATGCAGTTGTAGGCTTTGATATTATTAAATGTTGTCTGTAACAGGACAACTATAAAGATAGTTATTGAGCCTGCAATGAAACATGTGGAGGAATGTGAGTGGTGTAGATAGGATTCGTCCCTCCTACATAACATGGATAATGTCTATAGGCCTCTTGATGGTATGCGACGTAGAAATACATGGCCATGCTAAGGTGGGACAATATGAGATATTGGGCCCACATGATCGTACATCAATTACTTGTTTAAGAAATAAATAATTGAACTTAACGAGGATGACACATTTATGTCTTGTGTTCAATTAAGACATTGTGACGAAAGGACGTCGACTTCACATTATATATGGTTACAATATGGTTTTTATTGTATCACCAATATTCTAATTAAATGGGTAGCAATGATGTATTGCTAGATGCCGCTCATTGTTTATAATATTAATTGATTATTAATATGATTAATAATAATTAATATTATTGCCAATTAATTAAGAACCTATAGTGTCACACGCATAACAAATGTTCAAAGAATTAGTTTAATTGATTAATTAAATATGATTTAATTAATAATTAAATGGGATTGATTTAATATTAAATATGAATTAATTAATAATTAAATAAGGATAAATTTAATTGATTAATTAAATATGATTTAATTAATAATTAAATATTGGGCCTGTAGTGTACAGTAGCTCAACTCGATTAGGTTAAATGGGTGACAGCTATTAGTAAGTTGTGCACGTCACTTAAGTGACACACTACACAGAGCACTCATAACGACAGCTGTACACTCTACACAGTCGTGCCCTCTTTTCCCTCTATATGTGCCGCGCCTCTTCCAATCCTGATAGCTAGTACTATGCTATCTCTGACGTTGGTTTGCTCGCGTGGACTGAGTGGAGGTATTGCTACCTTGCAATACTGGTGATAGAAGAACCTCTCCCCTTGTGGTGATAGAAGCAGTGTTCCTCGGATCTGTTGCACTGTAGCTGTGTAGATCAAATTGCAATTCACACCGTAGCAGTGTTCGTGATTTACCAGTGCAACTGACGTGCTCACAGTGCTTGTGGTAAAGTTACGCTTCAAGAGGTAAACATAATATCCTTGTGATTCATGTGCAATACGTGGTCTTTAGTTAAGGGGTTTTTCCACTCAAGAGGTTTTTGAAAATTATTTTTAAAATTTATCCCTCTTGAAACCCCAACATTTTAAGTGTTTGCTTCCTTCGATTTTCAAAAAGAGTTTCTATTTTGCAAAAAGTTTAGGTAAACACAAATCAACCCTCGTTCTCGTGTTTACAACCCCAAACTGATCCAAATTGACCCGATTACAACCCTAGCAGAGATAACAACATTTCACGAGGCAAGTCGAGAATGTGTTTGGTTGAAATCGATGGATTTATATCCTCCAAAAAAGAAATGTCAGTAGTATTATATAAGGATTATATAGCATATATAGCTCAATTAAAAAGAAGTGAAGGAGATAGAATGAACCATTTCACCCAAATTCATTTTCACACATGACCTTCAAAAGAATAGCGAGATTGACATTCAACAAATTCTTTCAAAAGATAATTCGGAAGGTTTATTCACTAAGGCACTTCTATTGTAATCTTTGAAAAATTAATGCATAATATTGAAATGCATCGTCTGAAAGATTTATTAAATAGGGGATTTAAGTAATTTTTATGTAAAAAAATATAATATTGTATTCTTTTTCCCTCCTCGGAAAATTTTCCCCAGTTGTCGTTTTTTTCTAGTAAAGTTTTTGAAATAACCAAAGTAAACATAAAAAAGGGGATTAAATAATATTTACCTCATTCTTTTTGGAAACCCGAAACTCTTTTCAAAACGTTTGAAGGATAAGATGGTTGAAAACAACGAGTAGACGCTTGAATGCGTCTTAAGACGCTTTAAACACTTGATTAAAGCACAAGGATAAAAACAATCAAAGACTTTGTTTTAGATAATCAGTTTTAACCCCCCGGTTAGATGCATGTTAGAAATACTAAAAGCAATATTCAAGAGTTTAAGGTAGGAGGAAAAAAACACCCAACAATTTATACTGGTTCACCCTAAACTTTTGGTTACGTCCAGTCCTTGGCTAAACCAAGAGTTTCATTATAATTGATCAGGTTACAGATATAAGTAATCTTTGCACACCAAGCCTCTACAAGCTCAACAACAAGAGTATTGTTTGCACATCTAGCCTCTCCAGGTTCATCAAGTATTCTTCAGTTAGCCTCTTCCAACTTTACAAATAAAATAATTTGTTTTGAAGCAAAAACTTTGATTTGCAAAGGCAAGTCAACCAGATTACACTCAAATAGTGAATGTGATATATGAAGGGTATGAATGCGTAATAATTTCTCTTAAAGATTACAAATGATTGAGAAGTAAATAAAAGAATGAAAGAATGAAGTTTTAGAGCTTTAAGCAATAAATGAGAGTTGTTCAGCTTATTGTTCATCTTCTTTTTCAAATCTTCAGAGTGTTATATATATAGTCTTCACAACAATAAATTCATTGTAAGACATTCTTTTTTTAACACTTGCTTTACTTCAAGTCTTCAGAAACCATTAATGCAATATAGTCATTTTGATAAAGCATTAAATGTTTTGAAGATATTAAGGGTATTCTTGTACTGAAGTACACTCTTTTAGCACAACAATGAAATGTTCAGAGCAACATCAGAGGCTTTTTAGCACGGATTACTTCCTTAATGCAATCAATCAGAATAAGCAGTTGTAAAGTGACATTTTTGCGTATTAAAGGTATTGAGAGAATATCCTCATATAACTTGAAGTTTTTGTGTAACCTTATTAAATATGTTCCTAACATATTTAATATGTTTAGATTAGTTCATTAAAGAGGTGAGTCAAGACGCGAGGAAAGAGATCCTTTTACTTGACTAACATTCAGATGCTTCTATAGAGGGTAAACACATAGGAGGTAGTCTCGTCTTGTCTTTATAGTAGACGCTTGACCTTGAGACTTTGTCTTTATCTAGATGGACGCTTGACTAGCGGATACTTCTATTAGCGCATTAGCTCATACGCTTAACATAAAGTCTTGTAGAGATGCGTAAGCAAATGGACGCATTTTCTCCATTTGAGTCTTGTCTTTTAATCAGACGATTGTACACTTAAATAAATTCATTAGAAGATTTCATATGGTTCATCTTAATGGACAATTGGAGACTCAACAATTTTAACGAGACATATTTTTCGTGTAATGGACATTCAAAGGGGAGTATTATGGAAAGATGAAAAGGTGGATGATCATTTAGCTCCTACAACTCCAATGAGTTTTTGACTTCCACTCATTAGTTAATGTCCTTGATACCATAAATTAGTGGCACATTTAGGCCCATAATAAAGTCATAAGTTAGGAGAGTTGCATCCTATAAATAAGACTCATTAAACATTAAATGATGTATTTTGAAAAGTACAATACAAAGTTCTTCATCCTTTCTCTTGTCTTCCTCGTCTCTCTTTCTCTCTTTTCTTTCTTCTTATATGGTTTATAATATATGTATTTAATTTCTATGCAGCATGGCTGTAAAATTTTTTAAACCGCCAACCAATCATGAATGGTTACATCATTAAAAATGTTTGATTCTTATAATAATTACATTAAAAGTCATATATATAATGATGTGATATAATAACATATCAAAATTAAAGTGGTAATACATTATTTTCTTATTTTGGTTCATTTTATAACATTATTCTACTTTTTTCTAGGAGCATAAGAAATCAATTCATTTCTTAAGTGGATTATCTTAAGTTGAGTGTGTTGTTTCTAAGTGTGCTAAGTTAATAAAAAAGTACCAAATCTGAAATAAAAAAGTATTTAATATATTAAAAATGTATAAAAAAAATTATTTATTATTCTAGATTTGTTAATCAGTAACCTAACGCATAACGCACTTAGTAATGAAATCCTTAAATTGATTAATTCCTTTCCATGTCATTGATTTGAGCTATATTTGAAGTATTTTCCTTATATGTTTTCTCATTCTTTTCATTCTTGTTTTTTAAAGTTTTTCAGAGTATGTTTTGAGACAATAAATAAGAGATTAATCATTTAAATTTTTTTTTTTTAAGTTTAATTATTTTGTATTGTCAGTGTAAAGTTTTTTATATTATCAACCAATCAGAAAATCATGATATGAGTGACTTTAAGGTAGTTAGGATAAGACTCAAATATTTTAGCTTATGTGATAATTTCTGATTGATTGATCGTGTAAAACTTTGTTATAATGATAATATATATCAATTAAATCCTATTTTTTTATATACATAAATCCAAAAATGGAATCCAAACATGTTTCTTTACCCAAGTTTGTTGGGGTGCGTTTGATTCGCATTGAAGTACAGGACAAGAAGAACAACACATAATAAATACTTGAGTCACAACAAAACTCTTTGTCCCGTACATTGTTTGGTGGACAATGAACAACACAAATAAAATAATATAAAATTTACTTAAATACCTTTTATAATATATAATATTATTATAACCGATAAAGAAATATATAATATTATTAAATATATATATATATATATATATATATATATATATATATATATATATATATATATGTACGTTATCAGATAGAGAGAGAGCATATATAATAAATAAGTGTGGATATTTTTATCTTTTTGGATAATATGTCCATGATATAAAAAATTGTCTTATAATTTAGTGTGGAACAAGATTTTAGATTTTTATTCAGTCCCTTATCATTTTTTTATCCAATCGAGTGATCATTTTACAAATCAAAGTAGAACAATTATTTTTATTCGGTTCCCTTTTTTACTTTTTTTGCAAATCAAAGTCAGGGTGACCACCCATTGATCATACGTCTTCTCCCATTCAAAAGGGTAAACCATTTCATTGGCAAAATAACAAAACACTTACACGACACCGTTTTTCTCGCCGCCAAAATAAATTACTCTACGCATGAAAAGAACACGTATATTTTTCGTTGTCTTCTCTACCGGGAACCCATCATAACAATTCGGCGTCGTTTTGTCCTACGCACCCGCGCACGACGACTCGAACAGAACAAACTTTCCGACTATTTCTCCCTCCCCAATTTTTCTTCGATTTTCTCGAGAAAATCTAGCTCCGAGAAAATTTAGCTCTTTCTCGAGAAAATCTAGCTCCCTCTGTATAAACACAGCCTACACTCATGGATCGGAGGAGAACTGCCAGTCCGGTGTTCACGCGGCAGTGGAGCGGCGGTTCCAGCAGCACCGGCTCGACGTCACCGGCGATGTCACCGGCTCACCCTCAGTCACGGCTTGGCCCCTCCTCCACCGGCCTCTCCACCGTGAAGCGCACCCAAAACGTTGCCGCCAAAGCCGCCGCGCAGCGCCTCGCTCGCGTCATGGCGTCTCAGACCGCCACCACCGACGACGACGGCGATGAAGAAGACGACGATCTCGAGTTTCGGTTCAGTGCTCCGCATCCTCCCGCTCTTTCTTCTTTTTCCACCAACGCCAACAATCACAAGAGCACTAGTGCTAGTTCCACCACCACCATCCCTCCGATTTCGCTCGCGAGACCTAACAGATCTCCTTCTCCTGCGGTAATTCTCGCAGTAATTTTTCCCTATGAACTGGTTCCTATGTATTTACGTGATTGTTTGCACCGATTCGTTTGTGGAATTGTGGAAAAATGAAGATGATGCGTGTTTGATGCTGGAAATTTGATTGGTTTTGAACTTAGTAATGTTTTGTTGGTTCGTGATTATTAATTTGATGCCATTGATAGTGATTGATGAGATCTAAGTGTTGGTGATTGCTAATGTTGTTACAGGATTGTGGATTTATCGTATTGGTGTCGCTTAGTTCTTATTGAGCTTATAAGATTTTGATATTTTTATTAGTTAGGTCGGAACTTTTTAGAGCATACTCCTACAGTGCGTTCAACATCAGCTGGAAGACCAGCGGTTTCGGTTCGGTCAACACCGGTGGTGCCACCTAGCAAATCCACAATTCGAACGCCTATGGTTGTCCCTCCAATTGATCCTCCTACCAATCGAAGTAGAGAGAAAAGGTAGCATGCTCTATTTTCTTAATTCTTATGGTTTCGCAGCTATAGGAATTGACTAAGTTTTTGTGTTGTGGCACTTCCAGGTGGAGCCATTAGTAATATAAATTTGAATTATCATAAATTTAATATACTACTTATCTAAAACACTTGTAACACTATTCAGTAACCTGGTTTTCTAACATTCCAACTCCCTCAAACAAGTGAATGTCCTAAGTTTCTGTAGTCATGTATATGGCTTTTGTAGAAGTTTGGTCATATCATCTCTCAACAAGTCAAATATTACCCTAAAAGATAAGAAGCTGTTTCTTTTTGAAGTTTCAAGCTATTCTATTGTTATTATTTAAATAAAAATAAATATAATACAGGAGATTGGCATGTATGTGAGAGTGTATCACGACATCAGTCAAATTCAATACCTGCTTCCCACAAAATCGTCATTATTTATTTATTTAGGACAAGTACAAGAGGAACAATATTTTCTCTTCCTACCCCATATTTTCTGGTGAGGTTTAGGTTGAATTCATGGGCTCTGGTCTTGATTTCATCTATATTTTCGTCTCCAGGTGCATGCAATTGATTCTTTTTTATGCATGAATGAGGTCAATCCTTATTTTATTTATTGAGGTCATATATCTATGTATATCTGCCTAACATGGTCTAGTTCATTGGCCATTTGTTTTTTTTTATCTGACCATTTAGCTAATGTTGATGACCCACTCGTCTTCGAATTTAATAATTGGTTAATGATTTCAGATTTCCATCAGATATCAATATTAGGCAGCTTAACTCGAAAGACACGGGAGATCAGCGCGAAGCTTCTGCTCTCCGTGATGAAGTATAGTATTTACATACATCAGTTTCTGTCTCCAGAACAAAATCTGATTATCCTTATATTGGCTGTGCTAACCTTTATTTTAGTAGATTTTGTAATATAATTGAGTTCTGAAGCTGATTCATGTTGATATTGCAGCTCGATATGCTACAAGAAGAGAATGAGAGTATATTAGAAAAGGTGTGCTCCTTCACACCCAAACAAAGTTGGTTTTATGTACATGTTATGTGATGTTAAACATATATGCCTGATTATATTCACAGCTAAGGCTTGCAGAGGAAAAACGCCAAGAAGTAGAGGCAAGAGCTAGGGAGCTTGAGAAACAGGTGAATTTTTTGCTAGATATTTACTAGACTTAGAAACCTAACAAACTTAGTGTTTAATACCATAGTTTAGATGCCAAATTTTGAATACTCCCTCCTTTCATATTTATGTCTTTTGGGAAAAGTTTTTTTGTTCATATTTATAAATTGTTTTAGAAAACCAATGAAATATTAATTATTTTTTCCTATTTACACATGGTATTAATAAGTGACAGAAAAGATCAATAAATTGATAATGAAGTTTTGAGTATTTCAATGATCGATAGTTTAGCTTATTATCAAGGCTATTTATTTGCTTTCTTAATTCTTATTCAACATCCTTAAAAGATAGATAAAAAAGACTGAACAGAGTAATTGATATGCTTTTATTAACGTGTGTAACTGTATGCATCAAGAACTACTTAACAATAGAATTTACCTTGTACCTATAGCTGTATTTGATTGAGAATATTTCTCAATGCTATTGAAAATAATGTTAACTGTACAGTGAGTGCTTTTGGAAGAGCTTATAAAGAGCTTATGAGAATAACTTATGGAAATAAACTTATGCAAATAGTTTATGGTCTTCCTATAAGCTCTTTTTAGCTTATTTCCATAAGCTTGTTAGAGAAGCTTATGAAAATAAGCTATTTTTAGCTTATTTGAAAAAACTTATTACATAAACACTTAATTAAGCTATTTATCCAAACGCATCCTATATAGATTTTGGCATATAGCTACTTTCCTAGAATAAAGCTGAATCTAAGGAAAAGAATAATGTCCTAATAATGACACAATCTACAATCATTACATAACTATTCTGTTGTGTTAATAAAAATTTCAATGTGGGATCGCAGAGTCTTACAGCACTCTTCCCTAAGCTAGTGAATAGGTATCCATCATTCCTAGTTTGCTAGTAAGATCTTGAAATATCTCTGTTGGCAGCCCATTAGTTAACACATTTTCCAATTGAGATCCAGAAGGAACATAGGAAGTAGTGATCGGTCCACAATCTAATTTCAACTTGATGAAGTGACAATCTATCTCAATGTCTTTTGTTCTGTCCGGATTATGGGCAGTGCGAATTGCGGATTTATTGTCACGAAACAGCTTCATAGGAGCTTCATACCTTACTTTAAGATCTTTCATCGTAATCTTCATCCATAGTAGTTTACAAACACCTTGTGCCATACCTCGAAAGTCAGCCCCTCCACTTGATCAAGCAACCACTTTATGTTTATTACTCCTCCATGTTACTAGATTTCCACCAAGAAACATACAATAACTAGAGGTTGAGTTTCTGTAAACACTTCCATGGATAGGTTTCCACCTCTTCCTTAAAACAATCCTTTTCTAGGGTAGTTTTGAGATACTGTAGAATTGTCTACAACTTGTAAGTGTCTCACCTTCAGGTCATGCAGGAATTGACTAACAATATTGACAGCATATGCTACCCTTGGTCTAGTATGGTCATAATATATCAATTTTCCCACCAACATCTGATATTGAGCTCTATCAATCTTTGGACTTTCTCATCATTTCCCATTTTGTGATTCTGCTCACTGGATAATCCGGTAGCCTTACACCCCAACTTTTCAGTCTTTGAGAAGATCAAGGACATATTTCCTTTGGGAAATAAAGATCTCTTGTTTGGAGTAAGCAACCTCTATCCCAAGGAAGTACTTTAGTCTTCCAAGATCCTTTATTTCAAACTCGACTACTAACCTTTTCTTTTGTAGTTGTTTCTCAATCAAATCATCTCCAGACAGGGGCGGATCTAGAGGGGGGCGAGCATGGGTGCTGGCCCCACCCTCTTGCATTTGTAAAATTAGTTATATATATAGTATTTTTCATAAAAACTATCTTACTATAAATATTTGTACATATATGTATATATTGTTTAATATTTGGCCCCTCCCTCTAATGCATTCTGAATCCGTTTCTGTCTCCAGATATAATGATATTATCAACATACACAAGTATGATTGTGAGCTTGCCTTCTTGTGAATGTTAAAAGAAGAGAGCATGATCACTTTGACTTTGTTTGTATCCTAAGAACACCATGGCCTTCGTGCATCTTCCAAACTATGCACAAGGAGATCGCTCAACCCATATAAAGCCCTTTTCAACTTACTCACTTTATTCCTTCCACTAGTGGAATCGTATCCAGGTGGAACCTCCATATAAACTTCCTCTTCCAAGACTCCATGAAGGAAGGCATTTTTAACATCAAACTGATGTAATTCCCAACTAAAGTGTGCAACAAGAGAAAGTAAGACTCTCGTAGTGTTCATCTTTGCTATTGGATCAAATGTCTCATGATAGTTAATTTCATATGTCTAAGTGTATCCTTTTGCAATTAACTTTGCCTTAACCGATCCAATGTACTAGCATACTGATATTTCAAAGTATAGCTCCATCTGCATCTCGTTGCTTTTTGTCTCTTGATCTTTCAATAACCTCTCATGTTTCATTCTTTTCCGGTGCACTCATCCCATTCTTAGCTTGAAGCCAGTTCTTATCTTTCAACGAATCTTGTATTGATTTTGGGATTTTGATAGAATCAAGGGATAAAATCTATGAAGCACAGACACGGACATCGGACACAGACACACAAACACCGACAATGTCCAAAATATAGGACACCATTCATCATCTCAAACAACTTGTTAAGCATTACATTTTCCCTATGATAACGAGTCTCACAAAAAAATATTAAAGCAAATAGAGAGAGAAGAGAGAGAAAAATTCTGAATACTGAATAGTCTTTGCATTAATGAATGTTGGTTACAATTTTACTATTTGTATGAGTATGGGTCAGACCTTGTAACAAAAAGGCCCGAGGCCCGCCTGTGTATCCAACTACTATTCTAGTCTAGATACATTAATAATATACTGATATACTCAAATATACTTACACTCCAATAAATACTAAGAGACATCATTACACAATACAGTGAAAACTGACCAACAATCTCAAGCCATGAACGTGAAAGAGGAGGGAGGAATAGAGGTGAAAAAAGAAATAAGAAGACAAAAAATAAGGGAAGGGACGCTAAGCGTATATGAGACGCTTCTAACTCTTTCGCATTTATTATTTTATTATTTTATTATTTTTAAAGTTTTAACTTACTTTATGTTTTTTTTTTTTTTAGAAAATCGAAAATTTGGTGACTAGTTGTGTCCTTTTGGAGTCCAGCCACATAGAAGTGTCGGGTTAATGGTTGGCTAAGTGTCGAGCCAACACAAAATAATTTTTATATTGGACACCGGATAAGGAGTGTCGGACACGTGTTTTACGAATGCCGCACGTGTGTCGGTGTTAGAAGAGTGTCCGACACTCGGACACCCCAACAGTTATGAGTGTCGGTGCTTCCTAGGATAAAAATGAAACTCTTTGTGCTGCATGAAAAGGTTTTTTTGAAGAAACAAATCTAGAAATGGGGTACTGGGTGCCGGTCCTTTTCCCTTTTATCAGCACAATAGGTATCTTAGAATTTGGGTTTCGACCTAACACAATCCCACAAAACCGGCTTGTAAGGTGAGGGCTGCTCAAGCCTTATAAGCACTACTTAGGTCATATCTCTAGGCGATGTAGGACTAAACACACCCCCTCACATCCAACACAATGAAGGTGTTGGAGGCTGCAATGAAGGGAGCTCAAAGTTACCGCAATTAAGGCGGCTAGGGGGACCGCAATTAAGGCGACTTTTCAACGCCCCCCTCACGCCCAGGGCTATGCACTTGGAGCATGGACGATGTGATCGACCCAACAACGGATCTAGGATAGGCTTTGATACCATCTTAGAATTTGGGCTTGGGCCCAATTTAACCCCGCAAAACCGACTTGTAAGGTGAGGACTGCTTAGGCCTTATAAGCACTGCTTAGGCCATATCTCTAGGCGATGTGGGACTAAACATCCCCTCACATCCAACACAATGAAGGTGTTGGAGGCTACAATGAAGGCAGCCCAAAGTTGTTGCAATTAAGGCGGCTAGGGGACCGCAATTAAGGCGACTTTCCAACAAGCTAATTCATCATGATCATGGTCATGGTTATTCAAAGGAATATTTAAGCTATCAGGTTCAGAAATAGGACTGATATTCTCAGTAATTACCGTATCTTCAACACTTACCATAGGTTCGGATGTCTGAAGTTGCTATTGGACCGGTTTGGGTTCCCCCTTGATCCACCAATTTTGATGAGCCAGCCTTTGGTGGGTTGGCTTTAGCTGGTTCAAGTGAGATATCAAAAAGAGGTGTAAATTCCAGTGCATTAGGAGAGGAGGACTTGATGTCAACAATTCCAAGAATAGATTCAGGAGCTGGCTTTAGTGACAAGAGTAAGAAGGACTCAGCTTCTGGAATACTTTCCCCTAAAGCTGAGGACCCGTAAAGAAGGACTCATCTTCATGAAAGGTGACATCCATGGAAACCAATAAGCGACAACTCAAAGGGCGATAGCACTTGTACCCCTTCTTGTCATGAGCATAACTTAGGAAAACACACTTGATAGAACGAGGATCACGTAACGTTTGCCGCGATGCTCTCAATGAACATGAACAAAGACCACACAGCCAGAGATACCCGATTGCAGACTACACTTAATAGGAATAGAGGGGCAAAAGGATGTCATGAGCTGTATAGGACGTAGAGTATCAAGGATATGAGAGGGTAACCTATTTATCAAATAGGTTGTAGGTAAAACAGCTTCCCCCTTTACAAACTTGGAACATATATTTGAAACAACAAAGCTATTTGTGAGTTCAAAAGAGGTGGAGAGAACAAGTTGGTTAGGACCAACGGCGATTAGAGCGGAAGCCGGAGTACATGCAGTCTGAAGTGGCACCATGTGGATCTGGACACGGAGAAGAAGAGCTGCACGTGAGGGCGTGTGTGCAGGAGTCCAAAGATGGGTTTTGGGTGGCCGGCTGGACAGAGGGCGGTGGCTGATGGAGAAGGACTGAGCAGTAAAAACCACAAAACAAAAGGGACAGCCACAATGAAGGCGGGCTGCTGAGGCAGCGAGAACTGATCAGCTATGAAGACTGTCCTGCATGGAAGCAGAGTCTCCTAGATTAGCATACCAACTTGAATGAGAGAATATTTCTGATTATTATTTCTGCATAATGCTAACTGAACATGGTTTCTTTACATTATATAGACTTGGTGACATAACTACTTGTTTAGATTAAAACTAAATTTAAGGAAAAGAATAATCTGTCCTAATAAGGATACAATCTGCAATAATTGCATAATTATTCTATTGTATCAGCAAAACCATAATGTGGGACTGTGGACTCTTACAAAGATGTCATTCCATATGCTGAGTTTGCTATATTTGTGTTCTTGTTCGTTTTGATTTTTGCAGGTTGCTTCTCTTGGAGAAGGTGTATCCCTGGAAGCTAAACTTCTTAGCAGGTAAACTAGCTTTGAAGTCTCTTATATGCTGGCTGGAACTAAAACTATTTATTTTGTTAAGGTTTTAGGTTATGGTGTTTGTTTGCATATTTGCAGGAAGGAAGCTGCTCTGCGTCAAAGAGAGGTATGCTGGAAGAATGGATATTAGATGTGCAAATATGAAATTAATGATGATTGGAAGATTGATGTGTTGTGATCATCCTCGCTTGATTACCCACCACTACACAAGCTCTTCTAGGTTTTAATCTTGAAAAAGGTTCCTGCATCGTTGAGAAGCACACATAAGTGCATATTTGTGTAAAGGGGCAATAACCAGAGGCAGTTATGCTTATGGTTATATAATAATATTTTTGTTTCTAAAGAGCTCTGTTTCCAGTTACAGTTTTACTCTTGAATTGTGCGTTTTGAGCAACAAGCTCGTCAATGCTGGTTCTTTCGGAGAATGTCCTTGGAATACTCAGTTTTTTTGTCACAGGCTGCTCTCAAGGCTGCACAGCAAACACAGGATGGGAGAGATGAGGAAATCGTAGCCCTTCGTGTGGAATTTCAGGTAGTTTTGAAGAAAACATGCATTTTTTTCATATTTTAATTGTACTGTATATCTGGTCTGGTCAATTATCCTCTGTTGTAAGTATAGCTATCTTCTTTGACTTTGTTAGAACCTCAAAGATGATGCAGCAGCAGCTGTGGAGCAACAGCAAGAAGCTGAAGCTGAAGCAAAGGCTCTTCGCACAATGACACAGAGAATGGTTTTGACCCAAGAAGAAATGGTTTGTTTTCCATTATAATGAGAATTAACAGGTATCTATTTTCCCATCTGTCTCTTCAAATTTTTTTTGTCTTTTAGGAGGAAGTTGTCCTGAAGAGATGTTGGCTTGCTCGCTACTGGGGTCTTGCTGTAAAACATGGTAACTAAATTGCCACTGCTCTCTACTTTCTATGGAAAAAGAAAATTTCCAGTCTATAATTTTTTTTTATCTGAAATATAAATGGCTTATAAAAATTTGGGAAGCATAATTTGCAACATAATTTGCAAAAATCCTTTCTTCAATTTACATCTGATTGCTTAAATTCATGTGGCATGTTACTTCCATGCTTTCAAGGCATATGTGCAGATATAGCACAATCCAAGCATGAACATTGGTCTTCTCTAGCTCCTCTTCCATTTGAAGTTGTCATCTCTGCTGGACAAAAGGCTAAGGAGGAATCTTGGAACAAAAGTGAGTTGATACTAAAATTTTTAGCTTGAATTATTTCTCTCTTAAATTAACTACAATGACATCTAATTAAAGAGCATGGACCAGATGCCGATGATCCAGATAGAAGCGAACTTGTTCGTGATATGAATGATCTCACTGGGGAAGGAAACATTGAGAGTATGCTTTCAGTTGAGATGGGTTTGAGGGAACTTGCTTCTTTAAAGGTACTTCATAAGTTAATGATTTTTATTGTGAAAAACCCAAGTTCCACGTTGACTAGAGTTAGTGCCTAATAAGAGTTTATAAGGCTTGGGCAATCTTCACCTCTTGAGCTAGCTTTTGGGGTTGAGTTAGGCCCAAACCCAAAAGCTAGCTCAAGAGGTGAGAATTGCCGAAGCCTTATAAACTCTTATTAGGCACTAACTTTAGTTAGTGTGAGACTTGGATTTTTCCTAATAATTTTTTTGTTCAGTTATTTATCATGTTTTTCTCTTGGACAATTTAGATACAAAGATGCATATTTTAAAGCCTGTTACTTTTTTAAAGCATGGATTTCAAGAACCCAAACATTTTGTTTGATATAAAACCTTCTTGAGCCTTCGCCTAATAGTCGTTGGTTCATGACATGGTATTAAAGCCTCTATAACCAAGTGGATTGGAGTTCGATCCTTGCTGCTCCCATTCATCTTAATAAGTTTTGAATTTCAGCTCAAGCTAGGTGGGCCTCTCCATTGTCCACGCATCAAGTCCAAATGACTCTTGCATGAGAGGGCTTGTTAAATATAAAACCATTCACAAATCACAAGCATTCGCCTAACAAATTAAGCTTTTGGGAGAGTGGGTTCATGACACTCTTATTGGTTGAAATTTGACTTCCTTCCTATATTTTGGGTTTCTCTGCATTCTGTTGATTCTTTTCCTTTCTTCTTGACTTCTAAAAGAATATTTTGATAAAATTTTATTTTGCAGGTTGAGGATGCTGTTGTGCTTGCATTAGCCCAACACAGACGCCCAAATTTGGTTCGACAGTCCATACTAGGTTTGTTAATTATCATCTTGCATCTGTTTCAAATCTCAACTTTTCTAATCCTCTTGCTATTTATTTTCCTTTGATCTATGACATCTATCTATATCCTACCTGCAGTGAGTGCAATTCTTACCATATTAATTTAGTTTTTTACTGTCTTTGATTGATTCAATTTGTGGTTAATTTAGGCAGTGTGTTTGTTTTATGATTGTCATATTTGGATGCCCTTTTGGTAATAAGAGGTCTATTTAAGTTAGTTTTGATTCATGTGCATATTTTTGAGATTTTCTTAAAACTCTTATTACTCTAGTAACATTCCAAAGAAGCAGCTTTTGTTAGTAGAATATGATATGAATTATAATGTTTACATATCTACTGATTTATTTTCAGATTCCAAATCACCTGGTGATACCAAATATTTGGAAGCATTCGGTAAGAGATAAGTTGTCAGGTTTTATTTAGGTGTTTAATTAGGTGTGTTTTAGAAATGTAAAGTATTGGTGAGAAATAAGTTGTCAGAATTTATTTTGGTGTTTAATTTCATCTGCTTTAGCTATGCTAAGTTTGTGGAGATACAAATCTCTAGAGAATGTTAGAAGACTCTAGGTTGTACATTTGTGTTACATGATTTTGCTGCTTGTCTTTTATTAGTATTATGTTGCTTGTATATTTTGTCAATCATTGCTCTGAGTTTTATGCATGGTTTGATCGGATATGCATGTGATCTGTGTAGAAGGATGATTGTATGTCTATATTGAAAATTTCATGGTAGATTGTCATTTGTTACCCTCTTCACTATCTGTCAGAAATACAAAATCACCCTTGCCATCTACAAACTAAAAGGAATAAAATATTTTGGTTGTATTTCATTTGGTTTTAAGGCACCCCAAGACACATGCAAAACTTTTTTGGCAATACTATAAGGCTTTGTGGCAATCATGACCTTTGATTGAAGTGTATCAACCTTATTGATTATGGACCGACTTTCATCTAAGGGATAGGCTTTATATATGAAGACAATGGCTTCATATGTATTTTTGCTAATATAATTGTATTACAGAGACATGGCCGCATTTAGCCATTCTTCTGTCATAGATGAGCTGATGAGTCTGCGTTGATTTTCTGTTCTTTGTTTCCTGCAGATTTAAGTGAAGAGGAAGCAGAAGATGTTCTTTTCAAAGAGGTTAGTTGCTTGTTCTTCGAAGAATTCTGATATTGGGAACCTTATGTACTTGTCCTCAAATTATGTTTACTGGATGTTCATTTCTTCTAGCATTTGTCCCATGTTTAGAAGATGGAAACAAAGAACATGTCTAAACTGGATAGAGGGACTTCGACAGTGTGCCTAGATGTCTTGACAAGATCAGCAAACAGTTATCTTGTTAGAGATTTGTGTTCTTTTTTTAATTTCCTTCTGTTCAAGTCAGATTTATTTGTTAGGAAATTCCTTTTTTAGCTTTATTACTCATTAATCTCAAACTTTGAGATGAAATCTTGAAATGAAGGCTCCTAAATAGCCAAAGCTTTTGGGTGAACAGTTTGTGTCAGAGTTGAATTTAAAGTATGGCTATTTTGAATATAATATGCACATATAATTTAATCCCACTTTCCCTCTCTTTCTCTTCAACTTTCTCAGTGTTACACATTCAATAATTTATAAGCTTAAATATTTGCAGGCATGGCTAACTTATTTCTGGAGAAGAGCTTTATTTCACGGTGTGGAAGAAGATATTGGGGAAGAGCGGCTTCAGTTTTGGATTGGCCGCAGTGGGCAGAGACCAACTTCCCATGATGCTGTTGATGGTAAGCTCTTTTTATTCTTATCTCATCTATTGTGGGTCTGAAGATAGTAAATTTGTTATCAAGTCAAAAGTAAACGGTCTTGTAATTACGGAGGGATTAGTATACCTGGTTTTTGAATTGTGTGCTGGTTGGCAATACGTTGCCTATGGAAGCTTCCTCCCCGGATCATAATGCCATGTTAGATAGTTATTCTTGATATTAGGTCAATTAAAAAATCTTTGATCTCAGGTTCTCAAACTGGTATATAAGGGTTTGCTTCAGAATTGTCAGAATCATATGACGCAATTCGAGTTGACTCTCAATCTCAGCAATATGAATCAAGGAAGGTCTAATCACCTAAATGTTTTTTGTATTTAGGAAAATGCTAAGTAACAAAGTATTTGGCATGATAACGTGGCTCGATTTTAAATGGTTTTTATTTTTTATTTTTAAGTCTAGTTTAGTACAGTAACAATTTAGTCTCACTCATTCTACTGTATTTCACAAAAAGCTATTCGTGACAAATAGGATTGTTGTTTTATTTAATATATAAGGGAGTTAATACGTGATATAGTGACCGTTGGGATATAGCTACCTGTAGTTAGAGTGTGCATGTGAAAGATTAATTTTCCTTATTTTAGTTGTTTTTTTTAGTTAAAAAATTATTTCATACATAAGCTATCATATTTGACAATTAACTTAAATTTATAAAGAAACTTTTCTTGGAGGGAAAAAACTGTTTTATGTTATCTAATTGATTTTAGCTTGATATTGTTGTGATTGAATATTTTTCATTCTCAAAATTCTCTTTCTTATTTATCCATACAAAACTAACTTCCAAATAAATATTATTAAATTATATAAATAATTTCATATCTTTTTTTATAATTTATGAAGTAAAAGTGATTTTTTTTGTGCCACCCAAACGAAATAGATTATCTTAAAATCGTTTTTCAACAAACATATCCAAACAAAAATAGATTTTGATTATAATTAATTATCACAATAATTGATTATACATGATAATCGATTACATATATTCTATTTTTTCTTTTTTCAAACACACTAGAAAAAGACACTAGTACTATCTGAATTTCATTAGTTTAATCTATCTATATCCTAGGCATTCTTTAGATTTCCGCTATATCTTAGATTTCTTGACAGTCATGGGAATGAGTGATGCTACTCACACATCCAAAACAGAAACAAAAAATCTCAACTGCTTGTACATGCTGTCGGCTGAACTATTTATCGACTTCATGTCCAGCAGAGACAGTTGTCCAGTTGTCCTCTTCCTGTGCCTGTTTTGGTTGCATGAGTAGCGACAGCGTTACACTAACACTCAATCAGGCCAGTTTTCGCCTACACAATTTTCTGTGTTTATATCATTTCTTTCTTATTTGAATATGCAACACTACCGATCAGCTGCAATTTCGAAAAAGGATAAGTAGCATGTCATCTGTGATGTTGGAGAGTAGTCAGCAATGTTAGATAGACACCAAGGGAAATTTTGACACGGAAGGGTGTTGTTATGTACTTAAATGTTTAATTTATTGCTTCTGATGTACTTCAATGTTTAGTCTATGAACTTCTTAGCTCATTCTGCTTCATTCTAGTTGAGCGAGGTTTGTTGGAGTTGAGGAAGCTGGGTATAGAACAGCAACTTTGGGAAGCATCTCGCAAGGGAATTGATCAGCCTCCTAGTTTGGCAGTTGCTAATCATAAGCCTGCCACCGACTCTGATGCCTCATCGTGATTTCTGAGCCCTTATTTGTTGATTGATTCTTTGTCCTATATGTATATTTTTGTTTTCTTTTCTACAGAAGTTTTCATTTCTGTACACCATGTTTTCAACATTATATTTGGGTTTTTAAAAAGGAAGTAATCTTTATGTTGCAATGGACAGTGGATTTTAATAAGAAATGACGTACGAGACTGAATTTTTCCTCATTCTTTTAACTAAAATTTGTAGTTTCAGAATCGGCTTGTTTGTTTGTTATCAAATGAAACTGCAGATTAATGGCCATTACTATATTTTGTTTTTGGTTTAATATTTTTTCCAAGTAGATCCTGGTTATCTTGATATAAATTTAAAACTTGAAAAGCTTCTTTTGAAAAATCGAATAGGAAGTTCAATAACTCAATGTTAAGTTGTTTAAGATGTTAAATCATCTATTTAAGTATCTCGCAACATGAAGCTGACAATGCTCCCCATTCCTGCATTGGAGTTCAACTTCAGGCTAGTATTGCATTGCAGGATAATGATAATGCTCCCCATTTCTGAGTTAGTGTTCAATCTCTGCATTTTTGGAGGTCATATTTTTTTAATTCAATTTCAGGCCGGTACTGCATTGCACCATAGTTCAGATTCCTGCGGTCACCAAAAGAAAATTTTCTCCAATATAATAATAATAATAATAATAATAATAATCTCTGATGCATGGGTACTCCAAAATTAGGGTCGTACCTGTATCGGGTACCCGGTACTAGTTGGGTGCGTATCAAGCATGTACCTGAAAAAAAATTCGAACAAAAAAATTTGGGTATTAGATTTGAGTACATATGATACTTTTTGGGTATGTATCGGTTCTCGTACACGTTTTTATAAGTAAAATAACATTGTTGTTTAGTAAAAAAACATTAAAAATAGATTTTTTTATTACTTTTTTTGATAATGTTGTATTTGTGAACTTTATATCATCATTATCAACATTATTATTATTATTATTATTATTATTATTATTATTATGTTATGGACTACCAATGTAAAGATTTTTTACACAGTCAACCAATCAAAAATTATCCTAACCACCTTAAAAGTCACTCATATCATAATTTCTGATTGATTGTCAATGTAAATAACTTTAGACTGACAGTATATTGTTGTTGTTGTTGTATTTATGCTTATCTTTGATACAATTTTGTCAAGTTTAATCATGTAACATTTTATATATATATATCATTTTTAAATAATTTATATTGACGTACCTGGACCTTAGTTTTTTAAAAAACGTCGTATCACGTATTCGTATCCGTATCGGGTACCGGTACTGTATCCGTACCTATGCAACATAGATAATAATAATAATAATTGTGATATCTTATGGGGGATATGTTCGGTTTTTGAAAAAGAAATTATCCAATTAGCCCGTCCAAATTACAAAACCGTGGGGGATGTTAATCATTTTGTGATCTTTGATCCATTTGAGTTAACTGTTGTGCCTACGTGGCATGTTAAGTCTCTTATGTGGTTCATTATTGGATGACACATGTTCTATGGTGTCAAAATGGAATCAAAACAACGTCTTCTTGGTTCCAAGCTTTTTTCATCTTCTTCCTCCTTGTTTTTTTTTTCTTCTTCCATTTGTACCTAGAAACCCAAAAATCAGTGTTTAGCTGTGTTTACACCTTTGAATGAATGAATCGGTGTCGCTGTGAAAAACAAAAGAAGCAGACCCTTAAATGTATTAGAATAGAGGGGTGTTGGCCCTTTTTTAGACCTGGGATGAACAAAATGGAAGAGGGGCAACCTATTTCGACTAGCATTGTCGGGCACAGTTTGCGATAGATGAAATCGAAGACACGCGATTCGTGGCCAAGCACACGTGAAGGAGGAAGGAGGCGCTTTTGGGAGCACGATTCTAGTCATCAGATGACAATTGGAGCGCGGCTTGGTCGCGCGGATGATGTTGTGTGCGCAGGGATGTGGTTTGCACAATGGTGTAGGGTTCCGTGTGGGTATTGGTGGTTCAAACTGTTGGTTGCTGGTTTTTGAAGTTGATGGCTTTTATTGATGAGGGTGGTGTTTGTTTGATGTTTGGGTGGTACTGTTGAGTGATTTGGAGTGGGTGAAAGATACACTAAGTAAACACGAGAAGAAGGGGTTGAAGAAATACTTAAAGAAAACCTTTTAACAAACAAAAGGTTGTTTAGGAAATATAATTGAGCCCTTGTTACTGACAAGATAGATAAACATGTAAAAACAAAAAGAGATAAAGATAAGAGATAATCACACAGCCATATTATCTTGGTTCACCCTTAACAACATGGGTTACGTCCATTTCTTGGCTTCCCCAAGTTTTTGACTAGAACTGATAAGGTTAAAGAGCTAAGTATTTTTTTTTGCAAATCTAACATTTCCAGACTCAGCTCAACTACAATTATCATTTTCACACCTAGCCTCTTTAGGCTCTTAACACTCGGAAAGAGTAGGAAAATAAATGTTTTTGGAACAAACAACAAGTCAATCGTATGAGCACTCAAAGAGTGAATAAATATGTGAACAAGAATGACTGCGTAAAAACTTCTCTATTGAATACAAATGATTGAGAAGAATAAAGAATGAAAGAATGGAGAATTAATAGCACAAAGTAAATGCAAGCTTTTTAAGTATGTTTCTTGTTCTACAACAGTTCTTCAAGGTTTTCTTTATATAGGCTTCGATCATTTCGATCCGTTAGAGACATTCTTCGGGTAGTGAGTTCTTTAACTCAAACATCTGTGTGACGCTCCCAAACCTTAACCTTCTTTTTCTGATACCATAAACGAATAATAAGAAAAATATTTATTTTAAAATTAAACATATAAGCATATATATAGCAATTCAAACACATCATCAGAGTTTCGCCTGGAAGTCATGACGTATACAACATACTCACATAACGACGCCCCACTGGTCGTGGTACAAACACTACGAAAGACTCAAATACCTTCGGTGTCCCTTTCTATAATCGAGAAGCACCAACGTCAACCTCGTTGCGAAAGATGGATCCCACCTCGATTCAGCATCACCCACTACAACACTCCCGTCAGCCAACCAGCACCTGCGTCTTCGGATCATGACCCGAACACAACATAAAAAGAAAACAAGAAAAACATGCACGGGAGGTATGAAACTCTAAAACTATCATGCATAGGGAAATAACATAGAATATAACATGTCAACACGCACAACCATCTCTCGAGATCACTACAACAATCAACCTCCAGATTATCACAACTAACGATCACCGCCTACTTTGCATGCACAACTGAGTCTATATGACTGGCCAATTCTACAACATGCACTCTTAGCAATGGGAATAAAACGGTCAACCTCCAACTGCGAGGAATGACAAACTTGTCTCCAACTGTGAGAGTAGCCATTCACCGAGATAAAAATGTCGCCTCCAACTGTGAAGACTTCGAGTCGGTCGTTCATGTAACCGCTTCCTTAGTTCCCAAGACAGTGCAACAGTAGTTCCTCCAACTGCGAGGAGCAATGCCTCCCCGAGCCCCTCCAATTGTGAGTTCAGCTATCTTGGTCGCCCCGGAATGTTCACCTCGAACACTAACCTCGTGTGACAACCACTCAAACTGTTGTTGCAGTTGTACACACGACTTTTCACCACAATAATGCAAATGCCATGATTATGCATCCATCACCAACTAGTTTGTACTCAACGTATGCACCAAACACGTCAACAACATTCCAACAACAACTTAACCAATGTCTTAGAGGTCCACATCCTCCAACTGCGAGGATATCGCTCTCCAACTATGAGAGCCCTTTTCAACTTGGATCAACTTAACTTATTCTACGAGTCAGATACCATCAACTATTCTATCAATCTAACCTCACACCAATCACCTCCAAGTTCAACCAAGATCGAGACATTCAAAAGCATAACAAAAGTTCATAGCAAACAGCAGGTCATCATTACAGGCATATCAGAACATCAAGTAGTCATGTTATCATAATAGGCATGCTAGAGCATCTCACTTAGCATGTTATCAATTACAGCATGTAGGCATACATCCCCGATCAACAAATATTGTAGATTATCCTATTGGCGATAAACATACAATGCCTAAACCTTAGATTGGTACCACTCCACGGCAGTCACCAATGTAAATAGGTGTTGTCGATTACTCAACCACTAGTAGGGTTTGAGGATCCCTACACATGTCAATAGTTATATCCTACGTCCATTTCCCTCGATAATTGAGGTTCCTTCCTCCTCACTTGACAGTGCACACTTTTCTGTAAAGGTCCTGATCACCGGCCCGTGACCCGTGCAAACTCGGCACGCTTTTCAACAATGCCAACAAACTGTCATCGATACCCCCAGCATGTGCACTACACCAAAAATAGCCCCAAGCACATGCACAGAATCCAAAAACAGCCAGAAATTCAAAATCGACAACATATTCAATTTAGGGATCAAAACTACGAAGCAACTTGAATTAAAATGACACTAACACAGTAGCAACTCATGTTTTAGTCGCTGTCCCACGAAGTTAGATTTGCCTCCCAGTTCGCGATCGATTGATTTGGCAGAAAAACCTGTAAAAGCCTAAAATGCGCCGAAAATGATATCGGGAAGGAGAATGGGAAAGAAATGGAATTGAATGACTAAAACAAGGTAAATATCGACAATGTCAATACCGACATACCTTGACGATACTCACATGCAAAGATAGCAGTACGAAGGCGTCGAAGCTACGAACTCGAATACGCGATCGGTTTAAAATTCCGATGACTGAAACTACTCCAACCAAGCTCTCAAAGGTTCACCAATGGCTTTGCAAGTGAAATTTCTTCATTATTCTTGCTGGTCCAGGCGCACAAATTTGTGTAACGTTTGAGAAATAAAGGACCAAAATAAATCTTTTTAAAGATAAAGGACCAAAATGAATTTTGACCAAAAGATAAAGGATCAAAAATATATTTTAGCCTTTATTATGTTAAAAAAATTTATATTAAGGTAATGGAATACACATGTCACCATTTTAGGCTATTTAGGTGGTAGTGGGCTAGGTGTCATGATCTTAGAGGATTATGCTTAGGTTAGTGGAGTCCATGTGTCACCTTGGTGTCGCAACACATGTCATCGCGTGTTGTCTCGTCGGCACGCCCGAGTGTTTTCTTTCCTATTTTCCCGCGTAACCTACTGCTGGAATATTTTCTGTATTATTTTTAGGCTATTCATAAAAGCCTATTGTACTCAAGTCCCCATCTAATTTTAGCATTTCTTCGCATTCTGGACTCGTTCGTCTGCGTTTTTGCACTTTCTAAGCTCGTTCCAACGTCAAATTGTCTCAAATTTGGACCATAGCTTCCTCAAACCATAAGGAACATAATTAAGCCCTTAAACATGCTTAACTTATGCCCCACACATTAAACAAGAAAACGAGGTGTTACATTACTACCCTCCTTAAAAGAATTTCGTCCTCGAAATTCACAGCAGATAGGTGTATAGCTTACACTAAAAATCATCCAAAATTAAGCAAACATACTGTACAAAACTTCATTGAAAACATGTACGTATTACATCATGTTAAGGTATATATAGACGGCAACACAATCATTAAACTTGACATCCCAAAAACTACTACTTCTTACAGTACATCAAAACAAAAGAAGATTATCCGGAAAAGGACATTACTAACTATTTCCAAAAGTCAAATTTATAGCTCCTGCTCATGGTTGAGACGTTCCAGCTCCTCGCAGTGCGAACACGCTTCCCACTGTTTGAGGTCTCTCAGCTCTCGCGTCTTGTTCTTCTGGAGCATTAGGTCTCACTGTTGCTCCCTGTCTACAATCACGAGCTATGTGTCCTGACTTCCCGCATCGGAATCATATAATATCTCTTGCCCGACAGTCCCTGATCAAATGTGCTCCTCCACATTTGAAACATCTGAGCCTCTTCTGCCCTTCTTCTCCAGTTATTATAGCTTGCGGCCTAGGACGATCATACGGTTTTTGTTCTTGTTGAGGCTTCTCTTCTCCATTCTTTTAATGATTCCTTATCGGCCCCTTATTTTTCTTCTGCTGACAGGCTTCTATCCTCTTGTCAAGGTTTTCCAGAGCAGTATATCTCTCAAGCATTTCGGGAAACCTGGAAATTCCCAAAGGTAGCACCGCTCTCTGCAATTCATGCCTCAATCCATCCTCAAACCTTCTGCATATCCAGTTCTCATCTGAAAGCACTTGGTAGAACATTGAGAATTTGAGCAAGGACTCAAACTTCATTGCATAGTCACCCACTAACAGGTTCCCTTGCTTTAGGCTAAGGAATTCCTTTTCCTTCTCGTGCCTAGGGGTTTCAGGGAAATACTTCTCTAGAAAACATATCTTGAACAGCTCCCATGTGATTACTCTTCCATATGCCTCCAGCATCTTCTGCCGATTCTTCCACCAGGATTCTGCTCTTCCAACCAACATAAAAGATGCGTAGGTGACCTTTCGATCTTCCCTACAACGCATGACCGGAAAGATTTTCTCTACCTCTTGTATCCACAACTCTGCCCCTTCCGGGTTATATTCTCCATGAAGCTGCGGGTGGCTAGCCCTTCATGAACGCAACCAATCCTGCATCCACCACTCCTTCTTCTTTTCCTTGATTTTGCATTCTCTACAGAAGCTCTTGTCGTTGCATCATATCTCTTAGGGTCCTCATGACTTCAGATTCTCCTCCTCCAGTACTTGGAGTTCCATTGATCTCAACACCAGCATCTGCATTCCCATCACTTCCTTCACTGCATGTCCTTCGAGCCATAGGTTCCTGATAAGAGTAACCATTGGCTCATATTCATAAGACGTGTAACACAATCAACATGTAGATACAGACATCCTATTGTTGGGTCAGGAAACCATCACACAAGAGGGGGTGAATTGAGTGATATGGGTATTTTGAAAAACTTTTGCAATCTTTGAGAGATTAACACAGCGGAATAAAACAATTTCATCACAGTACAAATATTGAACAAATATAAATAGAAACAGATTCAATCACGTATAAAAGTGATAGGGATGAGAAGAGTGCACACAAACAATTTATTCTGGCTCACTCATAAAAACCATGAGCTACTTCCAGTCCTTGGCTTCACCAAGATTTCATTATAACTGATCAGATTATAGACGAGTATTCTTTGCACACCTAGCCTCTCCAGGCTCGATCGACGAGTATTTTTCTTCACTGACCTCTCCACGATGTCGAGTATTCTTTGCACATATAGCCTCTCCAGGCTCAACGAGTATTATTCTTAACCGACCTCTCCAGGCCGTCGAGTATTCTTTGCACACATAGCTTCTCGAGGCTCAACAAGTATTGTTCTTAATCGACTTCTTTAGACCGTTGAGTATTCTTTTTTATTAGCCTCTACAAGCTCTCATAAATTTTAATGAAGGTTACATAGAAAATATTCTCACAACACTTAAATAGGCTAACTTCATAAGTTGCAGCAGCAATAGCAGTAGCAACTTCATCTATTTCTTCTTCAAAAGATCTTCCATTTAAAATAGGCTAACTCAAAATTATAGCTGTTGGAGATTTTTGACCGTTGCACAAATCATTTTATCTTTTATGCTGAGTACACTTTAGATAAAGTGTTTTTGCTTTCACAACTTTAGTACTTTTGCAGCAGCAAGACATTTCTCCTTTGTTCAGGCTTTTCTTTCTTTATTTTGTTAAAGTTTCTAAAGCTTTTGTCTTCTTCTGTTACAGTACTTGATGCTTTAGAACTTTATTGAAAATGGTGCCTCATTTTCTGAACAAGCTTGGACTTTGAATATTTTAATACTTCATTCAAAATCACTTCTCCAGCCATAATCATGTTCTGCATTCTGAGTAGACACTTGGTTAGCTTCACTGAACGCTTCTTAAATGAGCTAAGACGCTTGGTTATGCACTGAGCATATTCACAAGGCTGTTTAACTTGTAACATTCTGACAAATCAGCGTATTTTGTTTCTTTGATCCTCTTAACGGACGAAATAGGATTCGATGTCCTCACGAAACTTGTACATATTGATGTTAGCTTTAATTCGAGACTGGTTAATCCAAATTGGACACCTACATAGAAAGATATGTCCATCAGACGCTACAAAGGTCTGATTGTCAGAAACAACATCATGTCACCGACTTACGTATACAATTTGATAATGATAGAGATCGATTTAGCTCTCGACCTCTTCATAATAGTTGCAGATCTTTCTCTTATATTTCCAACGATACCAAGATCTATGCATTTGAACAACTACAGTGCCATATATTGTCAGCAGGCGTTTGCATATTCTGATTGTCATGAACAATATCATATCTCCAGCTTGAAGAAGGAACTTCACCCAGATAGAGATTGATTCAGATCTCGACTTCTTCATGAAACTTATAGGTCTTCATCTTTTATTTCTAAAAAAACCAAGATCAATTCATTTGGACAAGTTTAGCAAAAAACAAACGTTTCAGACGCTTGATTGTCGGCAGCAGACGCTTGTCTTCAATCTTCAATCTTTGTTTCTATGCTTTTGTTCTTTATAAACAATAGTCTGATCCGTCGGTCTTACAGAAGCTTGAATAGAATTAAGACACTTCATAAGATGCTTGGGATAAGACACTTCATCAGTCATAGACACTTCACAAGTCTTGGATGCTTCATCAGTCTTCAGATGCTTAAGCGAGACACTTGGTACAAGACACTTCTTTGGATGCTTTATAACATTGAGATTTGTTGGACGTATTCAAGCTTTGGATTTAATGTCCTTCACTTTATGAGACACTTTCTTTTTAGATACTTGATTCTTCAAATCGTTGGACGCTTGCTTATTTGACACTTGATTCGTCAAGTCCATTGACACTAGACACTTGACGCTTGTCATTTCTTTGGGTTAAACGCTTTGTCTCATAAGATGCTTCTTCAAGACATTTGACATCTTCTCTTCAATCTTCTCCCTTTCTTCATTTCCAAGGTCTGTATGCTTAAATAGTTATTTTGCACGCTTGAGCACACATTTAGCAATGTTCACACATTTATATAATAAATTGCACATTTATATAATGAATTATTTATGCAATATATTTAGCAAACTTGTTTCTTATATTTGTCATCACTCAAAACCACATAAAGTAAATGTTCACGACAATTAAAACATTTTCACTTATAAATAACCGAAACAGTAGCTCCTCCAACTACGAACACAAACTAGTTCCCAGAATGTCCACTCGAACACCAACCTTGTGCAACAACCACTCAAACTGTTGTTGCAGTTGTACACACGATTTTTCACCATAACAATGCAAATGCCATGATTATACATCCATAACCAACTAGTTTGTACTCAACGTATAGACCTAACACCTCAGCAACATTCCAACAACAGCTTAATCAACGTCTTAGAGGTCCACATCCTCCAACTGCGAGGATATCGCTCTCCAACTGTGAGAGCCCCCTTTCAACTTGGATCAATGATAACTCTTGTTATGAAGAGTTATTTATACCTTTTTGGCTTGTGTTTTTGTGGTCTTTGAGTATTTTGAGTTTATGTTTTTAGTATTTTAGTGTGATTTTGTGTAAAGGGTGTTTTATAAGAGTCTTTTGTGAGTTTTAATGTTTTGGTGTTGTTTAGAACTGTTTTTGGTAATTAATTAAGAGTTTCTGTGCAGGGCAGTTTTTGGAGAATCAGGTGCTGAACTGGAGACGTTGCTCTGGGATTTGCTGTAGCAATTGTAGCTGAAGCTGACGGTGCACAAGGACAAAGGCTCAAAACATTCTCTTACACATTGAGTTGTCCTTAGCTGATGAGGACAGTGTCCTACACGTGGGGTTGTTGTTTGGTGCATTAAAGTCAGGGAACTAGGCCAAGGACACTTGTCCTAATCAGTTTATAGCCCAAAAAAGGATGAGAGAGGAAAGGGCCTTGAGACAGGCTGGAAAAAGAACCCTAAAAGGGGGACAATAAGGGGGAGAGACAGACATCATCTTCCTGATTGGAGAGGACAGCAGCTGCGCCCCTTTCTCTATCTCCTCCATTGTAATGGCTTCTTCTTCCATTTCTTATTTTCCTCTTTGTTTCTGTAAGCTCAATATGAGCTAAACCTGTTGTAGCTATGGGATGTTGAACTTGTAATGGATTTCTAGTGAATGTTATGTTATGCTTTGCTATTGAATTTTCTATAAATCTGATTTGGTTGTGTTTTACTTGAGCTTGATCACCTTAGTTAAAACTTGAGCTCACGGCTGCTTGGAAAAGCTAAGTGTAGCAGAACTGTTTTATAGATATGAGTAAAATCATTAATTGGAAAATTATGATGAAGAGTGATTTAGGAATGAACATTCTAACTCTTAGGCTAGCTGGAACGAGCTTAAGTGAGGCGTGAATGTAACTAATATGGACCTAGGAATAGGAGACGTTTAGTGAAGTTCATCTCAGAACTGTTGGCAAACATACTTTCATTTCCTGGAGCCAAATTGCCGTAGCATTGTAAACGCATAACTGAGCTAGACTGAAGTAACAAGGGATACTTCCCCGTAGCTGTTTTACCCATTCTGTTAACAAATCCGTTTTTATTGCTCTAGCATTTATTTTTACCAAAACTGTCCTGAATACACACACACAAATTATTTGTTACTCTTTGTTAATCTTGATTAATAGAACCATTAACTCAAACTTGTTACTTGAATCACCATATAATCCTCGTGGGAACGATCTCTCTTACACTTTAATACTTGTTAAACGATTGTGTATACTTGCACAAGCTCGTCAACCATTTTTATAGCAACAAGTTTTTGGCGCCGTTGCCGGGGGTTAGTAATGGTGTTTAATTAACAAGTTTTAAATTGATAGTTCTATTAGTTGAGACTACTGATCTGTGGAGTAGTGTTTTGCTATAGCAACAGGTACTTTACTCTGTATGCGTAGGCATAGCGCTCCTGAGTTCCACCTAGACCCAGAAATTGAAAGAACATTCAGAAGGTTGAACAGGCAGAACCAGGGCTTAGTCGAGTTGGGGAGATTAGTTCCTGATACCGCTGACTACTCCTCCGCTGCCACTAGTTCTAACAACTCTGAAATGGGTGATGAACCTAATAGCATGGCTTTAGCTAATGATAGAACCAGTTCTATCAGAGTTTATGCCCTGTTTGATCCGGCAACAATGAACACAGGCATAGTGGTGCCCGAAATAACAGCTGGCCATTTTGAATTCAAGCCTGTTATGTTCCAGATGCTGCAAGCAATTGGGCAGTACAGTGGTGCTGCAACCGAGGACCCTCATTTGCACCTGAAGCAGTTCCTAACTGTGGCTAATAATTTCAGAAATCCAGGAGTCACTGACGATTCCTTCAGATTAAGACTGTTCCCATTTTCTTTGGCTGGCAAGGCTAAGAATTGGCTAAATTCTATGGAACCCAACTCTGTTAATACATGGAATAGGATGGCTGAGAAGTTTTTGACCAAATTCTTTCCTCCCATGAAGAATGCGAAGCTGAGAAATGATATAACCTCCTTCAAGCAACTTGATGATGAGCCTTTATATGAAGCATGGGAGAGATTTAAGGAGCTTTTAAAGAGATGCCCCCATCACAGCATTCCAATATGCATTCAGATGGAGCACTTTGACAATGGAGTGTTGCCATCTGCAAGAATGATGCTTGATGCCTCTGCAGGAGGCACTCTTCTTAACAAGTCCTATAATGAAGCATATGAATTGATTGAAAGTATTGCTGCTAACAGTTATCAGTGGCCTACTGCTAGGCTGACCTCTGGAAAAAGCACAACTGCTGCAGGAATGCATGAAGTGAGTGGCGTTACAGCACTTACTGCTCAGTTGGCTTCCTTAACTAACATGGTGAAAAACCTAGCGATTACAAACAAGAATAACCAGACATCTCAAGCAGCTGTAACTGAAGCAGTGGTAAATGAACAACAGGTGCACCAAGCTGAAACTGTTTCTTATGTGTATTGTGGAGGAGAACATTTGTTTGAAGACTGTTTCAGCAATCCTGCATCTGCTAATTATGTTAACTATAGGGACAACAAGGGAGATAAACCCTATTTCAATACCTACAATCCAGGGAACAGGCAACCTCAAAATTTTTCGTGGAATAACAATGCTAATGCTCCGCCATGGAACTCAAACTTTCCTGCCTGGTCCACAACAACTCCCTCTGGATTCACAAGTCAGCAACCAAGGCCACAACATCAAGCACAACCGGCAACTCAAGAAATGTCCCTGGAAGCTGTCTTAAAAGCATTCATGTCAGAAACTAAGGCACAGTTCCAGAATCAAGGAGTATCCATGAGGAACCTTGAGAATCAGGTAGGCCAGCTGGCCAATGCACTGAACAGCAGACCCAGTGGATCTCTGCCATCTTCTACTGAAACTCCTTCATCCTCAAGCCCTCTTGGTAAGGAGCACTGCAAAGCAATACAATTGAGAAGTGGAACTAAGTTACCAGCCATGGTAGATAAAAAGAGCAAAGTGCAAATTGAAGACACTGAGACTATTCCAGCAACTGGTGAAAATGTTGAGAAAACAACTGAGAGAACTGCTAAGAAGCCTGAGGCTGTTCCAGAAGCTGAACCCTTGCCTAAATTTAGTCCAGAAAGACCCCCTCCCCCTTTTCCTCAAAGGTTGAGGAAAGCACAACAAGAAAAGCAGTTTAGCAAGTTCATGGAGATTCTAAAGCAGTTGCACATCAATATACCTTTGGTTGAAGCTTTGCAGCAGATGCCTAACTATACCAAGTTCATGAAAGATGTGTTAACAAAGAGGAGAAGGCTGGGGGAGTTTGAAACAGTTGCCATGACAAAGGAATGCAGCCTGATGCTCCAAGCCAAAGTACCTCCCAAGTTGAAAGACCCGGGAAGTTTCACCATTCCCTGTTCTATTGGAGATACCTACTGTGGCAGAGCACTGTGTGATTTAGGTGCTAGCATCAACTTAATGCCTATGTCAATTTTTAAACAATTGGGCATTGGGGATGCCAGGCCTACCACTGTGACATTTCAACTAGCAGACAGGTCTATTGCATATCCAGAAGGAAAGATCGATGATGTACTGATAAAAGTAGATAAGTTTGTGTTCCCAGTGGACTTTATTATTTTAGACTGTGAAGCAGATAGGGAATTTCCTAGTATTCTGGGTAGGCCATTCCTTGCTATAGGAAGAACTCTCATTGATGTACAAAAGGCAGAGTTGACCATGAGGGTTAATGATCAACATGTGACTTTCAATGTGTTCAATGCCTTAAGGTATCCTGAAGAAGAAGTGGAAGAATGTTCGTTTGTGCAGTCATTCGATGATCTGTTGCAACGACAGTTCCTGATAGGAAGAACAGAATTGAGTGATGATGAGTATGAATCAGGTACTGATGATCCCTTGTTGGAAGAACTTTCTGAAATAAAGGATTGCACTGCAAGGCAACCTATGTGGGCTAGAAAATTTGAATCATTGGAAATCACTGATGAGACTTTCAAGGACAACATACCTTCAGTTGTGAAGCCACCTGTTTTGGAGCTAAAACAGCTCCCAGCTCATTTGAAATACGTTTATTTGGGAGCTATGGAAACCTTGCTTGTGATTATTTCATCTTTTCTAACTACTAATCAAGAGAACAGTTTGATAGAAACCTTGAGACGACACAAGAAAGCAATCGGTTGGCAAATGGCAGATATCAAAGGCATTAGTCCCACTGTGTGTATGCATCGAACATTGCTAGAGCCTGAAGCCAAGAATAGTGTAGAAAGCCAGAGGAGACTGAATCCTATCATGAAGGATGTGGTAAAGAAGGAGGTCATCAAATGGTGGATGCTGGGATTATATATCCCATCTCTGACAGTGTGTGGGTAAGTCCAATCCAGTGTGTACCAAAGAAAGGGGGAATAACAGTTGTGGCTAACAAGAAAAATGAACTAATCCCCACCAGAACAGTCACAGGATGGAGGATTTGTATGGATTATAGAAAATTGAATAAATCCACCAGAAAAGATCACTTTCCCTTGCCCTTTATTGATCAAATGTTGGATAGACTTTCTGGGAAAGAGTTCTACTGCTTTTTGGATGGATACTCGGGTTACAATCAAATTGCTGTAGCACCCGAAGATCAAGAAAAGACTACCTTTACTTGTCCCTATGGCACTTTTGCCTTCCGAAGGATGCCTTTTGGCCTCTGTAATGCCCCAGAAACGTTCCAATGATGCGTGATGGCCATATTCTCAGATGTTATCGAAAAATCTATGGAAATTTTTATGGATGACTTCTCAGTGTTTGGAGAGTCATTCCAGGAATGCCTTGAAAATCTGGAACAGGTCTTGGATCGTTGTGAGGAAACTAATTTGGTGTTAAACTGGGAAAAATGTCACTTTATGGTTCAGGAAGGAATTGTGTTGGGTCACAAGATGTCTAAGAAGGGTATGGAGGTAGAACAAGCCAAAATAGAGGTCATTGAAAAGCTGCCACCACCTACCTCAGTTAAAGGAGTGAGAAGTTTCTTAGGACATGCTGGTTTCTATAGAAGATTCATTAAGGATTTCTCCAAAATCTCCAAGCCTCTATGCCAGTTGCTAGAGCATGATAGAATCTTTGATTTTGCTCCAACCTGTTTGGAAGCATTTGAAATTCTGAAGAAGGCCCTCATTACTGCACCGATCATAACTGCTCCCGATTGGTCTATGCCATTTGACTTGATGTATGATGCTAGTGATTTCGCAGTGGGAGCAGTTCTGGGCCAAAGGAAGGATAAGGTGTTTCACTCTATATATTATGCCAGCAAAACATTGGTCGAAGCTCAATTGAACTATACCACTACAGAGAAAGAGTTGTTGGCTGTTGTGTTTGCCTTTGACAAGTTCAGACCCTACCTTGTTGGAACAAAGGTGATTGTCTATACTGATCATGCTGCCATCAAATACTTAATTGCCAAGAAAGATACAAAGCCAAGACTGATTAGGTGGGTGCTCTTGTTGCAAGAGTTCGACTTGGAAATTAGGGATAAGAAGGGAGTTGAGAATCAGGTGGCAGACCATTTGTCAAGACTGTCTGAGGGGAATGAAGCCACAAAGAATTCTGAGATCAAAGAACTGTTCCCTGATGAGCAGTTGCTGTCCATGGAAGATGTTGAAACACCATGGTATGCTGACCTGGTGAACTACCTGGCCAGTGGAATTGTCCCTACAGATTTCAGTCCACAACAAAGAAAAAGGTTCTTCCATCAGGCAAAGCAGTTCTGCTGGGACGAGCCATACTTGTATGGGCATTGTGCTGACAATTTGCTTAGAAGGTGTGTAGCAAAAACAGAAGTCCCGGCTATTCTCTTACATTGTCATTCATCCCAATGTGGGGGACATTTTGGAGGAATGAGGACAGCTGCCAAAGTCCTCCAGGCTGGGTACTTTTGGCCTAAATTATTTAAAGATGCCTACTATTTTACCAAGGGCTACGACAGATGCCAAAGGGTGGGAAATATTTCAGATAGACACGAGATGCCCCTTAATTCCATCTTGGAAGTAGAGTTGTTTGATGTGTGGGGCATAGACTTCATGGGTCCCCTCCCCCCTTCCTTTGGAAATTTATATATTCTGGTGGCTGTAGACTATGTGTCAAAATGGGTGGAAGCTGTAGCTCTCCCTACAAATGATGCTAGATCTGTTGTGAAGTTTGTTCAAAAGCATATTTTTACAAGATTTGGCACACCAAGGGCATTTATCAGTGATGAAGGTACACACTTCTGCAACAAGCTCTTTGATGGAGTCCTCACAAAATATGGGGTGAGACATAAAGTGGCTACATCATACCTTCCGCAGACAAATGGGCAGGCAGAACTGTCCAATAGGGAAATAAAAAGAATTCTGGAAAAAGTGGTGAATCCAACTAGAAAAGATTGGTCCCTGCACTTGAAAGATGCTCTTTGGGCATATAGGACTGCCTACAAGACCCCCTTAAGAATGTCACCCTATAGGTTGGTCTATGGAAAGGCATGCCATTTGCCCATTGAGCTGCACCATAAAGCCTTCTGGGCAGTAAAAAAACTAAATCTTGAGCTAGCCCAGGCTGGGGTAGCTCGAATGCTGTAGCTCAATGAGCTTGAAGAACATAGGATGTTTTCGTATGAGGGGGCAGAACTCTACAAGGCCAAGACAAAAGCTTGGCATGATCGAAAGATCCAGAAGAGAGACTTTGCATCAAGAGAGCAAGTATTGCTCTTTAATTCCAGACTAAAGCTGTTTCCAGGAAAACTCAAATCTAGATGGTCTGGACCCTTCACAATAGTTCATGCCCCCTCTCATGGGGCCATGGAACTGCTTGACGCAGCCTCTGGTAGGACCTTCAAGGTAAACGGGCAAAGGGTCAAACATTACTGGGGTGAGCCATTTGCAAGGCACAGGCCACCACAGTAATGGCTGATCCTTGAATGTTCAACATGCACTGAGTCAGGCTGAGGACTTATAAACCAAGCGCTACTAGGAGGCAGCCCAGTAATTTTTATTTTATTTTCTTTAATTTTAGATGTTATTTTGTTTTTGTTTTTTTTTTTTTTTTTCGTTTTCTTTAGCACTAACTAAGTAAGCATAACACAAAGAAATTGGAGATGTGGCTGAAGGTGGTAAAACTGTCTCGGTGGTGCCGTGATTGTATATTGGGTTGAAAAAGGTTGGGGGCCCATGTAGCTGATTCGGGATTGTGTTGGGTTTTGGGGGAAGAAGTCATGTCAAGCTTAAACCAGGTACAACAAATCCAAAAAGGTTAGAGGGGAACCCTCAGACCACTTATTCTCCCTTGGTATCCGCGCCTCTCCCTAGCCACACACTCCCAACCACCCGCATCAATCACCACACTCTCCCGTCAAATCTCTTCATAAAGCCCCCACCTTCCCCTTCCTTCCCACACGCAACCCACTGCCTCCACCACCTGAACCCTAACGCCTTCAGTCCTCCCCCAAATCTCTTCTTTTTCCCTACCTTCATCTCTTCCCCTCATCTTCGCGCAACCATGCCTCGCATCAAGCATACCGCTGTGAAGAAGAGCAAACCCACCGCAAGTGATGAGTCTGAGGGGTATGAAGTGTTTGTTGATGCCGAAGCTGCAGCTCGGTACATTAATGTTACTGCGCTCAGAGAACCTCATGCAGAGAAAGGTTTCACCATCTCCACCAAGGCTTCTTATGGCCTCCCTACCGAAATTGCTGTAGTGATTGAACAGCACAAGTGGAAACGTTTTGCTGGCCACCCAACTGGGTTCTGCACATCTTTTGTTTGCGAGTTCTATGCGAACATTGGAGGTGCCGAACAAACCCACTCCATGGTAAGAGGGTGCAAGGTTAGTTTCTCTGCTAAGACCATCAACTTAAAGCTGAACCTGGCTGAAGAGGACGATGAGTACCAACCTTTACTGACAAAGGCCACTGTAAAGCAACTAACTGATATGAAGGATGCTGTGACGGTCCCAGGGACGAAATGGCTCCCAACTTTCGGAAACCAGCTGAAAATAGCAAGGTCTGCGTTGCAACCCTTTGCCAAGGTTTGGTATCACTTCCTTAGGCATAAGCTCTTCCCCACTGCGCACGGAAACTGTTAAGAAGGAACGTTTGGTGCTCCTTTACTGCATAATGGAGGGAAAGAAAATAAATGTGGGGAGGTTGATCCAGCAGGAGATCTCCACTTGTGCCACGAGCACGAAAGGCCAATTGGTTTTCCCCTGCTTTATCACTGACCTATGCAAGCGATGTGGCGTCGAGCTTCGAAAAGGGGAAGTGGAGGAGAGAAACGCAGGAAGCATTGATATTGCCTTAGTCAATCGATTCATATCCAACTTGGCTAAAGCAAGCCAGGCCAAAGACCAAAAGCGGATTATGGAACCAGGGGAGCCCTCAAAGCAGCAGGACCGCTCTGCAGGGCTAGAACAAAAGGTGGAATCACTGACTCAAATGCTGCAACAACAAATGCTACAGCAGCAGTTATATTGGCAATTTGCCCTGGATCAGTTTAAATGGCAGCAACGGGTGCTGGAGCTTAACAAATGGAAGAAGGTGCACCCCATTCCACAGTTTCCACTAAATATTCTACCTGATCTGCATCACACCCCTGGGCAGCATAATAGTCCAAGTGCCACAGCAGTCCCGGATGACTCGGACTCTTCTGACTGGATGCCACCAGCTCCTTTACAATAGCAACAACCCACCACCACCACTAAAGAAATCAGCCGTAACAAGAGAAAGAGAAGTGCAAGCCCCTTACCGGACTTGGGGGCTGAGACTGAAGCAAAGCCTGAAGAAACTGAGCCCAAAGCAACAACAACAACCCCTACCCCCTCTCACGGTCCTAAGAAGAAAATTCCAGCCACCCCTCTTCGAGATGTGATCACCAAAATAGCCGCTGATTACCCTGCCTTTGATGAGGATGAGGAGGAAAATGTACCTCTTGCCACAAGAAAGAATAGGTTGCCTGAACAAAGTGCTGTCAAGGGCAAGGGTCACCAGCCGTCTGCGGCAGAGAGTGAAGGGGCAGGGGGAAGTGCAGAGGATACAGTAGCCTCAGCCACTGATGAAGAAAACCAAGAAGACTTGGTTTTTGTGAAAGAAGTGGGGACTTCAACCCCCACAAGCAAGAAGACCACTACTGCAACAGGGAACAGGAAGAGCTCCCACATCAGGAAATTGAGCACTTGAGCACATCACAGCCGGTTGCTGCACTCTGTTGCAGCAACCCTATCAGGAGTTTCCTTGTTTCCCTTTTTTTTTGGTTATTTCTTCTGGTTTGTGGTTTAAGTTGTTGTTGCTGTTTTATTTTGTTCAACTTGTAGCACGAAGTTGCCATTTTCGTCAGCTTAACATCCTGTATGTTTTACTCCACCCTTTGCTCAACCATCCCCATCCTGGGGTTTTGCTTAATGCAGCTTGTCTGTTTTAATATTTCACTAGTGCACCTCTATGGCAATTTTGGCTTCATTGTTGTCTTTCTAGCTTGTATGCTTGGATGTAATTGTTTGACACTCGCGCCACATGCATTAGCAATTCTGATCTACCTTGTGAGCTTTTGGGCCCAAACAGATTCATCCTTCTTTCTCTGTGAATACCATTCTTATGCATAATTCTCTGATTTTGCCTTGCTGCTTTCATACGTGTACACATCTCTGCTGCACACACATTTGCTAGAGGCACATTTTGTTTCTTGAGCCTAGTCTTGCCTACATAGCCTACCCTTGGATCCTACCTTTGTGTGAACCACTTTGAGCCTGCAAGCCCTTTGTTTCTAATAGCCCACATTACAGGCCATATCCTGAAAAACCAATGTCCTAACTAGTTGGAGTGACTGGTGTGCTTCCTGTGTTTACATGCTATAACATAAGTTTGGGGGTGCTCGAGGGCTAGCACAGTTTTAAGTTTGGGGGTGCCATGCAGCTGTTATGTGATAGAATATCAGAAATTGAACTGTTGCTGGTAAAAAGCAATGGTTTGTTGTAAAAAAAAAAAAACAGCAGAGTAGTTGCAAGGAAAAATGCTAAAATGTTGTAACAACTACTCTGAGGGTACAAAGGAGGAAACCAAATTCAAAGACGTGTAAAAAAGGGAAAGGAATCAAACAAAATGAAAAAGATCAAAAAGTCCTCCCTAACTTGTATGAGCTGGGCCATGAAAGAAATAGTTGTGAAGCAAAAAGAGGAAGCATACCTAAGCTCCATCTAGTGTAGCCACCTTCCCAGAACTGTTCCTACCTGAACCCAAGCCCCATTGCAACCAAATAAAGTCCTCTAGCAGTGTGCAATTTTGATTGTGAGTGGTGTGTTTAGAAGCTTGTCAAGGTCGTGTTTGAGTATGCATTTGAATGATGATTGAGAGTACCTATCTTAGCTTGAGAAGAGAGGAAAAATACACTGTTATGAGAGTTTAGTGCTGTAGCATGTTGCTGAGAGTTGAAAATGAGGACAGCCATGAATGCTTGCTTGATTGAACTTCATGATTGTTGATGCATTGTCATGTATGCCTTGTGAAGAAATTGGTTTTCAAAGAAGAAAGTTTTGTGTTTGAGCTAATTTGAGCACATGTGTCGAGGTTTAGAAAAATTTGTGTCTTTTCTTTTTAGTTTCTTTTGTTTCCATTACTTGAGGACAAGCAATGATTAAAGTTTGGGGGTGTGATAACTCTTGTTATGAAGAGTTATTTATACCTTTTTGGCTTGTGTTTTTGTGGTCTTTGAGTATTTTGAGTTTATGTTTTTAGTATTTTAGTGTGATTTTGTGTAAAGGGTGTTTTATAAGAGTCTTTTGTGAGTTTTAATGTTTTGGTGTCGTTTAGAACTGTTTTTGGTAATTAATTGAGAGTTTCTGTGCAGGGCAGTTTTTGGAGAATCAGGTGCTGAACTGGAGACGTTGCTCTGGAATTTGCTGTAGCAATTGTAGCTGAAGCTGATGGTGCACAAGGACAAAGTCTCAAAACATTCTCTTACACACTAAGTTGTCCTTAGCTGATGAGGACAGTGTCCTACATGTGGGGTTGGTGTTTGGTGCATTAAAGTCAGGGAATTGGGCCAAGGACACTTGTCCTAATCAGTTTATAGCCCAAAAAAGAATGAGAGAGGAAAGGGCCTTGAGACAGGCTGGAAAAAGAACCTTAAAAGGGGGACAACAAGGGGGAGAGACAGACATCATCTTCCTGACTGGAGAGGACAGCAGCTGCGCCCCTTTCTCTATCTCCTCCATTGTAATGGCTTCTTCTTCCATTTCTTATTTTCCTCTTTGTTTCTGTAAGCTCAATATGAGCTAAACCTGTTGTAGCTATGGGATGTTGAACTTGTAATGGATTTCTAGTGAATGTTATGTTATGTTTTGCTATTGCATTTTCTATAAATCTGATTTGGTTGTGTTTTAATTGAGCTTGATCACCTTAGTTAAAACTTGAGCTCACGGCTGCTTGGAAAAGCTAAGTGTAGCAGAACTATTTTATAGATAAGAGTAAAATCATTAATTGGAAAATTATGATGAAGAGTGATTTAGGAATGAACATTCTAACTCTTAGGCTAGCTGGAACGAGCTTAAGTGAGGCGTGAATGTAACTAATATGGACCTAGGAATAGGAGACGTTTAGTGAAGTTCATCTCAGAACTGTTGGCAAACAAACTTTCATTTCCTGGAGCCAAATTGCCGTAGCATTGCAAACGCATAACTGAGCTAGACTGAAGTAACAAAGGATACTTCCCCGTAGCTGTTTTACCCATTCTGTTAACAAATCCGTTTTTATTGCTCTAGCATTTATTTTTACCAAAACTGTCCTGGATACACACACACAAATTATTTGTTACTCTTTGTTAATCTTGATTAGTAGAACCATTAACTCAAACTTGTTACTTGAATCACCATATAATCCTCGTTGGAACGATCTCTCTTACACTTTATTACTTGTTAAACGATTGTGTATACTTGCACAAGCTCGTCAACCATTTTTATAGCAACAATCAACTTAACTTATTCTACGAGTCAAATATCATAAACTATTCTATCAATCTAACATCACACCAATCATCTCCAAGTTCAACCAAGATCCGGACATTCACAAGCATAACAATAGTTCATAGCATACAACAGGTCATCATTACAGGCATATCTGTCATGATCCGAAATTCGTAGCCATGACCGACTGAAAGGGAAAGACTCTCATTCCCGTTCGTAGCCTCACAAGCATACATAAATCCGTTTCATCCAAAGTAAAAGATTACATTCATTAATTACATATGGAATATAATACATTAGAGTGATTAACAACATTAACACATAAATTACAAAGTCTCGTTTAAACTAGAAACAACCTAAAACTAAGGGTACAACCCCTCAAACTGTCTACATAGCATCTAAGGCTTCCGATGGCTTCACAGATATCTGCAATTGAAATGTTAAGCGTGGGGTGAGTCCACTGACCCAGTGAGGGAATTTCCCCAAACACATGCAAGTATTCAAGATAAGAATAAAACAATAGCACACAATCACGAACCACTCACTCATATCCACGCATACTCCAACTCAAACAAATACCGCAATAATAATACATAATAACATTCATATAGCAAACATAGCTTAAGAGGACATCTCCTCTATTCGTCGAGTACTTGTGGAATGCATTGCACATCATTATTTCTCATATCACAAGTCCCTTACGAGGGATCAATACTTTTCTCATATATACACGTCAAATATCATAAAATCATCGAGTCTTTGGGTATCCTAAGAGGTGTTTTCACTTTTTACCCCCTACCACGACGGTTTTGATTTCCTACCCCAGAGATACCGCACCCTCCGGCAATCACCAGCATCCCTCCTAATGCCTATGGTATCTAACAGGGTCCTCTCGTCCCCGGCGGTGATATTTATATAACGGAGCCTCCCGCTCCCCGGTCGGCCGACCCAAAGATTCATAATCTTTCCTTGGCAATCCATTCCATCAAGTAGTATTCATAAGCTTTCAGCCACAACCACAAACATAACATTCATATAGTCATCAAATACTTACACCATTATCAATTTATCATTCTAAAACTCACGATAGCAGAATTCAAATAAACTTCATAAAAGACTATTCAAGGTCATGCAACTTCATACAATATAATTACATAGATATATGCACATAAATCAACGCATTACATAACTTATCACTTAAGAACACATATAATATATAGTTCCAAGCATTTAAAATCAAACTAAGAGAATATACGTCCACAGGTAACAACTTTTTAAAATCATTAATTATCACAAAACATCTCATAGACATACTACACTACCATTATCATATTTTCTCTTTCACAACAATAAACTGCAATTACATAAATAATAATAAAGTCTCATCATCACTTAAATATGCTCTATCATTCTCCACACATCAAATTAATAAACATATTTTAACTCAACTTGCATATTTATCACCTTACCATAAATCACACTCAACAAATTCCATAACCGTATCATCATAATATTCAATATTATTATAATCATAAGCATAATATCTTAATCATGGATGCACCATATATAAACCTCATTGTCCATACCTTTACTAAATTTCAAGTATAGAGGGAATCAATATTTGAAAGGCAACAACACTAAAACACGTAGCATAATATAGTCATAGATCTACCAATAAATGACTAATGATAATATTTCATCAAAGAGGTAATCAACTCACTTCACCACAACCGTATTTATATGTAAATCAATACTCACTCAACAAAACATAAAATATGTCTTTCCAAGAACCTAAATTAAAGGTAAGGAGTAGCCATCAATAAGGAACAACTTTATAAAGCCACCAGAAGTACTAAGTTCGAAGGTCGTGGCCCAAGATGTAACCTTACCAAGACTGGCTGCTAGAGGAAGTTTCCAACAAACATATACCAACTTCAAACGAAAACTGCGGAGACTGCAGAGATTCATAAATTCCGAAATTTTACCCACAACAAGGCTTACATGTCTACTTTCACATGACACTAGTTTCATATAAAAAGGAAGTCTACAACTCCAGATATAAATGTTGAAGTAAAAACTATCCGAGTACATCTAAGACAGCCAATACTCTGATTTCCAAATTAAACTGGAACCACCTCAGGTCTCCTTTAATCACAAAATTTTACCAAAACATACTTTTATATTTCAGTTTTCAAATGCAACTAGTTTCGTCTCAATTCGAATTTTATAACTCAATATATAAGTTTCTGAATGCAGGCTGTCAGGATGTATTCAGGGCAGCTCTAGCCCTATTTTCAAAATTTAACTGAGAACATATCAGGTTTCTTAAATTCATGAAAATTATAAACTATGTACCTCTGTGTGTTAGATTTCAAATGGGACCAATTTCATCTCAATCCGACATCTACAACTCTAGTTTCAATTTTTTTATTACATGTATGTCTTAATTTCACCCCAACACCGAGATGCCCTAAGAAAACATTCAACCTCAAGCTCTAACAATGGAGTTTCCTCACCCCCAATTTCTAGGGTTTAACCACACAGTCATAACCTTTGTTTCTCTTTCAATTTCAAGGACATAAACATTAACTAAAAGAAATTAAACAAGATTGAACAAGAGAAATTCAAGAAAACATTAAATTCCCTCACCTCTTGTAGATCTTAAGTTTGATGCTCCAAGCAAAACGAAAATGGGGAAGAAGATGAGATAGGAAGACCCTCCATCGATTCTTCCTTCCTCTTCCTCCCTCTTTCCCTTTCTTTCCCTTTCTTTCTTTGCTAGGGTTTCAGAAACCCTTGAAGCAAACAATGAGAGGAAATTAGTCCTATCTCTATTTAAACACAAATTAAATCCTTGGACAAAAATGCCCCGCATTGCAAGGGCGTTTAAGGCAAACCTCTAAATTATTATCAACTTACTAATTAACTTGCTAAGGGTATGTCAAATTATGCACTATCCTATTAATGTTTTAAAACTCGTATTTATTTATTTAAGGATGCCCAAAAGCATTTTATAAAGCAACAGTGTATTTTATCAATAAAACATATATATATATATATATATATATATATATATATATATATATATATATATATCAAGTACAATGGTTATACGAAGAGAACCTTTAAATTACCAGACATAATTTCATTTAAAACATATAATTTAAATTATTAAAATTACATTGTATTACAATGTCAGAACACATCAAGTAGTCATGTTATCACAATAGGCATACTAGGGCATCACTTAACATGTTATCAATTATAGCATGTAGGCATACATCCCTATCAACAAATATTATAGATTATCCTATCGGCGATAAACCTACAATGCCTAAACCTTAAATTGGTACCACTCCACGATACTCAGCAATGTAAGTTAGGTGTTGTCGGCTACTCAACCACTAGTAGGGTTTGAGGATTCCTACACATGTCAATAGTTATATCCTATGCCCATTTTCCCCAATAATTGAGGTTTCTTCCTCCTCACCTGACAGTGCACGCTTTTCTGTAAAGGTCCTGATCACCGCCATGCGACTGGTACAACCTCGACATGTTTTTCAACAATGCCACCAAATTGCCATCGATACCCCCGACATGTGCATTGGACCAAAAATAGCCCTGAACACACGCACAGGATCCCAAAATAGCTAGAAATTCAGAGTCGACAACAGATTCAATTTAGGGATCAAAGCTACGAAGCAACTTGAATTAAAACGACACTAACATAGTAGCAAATCACGTTTTAGTCGCTCTCCCACGAAGTCAAATTTGCCTCCGAGTCCGCGATCGATTGATTTGGCAAAAAAAACCCGTAAAAGCCTAAAATGCAACCGAAAACGATATCGAGAAGGAGATTAAGGAAGAAATGGAATTGAATGAATAAAAAAAGGTAAATGTCGGCAATGTCGGTATCGACTTACCTTGATGATACTCACATGCAAAGATAGCAATATGAAGGCGTCAAAGCTACGAACCCAAATACGTGATCAATTTAAAATTCCGATGACCGAAACCAATCCAACCAAGCTCTCAAAGGTTCACCATTGGCTTTGAAAGTGAAATTTCTTCACTATTCTTGCTGGTCCAAGCGCACAAAGCCAAGTGAAGAAGATGGAGCAACTTTACTTACTTTTATTATATTAAGAAATTTTATATTAAGGTAGTGGAATACACATGTTAGGTGGTAGTGGGCAAGGTGTCATGATCTTAGAGGATTAGGCTTAGGTTAGTGGATTCCATATGTCACCTTGGTGTCATAACACGTGTCAGCACATGTTGTCCCGCCGGCACGCCTGAATGTTTTCTTCTGCATTTTTCCACGTAACCTACTCTCAGAATATTTTCTGTATTATTTTGAGGCTATCCCTAAAAGCCTATTGTACTCAAGTCCCCATATAATCTTAATATGCTAACCCTCCATTAATTAATTAATTAATCGCTCGATTAACATTTCTTCGCGTTGTGGACTCGTTCTTTCACGTTTTTGCACTTTTTGAGCTCGTTCCAAGGCTAAATTGCCTCAAATTTGAACCATAGCTTCCAAGAAACATAATTAAGCCCTTAAATATGCTTAACTTATGCCCCACACATTAAACAAGAAAATGGGGTGTTACAGTCCGAGTCTCCATAAATGCAATGAAACCATTCAGGTCATTAATTTAATACGGAGAAACGTTGGTCTCACTTTTTATGAAGGAGAGAGATAATCAGAGATGTACAACAGAGAGGCTTGCCTTTCCATTTAGAGAGGTTTTCATTTTGATGCAAGTAATAGGAGTATCAAAAAAAGTCTTCTTGCAGCTTCCATAAGAAGTGTAATTCCTTTTTACGAGATACAACTTTCCATCGCGTTTTGACCTTTGGACTTTAAATATTCTTATTCAAATACTTAGTCGTTTGATTCAATCTTGAACTTGAACTTTAGATATTCATGGTGATGAAAGCTTATTGGGCGTGTTTAAGTTTTTGGACGCTAAGTTCTATTCATACGACACGTTCTTCTTACTGCCTTAGAACTTCATTGTCTGATACTTGCTTCTTGCAACGATGACTTATCAAGTTGTTGGACGCTTTGAACTTGACACTTTATCGATAGAGGTACACTTTTGTTTCCATGTGTGTTGTCAAGTCTTTTTGACATTTGATACTTGACACCTTGTTCATATCTTATAGTTCTTAGTCTTTTAAAAGAATTAACTATATTCGTAAATCTGCACACCCCAGGTAAAACATTAGCAATGGTCAGACAGTTCATTTAATCATTCATAATGTTTGGATTCATCAAAACTAAGGGTTAGCAAACTGACAGGCGCATGGATACTTAACATTATCCCTTTTTTTTTTTACGCTGACAAACTTCTTATTATTTAATGAACTTGTAAAACATAATGAAATATTTTATACGTAACAAGTTCTTGATATTGGCGATTAAAATCGCGATATATAGACTTAGAGCATTTTAGACGAGTTGAACTTGAAGAGAAATTTAAAACAACTGTTTTAAATATAACAAGTATTATATCTATTTAACTTTTTATGCATGACAGGTTAAAAGTTAGAAGTTCTTAAAGCATTTAGATTTCTATTTTTCTCTTCCTTTTGTTATCAATAAAAAAGAGAACAAAAGGCATAAACTTAAAAAAAAATAATATAAAGTTTGAATAATTTCATTAAGCACATCATTGACGATACATCTTGAAAAGCATGAAAAACAGACATACAAGAACCTAACATCTATGCAGAAGTTCCTGAAGCATAGCTTCAATGTTCCTGGAAGAGCGTTCCATATTGTCCAAACGAGCTCGAGCAACAAGATCAACAACAATGATAGGAACAAAGGTAGAAGCAGGTTCAGAGGATGATGGTTCAATGTTGTGTCCTTGCTCATGAGGTAGCTTCTATTCTTGAGCATTGTCATTCTAGAGAGGCTGGTGGCCATTTTGGCCCTAATAGGATCGCATCCAAAGTTTTGCAATGTGGTTTGTATTGACCAACGATTTTTAAAGATGCAAACGAATTTGTAAAATCTTGTGATAGATGCCAGTGTAGTGGTAATATTTCTAGGCGGCAGAAGATGCCTTTGAATAATATTTTGGTTTGTGACATTTTTTATGTGTGGGGTATTGACTTCATGGGTCCTTTCCCTAAATCCTTTTCGAACCAATATATTCTTGTTGCTATGGACTATGTTTCTAAGTGGGTTGAAGTTGTGGCTTTACCTACTAATGATGCTCGGGTTGTGGTAAATTTTTTGAAAAAGAATATTTTTACTTGATTTGGCACACCCAGAGAAATCATAAGTGATGGTGGCACTCATTTTTGCAATAAACAATTTGATAATCTTTTAAGAAAATATGGTGTCACCCATAGGGTAGCAACTCCTTACCACCCGCAAACTAGTGGGCAAGTAGAAATTTCAAATAGGGAGTTAAAAAGAATTTTGGAAAAAAATTGTTAGTGCATCTAGAAAAGATTGGCCTTTAAAGTGGATGATGCATTGTGGGCATATAGAACTGCATATAAGACTCTCATTGGGATGTCTCCTTGTCGTTTTGTCTTTAGTAAGGCATGTCATTTGCTGCTTGAGTTAGAGCATAAATCATTTTGGGCTTTGAAATTTCTCAATTTTGATGCACAGCTTCCAGGTGAAAAAAGGTTGTTGCAGCTGAATGAATTGGATGAGCTTCATCTTGAAGCTTATGAGAATGCTAAGTTTTATAAGGAGCGTATCAAAAAGTGGCATGATAAGCGCATTCAGAAGCGTGAGTTTCAGATGGAGAGAAAGTTTTAATTTATAACTTGCGTTTGTGTCTTTTCCAGGAAAGTTGCGCTCAAGGTGGTATAGACCTTACACAGTGACTCACGTTTTCCCATCCGGAGCACTTGAGGTTACTAAGGATGATGGCACCGCCTTCAAAGTCAATGGGCAGCGCGCTAAGCATTTTGAGAGGATATTTCTTCATGTGAGATTTATCACCTTCCTGCAGGATTGATCCATTCCGAGTACTGTCAAGCTCGGGATATCAAACAAGCATTGAGCAGGAGGCAACCTGTGTTTTATTATTTTCTCGTAATTTATTAGATAGGATTCACGATCGTACATATGGATCCACGCCCGTGCATCATAGTTTCCAGTAAAAGAAAAAGGTGAGGGAGTCAGGACTCTTCTCTTCTCCTTCTCTTCATTTGTGCTCAACTTTATTTTTATTGCATTGAGGACCATGCAAATTTTAAGTGTGGGAACGAAAATCTATGATTTTTATACTTATGATGCATGGAATTAACTGGCTTATTTTTATATGATGATAAAAATTAGGGGACCCCTTACAAAAATTGTTTTTGGATTAATTGCTTTGATAGTCTCACAAGTAAATTTGAAAAGGTTTGTCTTTTGAAAATTGAAAATTAGTAGAAAGTTCTTTGTTTGATAAATTTTCATTAGACTTAGCATCTACATGTGATATTTGGGCTTTTATAAAGGTTAAGGCAATAATGCTAAATTTGTTGATATTAACCTATTTTCTTTGATGAGTGTGATTTCTCAGGTTGATACATTTTAGAACTTGTCTTGAGACCGATTTGAGGCAAATTTGATTTGTGTGCATGTGGAAATATGGTTAGGGCACTCTTAGGTATTTTTCTGGCCTACATTATTTTGATAAACACTTCTACTAGTTGCCCGATTTGAGCCTTTATGAAAATTATTTTCTTTGGTCCCTATTTTAAAAATTGAAAATTGATTTTTGTGACCTCTTAGAAATATATTGGAGCAATAGTTGGAATGTTTCGATGTGAATCCCTTTCCGGAAATAAAAGTGTTAAAAATAGGCTTGTAAGTAAAAAAGGACTTCTATCTCTATCTATAAAAAGAAAAAAAAAATAATAAAACCATCTAAAGATGGTGAATATAAAGACAGAGAAGAAGCAAAGAAAGAAAAGAAAAAAGCCTATAGTAACGAAAGGGAAGGAAATGTTGAAGAAAAAGTGGTGTTCTTCAAGTGTTTGTAAAAAAAAAGTGACAATTGCACTTAATTCTCAGTCGGCGCAGTAACCGGAAAAACAACCACGATTCCTGCTGTTTTGGAAAATAATATATTTTTATAAAATAGCAATTACATAAATATTCAATCCAACATATCACATAATGCAATTATCAACTAACAACATTTAACTCATACATTCAATACACTATTCATAAGCACACAACAATGGTGTCTCATTGCCCACCCCTTTTCATAAGGCGTGTTTCGACTTCACCTACAATGGTCAAGTTATTTATTCAATACCCCCGCAATGGTGGTATTTTTTGACATCCCTACTGTGGTGAAGTTTCTTATTTCTGATACCCCTACAATGGGATATTTCTCATTTCGATACCTCTACCATGGGATGTTTCTTAACTCCAATACCCCTACAATGATGGTATTTTTGACATCCTTGCAATGGTGATGTTTGACAAGGTCAATACGATAAACCTTAATTTTGTGCATTTTATGAGGGGTGATTGGGCTGTATTTTGGTGGATTTAATGATAATTATTATTGTATTTCACCCTTTATCCTAAGTTTTTACAGAATTGATGTTTAAGGCAGCTTGAAGGACAATTAATGAAACTGACATGTTTTTGAGTTGAAAAGACGATTTTTTGAAGGCCTGAGCTTGAAACAGAGTCATGCATTCTGAAGCACAACCGTACATACCCATTAGTTCGCTCTAATCCAAATACGCCCTTACAAAAGTCTCAAGATGACCTCTGAAGTCGAAGCACGTCTGTGCAAAAAGAAGCACACCCGTGCAGAATGAAGCACGGTCGTACGTAATGTGAAGCTTGCCCGTGCTGGATGAAGAATGCTCGTGCTCAGTTCCGTGCCTTAGTGACGCTGATGTTATGAACTCTGTAAGCCTGTACTGAATCAAGCACGGCCGCGTATGAAGGAAGCACAACCGTGCACCGTGAAGCATGGTCGTGCATGCGGCGTTGACAGCAAAAATTAGGGCTTTTCTCCTATTTTTCCTATAAATAGAGGCCCTCAGTACCACTCTCTTCATCAGTTGTCATTTATCACTTATCAGTTGTTAGACATTGTTTTTAGCTTTTAGTAGAGCAGGATTTGCGCTTGGGGGTTAAGTTGGAGGTTTCTCTTCTTCTTCTTAATTCTCCATGATGCATCTCCCCATGTTGATTTTGGTTTTATCTATGTCTATGGGTAGCTAATTTCATCACTAGAGTTGTGGTGAATCTTGTATTAGTAGAAACCCTTTTTGCTATGACTTAGCTTTAGTTCGAATTCTGTTTGATTTCAAAGTTGCAATTTGAATAGCGTTATTCTATTGTTTTTCGTCCCATGTTAGGATTGATCACCCTTTGCATGCTAATAATCAATTAGTTGATCAGCAGCCGTATTGCAATTAATTGGTAGACCTATAGGATAAACACAATTTGAATTATTGCATGGCCAACCTTTAAGTCCAAGCTTCCAATCAGATTAATTGTTAATCAACCTCTCTATGCTTTATGCTTTCTCTAAGTTTGAATTTCTTGCATGACCAAACTGGGAATTAATTTGGGAAAAAGAATATTACAAGTCATGCCCATTGATTGATAATAGTTTTCGTAGAGGGATTAAAATTTAGAAAGCAACTGCAAAATTGAATAGAACTAGGATTTGGGGGTATCGAACGTACAAGTGAAACAACGACTCTAGGCTTCACGCTCTTCATTTCAAAACCATTATTTCTGTTTTATTCATCTTTTTACTATTGCTTATATCACAATCTTTGCACTCTCTCGATCTGTCTAAATAACATAAGGATTTCTCTATTTCGGTACTCACTTGCATACTGCTCATTAATTCCTTGGGTTCGATATCTGAACTTTTGTCCTATATTACTTTGCAACAGGGTACACTTGCCCTTACGTGTGTTCAGAACGCAACACAATACCCAATGGTGGTATTTCCTCAATCCTTAATACCCATACAATGGTAGTATCAAGTACATGTCAATTATCAATAACAAAGGTCAAACTACCGTACAAAAACAACACATGGGCATACCAAACTAATTTAATAACACATATCATATATGTCACATAGGAACATGCCCATTCAATCATCAGAGAATTCCAAAATTCACATCGAATAAACAACCATTCATAACATTCATGTCATAAAATTCTCTTATTAAACATTAATTTCGTTATTCATAAAAAACCCTAATTTCGGAAAATAGGATTTGACCAAACATGCATTCTTAAATTGAAAATTTCTTCATAAATAATTAGGTAATTCAAATCCCTTTTCCCCAAAATCGTTTGCACCATGGAAGGATAAGAAAATGTTGTTTTTACTTATGTCTTGAAAACTTCCAAGAATCTCCAAGCGTTTCCTACGAGCACGTCAAGAATTTCCCCGAAGATCTCCTTCTTCTCCTTTCCTTATGCCCCATCTTCCACAACTTCAACTTCTCTAAGACCTTGAGTCCACAAAGGCAGCAAGAGAGTGTTTTAGGATGTTATTTGTAACGTACCCAAATAATATTTAAATAAAATGTGGAGAAATAAAAATTTTCTTAATAATAAATATTTAATATAATGATATCAAAATAAAATTTTCATCAATAAACCAATAAAATGCTGAAATAACATAAAACGTTTAAAAGCCTCAAAACCAGGTGTCTACTACAACTCGCATTATAAAAAAACATAAAGATGACATAGGTTCTCTTGGCATAAGCCATAACATACTAACCAAATACTAAAACTCAGAAGATAATCTCCAAGTCTCTGTATGCTCAACTGTGACGTCCTCGAGCTCTGAAAACAATACTACTAATGAGATTTATAATCCCAGTGAATAAAAATACAGTTAAAAAGATTTTCCCAAAAGCATTGTTCTCAGCCAGTGCGGCAACCGGAAAAAAAAAATTCATGGTACCCACTATTGTCCAAAATAATAGCATTATAAAATAATATTAATAATAATAATATAAATTATTATTGACAATAATCAATCATCATCAACACATCATAAATCAAGTATGTCAAAATCTCATATATCAAATAATTCCAATAAACCACGTAAGTCATATGGCTTTCAAATATCACTCAACAATGACGTCTCAATGCCTACCTCTACTCAAGAGAGCTATTTCGATGTCACATTCTCATCAGTGACATTACGCATTTTTCGATACCAATCATGTGCACTGGCGGTATTGCTCATTTTTCGACATCCCAATATATGACGATGTTGTTTTCGATACCCCATAAACTAACGATATTACATAATTTCGACCTCCCAATTCAATGTCGATGTTACTTTCGATACCCCATCAACTGGCGGTATTACATAATTTCGACATCCCAATTCAATGTCGATGTTACTTTCGATACCCCATCAACTAGCGGTATTACATAATTTCGACATCCCAATTCAATGGTGATGTTACTTTCGATACCCCTTTCATAGGTGGTATTTCTCAAACGTCATGCCATATGTATAATGATCAATTAAACATGTCAACTCAAATATATATCATCACATAACTCAAGTACGGGAGCTGTGTGGTGTTCTCTTGGAAAAACCTGCGTGGTTACCGGTTGTGGGACTGTAGCTGAAGGTTGTACAGGAAAGCGTGACCAATCGTTCAAGTGGGGAGAAAGAAACTGTTATCAACGGGAAGGCAAGCGTAGGGTAGAATGTGTAACACCCCAATTTTCTTATTCTTTTGATTAATCAGTATTTAAGTAATTGTATTTTATTGGAGGGTCTAGAAAATTAAATAAATTATTCCGAGGCCATAGTCACACTCTACGCCATCGTAGGAGGCTATGGTTAAGTTTTGGGCCGAAAACTCAAACGAAGCCCGATCTATGTTTTTTCGGATGATAGTGTTTTTCTACTATCAAGACCTCATTTTGACTAACGGTCAGAACCATTAGTCTCAGAATTCAATCCTCAACCTTTTTGCTAAAATGTGTCCTGACGTCCAAAAGTACAAATATTATTTTATATTCGGGCCGAAAATCGATGGGGTAGATGATTCGAGCTGTCTTAGGGTTTTTCGAGAACCTTGAGCCAATGATTTTCATACCAGGGCTATGTTAAATCATTTGGGGACTCCTACCAGTGTCGTGAGGATTTTCGAAATGTCGGGACATGAATTGACCAAATTGCCCTTGGTTAATTTTTATTACTAATTACCTTTTACCATTCATTTACTATGACTTAAGCCTTAAGTCTTCACATTAAATATCCAATATTTCTTCACCCTCGCTCTCTCATTTTCGGCAGAATAGCCCTCCCCTCCAGAACCCATCTTCTTCCTTTTCTCCTTCTTTCTCTTCTTTCTTTCTTTTCTTCTCACCATTTCTTCATTTTTGGAGTTTTAAACCTTGAAATTTCTTGAGGCAATCTTCACCAAACTTGGAGCAGATCATCATAGGAGGTAGAATCTCATCTCTATCTCTCTCAATCTCTCTTTATTCTTCTCAAAATTCCATGATTAGAAATGTTAGGGTTTTTATCCCTAAATCTTCAAAAAATCCATGATAAATTATAGGAAAATCATTTTGATACCAAACCAATTTCTATGGCCTAGGTTCATGACATACTTGCATGAACCAAGAGATTAGAGCCAAGAAATCTCTCTAGCTATTTGTTTGAAGGAGGGGCCGAAATCCCCTATGTGTGCAGGGTAGGGTTTTTGGTTGGTTTTTGATGTTTTGAGTTGATATCGAGGGTTATCACACTTAGTTAGGGTGTTATCCAAAAAATGAGAATTTTTGGAGCTCCCTAGCTATTTTTCATTCAATAGGGCCGAACCCTAGGGGTGGTGCAATAAGAGAAATCTTTACTTTTTCAGTAAATGCCTTTATCGATTATGTTTAGGGATACCTAAGGATCACTGATCCAAGAGTTAGGAATTTTTAGGCATCCCTAGCCTAATTAATTAAATAGGGGCAGTAGCTAATCCTAAAGATTAGGTAGGTTATGATTTAATTATTCTAATTTCTGGTTGTGTTTTACTATATAGAACCTGACAGGACTCGAACGCTTGATCGCGCACTCGATTGACTGTTGCGGAGCCACATCCGGAATCTCACGGGAACTTTGCTACGGTGGGGGAAAGAACCACAATATCTTCAGGGAGGCAAGCTTTAAATAATATATATTGATATGCGTAGGGCGACCCAAACCCTGCTAGAGGTCGTTTGACCGTTAGGTTGATTTTACTGCATATTGAGGTTGTCTGTGCTGTGATTGGATATTTGATATATTATATGTGATATGTGTATGATGTCTATTATATGCTATAATTGATTAAATGTTATTTATTTGTAAGTTGATTTTACTGTTGAATATATATTCTGGCTGTTGTTGATGTCTGTTGTGACTGTTGATGTCTGAGTAGAACTAGGCAGTGATTTCTGATAAATCGGGTGATGAATGTGTGGTGAGGAAGTCGAGGTTATATATAAATGTCGTAGTGCTCAACCTCGTGATATAGTTGATCTGTTGTTGTTGTAATGTGAGTTGATACCCAATTAAGCCGAATGAAAGTTGGTCGTGGTTTTATATAAGTCGTGGTTGAGGCACTAAGTGTTGATCCTGAGAAGAGTCAGTGAGATTCATGTTGCATAGTTGTCATTCATCACTGTGTTGGCATACGGACGATTTCGATCTTACCTGCGGGGTGATGGTCGTATCGATTAGTTTGGCATAGGGGCTATTCTGATCTTACCTGCGGGGAGGTAGTCGTACCCATTAGTCGAATTACAGACGGACGGACGAATAGCTCGACCTAGCCTGCGGGCGGGGGGATATGTCGTTACCGAAAGTTGAGTTGTTAACGGACGAGCGAGTGCTCCGACCTAGCCTGCAGGCGGGGGAACATGTCGTTATCGTACGTTGCATTGTTGACGAGCGAATATTCCGACCTGACCTGTGGGCGGGAGAATATGTGGTACCCATGAGATGAGTTGGGCCTGCGGGCTTTAGATCGAACCTTACCTTATGGGGGGTGGCATAGTGATGATTGAGACACCTTGATCCGTTGGGGATGTCGCGTCGTGATCGCATCCATATAGTCGTTAGTTGCATGAGTGTGAGAGACAGTAGTTAAGGGAAAAATTATCCGGAAGTTGTTTGGTTGTCACTGTTGTGATTTGGTTTGTTGCTATCTATATACATTATTTATATCGCTGTTTTTCCCATTTATGACATATTACTGTTTCTTATCCCCTTTATTTTCTATGTCGTATTTTATCTTTATTCTCGACTGTACGAGAAGACCTTGATGAGGAATTTCCAGAGGAGATTGATGGCATACCTGTTAAGCCTGATGCCGGCGGGAGAGGCTCGGATCCCAATGCTGGGGGATCTTGAGCGCCAGGGGAGGAAGTTTGATGTATCTTAATTTTCATTGCTATTTTTTTAGTTTTTATTTACCGTATACTCTGAAGTCTTTTATATTTGGTATCAGTGTTGTAGGATCTACTGATGGAGCCAGTACTATTACATATTTATAATTTTATTATGGTATCAGTATGTATTTAATGTTTTAATATTTCCGTAATTTTATACTACTACGCTACGATATAACGCTAATAATTATAAGTGGGGTCACCAATGGAACCTCCTAGGAAGGGGTTGTCTCAGAATGTATGCATGTGTAATGGAATCTTAAACCCTACTAGAGGTTGAGCCCGTGGCAAAGCACCTAAACCCTAGGTGTAGGTATCTTTGGGGCTACCACCGCTAAGTCAATACCCTAGGCTAGACGACATTGTTGTTGAGGCTGATGTGATGTGCATGCTAAATGTAACATCCCAGTTTTCGGAAACCTTAATTGAGGTAGATGGCTTAGATTGGGTAATTATATGTTGTTGATTATTATTATCATGGCTTGAAAGTGTGTTTAGGGAATATGTTAAGAGTAGGAATGAATTGGATGAGAGAACAATAAAGGACAAAGGATCAGGAGCAGAATGCTCAAGCATGGACCCGTGTAACGCTCACGTGTGATAACGCTCTAGCGTGGAGAGTTTTGGACGCTCAAGCGTGGACCCTCTAACCAGTTGACGGGCAGTGATTGGACGTAAAGTGACACGTGTCGGGTACGCGTCATGACTGGCACGTGATGGGCAGTGCATTGGCGGTGAGGAAACGTCAATGCTCAAGCGTTGAGGAAGCCAACGCTCAAACGTTGGAACTCTAAAGCGTAGATAGTAGAATCTTTGCCTATATATACTTCATCATTTTCACCGAGGGAGAGTTTACAAAAATTCAACTGATACAGAGAGCTCCAGAGTGAAGGTCCAGAGGTGAGGTTCCAAGCTTTGATTTCAAGTTGTGATCCGTCGTTCATCCGATTCCAGTTCCGATCGTGTTTTCGTGATCAGCGCGACTCCTACTTTAATTTTATCGGTTTGCTTTTGTGATCCGACAAGGGTAAGCCGAGGTTTCGTATCAAACTACATTGTACCTATACAATGTTCTCTTTTGGTTTAAGCTTCTTTTCATGGTTTTAACTTCGTATTAAGATTAATGCTATAGTGTACGTGTTATTTTCGTGATTAGGGCAAGTTTGAAAGTTGCATGCGGAACCTTTTGAGGAGCAAGAGGCTGCAGCTGTGGAGGCTTGAGAGGAGCAAGATGTGCTCATTGTGTTCGTGATTATCACCATTTTTGCTATCAGGTGGGGAGAAAGAGTTACACACGTTGGGGAGGCAAGAGTAGTCCATATAGCTGTATTGTATGTTTTGTGTGGGGGGGAACCCTAGACCCTACGTGAGGTTGAGCCCTAACAAAGTATCTAAACCCTAGTTTTAGTCTACTTTGGGCTATCACTGTTCTGTTTGATACCCTAAGTTAGCAGATTTGTGATACTTGATAATATGTGCTATGTGTTGATTTATGCATACTTGTTAGTTATGATAACTGATAATTGCAAGAGATACATGATGTATTGGTGATAATGATATGTTGGCATGCTATGATGTTTATTGCTTTATGGAACATGTCGATAATTGCTGAACTGTTGCATTATATCTGGAAATGCGTGTATGTATGAGATTCACAGGTTTAGCATGATTAGGGCTTTGACCCTATGGTGGAGGTTTGAGATGATAATTGCGATTTGCGGTATAGTGGAGCTTGGAGCTCGTAAGGTTATGATGGAAGCTTGGAGCTCATATGTGTACAAGTGGAGCTTGGAGCTTGTATGGTTACAATAGAGCTTGGAGCTCGTATATTCACCTATGGAGCTTGGAGCTCGTGTTGCTAAGAGCAAGTTCGCACATGTTGCTATATCAACTCAAGAGAGATGGATGACATGCATAGCATATGCATATGATGCCAAGTGGCGAGCCGTATGTTGTGAGGCATACAAGGTTGGTGCACCGAGTGCGGGTGCGAAAAACGGAATGGAAGGTCTGAGAGACCTTGGGGATATACTGGACGCAGGTGTACCCACATGAGACCGGTATGGTAGCCTCTATCGTATCGTGGTGGTCCTGGCTAAGTATGGTTATCCCGACTAGAGCCCTGAGTCTTTCCAGTTGCCGGTGGATCTTCCGAGGAGGCCCAGTTAACCCTCTTTATCTGGGACAGTTGAGCGGTGATTCACTCTTATGGGTCATGGTGAGCGGAACGGATTACCAGAACGAACCAACTTGTTGTCCGATATGCGGACATGATGTTGCCCTTAGTAGGGTGTTTAGTACCGATAGGCATGCATAGAAAGAATATATGTACATCTAGCTACGGAACGACCATAGTGTTGTGATATTGAGAGATGATTGTGTTTGCTATATGTTCTGCATTGCATTATCCCTGTAATAGATGTGATGTATATCTTATCTCCCTATATCTTCATGTATGTTATACTTCCGATCTCCGAACAGAAAATGAGTTGGCTAAAGGAGACTATGGACCCGAGGATGCATCCCTTCCTCCAGGCGGCACCGGGGAGCCCGATGCTGGGCGAGCGTGAGATCGTCTACCACGACGAGCAAGCGTGGCAGGTGGACCCCTCTACGTTTTTGACTGTATACACCGGACCAGTGAGCTTACTGTTTTAGGGCGGTACTCCACCACGAGAGGACATCATGGGACCGTACAGAGTGGTTCAGTTTCTTCCATTTCCCCAGATGTGGCACCCACCCAGGCCGCGAGAGCAGGATTTTATGTGGGCTGCCTCGGCATCATCTCACGTGACGAGTCATAGAGGCTTCGTGCTGCGAGGACAACGTCGGAGGTCAGAGCGGTATTTGAGAGCCGCTAGGCATAGGCGGATTGTTATGTCTAGTTCTTCCTCGGATTATGTGCCTTTGCGGGTTTATAGGCGCACGTATGGGGAAGGACATGGTAGCTCTTGACTTTCACGTCGTGGAGGACATGACGTCGCCAGTGCGTCTGTCGTAGGATGTGAGGTGAGGCTATTTTGATGTATTTTGAGAGGGGATAGGGAGAGCCTGTGAGTTTGAGTTTGAGTTCCTTTTGATGTTACATTTTATTTTCGCTTCCTTATCTACTTCCGTCTGTATATTAACTTAGCCCTACTGATGGGGCCACCATGTATACATCTGTACTGTGTGTATGTGTTTACGTTTATCTCGCTACGTTTACTCTGATGTCGTACGCTTTTATTTTCTGATGCGTGTTATCGTTGTTTTAATAAACACGTAATAATATCGTTAAGTTATAGCTAACAGTACAAGTGAGTTCTAAAATAAAGGGATTTCCTCGAGTGGAACTTGGGGACGTCACACTAAATGGTCCATGTAATTATTTTTTTATCTGCCTATATGAAGATATGTGTATTAGCATGCTTTTTGCTTCGATGACGTTATTGTTGTTGATTGCTTGATGTTGATGTTGATGAGAGTATGGTGAGGTTGATGTGTTGTGCGGGTTGATACTGTCATGGTTTTGACTGCGGATGTCCAATTAGGGACGTGATGAAATCTGCCGACATGCATATAGGGATTGGTATCCCTCGTAGAGATTTGATCTGAGAGAATGATCTTTGAGATGGATGTGACATTTGACTCGAGAGACGGCTGTTGGTATGTTGCATGTTTTCTGTTGTTTGTGCTACATGTGTATATGCTATACTACTGCCCCTATCCCTTGTTTGATGATATACATGCTTCTTATCTCCCTTTATCTCTTTTTGTGTATGTGTTATCGCTCTTCGCGAGCAGATGAGCATCCTCTAGAGGGTGATGGAGCGGAGGCAACACCCAGGGGTGACGACATCTTCCTATTGTACTAGCATACGAGTATTCGTGCTACGTGGACAACAACGGAGATCAGAGTGGTATCAAATTATATCAAGGCGGCAGAGTGTAGTGGTGTCTAGTTCCTCAATTGTGCTACATGTGTATAGGCTATACTACTGCCCCTATCCCATGTTTGATGATATATATGCTTCTTATCTCCCTTTATCTCTTTTTGTGTATGTGTTATCGCTCTTCGCGAGCAGACGACCATCCTCAAGAGGGTGATGGAGCGGAGGCAGCACCCAGGGGTGACGACATCTTCCTATTGTACTAGCATACGAGTGTTCATGCTACGTGGATATATGTCCTTGCGGGTCTATCGGCGCACTTACAGTGAGGGATATGGTAGTTCAGAACATCGCCGTCGTCGGTGATGGGATTTCCGCCAGTGCATCTGCGTAGGAGTGTGCTGAGAGGATTTTTTATGTATTTTGAGCGGGGGTGGTGAGTGGTGTTAGTATGAGGGTTTCTTCGTCTCTTGATGTACCTTTTGTTATGGTCTGTTTTCGATGTACTCTGTGTGTGTATATATTATTAATATAGCCCTACTGATGGGGCACCTGATGCACTTACATATTTCTTTATGTTTCTTTGACTGTGTTACTCTGATATGTTGCGTGCTTTAGTTTAGTTTGTGGCTTTCCAATTTTATCTTTCTACTTCGCTTCGTGTTAATAAAGTGTGCTAACGTTTATAATACGGTTTAAGGTTAGTTAATATCTTAGGTTCTTTCATGGGACATCGGGTCTTCTCAAAAAGAGCTCAACATTTCAAAGTCAAATGAAGAGGTACCAGTGCATACTTGCGGGGAATTCTAAGAAAAGTAGTGTAGGTCTCTACAGTTTCTAGCTTAGGGATAAATGGAAGAAAAAAAAACTAAGAAGAATAATTTGTTTATATCTCAACTTCTTGCAAAGGGAAGGAAATAAATGTGAACAAGGTTTGGTCTGAATAACTTGAGGCGCAAGGTTTGACGATCCTCTTTTCAAGGTTCTCGATAATATTCAAATGATTGTACTTCAATTTTTAGCTTTAGGTTAGCCTATTGCAATTTAATTTCAGCCCTTACGTCAGTCCATTGCTTTTAATTTTCAGATCCTAGGTCAGCCCATTGCATTTTTAATTTTCAAACCTTAAGTCATCCCTTTGCAAATTAATTTTCAGGCTTAGGTAAGCCCATCACAATTTAATTTTTGGGCCTTAGGTCAGCTCATCACAATTTAATTTTCAAGCCTTAGGTCAGCCTATCACAACTCAATTTTCGGGCCTTAGGTCAGACCATTGCTTTTAATTTCTGCTTTTAGTTTTCAGGCCTTAGTTCTACCCATTGCTCTTATTGTTTTCGTGCATTGCTTTGCTTAACTGTGTGCATTATCCCATACATTGTCGGCCAAAATTCATGTCCATTTTCTTTTCTCGTTCCTTACTATGATCACACAAAGAATTGGTTCTTCATGTTCTCTTGTAAGAAACAAGCAAAGATGGGCAACTTTGAACACCTCGTTTTGACCCGACATTTTCCTTCTTTTCATTATTTGTCAAAAAATCTAAAAAACAAATGAAAAATATAAAATAAGAAAATAAAAAAAATTATAAATAAAGGGTTCTTTTAGGATTTGGATTAAAACTGAAAAAATCAATTTGATGAGCGAAGGATGACTCGTTTCCATTTAAATTTAATTTTTTTAAAGGGAATAATGATAAACATACGATTTGGATTAGATTTGTTAAGATCCTTTTGAGTCAATTAAGATTAATGTTAAGATTTTCTGTTAAATCTAGGCTAAAACATTATTTTGATTCCTTATCTTATTTTTTAGTTTCACTTTGGACCCTTAAGTTTAAAAAGTTTCAGTTTGATCCCTTATTGTATCTTAGTTATTGCTAGTCCTTTCCGTCAAATTTACACTAACAGTCGTCGGAATCTGAAAAATCTCGCTGGAAACTGGAAAATATCGCTGGAAACTGAAAACACTGGCCAGAAACTGGAAAACTATTTCTCTCTCTCTCTTTTCGTCTCACCGCCGGAAAAAAAATAGGGAACAACCTCATTACTCTCGATTTTCTTTTCTCTCTTCCCTCTCAGCTGCTGTGACATTCAACCTTCAAAAAACCAAAAATGGCTTCACTCCCACCATCCCAAGTCTTCCCTTTTCCTGCCATACCTTCAACAACTCAATGTACCACATGGTAAAAATTGAAAAAAAAAAAAAAAAGAAGAAGAAGAAGAATAAGAAAAGTGGAGATCTACGAAGGCTTTTGAGGAAAAATTCCAAAAGCACAAAAAGGGGTTCTATGCCTTGTGAGCCTTCAACCGCCACTCCTAGCCACCTCGCTGTAAACCACCGTGTCAACACCTTCCCTATGCAAACCAGTAGTCGTGCTAGCTCCAAGACCACCGCGCCTCCTGCCGCACAGACTTCATCCCGTGCGCTACCATCATGAAGCAGCTCCTCCGCCATGTCAAAACCCTCCTCCTTGGCGAGTTACTGAAACAAAAGCAGGGAGGAAGTGGTGATTGAAGGTATTAAGGGGAAATCGAAAATTTGAAAACCCTACCACGATGGATTATATTTGGAGGAAGAAGAGAAGGGTGACAAGATGAAGAAGAGTGGGAGCAGCAAAAAGATGACAAATGCAAAGGCCACAGCATCAAATGAGGGGAAGAGAGAGAAATGATAAGGGGAAGAGAGAGAGAGAGAGAGAGAGAGATGAAACCCAATTTCCAGCAAGATTTTCCATATTTCGACGAGTTTTTCCATATTCTGATGACTAATGGGGGAAATCTAACACCATTAGTACAAATCTGACGAGAATGACTAACTTGCTACAATTGAGACACAACAAGGGACCAAACTGGAACTTTTTAAACTTAAGGGACCAAAGTGAAACTAAAAAATAAGATAAGAGACCAAGAGAGCATTTTAGCCTTAAATTAATAAAAGCTTCTTGTTCTCTTTTTTCTCTAACTTCGTATCCATTCCCTAAAATTTTAAAAATTCACCCTTATCTAGAGAAATTTGCAACATCTTTGCCAAAATCACGATCGAGAAGGTAGAAACTTTTCTTATGTTTTTCTTTTTTGAATCATCATCTCATTGGATTTTATGTTTTTATGTGCAGATCTCGTGTCTATATAAAGAGAAGCATAAGATGCACTAAGTGGGGGGACCTTCATTAATCTTGCACCTTGGCCAGTGACAACGTCCATAATAGCAGTCATCCTTTCATCATCTTTGCACCCAAAATCTGAAGGTCAACAAAGTAAACACTAGAAGGGGATTGAATACTGATTACCTAAAACCTTTAGCAAAACAGAAAATCATTTCATATGTACATGCAGAGTCGGACTTATAAAATGATTAGACGCATGAAATGTCTTAAACATAAACAAGATATTAGTTTAAAAGCGATATGAGACTTGTTTCAGTTAATCAAACTCAATCCCCAGTTAGTAGACCATAAATATAATCTTAAGCAAAATAAGATAAGGGAATAGAGAGAATCACACGCTGATGTATCCTGGTTCACCAACACCAATTTGATGTGGTTACGTCCAGTCCTTGGCTTCACCAAGATTTCACTATAACTGATCAAATTGCCGATGAGTATTCTTTGCACACCTAGCCTCTCCAGGCTTAAGTATTGTTTGCACACCTAGCCTCTCCAGGATCGATCAACGAGTATTGTTAGCACACCTAGACTATCTAGGCTCAACAAGTATTGTTCTTCACCGACCTCTCCAAGCCGTTAAGTATTTTTTTCACATAGGCAGGCTCAACAAGTATTATTCTTTACCGACTTCTCCGGGCCATTGAGTTTTATCTTCACATAGCCTCTCCAAACTCCAGACAAGTATTCTTCTTAACCAGCCTCTCCAGACTATTGACAGTATTCATTTTTATTAGCCTCTTCAGGCTCTCATAAATTTTGCTTGAAGGTTACATCGAAAATAATATCTCGATCACTCCCAGAGTGTGTTTACAATTAGATATTAAGATAGTGTTCTACCTATCTCTTCACAGAAGTTGATTTATAATGAGATACATAAGAACTGATAAGGATCTTCCTCAAAATCATTCTCATGACTGTCTGTGTGTTGAATTCTTTGAGTCGATGTCCTTCTTTTTTATGAGATGAGAAATCTTCTTCAGCTATGATGAAATATGTTTACCTTGAATGCTCATACTTATAAACTCTGATGATGAAAAGAACAGAGTCTTCTTTCTTTCATACCTGAATATAATATCAATCTTCAACTTGAATATTCACTTTTGGCATTTTGCTTGTTTTGCTAATTTCTCTTGCTCTTGCTTTTCCTTCATATTCTCATCATCTCTGTTTCTCATCTACAGTCATGATTCTCAAGCATGCTATCTTATGGTGTAAATTTCTTGTTCTACATGAGCATAAATGTATGTTCACACATTCTTGCACAATGTTACACTTTATTTCTCTTTACGGTCGTCTTTATGTATTCTTCTCAAGAATTGGGACTGTTGAGAAATAGTTGTTGGGTTGATGTGGCTTCTGTATTCTTCGTACAGAATAGATCCGTTCTGATAAGTTCTCTAATGTAGAGTTCTGTTGGTTTTACTTTATCAGAAGGAAAGAGATATTTACACTATGGCATTAGACTCATTTGCCGTTTTAGTGTAAGTTGTGAATAGAATAGAGGAAAGTCTTTTCGCAATATAAAAGCATTCTGTTCTTCGAGGATGGCAGTTTGGCTAACCAGACTTTGACTTTCACATAGCCTGCGTTCTTCAAATAAAATTGCCGTTAATATTGGACATGTTGTCACTTAGAAGTTCTTCAGAGCATTTTAAAAATGCTTGGTGTATTTTCTCTAGCTTATCTTGTACACTTCTTTGGATAAGACGATGTGATGAATGAGTTGTACTTGACTTCCTTGTTTACTTAACTAAGACGCTTGTCTAGAGACTTGATTATATTACTTTTAAGTAATATTCTGCTTCAATATATGTTGAGACGCGTCTTTGAGCTTTGACCCACAATGTCTTCAGACGATAATAGCTTCTGCTTTGACTATTGCATTTGTCAGACGTTTCAACAGAATAATTATCTTCAGACATATTCTATTAGGACATGTTAGCATTTTTTTTTTTTTTTTGAGGTCTTCAATCCAGATGCTTGACGCTTCAGACGTATGATAGAGAGTAGTCTCTTCATCCGGTAAGACGAGTGACTTAAAAAGACTTCTTCTGATAACTTGGCTTTAAAACGATTATTTCAGTGTTGAGTCTTGAAGCTATAAGACGAGTGTCTTATATTTTGCCCTGACTTGATTTAGACTAAGTCAGATATATATAAGTAAATCATTACTTATATTGAGATTAGTTGATTAGTCCAATCTTCTGCACAATTAAATTAGCTGATCAACAATATTAATCAGGTGCATTTAATTATACCTGTCTTGTTTTCTTTCACCAAAACCTTGGTTTAACAAACCTTGGAAAAATGGAGACTTAACAATCTCCCTTTTTTTTTTATGATGACAAACAATAAATATGATTAAATGAACTTTGCATAAAGACATACAAAGTAGTAGTTATACAGAGAGTAAGACAAGTCAAAAGAGCATAGAAGCATATATTTTTAATCCTGTATATCTTTCTCCCCCTTTTGTTATCATAAAAAAGGAAGGGTATAGAAGAAAAGTATAAGGCACAAGCAGTAAACACACATGTAGAGTAAGATAAAAGAAATTAGATAAAAGAAACTTCTTTATATATGGATGAACACGATGAGTATTTTAAATACATCATGGACAGTCATTGTACAATATAAGTTCAAAACATGAAGCTTAGAAAGAAGTATTCTTTTCCTATATCCTCCTTAGAATTTCCCTAAGCATTGCTTCTACATTATTCACCCAGCCTCATAGAGACACAATCTCAGCTCAGACCACTAGGTCAACAGCTTGTATAACAAGAGGAGCGGCTTCAGGTTCAACATGAGGATTAGCTTCTTCATCAACAGCTAAGGCATGACTAGGTTCAGAGACAAGGTTTGGTGCAGGCAAGGCTGAAGAAAGCAAAGTAAGACAAATAACATATTCAACAGATGCATACAACAGATGGTTCTGGATAAGGAGAGAAGATGAATTATACTCTGGAGGAGCAAGAGCTTTAGCAGTTGGTTGAAACTCAATGAATATTCCTGACCTCAAAGATGGAATCACTTCTCGTCGAAAGAGAGAGTGAGTGGATCTGAAGTTCTTAGGATAGCAGAGGAGAGGATCAAAGAAATCAAATAACATATTCAAAAACTCATCTGACCCAAAGACAGCAATGATGTAAGGATAGAGGTTCATGAAGATTCTTGGCTTAGAAGAGTTACCAAAGAAAAGATATGGGTAAGACTCAACTATGGGTAAGTTTCTCTGATCAGATAGTGGCATTTATTGGAGACTCAATTTTCTTTCCACAAATTCTTTTCTCCATTTCTGAGAGATTGTCAAACTGGAAGTTGAAGCTTCCTGTCCCCATCTTCCATGAATGTCCTCAATAAGTTTTATGAACTCACTCGGAGTGAAGAGATCGTTCTGAGTCAGAAATTTGTTCATCATATACTCTCTGATAAACCTCAATTTTGTGCATTTTATAGGGGTAGGTTGAATTTTGATGAATTTCATGATGATATTATTGCATTTCGCCCTTTTTACTTAAGTTTTGACAGAATTGATGTTTAGAGGTAGATTGAAGAACATATGATAAAAGATGAAGCTTTCTAAGCTAAAATGAAGAGAATACCGAAGTTCTAAGTTTGAGCACGGCCGTGCCAGACATAAGCACACCCGTGCAAGTCCTCCATCTCAACTATCTAAACAAACCTTACAAGAATGACTTAAAACTGACCTCTGAAGAGGAAGCACGATCGTGCCAAACACCAGCACGACCGTGCCAAAGTGAAGCAAGGCCTGACTTAGAAAAGCAAGTTCTGATTGAAGCAAGCACGGCCTTACAACTGAAGAGCACGGCCGTGCCGAAGATTGAGCACGCCCATGCTGTTGCCTGTGCACTAGAACGTTATTTTACGAAGTTGTTACGCTCGTGCAGAATTGAGCACGACCTAACATAATAAAGAGCACGGCCTTGCTGACTGAAGAGCACGCTCGTGTTGGCTGCGCAGAAGACTTAATTTTGGGCCTTGTTCTCATATTTTCCTATAAATAGAGGCCTTTTATACCACTATGAGGACATCTCTTAATCTATTATGCTTGGATATTCTATCATACTCTTAATTTTATATTTTCTTATAGTTTATAGTTTTTAGTAGTTTAGAATTCTAGACTAGGATTAGCACCTAAGAGGTTAAGTTGAAGACACTTCTTCTTCTAACTCTTCAGGATGTGTTTGCTTTGTTGACTTTGGTTTGATCTATTATTATTGGTATCTAAATTCACCACTAAAGTTGTGGTGGATCTTATATTTAGGGATAGCAATGGGTAGGGTCTGGGTAGGCTACTATAGTACCCATCCCCATACCCGCGTTTGAAAAAAAATACCCGTACCCGGACCCGTACCCGGATGGGTAGCAACTTAAATATCCTTACCCATACTCTCTGAGTACCTAAGTACCCATACCCGCACTTTAACTAAGAAAAAGGGAAAAAATAACACAAAGAACATGAGCGGCTGCTGTTAGTGCTTAGGTCAGTAGGTGATTAAGTCTGAAAGGAAAAAAATAGTTAAGAAATCGTAGGTTACATTAATTTTATTTTTAAAATTTGATATATAATTATAATTATATGTATTAATATAAATAAATAAATATATAAATATATATATTTATATATGCGGGTGCGGGGTGGGGTGGGTACTAGAGTACCCGTACCCGTACCCACACCCATATCCTCTCTTGTTTACGGGTAATTACCCAGCCCCGCACCCGTATCCACAAAGAGGTAGTTACCCTACCCATCATGGATATTTTTTGTGGGTACCCAGTGGGTAACGTCCAAATTGCCATCCCTACTTGTATTAGTAGAAACCCTTTTTGCTATGTCTTAGTTTTAATTAGAATTCTATTTGGTTTCAAAATTGTGATTTCAGTAGTGTTATTCTGTTGTGCTTCATCTCATACTAGGATTACGCAACCTTTATATGCTCTTAATCAATTGATTGATATTTTGGCTATCAAGCCCAATTAAATTGGTAGATCTATAGGATAACCGGGGCTTAAATTGTAGCATGACCAAACGTGATTTATTTCTTTCAGTCATTCAACCTCTTTGCTCTTTATGCTTTCTAATCATTTAAACTCTTTGAGTGACGAACATTGGGTTCATCTGGGGAAAAGATTATTGATTGCCTGACAAACAATTAACAGTATTCGTAGAGGGATTTATATTAGAAAAGCAACTACGAAATTGAATAGAACTAGGATTTGGGGTGTATCGAAAGTACAAGTGAAACCACGACTCTAGGCTCTTTTACTCTTGATTTCTAAACTCTTTTTATTTCTCTTTTGCTCTATTTTACTATTGCTACATCATTATCTTATTATTATTAGTATTCCATTAGTCTAAATAGCATAAAGATTTCTTCATGTATTTTAAAATTAAGCTTGGAAGGTTTATCTTCTCTTTGTGAATCAGATGGTAGAGGGCGAATCTTTCCATTAGGGTTACGACTTCCCTTGACCCCTTTCTGGGTAGGATGCATTTCAGAAGAATGACATGCAGACATCAGCACTTGGCGTTCATTTCGGAACTGATTTATATATGCCCTGTTAAAGGCCTTGTTATGTACATAGTTAACTGATGTGTATGTTACTCCAACTGATGAAATAGGTGATAATGTATATGAGTAGTGTTGATGAGTATCTTGAGTATATGTAGTTGAGTGTCGGAAGAAAAAAAAATTTATCATGATTTTTAGAGTAAAAAGGAAACTAAGTAAAGAAAATCTGTTTTCCGAAACTAACCAGTAAGCATTTTAAATTGTGTTCTTATGCGTTTTTAGGGCACCATGTGATGCCAGTTTAGGGTGTCACAGAAAGCGTGGCAATAGAGATACATTGTCGTGTCCCTACACATACACGATCATGTTTAGCTTCCAGTGCACCAAAAAGGGTAAAAATCAACATTGAGCCAGAAAAGATTCTCTCAGCTATTGGTAATGCTGAAATTAAGGTTAAAAAGGGGAAGGTAACATTAAATAGTGGTACTAAAGAGGATGTTTTAAACATGTTAAATTCTACTAAAAATCCCTCTCAATATTTTTCTCCCTTTATCTCTTCTATTTCTGTTGATAATGTGGTTGTTTCTAACAACTTCGATTCTTTAAAGATGCAAGAACCTATGAAAGAAAATCGTGTCTTGCAGGATCTGAACATATTGGTGTATGATGAGAAAGCAAAAATATCATCATCTTTTGAAGCTCATCTACCAAAGGAAAAAATGAAAAATAACATAAACCACAAGATCGGTAAACTAAGAAGGGGCAATGCCTTACAGACTAAATTTTCACTTGGAGTGCCCCTTGATTGATCACTTTTGAGGTCGGCAGCCTCGTGACGTAAAACAAGCGCTGCGCAGGAGGCAACCTGCATTTTATTTTATTTTTATTTTTATTTTTGATATTTGTATGTTCTTAGTAATTTTTCCTTTTGAAAATCAAAAACTAGAGATTGAAATAAGTGTGGGAAGGTTTGCATAAAAATAAAAAGTGTTCCCTGTTTATAGCTGAAATTAAAATCTGGAAAAATAGGTGAGCACGGTCGTGCTCCCTGTTAGCATGGCCGTGCTTCGCGAGCGATAAGTCAAAATGAAAGAAGGAGCAGAGCACGGGCTGTGCATAGCCCTTGCTCATCTCTTGCTCCCTAATCTGTGCAAAATCACCAAATTCTCAACTCCTTCCCCTATTAATTTCACTTCTCTAAGGTAAAATCTCACTTCCCTCTTCTCTATTGCATGGTTAGGTTTTAGGTTAGGTTTGGTTAGGGTTATTTTACCCCCTTTTGTTTTTTCTTTTGATATGTTGTTGTTTTGCTAGTTTAGAGTGTTGATTGGTATTAGGAATTGTTAGTTTAGCATTACTATTCAAGTTTCTGTATGTTTAAGCTGTGATTTCTGAGTTTTGTTGAATTCTGCTTGTGGCACGAGCACAAGCATGGCTGTGTTGTCCCAAGAACAGGTCGTGGTGCTCATATTTCTGGATTTCTGATGAAGCACGAGCACAAGCACAGTCGTGTTGTTCCAAGAACAGGACCTGATGATCATACATTCTGGAATTTTGAATTTTGCACTCAGCACGGTCATGCTCCCTGTTAGCACGGTCGTGCTACTCATATTCCTGGAAAATAATTTTCAGCACGGCCATGCTCCCTTTCAGCAAGGTCGTGCTCAACGCAGAATGACTAAATAAATGATTTTTATCTGGGAATTCAGTCCATATGTCTTATGCCCATATTGATTATGATCATTGCTTACATTCTTCATGATATTATGATTATTCTTGACACTAATGCTTGATTTTTGGCTTATACAGGACTATGGCACCAAAACTCAGCCAAACAAAGCATGGTGGATCGTCCCGACCTATGGGGAAAGAACTGTTGTCATTCCCTGATGTTGACCACCACACTAGATTCACCAGCTGGGTGCTTTTGAGATTATGGCCCAGAAGTATCATTCTGGCCACCTACAGACTTGCTCCCCGAGCCAACCACCTACTGCAGAACATCGGGTGGGAGCGAGTAGCTGCTCTTCGATGCCCAGCATATCGGGAGCCCACTCTGGAGTTCCTCTCCACCTGCCGCTATTATGATTCTGATGTTGAGGGTGAGGAGCCCGGAGTGTCATTCCAGCTGAATGGTCGCATCTGGTGGATGTCACTAGCGGACTTCAATGTCCGCCTTGGGTTCGAGACAGGGGGGTAAATCCGCTCAGAGATATACCAGACCGTTGTACTTGAGATGCTGGTAGAGTTCTCAGATGGGGCCTTTTGGGCCTTGGTCACTAGAGGGAGAGCTGAGCCATATAACCCTCACTTGGCGAAATCATCTGCATTCACTGAGATTCCCTTCTGCGTGCTGCACCGGTGGCTGGCTCTTCTATCACCAGCCACTACTCTACTCCTGGCGGGGTATTCCAATTAGATCTATTCATTTTATGGTGATGGTTCAGGCTCAGCCGCTGAATGTCGGCTACATCTTGATGCAAACGTGCCAAAACTTGGGGGATAAGCAGAGGCAGAGTCGGAGAGGCTACATCTTAGTTGGTTCCTTCCTATCACAGCTGGCTCGTAACATGGTGCAGCTGCACCCACGGGCCCGATAGATGAGCCCGATGTCCGCGATTGATGAGAAGATGTTGTTGTCGATGAGTATTCTGACTCGTGGGCCCCTTGGAGAGCTCAAACTAGCTGGAGTCAAGACCGCTCAGGACTAAGAACTCAGAGCCTGGCTCGGAGGAGCATCATCAGGACCAGGCCCCGCACGTAGAGATTCATAGAGATGGCCCGCCCGCCCCACTGGTTCATGAGGACGACTACCAGCGGCTTGCCACTCGCCTTGATAAGCTCGAGATAGGAGTGTATGCTAGCTTGGATTCTCAGGAGCAGAACTTCCAGCAGTTTTCAGCGGATGTCTTTCGGCAGTTCGACAGTCAGGACCAACAAATGGCTCTGATGCTGCAGATAATGCAGCGGCATTTTGACCATCCTCCTCGACCTCAATGATCCCCCACTATAATACTTTAAGCATTTACACTATTGTATCAGGGGTAATTTTGTAAAAATTTATCTTTCCTTTCTGTCTCCACTTATATTTCATGATTAAATGTGTTGCATTGAGGACACTGCATACGTAAAGTGTGGGAAGGAAAAATATAACATATTTTTATGATATTGTTGCATCCAATTAACTAGCTTATCTTTCTTTTATGATAAAAATTAAGGAAACCCCTTAAAATTTTTTTTTGATAAATTGCTTTGATAGTCTCTTAAGTATTATTGAAAAAGTTTGTCCTTGAAAATTAAAAATTAGCAGAAAACTCCTTGATTGAAAATTTTTCATTAGATCTAGCTTCTAAATATGAGACTTGGGCTTTTTCGGGGGCTAAACTGCAATGCTAAATTTATTTGATAATAACCCCTTTCTTTGATAAGAGTGATTTCTCAGGTGAATATGTTCTAGAACTTGTCCTGAGACCATCTTGAGGCGAATTTGACTTATATGAATGTGGAACTATGGTTGAGGTACTTTTAGGTATTTCTCTGGCCCGCATTATTTGATTAAACACTTCCTCTAGTTGCTCAATTTGAGCCATATGAAAATATTTTCTTTGGTCCGTATTCTGAAAAATTGAAAATTGTTTTTGGTGACCTCTTAGAAGTATATTGGAGCATTAATAGGAATGTGTCACTGTGAATCCCTTTCTGAAAATAAAAGTGATAGAAATAAGCTGGCAGTAAAGAAAAACGGCTTCTCTCTCTATTCAAAAAGAAAAGAAAAAGAAAAAGAAAAAGCTTATAGCAGAGGAAAGGAAAAAGAAGAAAGGTTGAAGAAAAAGTAATAGATTATTGAAAATTTTATAAAAAAAAAAGTGCCAATGTGCAACACTCTTTCTCGAGGGTCACATTACCGAACGTTTATAGGGCCGAAAATATTATTAATGGGGAAAATATGGTTTTCTTTTTTTTTTTTTTTTTCTTTTCACAAAGATGTAATGGGATTAGTAAAGGTAAATAATACTAATAAATGAACTTAGGTTCACCATGCATTACTAGAACATACTGTATTAGAAATACAGAAACAAGAAACAGAAAACAGAAATAATACTGTATACAGACATAGGTCTAATGTATAACTAGCATAAGAATAAAATAAGTCGTAGCTCCCAAAAGGTACTACAAAAACTGACATAGTCTGGCCGACAACAAAACTAAAATAGCGAAAGAGTCCACCTCCGAACTCAAAGGGACTGCTGAATCGAACCATCGTCGCGTCCATCTATCCAAGCAGCAACAACAAGTACCAGCTGAAAACATGCAGATATGGGTGAGATTCCCGTTCATCAACACAATAAAACAGCAGTAGTAAAAACGAGACGACTCACCAGGTAACAACGTACCCAACATGTTAAACAGTTAAACAGCATACTAAAACTCTCAACATAAATCATGTTAAACAGTTAAGAGCACCATATAATGCATTCTTAAATAGAACAACGATGTATGACAGTAAATGTAAACATCAATAGGCATGCAATGCAGTGCAATGTACATGACTCAATGCCAATGCCACTGGGTACTACTCTGACCCCTACTCCATGGAGCTAACAAAACATTCGAAGAGAGTGAATGGGAGGACATGTTCCGGTTTCAGCCAGCCATGAGTAAGATGCTACAACATTCGTAACGTGCATGTATCTGTCTTTACAGTAACACTCTCGATCAAACATGAAAAGTACGGCATGTAGTAGAGGTTATCAGTGTATTGCATGGATTCGCCACGACACAGAAGAATCACCAACTGGTCACATGTCAGCCTTCCAACCCTGATACCTCCAAAAAGACCATTGAAGATCATCACCGTAAGATTCGCACCCGCATCAAGGTGTAAGCTCAACTCCTAGGCTCAAGGCCTTACAACTATGCACATGAAATGCCAATGCTTACACAAAGCAAATGCGATAAAGCAATGTCTATCCATTGGATAAACCTCAAGGCTCACTAAGGTTCTCTTAGAAAAAATCGTATAAATATCTCGTGATTCCTTTGGAATGATCCAGACTGCTTTCAGAATCGCCGACTGTCCCCACAAACCAACACAAGTCTTTTCAGCATGTTTTGTCCTCACTCACACGCTTTCTAGGAAACTTCCCAAAAGGTCACCCATCCCATAATTACTCTAAGTCAAGCACGCTTAACTATGAAGCTCTTATGTTCTAAGCTCCCGAAAAGAAGATAAATCTTGTTGGTATGGATAGTACCAATCAATTCTTATAAGCCTTCCCTTAGCTATACAGTCCCATACCTGCATAGCCTCAGGATTCCTTCCACTATACAATCCTATAATTGCACAATATTAGGATCTCTCTCTCGTTTCGGTTATCACAAGACTGAAACAATTGAACGATTGACCTGGATCCGAATCACCGGTTCGTCATCGAACTACTATTTCAAAACCCAAAATGTTTCGTGTTTGTGTTTACATCTTATGAATTATGTTGCAAGTCCTAAGCATTATGAATAAGGATTGAGAATCCTCTTAGATAAGTCTTTGAGCCTTTCTAAGATATTAATCCTTGATTTTCAATTACGAGAAAATGAGTGTTGATTCACTTAAGTCTTATGAAATCATTGATGTACTAAGTCATCAATGGTATAGTACATGGTCTTGTTCCACCACATACCATACTTAAATTATTCCTTGTCTTCAACTCTAAGTTAATTACTTAACTTAGGTTTTTACGTGTAAAACTTTAAGAGTTGAGTTAAAAACTCCTTTGTAAACCAAAACAACTTCTCAATTGAAAACTCATTTGATTTGAAACAACTTTTGAACCACTTACTCTATTTTTAGCATTCTCTGAAAACATGAAATCCGCTTAGCGGAATTCCGTTCGCTTAGCGAAATTGAGGCAGTGATACCTCCTTTGAAACTCCTCTGCATCGCTCTGCGAAACATAATTCGCGTAGCGAAATTTGTTGTATTCGCTTCGCGAATATTGATTCGCTTAGCGAAAATGGAGGCGGCTACACCTCTTTTGAAACTCCTCTGGATCGCTCGGCGAAACATAATTCGCGCAGCGAAATTCGCTGGATTCGCTTAGCGAATATTAATTTGCTTAGCGAAAGTAAGGCAGTGATGCCCAACTTGGAATTCCTCTGTTTTCGCTTAGCTAAGGTAAATTCGCTTAGCGAAATTTGCCTTGAAACAAGATATTACCCTTGTTAAAGGAAAACCTTATGGAACCATTTTGATTTTCTTCATGAAAAACACTTCTTATCTCATTTTTAAGTCGCTTGATTAACTAGATGAACTAAGGATAAGGTATAAAACATGTTTCACTTTGGTGAAAACACTTTGAGATTGAAACTTTGTTTGATCTTTGGATCAAAATCACTTATGGTTTTTCTTTGAAACATAAGCCACTAAAGCACTTTTCTTACTTGAAAACTTAATTGTTCAAGAACTACTCATACTCTTCCTTTTCTCAAGGTCATGGCCAAAAGCCTATTAGGAACAAATGTGAAGATTGCTTCACCCTCAAGACAAAGTATAACTCACAATGTTCATCTGATTATGACAAACAACAATTACATATCATTGCATCATAATCAAGCATAAAGTCCATCACACATCATCTGCATCATAATCAAGCATAAAAGTCCATACTTGATCTAGTGATCAAGGTAGGTTTTTTTCAACATATGTGAAAATGATTTTCATTCAATCACATCATCATAAACATATGCTAGAGCACACGAAAGCATAACTACACATATTACCCATTGTTCTCCAAGAGAACCAAATTAAATGGTGAACTCATGCCAAAGGGTTTCACCCACACATAAACTAAACAACCATCTTCACCACTACCATTTTGATGTGATGAGGTTCACCCCCCATACCTGTTGAAGAGCAGATTCCCGGATCAAAGTCGGTTGATCGGTTTGTGAACCTCCTGATAATTGTCACCAACTACAAACAACCAAACAATCAATCATTAAACAACAATCAAAACAAAACTCAACAATCCTACTAAGGGTTTTCGGCCACCCTAAATAAAATAAAGCTAGGAATTGATTTTGGTTTTCCATTTCATGGATTCAAAGGCATAGGAAAGCTAAGGATGAAATCAAGTGTTAGAAATCAAAAATTGATGAAAAACACTATTCATCATCATCACATAGGGTTCGGCCATTTGGGGATTTTGGGCTATGATGAGAGTTGAATCATAAGCTCTTGGGTTTAGGTAGAGAATGATGAAGGGAGTTCAAAGAAATTGTTTTCACATCAAAAGGATTTTTCTACCAATTCCTATGGATTTTCAAAGTTTTGGATCTAAGAAATGATTTTCATGAAAATTAAGTTTGATCTTGAAATAAAGAGAGATTCAAGAAGCTAGGAGATCATAGAAATGATCTTACCTAAAAATGAAGGAAGATTGCTCAAGGAATCAAGTGATTCTAACAAGTGATTCATGCTTTTCAAGAAGAAAAATGGAGTTTCTCTTCAAGAACAACAATGGTGTTCTTCTTTGGACAGTAATTTCGTGAATGAGGGGCTGGAAGGGCTGAGTTCAGCCTTTAAAAAGCTCACTTAAGGGCAAAATGGTCATTTGCCAAAAGGGTAAAATGGTAAAAGAGCAAAAGACTAAGGTTAGGGGCATTTTGGTAATTTGGCATCTAGATTTTCCCGATCGTTATGACGACTCTGGCATACTCTCCCAAGTGTCCTGGGATGATGTGGTATCGAGCTCATCCATTGTCGGGTCTCGTTGAATCCCTTTACGACTCCAAACGCCTCCTGGTTCGATTATACGACCGAATATAATATATTATTATTATTTTTCGGATGTCAGGACGGATTTTAACGATGATGTAGAGAATAAAATCCCCAGACTTACTGTCTCGGTCATGAATCCAAATTAGGTCTCGATAGTAGAAAAAGGCTACTATCCGTGAAAAACGCAGACCGGGCTCCGTTTGAGCTTTCGCCCGAAACTTAACCATGGCTTCCTATGGTTGTGTAGAACATTCCTATCTTCTCAGAATATTTTATTTCACTCTCTAAACCTTCCAATAAAATGCAAACGTTAAAATAGTGGAGAATTAGAAAACGTGAAAATCGGGCCGTTATACAATGCACTTAATGCTCTTTTATGCTTCAAGAGGTTATTAGTTTGTTTTATTGGTTTAGCCCTTTGAATATCTCTTTTATTTCTCTATCATACCTGACATCAATGCCTTGGCCCCGTTACAACCCATGAAAGACCCCTTCCTTCTCCTGCATGCAAGTGGATCATATTGTGGAGATTTGGTCAATGGACAAGCCTATGGTAATGTATTTATTTGAGAATTTTGAGTGCTTTAATATATTTGCCCAATGCACTAAGAGATTGTGAGTGGAACGACCTTTGGTCTTTTGGAAAGTTTGATTTCAAGAAATTTAAAGTCTAATTAGGTAATCTCTTGACTATCTTTTGAAAATTATACTTTTTTGACTATCCTCGCAATTTTGAAAACTCTATTTGTTTTGGGTTCCCCTGATTTGAGTCTGAAAACTATTTTTGAAAATTCTTCTAAACCAGATAATTGCTTGAGGATAAGCAATACTCAAGTGTGGGAAGTTTGATAAAGCTCAATTCTGTGCATTTTATAGAGGGTATTTGGGTTGATTTTTGATGCATTTCATGATGATATTATTGTATTTCACCCCTTTTACTTAAGTTTTGACAGAATTGATATTTAGATGCAGTTTGGAGAACATATGATGAAAGCTGAAGGTTTTTGAGCTAAAATGAAGAGAATACTGAAGTTCTGAGTTCAAGCACGGCCGTGCCAGACATGAGCACGCCCGTGCAAGTCCTCCAGCTCAATCATCCAAACAAAACCTTACAAGAATGACTTAAAGCTGATCTCTGAAGAGGAAGCACGACTATGCCAAATTCCAGCACGCTCACGCCAAAGTGAAGCAAGGCCTGACTCAGAGAAGCAAGGCCTGATTGAAGCAAGCACGACCTTACAACTGAAAAGCATGGCCGTGCAGAAGATTGAGCATGCTTATGCGGCTGCCCATGCACTAGAACGTTGTTTTACGAACTTGGTACGCCCATGCAGAATTGAGCACGGCCTGATATAATAAAGAGCATGGCCGTGTTGACTGAAGAGCACGCCCGTGCTGGCTGTGCATAAGACCTAATTTTGAGCCCTGTGCTTATATTTTCCTATAAATATAGGCCCTTTGTACCACTATGAGGACATCTCTTAATCTATTATGCTTGGATATTCTATCATACTCTTAATCTTATGTTTTCTTATAGTTTATAGTTTTTAGTAGTTTAGATTTCTAGAGTAGGATTTGCACTTGGGAGGTTAAGTTGGAGACACTTCTTATTCTAACTCTTCAAGATGCGTTTCCTTTTGTTGACTTTGGTTTTATCTATTATTATGGGTAGCTAAATTCACCACTAGAGTTGTGGTGGATCTTCTATTAGTATAAACCCTTTTTGCTACATCTTAGCTTTAATTCGAATTCTATTTGGTTTCAAAGTTGCGATTTGAATAGTGTTATTCTGTTGTTCTTCATCTCATACTAGGATTGCGCACCCTTTGTATGCTCTTAATCCATTGATTGATATTTTGGCTATCAAGCCCAATTAAATTGGTAGATCTATAGGATAACCGGGATTTAAATTCTATAGCATAACCAAACGTGATTTATTCCTTTCAGTTATTCAACCTTTTTGCTCTTTATGCTTTCTAATCATTTAAACTCTTTGCCTGACAAACATTGGGTTCATCTGGGGAAAACATTATTGATTGCCTAAAAAATAATTAATAGTATGCGTAGAGGGATTGATATTCGAAAAGCAACTATGAAATTGAATAGAACTAGGATTTTGGGGGTATCGAAAGTACAAGTGAAACCATGACTCTAGGCTTATTTACTCTTGATTTCTCAACTCTTTTTATTTCTCTTTTGCTATATTTTACTGCTGCTACATGATTATCTTATTATTATTAGTATTCCATTAGTCTAAATAGCATAAGGATTTCTCTATAGGGAAATACCTGTTTGCTTCTGAAAACTTTCTCCATGTATTTTAAAATTAAGCTTGGAAGGTTTATCTTCTCTTTGTGAATCAGATGGTAGAGGGCGAATCTTTCCATTAGGGTTACGACTTCCCTTGACCCCTTTCTGGGTAGGATGCATTTCAAGAGAATGACATGCAGACATGGCACTTGCCGTTCATTTTGGAGGCAACAAAACTTGCGGGATTGGGATTACCATAGAGAGTAAGGTTAACATTTTAAACTTTGATGGTATTTTCCCATTAGGGTTCATAGCTTGCTCCATCAGAAGAGCAATCGGTTACAGTTGCTAGCGTTTCTTCACAGATGACCACTAGGTCCTCACATATTTCACCTGTGATGAAAGGAGTATCATTTTCCTCCCTTACAGCAATGGCGGTTCTCCGGAATCTTTGGACTTCACTCATATATACTCTCTCATACATATTGAAGAAATTTATCCATCCAACATTTTCTATTTCAGGGATAATATCCATTCCCAATTCCTTCAATTCTCGGAGATTGACGAACATTCCAGTAAGAACATTTGAGAAAGAAGATGAGTCGCTTGATACCATTTGTGTGAGAGAAGACTGAAAGGTTGAGGGCTAAGGGTTCAGGGAAGGAGTTTGTAGGAGAGAGATTATGAAAGCAGAAGTTCTCTATTTCGTACGAAAAGGTACTTATAGAAGGGGATTTGAGAGGGTGCTTCAGGCGGTTGACATTTGAAACGACATATTTGAAAAAGGTGACATGATTACAAAGAGGTGTGTGACATCGAGAACAGACAGACGCTTTCGCGTGAGTAGCTACTCTAACTAGTCACGACAAAGGAAATTAATCTTGAATGCCGATGTACTCATGTCTTAGTTATAAAAAGGTAGACGTTACTTTAAAAAGGATTTGTTTAGAAACAACAAATTCAATATTGTCTTTATCACAAGTATGCATATATCAATTAATTTCAAATAACCTTGCATGTTATCAAACGAGTGAGAATACATTTCTAACATAAGTTGTAAACAACTTATGGTGCTGCCGAATGTTGCTTCAAATATTTGTACTTTGTCTCCTTTGACTTTTCATGCTTTCGCAGCTCCTTGACAGAAATTCAATATATTTCAGATATCAACTTTCTTTCATGATGATGTGAGACATGCCATGTCGATCATTGTCATCTTAAATGATCTTCCTGTTCACTGAGTCTTCAATGAGGTTGTGTAATTCGTCATAGTATAGTTTATTCATTTCTCCTTTGATGTTTGATTTTCGGCATTTCTGTTTGCTTCATCAGGATCTGTCCTCTTCACTGTTAGGTGCTCAACCCAGAGATTAACCTGTGAAACCAACTGAAGATCAACAAAGTAAACACTAGAAGGGAGGTTGAATAGTGATTACCTAAAACCTTTAGCAAAACAGAAAATCATTTCATATTGACAAGCAGAGTCGTACTTATAAAATGATCAGACGCATGAAACGTCTTAAATACAAACAAGATATTAGTTTAAAAGCGATATGAGACTTGTTTTAGTTAATCAAACTCAATCCCCAGTTAGTATACCATAAATATAATCTTAAGCAAAAGAAGATAAGGTAGCAGAGAGAATGACACGCTGATGTATCCTGGTTCACCAACACCAATTTGATGTGGTTACATCCAGTCCTTGGCTTCACCAAGATTTCACTATAACTGATCAGATTACATACAAGTATTCTTTGCACACCTAGCCTCTCCAGGCTCAAGTATTGTTTGCACACAGCCTTTCCAGGCTCGATCAATGAGTATTGCTTGTGAGACGACCCGCTATCCCATTAAAGAACCTAAGATACTTAACTAACCTTAATCGTTTTATAATCGTAGCGCGCCTTATTAATACGAAGTGAAACGGAAAATTAAACGCGGAAGCGAAACGAATTTAAGGCACGCAACGTCTCAAAGTACATAGCTTTTAAAATATAAAGAAATACGTATATACATCATTTGCCCCATCTGTAGGGCTACAGTGTTAATGTAATACATACATAGTATATTAATACAGACCAAAATAAAAATGTGAAAGTAGGCCAATAGACAATTCTCTGGCTAACCATGATCACTTCCCAACCCCTCGAGGTTAGGATCCTGGGCTCGTCCACCGGCATCGGGCTCATACGGAATGTCATCCAGTTCCTCAGCAAGCGGTTCCTCCATGGGGTCTTCCCATAAAATAAAAGGACACATAGAGAAAAAATCCGAGAGATAAGAAACATGCATCATCAAATATGGGAGAGAGGCATCAGTATAGCAGATATATACATGCAGTACACAACACATAGAAAAGATACAACACGACGAGACCCATCTCTTAAGTCATACAGCACAACCATCTCAAAAGTCATTCTCTCAGATAAACCTATAAGAGGGATACTAGTCCCTATGTATATGCTGACTTCCCTATATGCATGTTGGCCGATACTTTACGTCCCCAATAGGATATGCTCGTCGGAATAACATCACATCACGTCCCCCATTGGACATCCCACCTCGGGATTAAAAACATCACGTCCCCAATTGGACATCCCCCTTTGGGACAAATATGTTGTGATATGAAATGATATGATATGCAACAAACATCCATCGCAGGTTGATACCGAGACCTCACACCTACGCACTTGACCATGACCACGACGCACCGCATCCACATCAACATCAACATCAACATCAACATCATCATCAACATCAGCATCAACATCAACATACGACGCCTTACGTCTACGAGCCACAGCTCCATGGTCGGGACCATGACGGTATCAACTCGAACAACATCATCACTCACCATATTCTCATCAACACTCAACCAGCCAAATCACAATAAAATCTCACAACAATAATTTTACCAGTATAGATGTCATCACAATGCCGGATAACAGTAAACAACACGGCCAGTTCAGGTAAACAGATAATCAATTAAATAATTCAACACGTCAACCTCAATCCATCACATCACTAAAATTATTATCTTAGTGGTGATAGCCTAAAAGTACCTACACCTAGGGTCTAAGCACTTTATCCCGGGCTCAACCTCTAGTAGGGTTTAAAGGTTCCCCTAAACACATATATATATTTTATACTAAGCTTGTCTTCCCGACGATAAAGTTCTTTCTCCCCACCTTAGTAATGTTCTCATGAGACTCCGCCTACGGCTCCGCAACTATCAATCGGGTGCGCGGTCGAACGTTCAAATCCTATCCGATTCTATACAACAAAACACAGCCAGAAATTAATACAGTTAAATCACAAATTCTCTAATCTTTTGGGTTAGGCTACTGCCCCTATTTAATTAAATAGGCTTGGGGTGTTGAAATTTTACCAACTCTTGGATTAATGATCCTTAAGCATACCTAAGACATAATCTATGATCAATTGTCAAAGATTTGAACCAAAACCCCTTCAATAAAAAACATAGGGTTTCAGCCATCACCATTAAAAATAGGTGAGAGTTTGATTTGGCTTCCTAATCACTTGGATTACATGATTATGGAATGAAATAGATGAAATCAAGAATCATTTCACACAAATTGAACATAAACCCATTTTCCCCCAAAAATTTACCCTAGGTTCGGTTCCTCCGAGAAAAATAGGCTAAGAAAATTATTTGATTTCATGCTCTTGGATTATGAAAGTAGAGAATGAAACCAGATCATAGAAATTGGTTAGGCATTAAAAGGATTTTTCTACAATTTTCTAAAGATTTTTGAAGTTTGAAGAACAATCTTGAAATCATGAACTTTCAATGGAGAAAAATGAAGATTGAGAGCTCAGGAGTGAAGTTTATACCTATAAGATTATAGATGAGGATGAGATGATCAACTTTGCTTCATAAAGTTTCTTGAAAATCCTTGTGAAAGCTTGAGAAAAATATAGGAAAAGTGATGGAGAAAAATGGAGGAAATGGAGAAAAAGAAGAAGATGGAGGGGTAGAGAGAGAGAGACAGCCGAAGAAATGGGTGAGGGAGGGGATGAGATCATCCAACTTTTTAGATATTTTAGGGACACAAATGTTCTTTAGGAAAAAGATCAAGGGCATTTTGGTCTTTTCGCAGTGTGAACGCGTTCAGATATTTTCTAACGTCATCATGACACTGACACGCATCCCAATGTGATGTGACTTGATGTGACATCAAGTTTATCAGTTAGCGGGTCCCGATAAACCCATACGTAGCTCTGTTTGTCTCCCGATTTGAATTACACCCGAATAGTTTATATTATTTTCATTTTTGAAGGTCAAGACCCATTTTAGCAAAAATGTAGGAAACGTGATTCTAAGACTAACTGTCTCGTGCACGAGTCCAAATTAGGTCTTGATAGTAGTAAAACACTACTGTCAGTGAAAAACGCAGACCGGGGTCCTTCTGAGTTTTCGACCCAAAATTTAACCATAGCTTCCTACGATAGAGTAGAGCTTGACTACGCCCTCAGTTTATTTTATTTCACTCTCTAGACCCTCTAATAAAATACAAACACATAAATACTGTTTAATTATTATTAGAAAACTTTTAGAAAGCTTTTTTAAAAAAACGAGGTGTTACATTACTACCCCCTTAAAAAGAATTTCATCCTCGAAATTTGACTTACCTTAGAATAAATGTGGATATCGCTGCCGCATATCCTCTTCGCGTTCGCAGGTAGCATCTTCTGTTGTAGCATCCCATATGACTTTGACTAAGGGAATCTGCTTCCCGCGGAGTTCTTTCACCCTCTTGTCCTTGATTCGTATAGGCAGCGCTTCATATTCCAAGTTCTCCCTTATCTGGATTGATTCAGGCTCTATCACGTGTGATGGATTAGGATGGTATTTTCTGAGTTGGGATACATGAAATACATTATGAATATTGGATAGATTGGGAGGTAAAGTAATTTGGTAGGCAACTGGACCAATTCGGGGAAGAATTTGAAATGGTCCAATGAATCTAGGTGTAAGATTTCTGGATTTGATTGCCCTGCCGATTCTAGTTCTTGGATTGACTCTCATAAAGACATGATCGCCTTCTTGGAACTCCAAAGGTCTCCTCCTCTTGTCACTGTAGCTCTTCTGCTGATCCCGTTCGACTTTCATTTTTTCCTGAATTTTCTTAACTTGTTCTGTTGTTCTGTGTACTAGTTCCGGGCCTATCAAATGATTCTCCTCGGTTTCATACCAACAGAGTGGTGTTCTGCACTTTCACACATGGCGCCATGCCAATACTCGAGTGGAAACTATTGTTGTACGTGAACTCAATCAGTGGAAGGAATTTGTCCCAACTTCCCGTGTTTTCCAAAACACATGCTCTTAAAAAATCCTCCAAAGATTGGATCGTCCTTTCAGACTAACCATCCGTCTGCGGATGATAGGCTGAACTCATCCTTAGCTTCATTCCCAAAGCACTATTTAAACTCTGCCAAACCTGCAAGTAAATCTCGGATCCCGGTCCGAAATTATACTCGAAGGTACTCCATGCAATCTTACCACTTCCTTGATATAAATTTGGGTTAATCTTTCCAAAGAATACCTCTAGTTGATTGGTAAGAAATGAGCACATTTCGTAAGCCTGTCAACGATTACCCAAATTGCATCTCACCTCTTTTGCGTCCTTGATAGTCCGGAAACAAAATCCATTACAATGTTATCCCATTTCCACTCCGGGACGTCCAGTGATTGCAATAACCCTGCTGGTTTCTGGTGTTCAATCTTTGCCTTTTGACACACCAGACAGGATTGGACATACTCCGCTACTTCCTTCTTCATCCCAGGCCACCAAAACATTCCCTTTAGGTCCTGGTACATCTTTGTAGATCTGGGATGAAAACTCAGCTTGCTCTTGTGTGCTTCTTCCAAAATCATGTTCCTAACTTTGCTATCCTTAGGCATACATATCCTGTCTCCAAACTTCAAGATTCCATCAGCACCTTTCTTGAACTCTGAAGTCTTTCCTTCTTCTACCATCTGGTTCCTTTCTTGTAGGCACTGATCTTCTCCTTGCTTCTTCCAGATCAAGTTAAAAACATCACTAGTGATAGTGACCATTCCTAAACTTATCTTATCCCTGGATAACTCCAAATCCAGATTCAGATTCCTGAACTGTTCTAGCAGTTCCAATTCTTTCACCATCATAGCGGACATATGCAAAGATTTCCGACTCAATGCATCTGCTACCACGTTGGCCTTTCCTGGGTAGTACTGTAGATCAAATTCATAATCCTTTATGAATTCCATCCATCTTCTCTGCCTCATGTTCAACTCCTTCTGGTCGAACAGATACCTCAAGCTCTTGTGGTCGCTAGATGCACTGAATTTAGCACCATAGAGATAGTGTCTCCATATCTTCAATGCAAACACTATCGTAGCCAACTCTAGGTCATAGGTTGGGTAATTCCGTTCATGCACTTTAAGCTGTCTGGGAGCGTAGGCTACGACTTTCCTCCATTGCATGAGTACGCAACCCAAACCTTGATACGATGCGTCACAGTACACATCGAACGACGTTGATGGATCTGGCAAGACTAGTACCGGAGAAGTAGTTAGCCTCCTTTTCAGCTCTTGGAAACTAGCCTCACACTCTTCTGTCCATTCATACGCTTTTCCTTTCCTCGTTAATTGCGTCAGAGGTAACGCAATCTTCGAGAACCCCTCGATAAATCTCCTGTAGTATCCCGCTAGTCCGAGAAAACCTCAGATATCACTTACCATCTTAGGGCTTTCCCACTTAACCATAGCTTCTACTTTTGCAGGATCTACTGCTATACCATCCTTGTCGATCACATGTCCAAGAAATTATACCTCCTCCAGCCAGAACTCGCACTTTGACAACTTGGCATAGAGTTATCTGTCCTTAAGAAATTGAAGTACAACCCTCAAATGCTCTTGATGTTCTTCCTTGTCTGAGGAGTAGATAAGGATGTCATCGATAAAAACGACGACAAACTTATCAAGGTACGGTCTGAAGATTCTATTCATATAGTCCATGAAAATTGCAGGATCATTAATCACACCAAAAGGCATAACTACATACTCGTAGTGCCCGTACCGACTCCTGAAAGCCGTCTTCGGTATATCATCTTCCTTCACCCTTATCTGATGATAACCGGATCTTAGATCAATCTTAGAGAATACTGTTACTCCCCTCAACTGGTCCATAAGATCGTCAATCCTTGGAAACGGGGATTTATTCTTGATCGTCACCTTGTTGAGCTGTCGGTAGTCCACACATAACTTTGAACTACCGTCTTTCTTCTTGACAAATAACACTGGCGCTCCCCACGGAGAAATGCTTGGTCTTATAAACTGCTTCGTTAGCATGTCGTCCAGTTACTTCTTCAGCTCTACCAACTCTATTAGGGACATTCGATAGGGTGCTATCGAATTCGGTCCGGCTCCAGGTACAAGATCGATTGCAAACTCTACCTCCCTCTTGGGTGGTAATCCTAGCACATCATCCGGGAAAACATCTGGAAACTCGCGCACTACCAGCAAAGCATCTAGACTCAGAGTCTCCTCGGTTTCTAAAGAAAACAGCACCATGCATTCTCCTAATTGTACACCTCCCGACACACCATCACTGGCAGACAATGATCTAGATTGCTCGAAAAAGCAGAGGGTTTTATTTAAACAATCTAGTACCACATGGTTGGTCGAAAGCCAGTCCATGCCTAGGATAACATCAATCTGCTGCATAGGCAGACAGACTAGGTCTACAAGAAAAGATCGGTTCTCTAAGACAACTGGACATTTTAAACAGATAAATAGGGTTGTCAGGGAATCACCCGTAGGTGTAGAAACAATCAAATCATACAGTAAGGATGAAACAGGCAAATTCAAATGATCCATACACGCTAATGAAATAAAGGAATGTGTAGCCCCCAAATCAAATAAAACAGATAAGAGTCCCCCCCGCAACTAGGCACTTACCTTGTATCATATCAGGACATTGAGAAGCCTCAAATCCTCTCACAACGAACACTTTTCCGTCGTCTGTGGCCTATCTGGCTGGCCCACCACGTTTTGTCTTGTCTCCGCATCTTGAGTTCTTTTGACTAGTTGTTGAATCCTACCAACATCCTCGGTTCAACACTCGTTGGCATAGTGGCCCCACTTGCCACAACGAAAACAGTTGACATTCGGTGCCTAAGCACAGTCCTTCACTAAATGCGGTCCGCCGCATCAAAAACACTTGGAAAATCCTGGTTGTCTCTGACTGGTATTCCTGGTTCGAGAAGATATTGTTTGTTGACCTAGACGGCTTGTAAGGCTTCGCCCTTGGTTGGAACTTTCCTCCGCAACCTTTCTGACCAAAGCTTTTGACTGGTCCACCACTTCTTGAATGAATGGAACAGTTATCACACAAGATAACTCACGTATCGGACACTCTACCCAATAGTTGGTATCCGATGGGGATCCAACTCATCAAGTCAGTACACTTCCTAAACCACACAGTCCGATTTAGAATCGAACTGCTCTGATACCACCAAATGAGACGACCTGTCGTCCCATTAAAGAACCTAAGATATTTAACTAACCTTAATCGTTTTATAATCGTACCGCGCCTTATTAATACGAAGGGAAGCTGAAAATTAAACGCGGTAGCGAAACGAATTTAAGGCACGCAACGTCTCAGAGTACACATCTTTTAAAATATAAAAAAATACATACATACATCATTTGCCCCATCAGTAGGGCTACAGTGTTAACGTAATACATTTAGAGTATATTAATACAGACCAAAATAAAAATGTGAAAGTAGGCCAAGAGACAATTCTCTGACTAACCACGATCACGTCCCAACCCCTCGAGGTTAGGATCCTAGGCTCGTCCACCGGCATCGGGCTCATACGGAATGCCATCCAGTTCCTCAGCAAGCGGTTCCTCCATGGGGTCTTTCCATAAAATAAAAAGACACATAGAGAAAATATGCAGGAGATAAGAAACATGCATCATCAAATATGGGAGAGGGGCATCAGTATATTAGATATATACATGCAATACACAACACACATAAAAGATACAACACGACGATACCCATCTCTTAAGTCATACAGCACAACCATCTCAAAATTCATTCTCTCAGATAAACCTATAAGAGGGATACTAGTCCCTATGTATATGCTGACTTCCCTATATGCATGTCGGCCGATACATCACGTCCCCAGTTGGACATGCCCGTCGGGATAACATCACATCCCCCATTGGACATCCCGCCTCGGGATTAAAAACATCACGTCCCTAATTAAACATCCCCCTTTGGGACAAATATGCTGTGGTATGAAATGATATGATATGCAACAAACATCCATCGTAGGTTGATACCGGGACCTCACACCTATGCACTCGACCACGACCACGAAGCACCGCATCCACATCAACATCAACATCAGCCTCACGACGCCTTGCGTCTACGAGCCACAGCTCCATGGTCGGGACCACGATGATATCAACCCGAACAACATCATCACTCACCATACTCTCATCAACACTCAACCAGCGAAATCACAATAAAATCTCACAACAGCAATTTTACCAATACAGATATCATCATAATACCGGATAACAATAAACCACACAGCCAGTTCAATATAACAGGAAAACAGATAATCAATTAAATAATTCAACACGTCAACCTCAATCCATCACATCACTGAAATTATTATCTTAGTGGTGATAGCCCAAAAGTACCTACACCTAGGGTCCAGACACTTTATCCAGGGCTCAACCTCTAGTAGGGTTTAAGGGTTCCCCTACACACATATCTATACTCCATACTAAGCTTGCCTTCCCAATGATAAAGTTCTTTCTCCCCACCTTAGTAATGTTCCCGTGGCACTCCGGCTCCGGCTCCGCAATTGTCAATCGGGTGCGCGGTCGAACGTTCGAATCCTGTTCGATTCTATACAACAAACTACAACCAGAAATTAATACAGTTAAATCACAAATTCTATAATCTTTTGGGTTAGGATACTGCCCCTATTTAATTAAATAGGCTAGGGGTGTTGAAATTCTACCAACTCTTGGATTAATGATCCTTAAGCATACCTAAGACATAATCTATGATCAATTGTTAAAGATTTGAACCAAAACCCCTTCAACCAAAAACATAGGGTTTCGGCCATCACCATTAAAAATAGGTGAGAGTTTGATTTGGCTTCCTAATCACTTGGATTACATGATTATGGAATGAAATAGGTGAAATCAAGAATCATTTCGCACAAATTGAACAAAAACCCATTATCCCCCAAAATTTACCCTAGGTTCGGTTTCCTAGAAAAATAGGATAGGAAGATTATTTGATTTCATCCTCTTGGATTATGAAAGTAGAGGATAAAACTAGATAATAGAAATTGGTTAGGCATTAAAAGGATTTTTCTACAATTTTCTAGAAATCATGAACTTTCAATGGAGAAAAATTAAGATTGAGAGCTCAAGAGTGAAGTTTATACCTATAAGATGATAGAGGAGGATGAGATGATCAAATTTGCTTCACAAAGTTTCTTGAAAATCCTCGTGAATGCTTGAGAAAAATGGAGGAAAAGTGATGGAGAAAAATGGAGGAAATGGAGAAGAAGAAGAAGAAGATTGAGGGGGAGAGAGAAAGAGAGAGAGAGACAGCCGAAGAAATAGGTGATGGAGGGGATGAGATCATCCAACTTTTTAGATATTTTAGGGACACAAATGTCCTTTAGTAAAAAGACCAAGGGTATTTTGGTCTTTTCGCAGTGTGAACGCGTTCAAATATTTTATAACGTCATCATGACACTGGCACGCATCCCAATGTGATGTAACTTGATGTGACATCAAGTTTATCCGTTAGCGGGTGCCAATAAACCCATACGCAGCTCCATTTGTCTCCTGGTTTGAATTACACCCGAATAGTTTGTATTATTTTTATTTTTGAAGGTCAAGACCCATTTTAGCAAAAATGTAGGAAACATAATTGTAAGACTAACTGTCTCGTTCACGAGTCCAAATTAGGTCTTGATAGTAGTAAAACACTACTGTCAGTGAAAAACGCAGTCCTGGCTCCGTCTAAGTTTTCGACCCAAAATTTAACCGTAGCTTCCTACGATAGAGTACAGCTTGACTACGCCCTCAGTTTCTTTTATTTCACTCTCTAGACCCTCTAATAAAATACAAACACATAAATACTGTTTAATTAATATTAGAAAGTTTTTAAAAAAAAAAACGGGGTGTTACAGTTTGCACATCTAACCTCTCCAGACTCAACAAGTATTGTTCTTCACCGACCTGTCCAGGCCGTTAAGTATTATTTTGACATAGCCTCTCCGGGCTCAACAAGTATTATTCTTTACTGACATTTCCAGATCGTTGAGTATTCTTTTCACATAGCTTCTTCAGGCTCAACAAGTATTATTCTTTACCGACCTCTCCAGACCGATGAGTATTCTTTTCACATAGCCTCTCCAGGTTCCAGACGAGTATTCTTCTTAACCAGCCTCTCCAAACTGCTGACAATATTCTTTTTGATTAGCCTCTTTAGGCTCTTATAAATTTTGCTTGAAGGTTACATTGTAAATAATATCTCAATCACTCACAGTGTGTTTACAATTAGATACTGAGATATTGTTCTTCCTATCACTTCACAGAAGTGGATGTATAATGAGATACATAAGAATTGATAAGGATCTTCCTGAAAAGCATTCTCATGAATGTTTTTGTGCTGAATTCATCGAGTCAATGTCCTTCTTTGAGATGAGATGAGTAATCTTCGTCAGCTATGATGAAATATGTTTACCTTGAATGCTCATAATTATAAACACTGATGATGAAAGGAACAAAGTCTTCTTTCTTTCATTCCTGAAGATAATATCAATCTTCAACTTGAATATTCACTTTTGGCATTTTTCACTTTTTGCCATTTTCTCCAACTCTTGCTTTTGCTTCATATTCTCATTATCTCTGTTTCTCATCTACAGTCATGCTTCTCAAACATGCTATCTTATGGTGTAAATTTCTTGTTGTACATGAGCATTAGTGTATGTTCACACATTCTTGCACCATGTTACACTTTTATTTCTCTTTACAGTCGTCTTTATATATTCTTCTCAAGAACTGAGACTGTTGAGAAATAGTCGTTGGGTTGATATGGCTTCTGTATTCTTCATACAGAATAGATCCGTTCTAATGAGTTCTCTAATGAAGAGTTCTGTTGGTTCTACTTTATCAGAAGGAAAGAGATATTTACACTATGGCATTAGACTCATTTGCCATTTTAGTGTAAGCTGTAGATAGAATAGAGGAAAGTCTTTTGGCATTATAAAAGCATTCCGTTCTTCGAGTATGGTAGTTTGCTTTACCAGACTTTGACTTTTACATAGCCCGCTTTCTTCAAATAAAATAGTCGTTCAATATTGGAGATGTTGCCACTTAGAAGTTATTCAAAGCATTTTAAAAATGCTTGGCGTATTTTCCATAGCTTGTCTTGTACACTTCTTTGGATAAGATGATGTGATGAATGAGATGTACTTGACTTCCTTGTTTACTTAACTCGGACGCTTGTCTAGAGACTTGATTATATTACTTTTAAGTAATATTCTTCTTCAATATACGTTGAGATGCTTCTTTGAGCTTTGACCCATAATGTCTTTAGAGGATAATAGTTTCTGCTTTGACTATTTGCATTCGTTAGACGTTTCAACTGAATAATTATCTTCAGGCGTATTCTGTTTGTACATGTTAGCATATTGTTTTGAGATCTTCAATCCAGATGCTTTCCTTTAGATGTATGATAGAGAGTAATTTCTTCATCCGATAAGAAGAGTGACTTAAAAAGACTCCTTCTGTTGACCTGGCTTTAAAACGATTATTTCAGTGCTGACTTTTGAAGCTATAAGACGAGTGTCTTACATTTTGTCCTGACTTGATTTAGACTAACTCGGGCGTATATAAGTAAATCATTATTTATATTGAGATTAGTTGATTGGTCCAATCTTCTGCAAACTTAAAGTAGCTCATCAGTAATATTCATCAGGTTCATTTAATAATACTTCTCGTGTTTTCTTTCATCAAAACCCTGGTTCTGCGAACCTTGAAAAACTGGAGACTTAGCAAAATCCACCTTCCTTCAAGCACCAAAAGTCCAAAAACACATTGACCTCCATTCTTTCAAAAATCCTCATCAACATTCTCAACCTCAAAAATACCATGAATCAGTCACACATTGACACGAGCTAACGGCCAAAGAGAGGAACAAAGCAGTGATAGAAGAGCAAAACACATAAGCATAAATAGGATAAAGAACACAATCTCAAGCGAAAAAAGAAAGGGAGAACAAATTGAAGGAAAAAGAGGAGCAGAAAATACAAACACTACAGGCACGAGGCAAATTACAATTCGATCCACGATCCTGTTTGCGATTCTCTTTTTATGTTTTGATTGTATGATGAAATATTATTCTGATGTCGGTCGCCTATGGAATTCAAGGATGTAGAGATTATCTGAACTTTCACATTAATCAATAAGAGTGTATATTGTGTTTACAAAGAGCTGCCTAATATCTATATATAGGCAAGCGCTCAAGATTCTGTTATGGATACTGATATAACAGAAATAACAAACTACAACCAACTGTAACAGAAAACCAACTTTACAGACGGCTAACTTTACAGATGGGTTAACATAGACAAGTGATCACAGACGGGTGAGATATCTCATAGACGAGTGAGTGATCTCACAGACGGGTGTCATAGACGTGTGATCACAGACGGGTGTCATAGACGGGTTCCTTCACTCCCCCTCAAGTTGGTGCATGTATATTTTTAATGCCCAACTTGCTTACCAAGAAGTCAAATCTGTCCCTGCCGAGTGGTTTAGTGAAAACATCTGCCACCTGAGCTTTTGTGCCAATTTTCAAAGCTTCAGTTTCTCCTAACTGAACCCTCTCTCTTACAAAATAGCAATCCATTTCTACATGTTTTGTTCTTTCATGATAGACTGGTTCATTGCGATATGCAAGGCAGCTTGGTTGTCACAAAACATGCGAGTTGGTTCAGCCTGCGATGCGCCTAATTTACTCAGCAGCCACCTTAACCAGATTAATTCACTCACTGTGGCTGCCATAGATCTATACTCTGCCTCTGCTGAGGACTTTGCCACAACTGATTGCCTTTTGGTCCTCCAAGAAATGGGTGAGTCTCCCAGCATAATGAAGTAGCCTGTACATGATCTTCGAGTAAGAGGGCAGCCACCCCAGTCTGCATCACAATAGGTTTGCAATCTCAAGTCATCGGTGCTTGTTAGTAAGATTCCTTGTCCAGGCGTAGTTTTCAGGTATCGAAGGACTCTGTCCACAGCATTCATGTGAACTTGCTTGGGCGTATTCATGCATTGGCAGAGGGTATTCACTACATATGTAATATCGGGCCTGGTGATGGTTAAATACAAAAGCCTTCGTAACAGTCTTCTATACTGTGAAGCATCAGTGTCAGGATCATTCTCATTCACCCGGAGATTACAGTTTTGCTCCATGAGAAACTTACTTGGTCTGCAATTCTCCATCTTGGTCTCATGAAGAATGTCCAAAGTGTATTTTCTTTGACTTAGAACAATGCCCTCAGCTGATCTTGCAACTTCGATGCCTAGAAAGTATTTTAAGGTTCCTAGGTCTTTTATGCTGAAAGATTGATCAAGAAATGTCTTAACTTTTGTCATGAATTCAAAGTTGTCTCCTGCTAAGATGACATCATCTACATAGATGAGTACAGTGAGAAAAACTCCTTTTGCCTTATAGATAAAGAGAAAGTGATATGCCTTTGATTGGGTGAAGCCAATGGAATAAAGGGCAATGGTAAACTTCTGATACCAGTTCCTAGAGGCTTGTTTCAAGCCATAGAGGGACTTTTGTAGTTTACAAACTCTGGTCTCTCCCTTCTTTGTAAACCCTTGAGGAATCTTCATGTATTCGGCTAAATATCCATGAAGAAATGCGTTATTCACATCTAATTGGTGAATAATCCATCCCTTCTTTGCTGCAACAGTCAACAGGCACCTTATAGTGACAAGCTTGGCAACTGGTGAAAAAGTCTCATGAAAATCTTCTCCCTCTTTCTGGGTAAAGCCCTCTGCAACCAGTCTTGCCTTATACCTTTCTATGTCTCCATTCGGTTTGTACTTTATCTTGTAAATCCATTTAGAATCTACAACATTTTTGCCTTTTGGTAAAGATGCTAAGGTCCAAGTTTCATTGCTTTCTAAGGCTTGGATCTCCCTCTGCATTGCATCCCTCCAATGCTTCTATGTCATGGCCTGCTTAAAGGATTTTGGCTCATCTTTTGCAGAGATAGCAGCTAGAAAAGCTTGGTGAGAATGTGATAGTTTATCATAGGTAAGGTAATTAGATATAGGATATAAAACTGAGTTTCCTGAGGAGCAATTGGATTTGGGAAGCATAATAGAAGTGGGCAAATCAAGTTTATAATCATTCAAATGCCTAGGTCATTGTCTCACTCTCTCACTGCGCCTTTGATTATCTTGAATACAATCTTCAAAATTTTCAACCCTATCATTATCAGCAGTCAGTTCTAGAGTATCATGAGTCTATAGACCCTGATTACATGGGTTTCGTTGATCTGTATGACTATTGCCTGTTATGTTATCTGTAGTATCTTCCCAAAAAAATATTGTCTTTATTCAAATTTTGATTAGTCTCACGCATTTGCTTGAAAGGGAAATCATTTTCAGCAAAGATAACATCTCTGGACACAAAAACTTCCTTGTTTTATGGTATCATAAACCTTGTAGCCTTTCTATCCAGCAGAGTACCCTAGAAATACACAAGCTCTCCCCCTCTCATCAAACTTCCCTTCCCTCCTAGTTTTTAAAGCATAGACAAGGCAACCAAACACTCTTAAGTGATCATAACTTGGCTTTCTTCCAAAAATGATCTCATAGGATGTTTGTTTCCAATGACCTTAGAGGGAAGTCTATTGATGATGTGTACAGCAGTCTGCACACAATCACCCCAGAGCTGAATAGGAAGTCCAGAGTGGAATCTAATGGCTCTACTATTTCTAGGATATGCCTATGCTTTCTCTCCGCAACCCCATTTTGTTGTTGAGTGTAGGTGCATGAGAGTTCCATTAAAATTCCCTTTTTTTCATAAAATCTCTGCATACTGTTGGCAGTGAACTCAAGGCCATTATCAGATCTTATTTTCTTAACTCTCTTATTAAATTGAGTCTCAATCATACAGATAAAGGTTTGTAGACAATGATCTACCTCATACTTATGCTTCATGAGGTACACCCACACGCATCTACTAAAATCATCAACTATGGTTAGAAAATAATGAGCTCCTGTGGTGGAACCAGCTGCATACCTCCTCCATATATCACAATGCAATAATTCAAAACAAGAACTAGATTTGATAGAACTTAAAGGAAAAGGCAGCCTTGTTTTTTTGGCCCTCATACAAGAATCACAGGGGACACTATCATTATTACTAACAACAACAGGGTATAGATCCTATGCTACTCAATTTTGCAGTAGAGGTGTGTCCTAGCCTAGAGTGCCACAGTTTCAAATCAGTTGGTTTTCCAACCTTCATAGCCATTCCTCCATCACCAGTGGATTCAAGAAGGTAAAGGCCATCCTGATGTCTACCTATTCCAATCTCCTTCCTCGAGGGTATTTCTGTATGGAACAAGATTCACTCACAAAGGTTATGGCACAATTGTAGTCTTTTGTAAGTTTACTAACAGAAAGAAGATTGCAATGGAACTCAGGGATGTATAGAACATTATTAATGTTCATTCCATTGGAAAGAACAGTCTTTCCCATTCCTTTGACAGGCACACTAGTGCCATTTGGAATCTTAACATATTGTTGATTGCAAATCACAATCTCTTTTAGCGTAGTTTTATCAAAGTAATATGCTCAGTTGCCCCGGTATCAATGATCCAGGGCTTGGCATTATTAAAGTTACCTGCCATGTTTACTGTTGGAGTGGGTTTGTGTTTCCCAATAGTTGGTTCTGTATGTCCTTGCAATTGCAGCATCAGTTTTTCATACTGCTTCAAGGAAAGGCCTGGAATAGGACTCTCTTCTGTACTCACCTGAGATGCCTTGGATCCTGATTTCTTGCTGGTCCAAGATGCATTCTTTTCTCTCCTTTCGCGAGCTGGCTTCCTCCAATCTTGAGGGTAGCCAATAATTTCCCAGCACTCTTCCTTGACATGTCCTATCTTTTGGCAATGGTCACATGTAGGTTTGTCTTTCTTGTATGTCCTGCGATCACTTTGAGATTGAAAAGCAGAAGACTCAGCTATTGGCTTGTGCATATCAGAAATTAGTCTCTACTGCTCATCCTCAGCTACCAAATGATATGCATGCCCGAGAGTCAAAGTTGGTGCCATGCTTAGAATTTGAGTCTTGACTGTGTTGAAGACTTCATCAAGACCCATGAGAAAATCATACAAATGCTCCCTTTCATGCATTTGTGCAAACTGCTTCTGTGCATCACACTTGCAGCCATCACATTTGCATCCGGGCCAGGGTGAAATTGATTGAATTTCATCCCACAGCCCTTTAAGCTTTGTGTAGTATGTGTAGATTGACTGCTTATCTTGTCTAAGATGTGTGATTGCCCTGCGTAATTCATAAACTCTTGGAGCACTCCCCTTGACGAATCTTTCTTTCAATTCCTTCCAGATCTCCCTGATTGTGAGTGCATATCGAACACTTCCTCTAATTTCTTTGTCCATAGCATTCTTCAGCCAGCCTTTAACCATGGCATTACAACGCATCCAGTGAGCCAAGTTTGGTGAATCCACTTCTGGCATGGGAATCGTGCCATCTACAAAGCCAATCTTGTTCTTGGCATACAGGGCATTACTCATATCCGCAACCCATTCACCATAGTTTCCATCGTTGAGAAGCTCACTCACGAACAACTGACCTGGTTGATCTGAAGCATGGAGAAAGAAAGGTGACATAATGTCAATGACTCCATCATTATCTTTCTTCTTTGGGGATGATGATGAATCACGATCTTTGCCTTTCTTCTTCTCGGGTGATGATTCTTCATTCTTGTTGGTAGAGCTTTCATCATCTTTGGCCATGATTGAGAATAGTTACCAAGAATAAGATTTTCAGGTTTTGGCTCTAGATACCATGTAAAATAACTAGACTCACAATAATTGAAATACTTCTCATCTGAACTTTCACATTAATCAATAAGAGTGTATATTGTGTTTACAAAGAGCTGCCTAATATCTATATATAGGCAAGCGCTCAAGATTTTGTTATGGATACTGATATAACAGAAATAACAAACTACAGCCAACTATAACAGAAAACTAACTTTACAGACGGCTAACTTTACAGACGAGTTAACATAGACAGGTGATCACAGACGAGTGAGTGATATCATAGATGAGTGAGTGAGTGATCTCACAGACGGGTGTCATAGACGTGTGATCACAGACAGGTGTCACAGACGGGTGATCACAAACGGGTGTCATAGATGGGTTCCTTCAAATTGCTTGATGAAATGTTTGACCCACTCAAATATGTGAAATTTGTTTGTCAATACGTCGAGGTAAGTTTTCATTCTTTTTTATTCCTAAGAAAACTAATAATAAAAAAATTTTGTTGTCCGTTGCTTATTTTTGAAAAAATGATAATAAGGATATATACTTATTTGGTTCTTTGTATTTTTTAGACCGGTTAAAATAAATATTTTAAAATTTATTAATTATTTATATAATTAATTTGGCTAACTCTTTTTTTTTTTCATAACGGATGCATCAGGGGTATTGTAGGGTTAAAGTCTTCATCCTTCCATGTGCATAACCGACTCTTTAATCCATCTATGCTTGAAAGACCATTTTGTTTCAAGGGTTTTCCAATTTTTTCTAATTGAAATAAAATTGGTGGCGACTCTATTCTTTTTTCTAAATTTTTTTTTTGGTGTCATTCCCACCGTGATTACGGTTATAATGATTATAATTATAATAGGTTTAATTAATCTATAGGTTCATGAACCATTTGAGAATTTTCAAATAGGTTTATATACTTTAAAAGTTTGTAACTGGGTCCCTGAACACATAGAAAATTTGTAAGAAGAACTTATACAAACCTATGTTAAGGTGTGGTTTAATGGATATCATTCTCTCCTTTTCTTCTCTCATGCTATCAAAGAAAAAGACACAAAAGCAAAATTTTTTTTATGTATTTCTATCTCATGTAATGATAACTTATATCTTAAGACAACAATTGTAATAATAATATAATTCTGAAGGGATAAGAAGTGTCGAGTATAATTAAGTCAAATATTGAGATAGGCTAACGTCATTACTTCTTCTTCTAAGAACATTTCCAATTATACAACTAATTGAAGTGGCTTAACTCTTCTTTTTTTGGGCTCCACCGTATCACATCATCACTTTTTACTTTATTCTACTTTAAATTACCCCACTTTTTCTTTAACTTATTTTTTTCTATTTTCTATTATTTTTATGGGATTCTTATATAAGAACCATCGTTTATAGAAACAATTGTTCTTAGTTGATAGAGTTTGATTAGGTTGTTTCACCAAAGGAATTTGGGTTAGAACCACTTAAAGAGAATTTAACCTTCAACGAGTGAATTGAGATTATGATACTTAGGTTTTCGATAATTTGAAGGGTACTTGGCTATGGAAAACCTGAAGTCATAATTGAATGAAATTGAATCCCGAGTGTTTCTATCTTTTGTTCTTGACTTCTATGTATTTGTTAAAATTTCTAAAACAAAAACCTAAAAATATTTACTTCCTTTTATTGCATGTTTTATGATTTTGGATTCTCATCTTTCTAATTCTAAGTCTAAATAGTTGTTTAATTTGTGAATTGGTATTTGAGCATCGATCTCTAAGCATGATATCGAATTTCTCACCATCGTTTTTATTACTTGCAACTACCTAATGCACTTAGACGTGATCTCATTAAGTGTTTTTGCTTTTCTTAATTTTGAGAACAAGCTATGCAACTCTCGTTGCTCTAATAATAATAACAGCAACTGCAACAGAGCCCATCCAACCCGTGCGTGTAGCGGGTTTGTTTGCAGAAAACCTGGATTATATTAACGACTCTTAGAATACAGCTCAGATAGTGCACTACTCACGCGGGGTTTAGTTTTCCTTAAACCCTTTTTTTAAGACCGGTTCAGCTTGGTGGAAGCCAATAGTGGCGTGTGCATAGCAACCCGGAACATAAAAAGAAGCAAAGCCTGCGTAATTTAATAGTAAAAGTGTTTGAGCTTTTTCTCCACTTGTGTATTTTATGACTATGTTGAAAAGGACTCAAGTTTTGAGGACAAAAAAAAAATTTTTAAGATTATTCAGCAGAAAGGCATGCCTTTGCTCTACTTGCAAGGATCCAAAAGCAGAGTATAGGCTTCATTCGCACTCTTCCACACATTTCCCAACTCTGATGCTCAAATCAAAAGTCATCCTAACCACCTCTACATTGTTATAATAATATTCAACCATATCCTTGTAACATAAAATTTCCCAAGCATTCTAATCACCAACTCTTCTTTTTACTTTTTGTTTTGGAGTTGGTGGGAGTATAATCTGGGTTTGAGAGTCAATAAAATATTTTGACAATAAAGGGATGAACACCAAAAAATCAGTGACACTACACTAGTGCTAGTAATGATGAAAAATCTGAAACCTTTTGTTAAAGCTTTAAGGTAGGGACCATTTCCTTCTCCTTTACCAGTTCTTTGAGATGCATATATGACAGAAGCACGGAGCCCACCACATAGTTCTCAATCAAATTTGTCTTTTTATAGTTTGTTCGTTTTTTTTGGCATTCATACATCTTGCATTTGTTTTCTCTTTTGTCTTAGGTAAGTAAAATGAAAACCTATCTACCTCTGACTCTTAGGATAGAGTGGTCCAATTACAAGGCTTTGCAGTAATTATACTATGACAAGACCATCTTTCTCCCTATATCTATACTTATATTGGGGCCATTCAAATCACTCAAAATGTTTGTCAAAACATAAACATCCATAAATTGCGCTATAGCATTGCTAGCATATAATATGTAGCAAAGCTTGCCTAGTTGAAATGGTGAATTGAGGAAGGCCCCAGGTGGAGCTAGCGTGGAAAGGTTTTGAGGCCACAATGGGGAACATGTGGCTCCATAGAGGCTACCATGTGAGTTAGTATGCAAAAAGAAATATAGAAGTGATGGATGGAGGTGGAGGGCGTATTTACTTTTGTATCATCACTTACCAGGCCAAAAAAGGTTTAGAAAAAGAAGAAGAAGGAATCAAGGTGTTACCCTATCATTATAAGAAAAGCCTTTCCACAACGGGTCAAAGGGAACAAGTTCATTCCCACATGAGTACATAAAGATAAGTCTTCAACCACCACAAGGAAAAGATTATTAGACTTTAGAAAGGACTAAGTTTATTTGATTTCCACTTCCACTTAGAAATATATGGGTTTTTTTATCTATTCCACAGCACACTTAATATGGGCCTGAGAGAAACCTCATCACAGATCTTACTCATTTCTTAAATAGATTAGATTCTTTGTATGAAAGGCAAGCAGGAAATAAAATAAAAAGGGAAAGTATATACTCAAAGTGACTATTTTTTATGGTCAATGATGCATTTGAGTACTCTTTAGATTTTCTAGCTTCTCTGACAAGCCACAAATGCGTTTAAAATTCAATGGTCATTACTCATTACAGAAGTAGGAATGGCTCTATTTTCCTGGGAATCTCTATTCTGTAACCACTTATTTTGTCCATGAGCAAATCTTGCTGGTACTTGTTAATCAATCAAACAATTTTTTTGGAAAACCAAAAAGGATCTGTGGATCCCTGTTTTACACCCTCTCCAAATCTGCAATATCTCCTCGAGATACTATGAAGTGAATTACTCATATTTCTCTCAACCTGTGAAGAAATGAGACATATCTTTTATCTTAATTTTTAAATCCTAAAAAATACTATATATTAGTCATTTTGCCACATTTCAAAGGTGTGAAAAGAAGGCCCTGTAAAGCCATTTTCCATGGAAGAGACACCCTCCCGTTGGTGTAGTTCAAAGGTTACATTTTGTTTTTTTTGGTTTTATTCAAGTGCAAAAAGGATACAAGGTCTTTGTTAATGCATCAAAAGAGAAAAAAACAAAATGTAAAGATCTAAACACTGTCATTTTTGAGAAGGAATATTGTTCAGGGTCCTTCAAGGCAGATCCCATATTCCAATGAAAAATGCTAATAACATTATCACTTTTTTACTCACTTTTCTGGCATTTGTTTATGTGACAAAATTAGAGTGTTAATATACCAAAAAAAAGGAGATTAAACCAATTATAATTAGGAAAAAACTTAGATATTATTCAATATGTATTTATGATATACTAGTATGTAACAATTATTACACATGTTATGTTTTCATTCATTTTATCAAAAGGATGTCTTTTCCTTATTAGAAAATACACAGAAAACACCTATAGAATTGCATTATGTCCTTATAATTAGAGCAAATTCTATAGTACCTTGGAACATTTGAGGGTACTGGTACCCTCATAAATAAAAGAAACCATAAGTTTACTAGAAGGAATTGATAAAATATATAAAGAACTAGAAAAATTAATAACAATATAATACAAGTAATGGAAACTACTTTCAAAGTTACGGAATATATCTATCATAAAACACAAAAAGAATAAAATGAGTATACAGGTATATATGAAACACTAAAAAATATAGATAGAGGAAAGGAAATAGAAAACGAAGACGATTTGAGACTTAGAAGAATTCTCCGACAACTAGAAATCCTTTTAAAAGAAGAAGAGAATAATAGACATGTTACTAAAGGAAAATTAGAAGAGTTATTAAAATTAAAGACATCCTGCACCTTACACCACTTAGAATCCCTAACACCAAGAACAATATAGAGAGGTTAAAAACCGATTATATTAAAACAATAAAAAGGTCAAACGACTTAGAAGAAATTCAATAACTTCTTGAACAATTAAAAATAATTGAAGAAGAACATAATCAAATACAAGTGGCAGAACCAATTAATTCAACGCCAAATGAAACTGAAGAAGTAGTATTAAACTATAGCTCCTCGTCAGATGAAACAGATTTTAACGAAATATGAATGCAACATGGAGAATCAAGTAGTAACATAATACCAAACAGAAAAAGAAAAGAGATATTTGAAATATGCGAAAACATGAAAAAAGAGACAATGCATAATAACGGATATATTAAAAGAAAAAATAAATGGTCAAAAGTTCCAGATGAATTTAAACCAAGATATGAATCTATTAAATCAGGAAATATTCTAAATCTTGATTGTGCAAAAAAAAGGAAGAGATACTCTTATAGTGGATTAATGAACTTACCCTACTTATGGCAACAGATGAAAAATTTAATAGCTTAGATAGAATGGCAATAAAAAATTTTATATTCTACAAAACCACAGGGAATGTACAAAAATTTTTAAATGGAATAAAAGATGACAAATGGCAGCAATATATAATACGACACCAACAAATCAAGATTTTGCAAGATTTATAATGGATTTAATTTATGAAGAATTCATAGGATTTGCCAGCATTGAACAATGTGCTTAAGTAAATAGATATCTACATGAAAGCGCTAAAGTACATTTAAATAAAATGAAAATTTGTGATATTTGTGAAATAGGAAGTTTTATTTGTGAATACCAAAAATACTATTACCAATTAAACACTGAAACAAAAGAAACGTATAAAGAAATTTTTATCGATAAATTACCTTTTCCCCTTAATCAAAAAATAAAATCTATCCGGTTAGCTAACCTATTAACTACGGATAAAACCTTTGGAGGAATTATCCAAGTAATTTTAAAAGAATTAAGAGATCAATGTTTAGCTAGAGAAACAATAAGACAATTAAATAGAGGAAGAAATGCAATTTGCTGCAACATACCAGAAATTGAACTACCAGGAAACTACAGATGTAATAATCCAATAAAAAGAAGAAAGTATTATAAAAAAGGGAAACCTAGACTAAGAAAAACCTATCCAAAGAAAAAGGTCTATAAAGATACAAAGAAAAAATATTTCAAGAAAAAACGTACTCCTAAAAAATATTGCCCAAAAGGAAAAAAGAAATGTGTATGTTGGATATGTAATGAAGAAGGCCATTATGCAAACGAATATCCTCAGAAAAAAGGATAAGGAATTCAAGGAGAAGGCTAAAATAATAAAAAAGAGTTTACAAAATATACAATTTAAAACCACTAGAAGATGAATTAAGTACCGCTGATGATAGTGTTTATGAATACTCTAAACATGATGAACTATTTTCAGAAGAAACAGAATCCGAATAGTACTTATATCAAAATTATAATAGAAAAAAGTAATAAAACAACCGAAGCCTATATAGATACAGGGGCAAGTATCTGTTTAGCAACAAAGGCATTATTTGACAAATGGGAATATCTAGAAAAGCCATTAAAAATACAAATAGCTGATGAATCCATCCACTCTTTATTTTAGGTAGTCAAACGAATAAAATTACAGATACAACATAAACAATTTATTGTACCAACAATCTATCAATAAGAAACAGGAATAGATGTCATCCTAGGAAATAACTTCTTATGACTTTATGCTCCTTTCTGTCAATACTTAGACTATATTACTCTTAGAACACCGTATATACGGAATATCCTAACCCGCGTAATACTTTCCATACCGATTCATCATTCCTCTCCGTGCACCTACTCTACAAAACAATCAGAGTTTAGCAAGCTGCAACGTGATGAACTATTTACTATCCTTTGTCAAAAGATTCGCTATGCCTTAATTAATATGGAACCAAATAGACAAATTCCGGCTCACATTGACGAACTACTAGATAAACTATGTAGTGAAAACCCTTTAGATTCAAAAATAAATAAAAATACCGAACTAATCACATTAAAATTAAAAGATCCTGCCAAAGAAGTAAAATGTAGACCTATGATTTACACTAAACAAGACAGAGATGAATTTGCAGTAGACATCAAACAAATGATTGAAAAGCGATTAATTAGGCCATCCACAAGCAAACATTCTGCTCCAGCCTTTTACGTAGAAAATCACAGTGAAATTAAGCGTGGAAAAAGAAGAATGGTAATAAATTATAAGCAGATAAATGAAGCAATGGAAGGAGATGCATATTTCCTCCCTCGAAAAGATTTAATTATAGAGCAAATTCGGAATATGCATGGTTTAGTACTTTTGACTGTAAATCAAGATTTTATCAGATAAGATTAACTGAAGAATCCAAGGCATTAACAACATTTAGCTGTCCTCAAGGTCAATATGAATGGAACGTACTGCCTATGGGAATGAAGCAATTCCCGGGAATTTTTCAAAGAAGAATGGATTCTATACTCAAAGAATATAGAAATTTTTTCCTAATATACATCGATGATATATTAGTGTTTACTAATAAGGATTTAGAAGATCATTATAATAAAGTGATCTTAGTACTTAATAAACTTTTAGAACACGGAGTAGTATTAAGTAAAAAGAAAGTAGTTTTAGCCCAAAATAAAATCAATTATTTAGGTCTTGAAATAGAAAAGGGAAAATTAGTAATGCAGAAACACGTGCTAGAAAAGCTTAGCAATTTTCCTATAACCTTAAAAGATAAAAAGGAATTACAAAGATTTCTTGAACTACTAACCAACATTTCAAATGAAGGTTTTATTAAAGATCTTGCAGCAAAACGCAGAATACTGCAACAGAAATTAAGAAGGATGCTCTTTGGTCATGGACAGAAGAAGATGAAGCAATTATTATAGAGTTAAAACACTTATGTCAAAAGCTTCCGGAATTATATCATCCCGCAGATGATGATTTAATTATTATCGAAATAGACGCATCACATGAATGTTGGAGAGGCGTTATGAAGGCAAAACCCCCTGGACAAAAGAAAGAGTTACTATGTCGATATATGTCTGGAACATTTACAGATAGTGAAATTAATTATCCTACCCATGAAAAAGAAACTTTAGCACTTATTCGCATGTTGGAAAAACATCGTATTTATTTGTTTGATAAAGAATTTATTGTTAGAACCGATTCCACTTATGTGACAGGTTTTAAAAATTTTAATCATAAAGACACTTATAAGCAAGGAAGGTTGATCCGATGGCAAATGAAATTATCTTAATATAATTATTCAATATCGCATATTAAGGGAGAAAAGAATGTCCTTGCAGATATACTATACAGAGAATGGAGCACGGAACCACAGAAATGCTAAAAAGACATAGAGAGCTCAAGAAGGCACTAAGAGATCAAAAATTGAGAGAATTAGACTTGCTTGAAGCAGATATCAAGGTTTTGAATTTACAATTAGAAAATGAAAGTTTCTTAGAAGAGGCAATTCCTGCTGAAATTAAACAGCAAGCACAAAGAGAAGGAAATAAAAAATGGTATGCTATTTTTAACGGACCATTTCCCGGAATTTATGACGAATGGCACAACGCAGCCCCCCACTATCAGAAAGTCCCAGGAGTTATTCATAAGTCCTATGCAACAAAAGAAGAAGCAGAAAAAACTCTAAAAGATTTTCAGATTACCAAAGGTAAAGAAGTTTATCTTGGACCAAGACCTTTTGCCAAAACCACTACTTTAGACCCAGAACCAAGAAAAGCTTTAAAAATCCTAGGAAGAATCCCTTCTTCCCTAGACAACTTCCAAATAATTACCAGGAAAGAACATGAACTTCAAATCCAATTTTCAAAGGAAAACTTTTATGAACACCTTAAAAGACTAATCCACTGGATGGAAAAAGAAAAAAGTAATTGCATGTACATGGTTGATCGAAAATTATTCGCTACAAAAGCAGTTCTTATACCTGGAGCCCCATCAATTTTAGCATTCAATTTATTCCAATTCAGACTAATTGAATGTCTTTATTTAAGTCCCAACCTCAAAGAAATTAATCTATTTCCCTACCACTTTAAAGAAGCCGTCCAAATGTTTCGAAAGAATATTGCTGGTGAAAGATCTATTTTCTTAAAATTTTATTCCGCCTATCCAGATTTCACCACCAAACAACCAGTCAAGCATTTAGTTTTTATTGGTATCAGCAACAATAATTTCCCTTTAATGGATGAACCTACTGGAGTAGATTATGATGAAGACCAAATTATTAACTTCATAGCCCATCAATTAGCCAGCATATACTCCCAATGTCAAACCATTGGAAAAGAATCGTTTATTAAAACTTTGTACAAATGACCAAATACATTGCTTCTAAGCAAAACAAGCGGCAAGCCCATCAGGGAAAAGGACTTAGCTTTACTAACAAGCTTCGAGATGCCTTTCTATGCATTCGAAGGACCTGCTATGAATTATTGCCCAGCTGTCCTCCATAAACTGTGCTCAATAATTAAAAAAAATGGTAATCATGCATGTGAAAGATGCATAAAGCAAGTCACGTCAGAGGCTACTACTAGCTGTCAGCCACAAGGAAAAAATTCCGAAGACGAAGCAATAATTGAAGAATGATGTAAGCAGTGACGACAGCATGTAAATTATTAGTTTTCTGATGTAAGCACTTACGTGTTGTAGGGTCAATCATGTAAATAGACAATAACCCCTTAGCTTATAAATAAGTCCTCTTATGCTGAGGCAAAGCAGAGTGAATCAACAAGGAGAAAAACTCTCACCCGAGCTTTCTCAAGTTGAGAAAAGTTGTTAGTCTCCTCTCAGAGGATACTAGATATCTGCGAATACCACCCTGTAACCACTTCTATAAAATGAATTACTCTTTTTTATAAATCTTCCATATACTTTCCAATTATCTCGTCTCAATACGCTCTAAATATTCAAATTCAAGCATCCATTTCAGCCGGCAGAAGCAGCAGTGGACCAAAAGAAACCATCCATTCATTAATCCTAATCATGTATGCCCATATTCGTAGTTTATCATTAATAAGCATTATGGAACCTGAGATAATAGAAAATAGTGATGTAGAACACCTTCAAATTACTGAAGAAGATGGAAACTATCATGGCAGTATTCTTATTAACCCTCGTTTGTTTCAAAAAATACAAAAGGAAGAGTTAGATCTTTCTAAAACTACAAATATGAAAGGAAAAGAAAGATTAGGAGGAATAATGAAAAGATTTATTCAGAAAGAAAATATCATTTACTATGGTAAAATAATTACAAAAACCCCCATAGACATAACTGAAGCGCAAAGTCTTACAAATATACAACTATTAAATCGAAAAAAGATTTCAGAACTAAGGCAAAATTTAAAAATAGAAGCACATAGAAGAAAAATAGGATATATTCACATAGACGTTGTACAAATCTTAATTAAAGCAACATTTCAAGAAGGAATAGACTCTCCAATAGAGTTAATCTTAAAAGACGAACGAATAACTGATGTACGTGATAAGATATTAGGAGTTATAGAAGGAAACTTAGCTTATGTAAAATTAAAGTTTGAAATTCATCCTAATATAGGAATCTCATTAAGTACACAAAGACTAGACCAATCATTAACTCTAGAACACAAGTTTTTAAGACAAAACTTAATGAGACTCGGAGATAAAATATTTTCGGTAACATACTTTGTGAATTATACATTAACAAACTCTTATCATAGTATCACTTTTAGAAATAATGATAGAGTAGATGTTTCTCAACTATTTGAAGATATTGAAAAAATTTATTATCCACGAAAAAATGAAATAACTAAACTAAGAACCCTTTTAAAAGAAATTAGAATCTTTAAGAATACCGTATATACCTAGGCTTATTCCATTAATAGAGCCCGAAAGAAGTAAAGATGAAAATCCACCCCTCTCCCAAGGGGAAGATAAGGAGTTCTCGGTCTCTGTCCCTCTTTGTTAGAAGCAACTTCTTATTAATAAATTAGTAAGTCAAGTTAACGATTTAACTCTATATATAAAGATTAAAATATGATAAAAATAAAAATTCTGGAAACTCTGAAAAATAAAAATTCTGGAAACTCTGGGCCAAAGTGGTATCAAAGCTAGATAATGAAAATTACTAGCTATATAAAGGAAACAATAAATAATTTAAGAAATTATTGCAAAACTTTAAAAGAATTGGACGAAGAAAATCCTAATCCTACAATTAAAGATCAAATAAAGCGAGTTGAAACACGTATTCAGATTTTTAAACAATGATTAGAAACTATAATAGCATAATAATGATGATAATATACAACACTTTAAAACAGTGGTTACAAACGAATCATAAAAAAATAATCTATTGACAAGAAAATGAACCTATAACTTTACAAGACCGTTGACTCAAAGAAAGTATGTTAAATCATCACTTAAAATTATAAAGGTGGATTAAAAAGAGACTTGAAAGATTAATAGCATGAAGACAATTACTCTGTTTAAACAGTGGATTAAAGAAATTAAGAAAGAAATTGAATATTGGAAACAGCTTATTAATGACTGTATAATAGAAGATATAATAGATTATAAATTAAAAATGCTAAAAAGAATAAAAAATGAGTTAGAAAATTTTGCAGCATGAATCAAACTCAAATAATGGAAAGAATACAAGTAATACAATTACAACTTAAAGATGAATATGCATATCTGTTTACCTTGTTAAAAACTAAAGAAGAAGATTATATAGATGAACAAGTTAGGAAATTAATTGAAAAAAGTATTGTTTGGAAAGAAAATAGATTAATCATCGTGGAAAATCAACTAAGAAAATGATAGAGTATATAGAAGAGCTAGAACTACATATGACAGGAAAAATAATTACACTCATAGAAAAATTTGATGTTATCCTAATGTACGAGGATAGAGAAACTATGAATTATCTTAGAAAAAAGATAAAACATTTTGAGGGAATTATACTACACGAAACAAATATGGTCCTTAAAGAAATAAAGCAAGATATTCTTACTAAAACAAAAAGAAAATTAGCTTGTATTTCTCGATATAAAAGATACGATGAAAAAATATTTAAAATCATTAATATTTTTAAACAATAATATCCAATTATAAGATAACAAAACCCTCAAAATTCGTAGGGTACCATCATAGTCCCCAATAATTAGACGGTAAAAGCTGTACGGATAGAGAGCCATACGTGTATATGTGTATCTAAGTAAGATTGTTGTATTCCAATAGCTAATTTTGCTTTTCAAAGGAGCAAACTTACACGCTGACTCAGCTTCAAGCAAACCAACTCTTGGATAATTTTCTTTTTGCTGCTGGGTGTAGACAGACCCGGCACACCGTGGTCATTGCCTCTGTCACATCTCTTTCAACACCATTTTCAGGCCTGCAATCATAAAGCCAGAACTGTAATGATAATTAGAGTGGAAAATAGATATATTCCAGCCACTTATATGGCCCACCCTTAACACCCATGCTGTACTACCTAGCCAACATTTTAAATTCAGCACCTATCACTCTCTCTCTCTGCTAGTGTTTTTGCCTTAGTCCTCCTCCCTCTCTCTCTCTCTCTCTCTCTCCATTTGTGAAACCATGAACTTGCCAACATGGACGTCTAACACCATGGCAACAATGGTTGTGGTGTTGCTTCATCTGAGTTCTTCCTTCAAGGTGTTCTCTCTTTCTTCTTCTCATCATGCAGATAGCATTGCTGGCCTTCCTGGCCAACCCCACATAGACTTTCAACAGTTCTCAGGATATGTCACAGTGGATGACAAGAAACACAAGGCACTTTTTTACTATTTTGTTGAATCTGAAATTGATCCAGCTTCAAAGCCTCTTGTTCTCTGGCTCAATGGAGGTCTGCAATCTCTCACTTGCTTCAACTATATTTAAGTAATGCTTCAACTTTTGAAATAAAAAATTTCAAGACTTTGGATCATACACATATATATAAGAACATAAGTTTAAGAAAATGGCTTAAATTTCTCTCAAGAGTCTTCAAATGTATAAGCTAATTCCTGGTTTTATTCAGGACCTGGTTGTTCTTCATTGGGAGTGGGAGCATTCTCTGAAAATGGACCCTTTAGACCAAATGGGGAGTTTCTGATTAAAAATGAGTATAGTTGGAATAGAGGTACTACTACTCTATTGACACATTCCATTCTATCTGCCAGAATGGCTTGAATTAATTCTTCTGCTGCTGACTTGAGTTTACTTTGTGTTGTAGAGGCAAACATGCTGTATTTGGAAACACCAGTTGGAGTGGGGTTCTCTTATGCTAAAGGTAGCTCCTCCTATATGACATTGAATGACGAGGCAACAGGTATCTTCCATTAATAACAATTACTTTAGACCTTTCTTTTTTTTTATCTTTTGGGACATAAACATTTCTTCTTAAAAAGCTCCTTTAAATCCTATCTTCTATGGGAAAAAGGCACGTAAAATAAATATGCTGCTTAGGCTTTTAAAAAGTTGAGACAAAACAGTGATTAATGGTAAAATGCTACACAACTTTTGTATGGTACTTTTACATGATTATTCTTCATCTCTTATTCTCTAAGGAAACATTGGAATGGTATACTTTTGATTGATTTCAGAATGATTGTCCTTCAGTACTCTCAAATGGTCATTATTTGTCATCTGAAGCAGTGCTTTTGATTTCTTAAGCCAGGGACAATCTTGTATTCCTACAACGCTGGTTCAACAAGTTCCCACAATACAGGCACAGAGATTTGTTTCTAACTGGGGAAAGTTATGCAGGTAAATATGTGTCTCCATTACTTCACCTATCATTTCTTAAAAATTCCATTTCAAAAGAAGGTTACACCAATTACTATTTAATATCATTTGTTCTTACACATTTTTTTTAATATAAAAAAAGGGCATTATGTTCCTCAGCTGGCAAAGCTCATGATTGAAATGAACACAAACAACAAGATATTTAATCTGAAAGGCATAGCCGTAAGTAACATTATCATTTACTTATAAATGATGCTTTAGTTCTCATATATTGCTATAATGGCATCTTGCATTGTATTGCAGTTGGGTAATCCAGTTCTAGAATATGCCACTGATTACAATTCAAGGGCTGAGTTCTTCTGGTCTCACGGACTAATATCAGATTCAACATACAACATGTTCACTACAGTGTGCAACTATTCTCGTTACGTTAGTGAATACTATAGAGACTCAGTGTCTCCTCTTTGTTCAAAGGTTATGGGCCAAGTGAGCAGAGAAACCAGTAAATTTGTGGACAATTATGATGTCACTCTTGATGTTTGCATTTCCTCAGTGCTTTCACAATCCAAGGTTATTTGTCCTCAAACTCAAGTGAGTCTTCTTCTATTCTGGACTTGCCCGTCTCATTCTGTTAGTTTTCCTCGTTTTATTTAGACAAAATAGGTTGATGGACGTTTCCTTTACTTTTGGCATCAATCTTTAAGTTTTTTTTTTTTTTTTTCTAAATTGGTCCTACACGTTATGTTCTGTTTTCATGTTAGTCTTTTCCTTCAATTTCGATCTAACGCTATCAGTTTTGACCTAACATGGCTATCATGTTAGTCCTACACGTGACTTTTGATCTGACGTCGTTAGGTCGAAACTGACGGAAAGGACTAACGTGAAAATAGAATTAATTTGAAAAAAAAAACTTATAGGACTGATGTGAAAAGTAAAATAAACGTATAGGACTAATCAACATATTTTGCCATTTATTTACTATTTTACTTTTGGTTACTAGTTTCCAAGTTTGGCTTGTTTATTAGAATTCTTGTCTTATTTCCTAGCAGCAAGCAAGTGAGAGGGTAGATGTATGTGTAGATGACAAGGTTACTAACTACTTAAACAGAAGAGATGTACAAGATGCACTTCATGCCAAGCTTGTTAGAGTTCGCAAGTGGGATGTTTGCAACGAGTAATTCCTTCTTCTCACTAAGCAAAAAAGAAAAATTATTGTCGCACGCCACTTTTCTTACACCATTTTTACATTAATGAAGTAACAAGGTGTATTATTTGATTTATGGACAAATAAATGATTCCATAATGGTAATCAATTATTTGTTTGGTAACCAAATAAAATATGTTGTTAACAAAAAACTTTTACATCATTGACCAATGTAAAAGTTGTGTAAAAAAGTGGTGTCGAATATCAGTGTTGAAGCAAAAAAATCTTTGTTGGATTTCTAGTTTGCTTCCTATCAGAATATTGATCTTTGAAAATTGAATTTTCAGTTATAAGAGTCAAATTAGCTTGTCTAGAATGATTGTAATTTAACCAAACCCTGTAATCATTGACCTACATTGCGTTGTAACAGCATCTTAGACTATGATATGCTCAACATGGAAGTGCCTACACTTCCTGTTGTTGGATCACTTGTAAAAGCTGGAGTTCGGGTCTTAATTTACAGGTTACTAGAACCAAAACTTTTTCTTCTCCTTTTGATTTATTTGGTTACTTGAATTTGAAGGCTAATAATACAAATGTTTCTTTAGTGCTAATTAACATAATCATCCATTGTTCTCGCCACAGTGGAGATCAAGATTCAGTAATTCCACTGACTGGAAGCCGTACCTTGGTTCAAAAGTTGGCAACACAATTAGGATTGAATATAACAGTTCCTTACAGAGTATGGTTTGGAGGCCAGCAGGTATATATACTAATTAACATCTTGCTAGTTTGAATCAGTGAGAAACCAATGTAAAAATCTTGGCTCCAAGATGGGATGATCTCATTGCCTTGGCTTCTTCATCTTTTCCATCGTGCAATGTTTATATTTTATTTTTCTTTGAACTTTGATATCAGCATTCACAAATCACAACAATGGTACTAGAAAGCATTTCCCACGGAAGCAACATCAATTTTAGACATAAATCCAAATTATATATTATATGCATCATAAACTAATCTCGGTTAATGAAACTATGTGTTTAGGTTGGAGGATGGACTCAAGTTTATGGCAATATCCTCTCGTTTGCCACAGTTAGAGGTGCCTCCCATGAGGTCCCTTTCTCGCAGCCTGAAAGATCATTTGTGCTATTCAAGTCATTCTTGGAAGGCAGATCTTTACCTGAAATTTTCTGACACACCGTTTAGTATTTTTTTTCTGATTCAGTTGAGATTGTAAGTAAGCGTTATCCTTTAATAACATATCATTAGTAAAGGAATGTATTAACTGTGCAGAATGTCGAAAGAAAAGTTGGAAAAAAAGTTTGTGTTTTTTTTCTTCTTTTGGGTTTTCGCCCTTCGTAAGTGTGATTTTGTGTGATGGCTTGTTCCTTGGGCTGTCAAATGTACTTGATCCTTGGGTTAAAGAAATTCTGTAAAAAAATGTTGCAAGAGAATATGGCTGGGTTCTTGTCCTAAATTTTTAGGCAAACAATGAGGATTGCCCCTGTTACATAAATTCTGCCCTTGCATGGAAACAACTGTAATGTCATACAGGGTTGGCAAAATAATCCATTGATCGATTTTCCATCTAATACATTCATTTATAAAACGAAAATAAGTGAGTTGGATTGAGTTTGATTCTTTTTTTTAATGGATGGTTCATGATCCATCCGTTACTTTTTGTAAATCCGTTGGACCAAGAAAAAAATATAGTGGATTTTTTTTTTATCCATTCCAAAATATTTTTCACAAACAAAAAAAAATCAAGTCAGAACATAGGGATCCCCTTCGACCCTATATTTCAAGCATTTTGGACTTTTGGAAGTGGTAGCTAAACTTCGCGGAATATTATAAAAGGTGGAGTTAAATATCAAAACAAATTTTTGTGATGATGATTAATTATTATGGGACATATAAGAGAAGTGATAGTGTCTGTTGCCAGTGATTCTTGATTACCTACTCTTTTTCATGTTACACCTCAGATTTTCAACATGCAATGGCATATAAAATTGGCATTAGCTTGCAATCATGCATATATCCCGGTTGCTCGGGCATTGAGTTTTAATCTCTCATGTTTCAAAAGTCTTTCTAACAAATTTTTTCTCATAACCTCGGACCGGCACGACCGACCACTGATCGCCTACCGGTCAACCAGCCGACCAACGACCCAGTCTGTAGGCTGTATATGAAAAATATTAAAATAAAAATGAATGGATCGGATATCGATCCATATAAAAATGATTAATAGATGGGTTGAATGATTTTTTATTAAATGGATCATAAATGGATTAGATTTTTTTAATATATTTTTAATGAATCAAAATGAATTAATGAATTATTTTTGACCCATTCATTATAATCCGAATTAAAATTCATCCTACTCCTCCGTTTGACATCCCTTATTGTCACATTATAAATCTGGGGTCAAGTCGTGTAGACATATAAGAAACAGCAACAGAAAAGCATGTGATAAAGTACTTTTTTTTTTTTTTTTTTTGATAATATGTGATAAAGTAATTCTAATAAAGTTGCAACATTATTTTAAAATCAGCTTCATAAAATTTGCCTTGGCCCGCCTCCTCTTACAGTGAGTATAAATCATATAGAAAAATTATATTTTAAAATTTAAATCCTATCTTTTGTCCATGAGGAAAGATTAAAGTTTACCAAAATGTATTATAAATAATAATAAATCCGGACAACTTTACTATCCATTATAAAAATCAAAGTTGTGGAGAAAATTGTTTGGATTTATTATAAAGATAACAGAGCTCTAAAGTTTTAAAGTACTATTCACTGTTAAGCATTCTACGGGCTATACCACGGCACTATTTGTGATCAGAGGATTTCCACACTCTTGGGGCTTTGATGGTGCGGTCTTATCTTACAATGTCCAAACGCTCAGCAATGATGACACTGACTAAACTATGGATCTATATGCTCTCAGGCATTGGCTTTATGTCCATTTTACTATTGACTAGGACTGTTGCAGTGACAGATTGTTATCACTGTATTCTATGTATTCTCATGTTTGAAACCTTGCTGTATCTCTAGGAAATTACGTGTCATTAATGATAAACTAGTAGGTATCATATTCCTGGTTCCAGCTGGAGACAAAAACTTCTCTTCGGGAGAGCTTGTACTTACTCTTTGCCTAATGTAGCAACTTTTTGTTCAGAAAAGGTGTTTCTGATCCCATTTGTCCTCTGTGCAGATACTCTCACGAAACAGTATAAAACATGCACAAAAAGTGATTTGGATATTTTGATGAATAGCGAGTTTTTTATAATTACGCATAGCTCATTGTACATAACTCACTATTTGAAGGGTCCAGGTTGCCCGGCCTGAACATTACTCACTCACCTATAAAAGGAGAGAATATTTTTATAAACCAAAAGAAAAAAAAAATACTTAAGCACACAACTCAATGATAGATCTAGGATCTAAAATCAGTGGAGGCAAATTTTTTTCAAAAAATTTAATAAAAATTATGATTATACATATGAAAATAAAAACATAAATATTAAAGAAATAAAATTTTAATATATCTTTTTAAATAAATTACACACCACAACTATCAACATAAACAAATACAAATCCCCAATTTTGAACCTATCAACATACACAAACACATCCCCAATTTTGATTCAAAACCCTAACTGTTACAGCTACAAGAAAATGATTAATAAATACCATAAATGATTAACTACTATCCGTATACCCCAATTTTGAAATAAATGTATCAACCCCAATCATAAGTCAATGTATAACAAACACCATAAATGATACAATACAAAGAAAACGATTATCGTAAAAAGAAGGTGATGGTGTTGACTACCATGCTGAGTGAATGTCGTGAGTGCTAAGAGTGGGTGAGGTCACTGAGGAGAGGGTGTTGAGTGACATAGACTAATATCATGGGTGCAATTTTATCAACTATGAGGGGCAAAAATAATGAATATAAGGTAATTATATATTTTTCAAAAAAATTGAGGGTGTGCGTCCGCCCCTGCACACAAGATCGGTTGCATATTTATTATTTATTTATTCCAGGGTGGAACTATTTCAAGATTTTGGATACAGATATAGGGTGAAGGCTACGTTGCTCCAGCAAAAAAGTTGGTGCACCTTGCACCTTAAAGTAACGGTCACATGGACCAATGAAAATGAGCCATTTCTGAAAATTGGGATGTTGAAATTTTCACCAAGTCAACAAGTCCATCATATATTGTATTTTAGTTCTCATTTATTGTATTTCCATATTATATTAGCACTTTTTTATGTGACATTTAAATAACAAAATGACATAAATCCAGAAGCTTCTTCTGGTCCCTTCACTCACGCACAATAGGAGGAGACGATGGCAACGTGGCTACGAGCTAGTGACGACGGCGCAGTTCATGAAGGGGAGAGGCTAGCGATGATTGTGAAAAGCGTGGTAGTGGCACGACGACCGGTTCTGTTCGCCGGAGGAGTCACCATCACCGCTGCCGGAAGAGTTGCACCATCGCCAGTATTCAAATAACGAGCTCTTGACGGTGGGTTTCGCAAATGCTTGAAACTGTGGAGGTACCCGAGAATCTCAACAAATCTCTGAATCGGGCCCTTTGCCGCTACCACTGCCACTGCCATTGACGAGGTCGGGTTTAGAAGCTTGAGCTTCCACATCGTGCTCTGCATCTTCTGACAAGCCCAAGAGACGAATCTTATCGCTTTTATTGAAATTCTTCATATTACTTCAAAACCCATCAATGATATGGCTTGAATTTTAAAACCCATCAATGAAATGGTTTGGATTTCGAAACCCACCCCTTAAATTGCTAGAATTTCAAAACCCATTTTTTCAAAATTTTTTATTTTTTCAAATAGAATCAACTCAATCAAGGTCTTGTGATGAAGAATAGTGATTCCAATGGATATCATCGATGTCATTATTACATTTAGCAAGTGGTGAAAAGCAAGGAACATGTCATGCTTTGTTATAGAGAGGCGGTGTCATAGTACCGACAGCGGAGAAGTAGCCGAGCGCAATTAGGACATAAAAAAACAAAAACAAAATATAATGTGCAAATAAAAAAATAATTTGTGTAATAATACATGTAAATACAGGTTTTGTTTTTATGAATACGTGCAAATACAGGTTATATGCAAGATATATACTTTTGACTCACTTCATGATACATAGCCGGTCAAAATTTTAACATCCCAATTTTCAAAAAAATAGCTCATTTTTATTGGTCCACGTGCCAGTTACTTTAAGGTGCAAGGTGCACCAGCTTTTTTGCAGGAGCAAGGTAGCCTTCACCATAGATATAGATGTTTACTATGTCAAATAGCATCTAATAATATCAATGTTCTTCCAATCTTCCATATCAAAAGAAAAATATATCATTATTCTTCAATGAAATTTTAGATAAATGTTGTTGGGGGAAAAAAAGGGCAATTCCCTCCGCCATATATTTTCGGTTTTTTTGGGGTTGAGACTTGAGCATGTCTAAAATTATAGATATGGAAACTCATGTTGATTATTGCTGATATGGATAAATGTAATGATAACACATGAATTAAATAAAATTAAAGTCTTTGATAAAATAAAATTAAAGTGTGTCTTTAATAATCTTGAATGCAAATGATAAATTGCAAGATAGCTCATTTTGATTATTATTTTTTACATTAGTGGATTAAAACTAAGTATTTAATTTGTATACATCGTGACTATAAGGATTTTTTATATTGTCTACTAATTAGAAATTGATACATCATTAAAGATATTTGACTCTTATTCTAATTATCTTAAAAGTTACCTATATCATGATTTCTGATTGATTGATACTGTAAAATTTTTACACTAATAATGCATATCAATTAAACTCTAAAACTAAAACCAAAAGTTAAATTGGAAGACTCAAGATACTTACAGAGTCTTAGGATATGTTTGGTTTACCATTGCAAATGTACGTTTGAGTCCAAAAGCATATTTGTCACAAAGGAACTCTATAGATATTTTACCCCAACATAGGTTTGGAATTTTCCAATGGTAAACCAAACATGCACTTAAAAGCCGAAGGAAAGGAGATCCTAGTATGAGATCGTGAGTGTATACAAAAAGAGAGGGTAGAACAAGGCGTGGAGATGGAAGGTCATTTCATTCTTGTTTTGGGGTGGGGGTAAAAGTATAATTGAATCTATATAAATAATACAAAGCAGTCATCAATACAAACAGAATTTGTCATGTGTCATCATTAGAGAAGAGTATTTTAAAAATTGAACAATTCTTAAAAACAAAAAATAAAATAAAATAAAAAGATTAACCAATTCAAATAAAATTGGGAATTTATTGGGAATAAAGCAATTAATTTAGATATAACTTTCAAATTAGGAATTGATGTCCATTTTCCATATTTAGAAAGATTTGAACAATTCTTTAAAACAAAAAATAAAATAAAATAAAAAGGAATAATCAATTCAAATCAAATTGGGAATTGATTGGGAATAAAACAATTAATTTTGATATCATGTTCAAACTGAGAATTGATTTTCAGTTCCTATATTTAGAAAGATTTGAACAATCTATCTATGTATAGTTGAAAATTAAACAAATTAATTGAAAACAATCAAAACAAATAACAATTGCAAGTTGATGGGATTGGAAATCTACTCATCCGAGTTAATAAAATATATTAACGAAAATATAACTTTTAATTATAACTTTTAATTATATTGATGATATATTTAAAAAAAACTGTATTCAATTTCAAATTAAGTAAAAAGTAAATTTGGTATATTTTTTGCGCAATAAGCATTCCATATCTTATGTTTTGAAAATATTTTGATCAGAGTTAATAAAAAAATATTAAATAAAATATAATTAAAAAATCAATTAACAATTTCATTTAATTTCAATTAATCATTCTATAATAAATATTACAAAACAGTTTCCAATGCAAGGAGAATTTATCATGTGTCATCACTAGAGAATAGTAATTTAAAAATTGGACAATTTTTAAAAACGAAAAAACTAAACAAATTAATCAATTCAAATCAAATTGGGATATGATTTGGAATAAAACAATTAATTTAGATATCACATTCATATTTGGCAGTGTTGGTAAGGAGAAAAGGTTCTTAATGCGCAGCATTGATGGCATCTAGGCTTCCTCTCAATACGAGGTAAACCCCTTCCTTGATAGGCTGGAGCGTTCCCTTATACATGATCTGGACCTTCTGTTGGAGCGTGAGGAAGCTATTTGGCTTCAAAGATCTAGAAGGGAGTGGATTAGAGATGGTGACCGGAACACTAAATTTTACCATGCTAAGACCATAACTAGAAGAAGGAAAAACAAGATTCTTGCCTTGCGGGATGAGGAGGGCAAATGGATCCATGATCAAGTTGAGCTAAAAGAACTTGGCTATCTCCTTCTTTACCTCCTTATTTATCTCCTTCTTTACCTCCTTATTCTCTGAGGAGACCCTCATTCGTGAGGCCCTGGACTCGGTTAGCTCCTACCGAAGCATTTCAGGGGACTTGCTGAGTGCCATGGATGGCCTCTTTTCGATCAAAGAGATCAGGGATTCTATCAATAGTATGGGCGCTTTGAAAGCGCCTGCTGAAGATGGGTATCCTGCTTTATTTTTCCAAAGGTACTGCAATATTGTGGGCCCAGAGCTCTGTTCCTTTATTGATAAGGTCTGGGTTGATAATTCCCTTATCCTGAACGTGAACAACACCCTTCTTGTCTTCATCCCGAAGTTTGATAGACCCTAGTTCATCTCCCAATTCCGGCCTATCTCCCTCTGTAATATGGCTTATAAATGTATCACCAAGACGATGGCTAATAGGATCAAACCTATCCTGTCCGATTGTATCTCCCCCTTCCAGGCAAGCTTTGTCCCGGGTAGAAATATCCATATTAACATCACCATTTCTCACACGCTGGTCCATACTATGAGTAGGATGAAAGGCAAGAAGGGGTTTATGACTTTTAAAATCGACCTGGAAAAAGCCTATGATCGCCTATCCTGGTCCTTTATAAGACAATGCCTTGAGGATCTTAATTTTCCTCTCATTTCTCTGTTTTGTGGAATGGAAGTGAGACGAGTCACATTATTCCTTCTTGTGGCATTAGACAAGGGGATTCCTTGTCCCCCTATATATTTGTTATCTATATGGAGAGGCTCACCCACCTCATTATGGACACGGTTAGGAGCAAAGATTGGAGGCCAATTAAAGTGAGGCGCCAGGGTCCTTGAGACAACCCCTTCCTCGGAGGTCTCATTGGTAACCTGAACTCAAATTCTTAACGTTGTAGCGCAGCGTGGGAATATAAAAATGCGGAAATAATAAAACAACCAACACTAATACCAAAACTATATATGTCATACATATAAAAGTATGGACTCCATCAGTAGAGCCTACAATAACTGATACCAATTATAAAAGACTTCAGAGTACGCAACAAATAAAAACTAAAAGCATAGTGGCGGAAATAAAAGTACAGACGACTTCCTCTCCTGACCCCAAAAATACATGTCACTCAATCCATATACTAGCCATAACAACTACGACTACTATCCCCCAATATCTAAAGTCCTCCAGCATCGAGATCCAGGGCTCTCCCGCTAGCATCTGGTCCTACGGGTGTGCCATCAATTTCCTCCGGCAAATCCTCAACTGGATCTTCTCGTACAGTCGAGAATAATAAAATACGACATAGAAAATATAGGGGATAAGAAACAGCAATTCATCATATATGGGAAAACGGCTATATAAAATAATCTATATGGATAGCAACACTCATAGCACAACGGTAATAGCCAAACAACTCCCAGATAATTCTCTCTTAACTACTGTCTCGTACACTCATGCAACTAACAACTATATGGACGCGATCACGACGCGACATCTCCAACAGATCAAGATATCTCGTTCATCTCTGTGCCACCCCCCGTAATGCAGGGTTCGGTCAAAAGCTCTCAGGCTCAACTCGCGGCTACGATATTCCCCAGCTCGCAGGCTAGGTCGGAACAATCGCCCGCCCACAACATAACTTACGGCAACGACATATCCCCCCGCCCGCAGGCCAGGTCGGAACATTCGCCCCTCTGTTAACAAGTCGACTTACGGCAACGACATATCCCCCCGCCCGCAGGCCAGGTCAGGACATTCGCCCGTCCGTCTACAATTCGACTAATGAGTACGATCATCTCCCCGCAGGCAAGATCGGAATCGCCCCTATGCCAAACTAATCGGTACGATCATCTCCCCGCAGGTAAGATCGGAATCGCCCGTATGCCAACACAGTGATGAACAACAACTATGCAACATGAATCTCACTGACTCATCTCAAGATCTACACTTAGTGTCTCAACCACGACTCATAAACAACCACAACCAACTTTCATCCGACTTAACCGGGTATCAACTCATATCATAACATCAACAGATTAACTGTATCTCTAGGTTGAGCACTACGACATATATAGAAGCTCGACTTTCTCACTACACATTCATCACCCGATTTATCAAAAATCATTGCCTAGTTTTACTCAGGTATTAGCAGTCACAACAGTACATCAACAACAGCTAGAATATATATTCAACAGTAAAATCAACTTACAAATAAATAACATTTAATCAATTATAGCATATAATAGACATCATAAACATATCACATATAATATACCAAATATCCAATCACAGCACAGACAACCTCAATATGCAGTAAAATCAACCTAACGGTCAAACGACCTCTAGTAGGGTTTGGGTCGCCCTACGCATATCAATATATATTATTTAAAGCTTGCCTCCCCGACGATATTGTGGTTCTTTCCCCCACCTAATAGCAAACGTAGCAACGATCACGAACTCACGAGCACTTCTTGCTCCTCTGCACAGCTTCACAGCCGCAGCCTCACTCCTCCAACTGACAACCGTACACGCTTTAGAATGATCGAGCACGGTCTGATCCTTCACAATACATCACAACCATAAATTAACATAATCAATTCCTATGAACTAAGGTCCGGCCCCTTTTTAGAAAAATAGGCTAGAGGCGTTAAAAATTTACCGACTCTTGGATCAATGATCCTTAAGCATACACAACACTAGATTAAGTCTTTTTACACAAATACTTTACAACAAAACCTATGATTTCTCAAAGCATAGGTTTCGGCCACCTTCTTGAAAATATAGCTAGACATGTTATTTGATTACATGCTCTTGGATAGTGATAGAAAATGATGAAACTAGATCATAGAAATTGATTTCACATAAACATGAGTTTTCTATGATTTTCTAGAGATTTTTGAATTTAGAACTTAGAAGTTTTAAACTATAACTAAGTGAAGAACAATTAAACTTATGGATCAAAGAGAGTAAGTATTAGAGATTTTACCTCTTGAAGCTTGAAGAAAAGTGAAGAAGAAAGCTTGCACTTTGAAGAAAGTGATGAAGGAGAGATGTGAAGAAAGATGTGAAGAAAACAAAGGAGGGGGAGGGGTATTTATAGAAGGAGTAACCGCCCCCTTGGTGGGCTTTTTGGCCCATGGCCCATTTGTTTAGATATTTTATGGCAAAAGAGTAATTTCTCTTAGGGACAAAATTGTCATTTCAACAAAAGATCTCATAAATATCTAGATATTTTCAGAAAATATCTAGATATTTTCAGAAACGTAATGATGACAGTGATGAGTCACAGGAACGCCTTCCCAGGCGATGTGACTTCATGTTCATCCGTTTTTAGCCCCGTTACTTTCACGATTTAGTATTTCGCCCCAAAAAAGTCGTGAAAACTTATTTATTTTAAAAATTTGCAAAATCGCCGATAACGTTCGCAATTTTATTTAAAGCATAATCATTTTGTTCACGAGTCAAAATTAGGTTATCTGAGCAGTAAAATAATACTGTCAGTGTAAAACACGGACCGGGCTTCGTTTGAGTTTTTGACCAAAATTTAACCATAGCCTCCTACGATAGCGTAGAGCGTAACTATGGTCTCGGAATAATTTATTTAATTTTCTAGAGCCTCCAATAAAATAAAATTACTTAAATACTGATTAATTAAAAGAATAAGAAAATCGGGGTGTTACATTACTACCCCCCTTAAAAAGAATTTCGTCCCGAAATTCGACGTACCTTTTTAAAATAGGCTTGGATATTGCCGTTGCATGTCCTCTTCACGTTCCCAGGTAGCATCTCCGGTAGCTTCATCCCATATGATCTTGACCAATGGAATATGTTTACCTCGGAATTCCTTTATCCTTCTATCCGCGATCCTTACAGGTAGAGCCTCATACTCAAGGTCATCTCTCAATTATATTGACTCTGGTTCTAAGACGTGTGATGGATCAGGGTAGTACTTTCTCAACTAAGAGACATGAAAGACGTCATGAAGGTTGGATAGGTTAGGGGGTAAAGCGATGTGATAGGCCACAGAACCAATTCGGCGAAGAATTTGAAAAGGTCCAATGAACCTAGGAGTAAGCTTTCTAGATTTTATTGTCCGGCCGATTCCAGTTCTCGGAGTCACTCTCAGAAAAACATGGTCTCCTTCCTGGAATTCTAACGGTCTTCTTCTTTTATCGCTGTAACTCTTCTGCCTGTCCTGTGCGATTTTCATCTTTTCTCGTATCCTCTTGATTTGTTCCGTCATTCGCTGCACCACCTCTGGTCCTAGTACTTGACTTTCTCCATTCACATACCAACACAAAGGTGTTCTACACTTCCTGCCGTACAATGCTTCGTAAGGTGCCAAACCTATACTTGAATGAAAATTGTTATTATAGGTAAACTCGATCAATGGTAAGAACTCCTCCCAACTTCCTGTGTGTTCCAAAACACAAGCTCTTAAAAGATCTTCCAATGATTGAATCGTTCGTTCCGACTGACCATCTGTCTGAGGATGATAAGCAGAACTCATGCTTAACTTAGTTCCCAAAGCCTCATGTAATTGCTTCCAGAATCTAGATGTAAATCTAGGATCTCTGTCGGAAACAATACTAGAAGGCACTCCGTGCAACCTTACTATCTCCTGGATGTAGATTTGGGTTAACTTTTCCAATGTATAACTCTCACCAATAGGTAAGAAGTGAGCACACTTCGTCAACCTATCAACGATTACCCAAATGGCATCATGCCTCTTATTAGTCCTTGGCAAACCAACCACGAAATCCATAGATATACCATCCCATTTCCATTCTGGGATATCTAAAGATTGTAGTAGTCCTGCTGGCTTTTGGTGTTCTATCTTTGCCTTCTGACACACCAAGCAAGCCAACACATACTCAGCTATCTCCTTCTTCATTCCAGGCCACCCAAACATTTTATTTAAGTCTTGGTATATCTTGGTAGCTCCTGGATGAAAACTCAACCTACTCTTGTGCCCTTCCTCTAAGATCATTCTTCTTAGTTCTATATCCATTGGCACACAAATCCTATCACCATACCTCAAGACTCCATCTTGATTCATCCTAAACTCAAAAGTTCTGCCTTCCGTCACTTGTTCCTTTACTTTCTGAAGATACTGATCAACCTCCTACTTCTCCTTGATCGTCTTCAAAAAGTCACTCGTTACCGTGACCATTCCTAGGTGTATCTTATCCCTAGATAATTCCATACCTAGATTCAAATCTCTAAACTGTCCAATCAGTTCTAGCTCTTTCACCATCATAGCTGATACGTGTAAAGATTTCCTACTTAACGCATCTGCTACTACATTCTCCTTTCCTAGATGGTATTGTAGATCGAATTCATAATCCTTTATGAATTCCATCCACCTCCTTTGCCTCATATTCAACTCCTTCTGATCAAACAAATACCTCAAACTCTTATGGTCACTATACACCGTGAACTTGGCTCCATACAGGTAGTGTTGCCAAATCTTTAAAGAAAACACGATAGCTGCTAGCTCTAAATCATGAGTCGGATAATTCCTCTCATGAATTCTTAGCTGCCGCGAAGCATATGCTACCACTCTCTGATCTTGCATTAGGACACGACCTAAACCTTGGTATGACGCATCACAGTATAGGTCAAACTGTCCGAAAGAATCCGGTAACGTCAGTACTGGTGATGTAGTCAACCTCCTCTTCAGCTCTTGAAAACTTTTCTCACACTCCTCCGTCCATAGAAAGGATATTCCCTTCCTTGTTAGTTGCGTCATCGGCAACGCGATCTTTGAGAATCCTTCGATGAACCTTCGATAATATCCAGCTAAGCCCAGAAAACTTCGTATTTCACTCACCGGCTTAGGGCTTTCCCATTGCACTACAGCTTCAACCTCTGATGAATCTACTGCTATCCCATCCTGATTAATCACATGACCTAAGAATTGTACTTCTTCTAACCAGAATTCACACTTGGACAACTTTGCATACAGTTGTCGGTCCTTTAACACTTGAAGTACGATCCTAAGATGTTCATGATGTTCTTTCCGATTAAGGGAATAAATAAGAATGTCGTCGATAAACACAACAACAAACTTATCTAAGAACGGTCGAAAAATCCGGTTCATGTAATCCATAAACACTGCTGGAGCATTAGTTACACCAAAGAGCATAACCAGATACTCGTAGTGTCCATACCGGCTTCTAAACGCGGTCTTTGGTATATCCTCCCTCTTGACTCGAATCTGGTGATAGCCAGATCTTAAGTCAATCTTCGAAAATATTACTGCTCCTTTCAACTGGTCCATCAAATCGTCAATCCTAGGCAACAGATACTTATTCTTGATTGTCGCCTTGTTCAGCTGTCGATAATCCACGCACAGCCTTGAACTTCCGTCCTTCTTTTTGACGAACAGCGTCGGCGCTCCCCAAGGTGAAGCACTCGGTCTTATAAACTCCTTATCCAACATATCGTCCAATTGCTTTTTCAGCTCTGTTAACTCCGCTGTAGCCATTTGATAAGGTGCTATCGAAATCGGTCCAATTCCCGGTACGAGATCTATAGCGAACTCTATTTCTCTCCCCGGTGGTAAACCCGGAACATCATCAGGGAAAATTTCTGGAAACTCCCGCACTATAGGCAACGAATCCAACGTAGGAGATTCCTTAGCTTCCACAGAGAGTAGCAACACGTGTTTTTGAGATTTACTACCTAACTTACTATCTTTGGCAGGCATTAAGCTAGATTGCTCAGGGAAAGATAAGGTCTTTTTAGAACAGTCTAACACTACATGGTTAGCCGAAAGCCAATCCATGCCTAAAGTTTTATCAAGTTGATGCATAGGTAAGCAAATGAGATCAACAAAAAAAGTTGGACTCTCAATGACAATAAGACAATTTAAACAGACAGTTATGGTTGTCAAAGAATTACTGGTAGGAGTAGAAACAGTTCAGTCATGGGGAAGTAAAGAAACAGGCAATTTCACATGATCCACACACTCTCGGGATATGAAGGAATGAGTGGCTCCCGAGTCAAACAATACTGATAAGAGTTTACCTGACACTAAGCACATACCTTGTATAAGATCAGGGGATTGAGAGGATTCAGCTCCTCATATGGTAAATACCCTTCCGGCAGCTTATGGTCTTGCTGCTTGCTGTCCAATTCCTTGAGAATATTCTGGAGCTACATGACCCATCTGGCCACACCGAAAGCATTGGCGAGCTAGTCTCCCTCACCGGACGATCTTTAATCAGATGCGATCTTCCACATCTGAAGCATCCACTTGGTCGTTGCTGTTGTTCAGCTGCACCCTCAGTGGCTCTTCCATGACGTCCTCCACCTCGTCTGTGAGCCATTTAATTTCCCGTGGAAGAAATTATCAGCTCACATTTGTAAGACATACAAGACCATATTATCATATGCATGTATCATATGCCTCACAAATGTTCGAACAGTTACCTCTTACGATAACTCGCGTATCGGACACTCTACCCAACTTCTATGCATAGTCAATACCCCAAGCGGGTTCAACTAGACACGGCCAGAAATTACAAACTAACCCAAGCAGTCCTTGATTAAGAATCAAACTGCTCTGATACCACAAAATGAGACAACCCCTTCCTCGGAGGTCCCATTGGTAACCTGAACTCAAATTCTTAACGTTGTAGTGCAGCGTGGGAATATAAAAATATGGAAATAATAAAACAACCAACACTAATACCAAAACTATATATGTCAAACATATAAAAATATGGACTCCATCAGTAGATCCTACAATAACTGATACCAATTATAAAAGACTTCAGAGTACGCAACAAATAAAAACTGAAAGCATAGTGGCGGAAATAAAAGTACAGACGACTTCCTCTCCTGGCCCCAAAAATACATGTCACTCATTCCATATATTGGCCATAACAACTACGACTACTATCCCCCAATATCTAAAGTCCTCCAGCACCGGGATCCAGGGCTTTCCCGCCAGCATCGGGTTCTACGGGTGTGCCATCAATTTCCTCCGGCAAATCCTCAACTGGATCTTCTCGTACAGTCGAGAATAATAAAATACGACATAGAAAATATAGGGGATAAGAAACAGCAATCATCATATATGGGAAAACGGCTATATAAAATAATCTATATGGATAGCAATACTCATAGCACAACGGTAATAGCCAAACAACTCCCAGATAATTCTCTCTTAACTACTGTCTCTTAAACTCATGCAACTAACAATTATATGGACGTGATCACGACGCGACATCTCCAACAGATCAAGATATCTCGTTCATCTCTGTGCCACCCCCCGTAATGCAGGGTTCGGTCAAAAGCCCTCAAGCTAAACTTGCGGCTACGATATTCCCCTACCCGCAGGCTAGGTCGGAACAATCGCCCGCCCACAACATAACTTACGGCAACGACATATCCTCCCGCCCGCAGGCCAGGTCGGAACATTCGCCTGTCCGTTAACAACTCGACTTACGGCAACGACATCCCCCCGCCCGCAGGCCAGGTCAGGACATTCGCCCGTCCGTCTACAATGCGACTAATGAGTACGATCATCTCCCCGCAGGCAAGATCGGAATCGCCCCTATGCCAAACTAATCGGTACGATCATCTCCCCACAGGTAAGATCGGAATCGCCCGTATGCCAACACAGTGATGAACAACAACTATGCAACATGAATCTCACTGACTCATCTCAGGATCAACACTTAGTGTCTCAACCACGACTCATAAACAACCACAACCAACTTTCGTCCGACTTAACCGGGTATCAACTCATATCATAACATCAACAGATTAACTGTATCTCTAGGTTGAGCACTACGACATATATAGAACCTCGACTTTCTCACTACACATTCATCACCCGATTTATCAGAAATCATTGCCTAGTTCTACTCAGGTATTAGCAGTCACAAAAGTACATCAACAACAGCCAGAATATATATTCAATAGTAAAATCAACTTACAAATAAATAACATTTGATCAATTATAGCATATAATAGACATCATAAACATATCACATATAATATACCAAATATCCAATCACAGCACAGACAACCTCAATATGCAGTCAAATCAACCTAACGGTCAAACGACCTCTAGTAGGGTTTGGGTCGCCTTACGCATATCAATATATATTACTTAAAGCTTGCCTCCACGACGATATTGTTGTTCTTTCCCCCACCTGATAGCAAACATAGCAACGATCACGAATTCACGAGCACTTCTTGCTCCTCTGCACAGCCTCACAGCCGCAGCCTCACTCCTCCAACTGGCAACCGTACACGCTTTAGAATGATCGAACACGGTCTGATCCTTCACAATACATCACAACCAGAAATTAACATAATCAATTCCTATGAACTAAGGTTCGGCCCCTTTTTATAAAAATAGGCTAGAGGTGCTAAAAATTTACCGACTCTTGGATCAATGATCCTTAAGCATACACAACACTAGATTAAGTCCTTTTACACAAAAACTTTGAAATAAAAACTATGATTTCTCAAAGCATAGGTTTCGGCCACATTCTTGAAAATATAGCTAGACATATTATTTGATTACATGCTCTTGGATAGTGATAGAAAATGATGAAACTAGATCATAGAAATTGATTTCACATAAACATGAGTTTTCTATGATTTTCTAGAGATTTTTGAATTTAGAACTTAGAAGTTTTAAACTAGAACTAAGTGAAGAACAATGAAACTTATGGATCAAAGAGAGTAAGTATTAGAGATTTTACCTCTTGAAGCTTGAAGAAAAGTGAAGAAGAAAGCTTGCACTTTGAAGAAAGTGATGAAGGAGAGATGTGAAAAAAGATGTGAAGAAAACAAAGGAGGGGGAGGGGTATTTATAGAAGGAGTAACCGCCCCCTTGGTGGGATTTTTGGCCCATGGCGCATTTGTTTAGATATTTTATGGCAAAAGAGTAATTTCTCTTAGGGACAAAATTGTCATTTCAACAAAAGATCTCATAAATGTCTAGATATTTTCAGAAAATATCTAGATATTTTCAGAAACGTAATGATGACAGTGATGAGTCACAGGCACGCCTTCCCAGGCGATGTGACTTCATGTTCATCCGTTTTTATCCTCGTTACTTTCACTATTTAGTATTTCGCCCCAAGAAAGTCGTGAAAACTTATTTATTTTAAAAATTTGCAAAATCGCCGATAACGTTCGCAATTTTATTTAAAGCATAATCGTTTCGTTCATGAGTCAAAATTAGGCCATTTGAGCAGTAAAATAATACTGTCAGTGTAAAACGCAGACCGGGCTTCGTTTGAGTTTTTGACCAAAATTTAACCATAACCTCCTACGATAGCGTAGAGCATAACTATGGCCTCGGAATAATTTATTTAATTTTCTAGAGCCTCCAATAAAATAAAATTACTTAAATACTGATTAATTAAAAAAATAAGAAAATCGGGGTGTTACACTCCTGATATAGCCCATTTACTTTTCACGGATGACCTGTTGTTCTTTGCGGAAGCTACCCCTCACCAGATGAGAACAATTATAGACCTCTTGAGCAAGTTCTGTGATGCTTCCGGGCAGAAGATTAACTCTCAAAAAACCAGTGTTTTCTTCTCCAGGAATGTTCCTCAAAATGTTAGGGATGAGATTATTGCTTTAAGTGGGTTCACAGCGGCCACATGGATTGGTAAGTACTTGGGCTCTCTGAATCATCAAGGGAAAGCTAAGAAAGATGGCTTCAAGGGAATTGTGGAGAAAATGAATATTAAGTTGGCAGGGTGGAAAACCTCCTGCCTAACCCTGCCTTTCAATGGCGGGGAGAATGGTTCTAGCGCTATTAGTTATGGGGACTATGGCTTCTTATGTCATGCAGCACACTGAAATTCCAAAAATAGTGTGTGAGGAGATGGAAAGGAAGCAAAGAAATTTTGTGTGGGGGAGTACAGTGGATCATAGGAGGCCTCATCTGGTCAACTGGAAGACCCTTTATCGTCCAAATATTGTTGGTGGGCTAGGCTTTAAAAGTCTTGCTCTTACTAATGAGGCTTTCCTTCTGAAAGTGGCTTGGGGCATTATCTCGAGACCTTCGGACCTCTGGGTCTCTGTGCTCAAAAAGAAATATGCTAGGAAAAAGAAGTTGATGAGTGAGGAGGTTTGTTGTGACCAAGACACTCCTACCTTTGGCAAAGCTTGCATAAGCTTTGGCCTATTTTGATCCAGAATATTAAATTTGAAGTGGGCAATGGAACCTCTACCATGTTTTGGTGAGATAAGTGGTTGGACCAAGAGACCTCTTTGGCGTTTTTGTGTCCCATATATTTGCCTCTCATAGATCAATTTTGCAGTTTTAATTCTTTCACCACAGAGGATGGCAATTGGGATCTTGATAGGATGAGGTTGCTTCTGCCAGAGCCCATCATCAACAAGATTTGGGCCACTACTCCACCGAGCCCATTGGATGGGGAGGACGGTGTGACATAGGCCTGCTCTAGTAGTGGGTGAGGAGCCGCTGGGAGACCATGTCTAGAATCAGCTCTGGGGGTAGGAGGGACCCCCCAGTCGTATGAAGCTCCACCTTTGGAAGGTGGTTCATGATCGCCTCCTCACTAACCTCCGTCGAAGCATCATGTCATGCAAGACTGCCCTCTGGCTACTCAAATTTGGTTTGCCTTTAATTTCTTCCGGGGAGTTAAATCATTTCTTCTCTGTTGATCTATCTGATTGGGTTAGTATGACTCTATAACGACCCGGACTGCTTTCAGGATTGCCAACTGTCCCCACAAACCAACACGGGTCTTTTCAGCGTGTTTTGTCTTCACTCACACACCTTCTAGGAAACTTCCCGGAAGGTCACTCATCCCACAAGTGCTCCAAGTCAAGTACACTTAACTATGGAGTTCTTATATTTTGGGCTCCTGAAAATAAGATGCATCTTGTTGGTATAGGTAGTACCAATCAATTCTTATAAGCCTTCCTTCAACTGTACAGTCCCATACTTGCACAGCCTCAGGTTTCCTCTCATTCCGATGTGAATTCGGTTCGTTCATGTATCCCTTTTCCTAGAAGCCTTCCAGGAGCTGCTCCTTGTCCGTGCCTCATGCACCGGCGATCACTCCTTGCCCTCATCAGCCTCAAGCGTTACATGCCCACCAGCTTCCGCCTGGTTCGACCCCAAACCACATCATATTGGGAGATGTCTGCTCTGATACCATTTGTAATGGCCCGGACTACTTTCAGGATTGCCGATTGTCCCCAAAAATCAACACTGGTCTTTTCAGTGTGCTTTGTTCTCACTCAAACGCTTTCTACGAAACTTCCCCGAAGGTGACTCCACAGGTGCTCCAAGTCAAGCACGTTTAACTATGGAGTTCTTATATTCTGGGCTCCCAAAAATAAGATGCATTTTGTTGGTATAGGTAGTACCAATCAATTCTTATAAGCCTTCTTTCTACTGTACAGTCTCATACCTTCACAGCCTCAGGATTCCTCTCATTCTGAGGTGAATTCGGTTCATTCATGTATCCATTTGCCAAGAAACCTGCCAGGAGCCGCTCCTTGTCCGTGCCTCATGCATCGGCAATCACTCCTCGCCCTCGTCAGCCTTAGGCGTTACATCCAACTCTTTTGGGGGTTTCAATCTTCACCAGTGGACCTGCACCTTCTTCACCTTGTGCCATCAGCTTTGGAGCTGGAGGAACCGCGAGGTTTTTGATGAGGATTTTCATAGACCATTTCGACCTCTCCACATTGTTCTGTCCCAGGTCTTTGTTGAAATAAGAGAGAAACAAGAGACATATGGTTTAACCCGTGTGTGTTTCAACTACGCAGCGGAGACTCTATTAGATAGTGCTCTGGACAAATCAACATACAATCAAGGTAATAATTACAATTATTACATAATAGTATAATATCTGGCTATCCTAATTACCTAATATTCCAATAATCAGAATCTATTATTTACATAAATATCAACACTCCCCCTCAAGCTGGAGCATACAAATCATATGCACCAAGCTTGTTACATATATAATTTATTCGAGGACCTCTCAAAGAAACATATGCCAGTTGGTCATTTGAATTCACAAAGTTAGTGGTGATGTCTCCAGATAAGATTTTTTCTCTGATGAAATGGCAGTCTATCTCGATGTGCTTGGTTCTCTCATGAAAAACTGGATTCGAGGCAATGTGCAGTGCAGCTTGGTTATCACAAATGAGTATCATCTGTGTAACATCCCCAAATTGCAGTTCCTGAAGTAACTGTTTGAACCAGATGAGTTCACAAGTAGATGATGCCATGGCACGATACTCAGCTTGAGCACTTGACCTTGCAACAACATTTTGTTTCTTACTCTTCCAAGATATTAGATTATTCCCAATGAGTACACAGAATCCAGAAGTAGATCTCCTATTAGTTGGACAGCCAGCCCAATCAGCATCTGAATATCCAATGATATGACTGTGGCCATTATCCTCATAGATGAGTCCTTTTCCTGGGGTCCCTTTGATGTACTTGAGGATACGAATCAATGCATCCCAATGACCTTCGCAAGGTAAATTTAGGAACTGACTTACCACACTGACTGCAAAAGAATTGTCTGGACGAGTGACTGTGAGGTAGTTCAGTTTCCCAACTAATCTTCTATACTTCCTTGTATCCGATAGTGGCTCCCCCTGATTTGGTAGAAGTTTAGTATTTGGATCCATAGGAGTATCAACTAATTTTGCATTCAGTAGACCTGTTTCCTCAAGAATGTCCATCGCATACTTTCTCTGAGAAATAACTATGCCATCCTTTGATTGTGCCACCGCTATACCCAAGAAGTATCGGAGTTTTCCAAGATCTATTGTCTGGAAGTGGTGACAAAGATATTGTTTTACTTGTGATATGCCATGGTGGTCACTCCCTGTGATGACAATGTTGTCAACGTATACAATCAAGTAAACACATCCTCAAGTAGAATGACGATAGAAAACTGAGTGATCTGCCTCACTCCGTGTCATACCTAACTACTGAACAACAGTGCTAAACCTGCCAAACCAAGCTCAAGGGGATTTCTTGAGGCCATACAAAGACTTGCGGAGACGACAAACAAGTCCAGAAGACTCCTCCTGAGCAACAAATCTAGGAGGTTGCTCCATATATACCTCTTCAGTGAGATCACCATGGAGAAAAGCATTCTTGATATCCAGTTGATGCAGTGGCTAGTGACGAATAGCAACCATGGATAGGAACAGACGAACAGGTGCCATTTTAGCAACGGGTGAGAATGTGTTTCCATAATCTAAGCCAAAAACCTTAGTATAACCTTTCGCCACCAAGCGGGCTTTAAGGTGATCTATCTGACCATCTGGACCCACTTTAATAGTAAATATCCACCGACAACATACAACAGATTTTCCAGATGGAAGAGGAACAAGGTCCCAAGTACCACTGCTCTGAAGCGCACTCATTTCATCAACCATAGCTTGTCTCCACCTAGGATGAGATAGGGCGTCACTTGCAATCTTAGGGATAGACACAGAAGACAAAGAAGAAAGGCATGCAAAATGTGGTGGTGAAAGGCGATGAAAACTTAAATTAACATAGTGTGGAGAAGGATTATGAGTGGAGCATATACCTTTCCGGAGGGCAATGGGACGATCAGGGTCTGGAGGCAAGGCCGGAGCAGGTAGAGGAGCTGGCGTCGGAGGAGAGTCATCAATGGCGGCACCAGTATCATCAGAAGGAACATGTTCAACCTGTGGAGGCAGTGGTTGGCGACGTTGATATACCTGTATAGGATGAGTAGGGGCAACCGATGTGGGGGATATCACTGGTGGAGTATAGGAGACAGGGTCCGGAGGAGAAGGAATAGGAAAGACATCTGTGATCGACTCGAGAGATGATGGAGGCCCAAAGTAAGGAACAGACTCAAAGAATGTGACATCAGCCAATACAAGATAGCGGCGTAGAGTAGGAGAATAACACCGGTAACCCTTTTGTGACCGAGTATAACCAAGGAAGATACATTTTAGGGACTGGGCAGAGAGCTTGTCAATGCCCGGTTGGAGATTAAGAACAAAACATGTAGACCCGAAGACGCGAGGAGTTAATGAATGGAGGGACTGATAAGGGAACAAAATAGAGTGAGGTACTTGGTTACCAAGAACGGAGGAAGGCATCCTATTAATAAGATAGCACGCAGTGAGAACAGCATCACTCCAAAATCGAAATGGAACATGGCCATGAAGTAATAGGGTGCGAGTAGTTTCAATAAGATGTCCATTTTTGCGTTCAGCAACCCCATTTTGTTGAGGGGTGTGAGCACACGAGGTCTGATGAAGAATACCCTGAGAAGCCATAAAGGATTGGAATGGGTGAGAGAGGTACTCTCGGGCATTATCACTACGTAAAGTACGAATAGGAATACCAAATTGACTTTTAATTTCTGGGTAAAACTGTTGAAATATAGAAAATAATTCAGAACGGTTTTCCATTAAAAATATCCAAGTACAACGCGAGAAATCATCAATAAAAGTAACAAAATATTTTGACCCTAAAGTGAACACAGTCCGACTAGGACCCCAAACATTAGAATGCACTAAAGAAAACGGAGCTGTAACACCCCGATTTTCTTAATCTTTTAATTAATCAGTATTTAAGTAATTATATTTTATTAGAGGGTCTAGAAAATTAAATAAATTATTCCGAGGCCATAGTCACGCTCTACGCTATTATAGGATACTATGGTTAAGTTTTGGGCCGAAAACTCAAACGAAGCCCGATCTATGTTTTTCGAATGATAGTGTTTTTCTACTATCAAGGCTTCATTTTGACTAACGGTCAGAACCATTAATCTTAAAATTCAATCATCTACCTTTTTGCTAAAATGTGTCCTGACGTCCAAAAATATAAATAATATTTTATATTCGGGCCGAAAATCGATCGGGTAGACGATTCGAGCTGTCTTAGGGTTTTTCGAGAACCTTGAGCCGATAATTTTCATACCAAGGCTATGTTAAATTATTTGGGGACTCCCACCAATGTCGTGAGGATTTTCGAAATGTCGGGACGTGAATTGACCAAATTGCCCTTTATTAGTTTTTACTAATTACCTTTTATTACTTTTACCTAGTTTCTTAAGTGTTAAGTCTTCTTAATAAAATATCTATTCTCTCACCCTCACTCTCTCATTTTTTTCTCTCGGCCAGAACACAGCAGCCCCCCTCCCACACACTCATCTTCTTCTTTCTCTCATTTCTTCACTTTCTCTCCATTAGAAGCTCAATTTTGGAGCTTTAAACCTTGAAATTTCTTGAAGCAATCTTCACCAAACTTGAAGTAGATCATCATAGGAGGTAGAATCTCATCTCTATCTCTCTCAATCTCCCTTTTATCTCCCCAAAATTTCAGGAGTAGAGGAGTTAGGGTTTTTATCCCTAAATCTTCAAAAATCCATGATAAATTGTAGGAAAATCATTTTCATACCAAACCAATTTCTATGGCCTAGATTCATGACATACTTGCATGAACCAAAAAATCTCTCTAGCTAATTTTTTGAGAAAGAGGCTGAAACCCCTTATAATGTAGGGTAGGGTTTTTGACTGGTTTTTGATGTTTTGAGTTGATATCTAGGGTTATCACACTTAGTTTGGTTGTTATCCAAGAAATGAGAATTTTTGGAGCTCCCTAGCAATTTTTCATATTTTTCATTCAATAGGGCCGAACCCTAGGGGTAGTGCTGTAGAAGAAATCTTTATTTTTTGAGTAAATACCTTCATTGATTATGTATTAGGGTCCCTAAAGATCATTGATCCAAAAGTTAGGATTTTTTAGACATCCCAAACCAAATTAATTAAATAGGGACTGTAGCTAACCCTAAGGAATTAGGGAGTTTTTTTATTTAACTGTATTAATTTCTGGTTATGTTCTGTTGTATAGAATCGGACAGGACTCGAACATCCGACAGCGCACCCGACTGACAGTTGCGGAGTTGTAGCCGGAGCTGCACGAGGAAATCACTAAGGTGGGGAGAAAGAACTAATATCGTTGGAAAGGCAAGCTTAGCATAGAATATATATATATATATATATATATATATATATATATATATATATATATATATATATATATATATGTGTGTGTGTGTGTAGGGGAACTCTTAAATCCTACTAGAGGTTGAGCCTTGGATAAAGTGCTTGGACCCTGGGTGTAGGTACTTTTGGGCTATCACCACTAAGTTGATATCATGGATGATAAAATTGATTGAGGTTGATGTGTTGATTTGTTTAATTGATTATCTGTTTACCTATTGTGTTAAATTGTTGGAGTGATTTATTGTTATCTGGCTTTATGGTGATGTTTATACTAGATAAATTACTTTTGTAATGTTATTGTGATTTGGCTGGTGGTTGAGCGTTGATGAGAGTATGGTGAGTGATGATGTTGTTCGGGTTGATATCGTTGTGGTCCCGACCATGGAGCTGTGGCTCGTAGACGCAAGGCGTCGTGATGCTGATGCTGATGTTGATGCTAATGTGATGTTGATGATAATGTGATGTTGATGTTGATGATTAATGTTGATATTGATGTTGATGTGATGCGATGTGTCGTGGTCGTGGACGAGTGTTTAGGCGTGAGGTCCTGATATCAACCTATGATGGATGTTTGTTGCATTTTCATGTCATTTCATACCACAGCATTTGGTCCCAAAGGGGAATGTCCAATTGGGGAGTTACTTGAAATCCCGAGGCGGGATGTGATGTGATGTAATGTAATCCCAACGGGGATGTCCAATTGGGCACGTGATGTTTCGACCGACATGCATATAAGGAAGTCAGCATATACATAGGGAATAATATCCCTCTTATAGGCTTATTTGAGAGAATGATGTTTTAGATGATTGTGATGGATGACTTAAGAGATGAATGAGGTTGTATTGTGTGATGTATATATACATGCTGTATTGATGCCCCTCTCCCATATTTGATGATATATGTTTCTTATCTCCTGCTATTTTCTGTATGTGTTGCCCTTATTTTATGGGAAGACATCGAGGAGGAACTAGTGGCTGAGGAGCTGGACGACATTCCTTGCGAGCCTGACGCTGGAGGACGTGCCACGGACCCTAGCCTCGAGAGGACGGGCAGTGATCGTGGTTAGCCGGAAAGTTGTCTCTCGGCCTACTTTTCGTACTTTTATTTTGGTTTGTACTAATATAATCTGCATGTACTACTTTATACTGTAGCCCTACTGATGGGGCAATGATGTATGTGATATGTTTCTTTATATTTTAAGCTGTGTACTTTGAAGCGTAGCGTAGTGTAAATCATTTTGCTTCTGCGCTCAATTTTCCGCTTCGCTTCGTATTAATAAGGCGCGCTAACGTTTATTATGCGATTAAGGTTAGTTAATATCCTAGGTTCTATTGATGGGACGGCGGGTCGTCTCAGGAGGCGTAGCCCGGTTAAAGACACGATTGGGAAAAGAACTATGGGTATGCTTCCCTAGTTGACACGACTCACAAGACAAAGAAATAAGTTTAGCTAGACTCGGTCCCAACTTCTGGAGTTTGGCAAGGCTAGGATGTCCCAACTGAGCATGAGTGAGAATAGGGGAATCCTTGACAGCACAAACCCTAGAAGGAGGTGAAAGCTGGTACAAGCCATTGAGCTCACATCCGACGCCAATCATCTATCCCGAACTCCGGTCCTACAGGAAAACAGAATCTTTAGTGAATGAATTGGTGCAATCAAGGGAACGGGTCAAGCGACTAATGGAAAGCAAATTAAATAGGGAATCCGGGACATAAAGCACATTATCAACCGAGAAGGAAGGGAAGGGATGGACAGTGCCAACCCCCTGGGAATGTGTTTTAGAACCATTAGCCAAGGTAACTGTGGGTAAAAAACCAGATGTAGAAAGAGAGGAAAAAATAGATTTATTACCAGAGATATGATCGGTGGCACCAGAATCCAGGACCCAAGGACCTAGGGACGACTGAGCGAGACAAGCAAAGGAATTACAAGTGTGAGCAACAGAAGCAGTGGAACCAGTACCCTGACGTTCTTCAAACCACTTAAAAAACTTTGGGTAGGCAATAGGCGATGTAGTAGGATGAGTGGGTGGCTCAGATGAGGCTGGTAGATCAACCTGTGCAACATTTACAGTGCGAGGAGGGCGGCCATGTAAAGTCCAACATTTATCAATAGTGTGGCCCAAGCGGTGCCAGTGATCGCACTTTGGGCGAGATCTACCAGAATGACCACTCCGAGTGCGACCACGACCATCGCCCTGAGAGACAAGAGCAAAAGCATCAACGGGAGCAGGAGATAGCTGAAAGCTAGGAGCAGAAGAGAGCCCAGAACTAGCTGATGATTTGGCCGAGACCCGAAGCAAAGTGGACCAAGTGGTGTTCAGAGATGGGACATTAGGAGAACCCAAAATTTGATCACGGATGGTTGAGTACTCTGTAGGCCTACCGTACAGGGCCAACAGCATGAAGAAGCTACTGTGCTGCTCAAGTTCATTGGCGGGAGTGTCAGTTGGTGGCAAAAGTTCATTGAAATCATGTAAGGCACCATGAACCTTTCCCAAATAAGCAGAAATAGGACTATCAAACTGGCGAGGAGCAATGACATTCATGAGATTCTGGCAGACTCCATAGAGATGTTGTGTGTCATTGGTGTAAAGAACCTTGGCTTGCTCCCAAACGGACTCATAGGTGAGATGGGCACGAAAGATCTGTTTCAGAGAAGTGTGAATAGTGGATTTGATACTGCTAAACAACTGAGCATCAACCTTTTTCCACCGAAGGTGGTCAGCAGCGGCTATATCGTTAGCTTTCTTGGTCAAATGGTCAACATAATCTTGGCCATTCAGCCAAAGCTTAATACCAGATGCCCAAGTATCGTAGTTGCTTCCATCCAATTTGTCAGTGCAAAGAGGGGTACTAGCATAACTGGTGAAAACAGGAGCGTCCGCCTTTGAGGAGTCTTTATGAATATCTGAGGGTCCAGAATGAGCCATTGATTAGTAAACCAACACCAAAAAATTAAAACCACAAGTACCTGAGAGTAAACGCGTAAGGAAGAAGGCACCGCAAGGCCTAAAGGACAAACAAAGCCCAGATGCAGGTAGAGGAGAGAGAGACGAGTACTGTGCACTAAATGGTGGACGGAAATACCGCCGGAAATGCCGTCACGAGCGATGGAGAAGGGCGGAGAGGCAGAGACGCAACCGGCGAGTGGTGGCGCGTCCGGTGGCGGTTGGCGGCGAGGTTTGGACGGTTGCATAGATCGGCCACCGATGATTCCAACGGTGGGGTCTTCATCCGAAAAGGACGTCGGTCGGCGGCGGTGAACAGCGGCTGATGGTGTGCAAAACCGAAAAGATGACACGGTTTTGCAGGAAAATAAAATTTTCACTGATGGGCAGTAGGTCCACCATGTAGACACGGATTAGGCTTGCCTCTTGTTAGGGTCTAGGTACCATGTTGAAATAAGAGAGAAACAAGAGACATATGGTTTAACCCGTGTGTTTCAACTGCACAGCGGAGACTCTATTATATAGTGCTTTGAACAAATCAACATACAATCAAGGTATTAATTACAATTATTACTTAATAGCATAATATCTGGCTATCCTAATTACCTAATATTCCTATAATCAGAATATATTATTTACATAAATATCAACAGTCTTATCCATTCTTGATGCTAACAATGAGGTGGACAGGTCGAGTTTTCTGAAACATAGAAAAACCATAGTTGTGAAATGGAAGCCACCTCCTGAGGGTTAGCATAAATTGAACACCGATGGGGCTTCTAAAGGTAATCCGGGCTTTGCAGGCTGTGGGGGGATTATTTGTGACCTTTCTGGCCATTGGGTTTCTGGTTTTGTGGCTAATATAGGATCTTGTATGCTCTGAGAAAAGCGAATCTCAGGGATTCTAATAAGCTGATGTCCAGGATCCACAAGCTTCTAAGTAGGGATTGGGAGGCGTCTTTTGAACATATTTACCGTGAGGCCAACTCTTGTGGGAATTCACTGGCTAATTCGAGTCTCCTTCATCATCCTAGTATCCTGGTACTTCTATTCTTACTGCCCCTTCTAGGGGTTTAGCCTGCTTAATTGACAATGATGTTGCTGGGGCTTCCATACCCCGTGTTGTTTTAGTTTAATCTTCTTGCGTTTCTTTTAGGCGTTTCTGTCTCGTTTGAATTCCAAAAAAAAAAAAAAAAAGATATCACGTTCAAATTGGGAATTGATGTCCATTTTCCATATTTATAAAGATTTGAACAATTTTTATATACAAAAAAAGAAAATAAAATAAAAATATTAATAATTCAAACCAATTTAGATTATAAATAAGACCTACCACTACATTGGAATCGGGATTTAAAAATGCACACTTTATATGTGCGAAGGTTTTCAATAGCGTTTGTACAAGGAAACGTTATTAACATGTATAAATTTAATTGCGTCTTACCAACGAAACACTATCATTGCCCAATCCTATTTTTAAAAAAAATGCGCTCATACTTTAACGTGTTTATAGAGAAATGCTATGTAAGTATATATGTTTAATAGCATTTCCCTGGACAGACGCTATTAAATGTTTAAATGTAATAGCATCTGCGTGAGGAAACATTATTTTTACACCATATTCAAAACAAAACAATCTAGGTGACCAACCCTTTGCATCTTAGTTGACACAGTTCACAAATTTTAATAAACCTCTCCAAAAAAAACGTGATATTCTAGATGGTTGATGCCATAATCAATTATACCTCAATTTTGCATAATCAATTCTACTATAACTCTATTGAACCAAACCTTCCTACAAAAATATATCTCCTCTATGTTTTTATCCTTCACACTACAAATTTCATAAACTCACTATCTTCTCTGTAATCTTCATTTCTTGATATTTTCCGAAACATTTCAATGAAAGGTTCCGTCTTTGTCAGTACACACTTGATGAGGTTATCAATATAAGGATCATAGCTAGTTCCTGAAGAACTAGTTTTTGAATCTTAGTTCTTGGAGAACAAGTCATTGAGTTCATATTTCTATTGTTTTCATCTTTCTTCGCCATCTCTTGCCTCTTACTCTCTCACCCTCTCGCCTTTCTTCCTTTGCTATTCCGATTGAAAGTCAATGCACATCCAGCCAAGCATGTGTACTCTAACTCGTCTCTCGCCAGTTGATCTCGTCGGAAGTGGAACATTCTGTCTCCTTTTCGGACAGACAAGCCTCTTATTTCGGTACCCATGGTGCATGCTTGAGCATTCTGGAAGAAGTCTGAAAGCATTTATCAGTTTATTCATGTAATTTAGATTTATATTTTAATAACAACAGTTACAGAACCCTCAGATTGGCTATTTTTTCTGGCATGATTTTTTGGTTAATTATGGTGGTATGTGATTAATTCACTATTTTGATTATTCTATTCTAAACTTACTCTGCTAACTATTGAATGTTCTGCATTTGATTTGTACTGGTTTATACTGGTTTTTTTGCATAATGTAATGTAGGAATTTTTTAAAAATTTTTCTTTTTCTTTTTATTTTTTTACTATTTTTTAATTTTTTTTAAAATATAGGTGAGCCAACCCGCATAATCCACAAACCCGCAATGGGCCGGGCCGAGTTGGTTATTTCCGGGCTCACCAAAATGTGAGTCGGGTTGGGTTGACCCATTTTTTCTTCAACCCGTGGTGGGCCAACTTGGGTGAGCCGGGTTGGCCCATTTTGACAGCTCTAGTCATTGGCAAGGCCGATCCAACATCTATAGAGGCCTAAAGCGAATTATAAGGTGAAGCCTTTTTAAAGCAAATAATAATATTTCATTAAAATCATTATATTTTTTATTTAAAATTTATCTTTCATGTTTTTAAGATGCAAAATTATTTATTAAATTATTATAATCGATTTCAGTTAATATTTTTTTCAATCGATAATAAAGCCATTAAATAAGATATTAAACTCTGTTTCATAACCATTATTTTTTTTTTATTCTCTTAAATAGGATGAGAAAAATAGACATCATAGCCAAAAATTACTCTGCCCTTCAGTGATTGATTGGGGTCATTTTCCATGGCTAAAGCAGTATACTAGACTAGTTACAAATGAACAAAGAAAAAAAGAGAGTGAAAGAGGATAATATATAATTGATAATTATTAAATAGTAATAAATTAAAGTAAAGATGGGCCGTTTCTGGCTCTTTTTTTTAGCTCTTTACTTTTAGTAGAGAAATAGAGAGATAAAGAAGATAATAATTGATACTAATAGACTGGTTAACAAAGCGCAGTTTCTGGCCTTTTACTTTCTTTTTTTATTAAAAAAATTTATTAAAGTAAGTAGTAAATTTTTTTGGAGACCTAAAGCCCTTGTTTCAACTGCTTCCCCTTTGGGCCGGGATTGGTCATTGGAGCACTTGTGTATCTTGCAAATAGTATTAGACCAGATATAGCCTTTGCAGTGAACTTATTAACAAGATTTAGTTCGACACCAACCCGAAGACATTTGACTGAAGTCAAACAAGTCCTTCATTATCTCCATGGTACATCTAATATGAGTTTGTTTTACCAAATGGAGTAAAGTCAGAGTTGGTAGGATATGCTGATGTTGGGTAATTTTCCTGATCCTCATAAAGCCCGGTCGCAAACAGGTTATGTCTTCACATGTGGAAAAACTGTTATCTCATGGCGATCAGTGAAGCAAACAATCACGGCTACCTCATCAAATCATTTAGTGATATTAGCTATTCATGAAGCAAGTTGTGAGTGCATATGACTAAGAACTATGACCCAATAAATTAGAGGAGCATGTGGATTGGTGAAAGATGACAAGCCAACAACATTGTATGAAGATAATGTCGCATGTATATTGCATAAATTAATGGTGGCTACATAATGGGTGATAGAACTAAACACATTTCTTCAAAATTCTTTTATATTCATGAACTCCAAAAGGAAGGCGATGTTGATGTTTACAAAATTCACTCAAGTGATAACCCAACAGATCTATTCACAAACGCACTTCCAACTTCAACTTTCAAGAAACACGTGTATAACATTGGAATGTGTCAATTAAATGACTTTCTATATTGAGCGAAGTATCTTACTATGAGTATTCCACTCTTTTTCATTCACTTAGTTTTTATCTCACTAGGTTTTTCTTAGCAATGTTTTTTTTTTTTGACAACTTTCTTAGCAAGGTTTTAACGAGACATATTTATAGTGTATAATCATTCAAGGAGAAGTGTTGTAAATATGCATATTTATGGTTGTGTTGACCCAGGCAACCATTATCCAAGTGGGGGGTGAATTGAGTTTATAAAATTTTTCTGGATTTATTTAGCAAAAGCAATTTTCTCAATTAAAAACTTAATGCGCACACAATAAAAAATAATCTAAATAATAAAGTTGATAAATAATAAATCACAATATAAAAGAGATAAGGAAGAAAAGCGTGCAAACCAGATTTATTCTGGTTCAGCCACCCACCGTTGGTGACCTACGTCCAGTCCCCAGAATATGTTTCTGAGTTTTATCTACTAATACCAAGCTTGTAGGTGCTTGAAAACCTTTACACCACAGAGCACTCTAATCACGCTTTGTGGGATATCTCACACACATGTAAGAGCCTCAACGACCTCTAACACTCTCCCTCGGGCTTTTGGGATACCTCACCCGCGCTTCCGAGCCTAAAGTCACACACCAAAAGGATGCCTCGCCCTTTTACAAAAAAAAAAAAGGATATCTTACCTTCTAAAAAGAGGAATACCTCACCCTCTATCCTAGGGATATCTCACCCTCTATCTGAATTGATATAAAGAGTAGAAGAAATAGAAGCACTCTAGGTAATATAGATTTACAACTTGAAGGATCTATGAATATGATGAACTTTCTCATAAAATTTGGCTCAAATTATTTCAAAGTGTAACACAATTTTTGTTCAATATTCTTCACTCAGGTATTCGTATGAAAGCAACTCTTTTATAAGGCTGTAAGATCAGACCGTTGGAAATAATATGGCAAGTGCTGATTTTGAGGAACTATTCATTGCTCACAAAAAAGCCCGTTATAAATTACTTTGATGCATTTAATCGATTGATGTATTTAAAAAGAGAGATGTTATTTGTATATCTATTTTGGGATATTTATAATAGATATTCCATTTTAAGTGTAATTTTTTTTTTAACTTCAGTTGTAAATTTAGAATATGTTTAATTTATATTTATTCAAAATGAAATGTCTATTATAGATATCCCAAAATGGAGGTATAAATACTTCGACAGAAGTTTTTGTACTCAGCCAAACGAATGAAATAGTGGTAAATCGGTTGAACATAAAATGTCAATTAATTGAATCTTATATTGTTTGTGTAAATTTGAAGGCTTCAAAACCAATTGATGATTTATGACAACCGATTGAAATCAGAAAGCTGTGCTTTGATTTAAAGGAGAAAAGGAAGGAATCTTTCACCAAAATAAAAAAATTTGAATTTGGCTCTTTTAAAATGAGTGAAGGTCTAAAATGAAAAAATAAGAGGTTATCCATCCTTAGATCATTTAGTGAGTTGAGATCTTTATGTACTTGATCAAATCAATAATGGATAACCCTTTATTATCTCACTTTAAAGCTTCACTTACTTTAGTAGAGCCAAATCCAAAAACTAAAAAAAAAAAAACAAAAAAAAAGGAGAAAAGGAATGATTGAAATAATTGATTGAATGTTATTATATTGATTTAAAAGAGATTTGCATATGTAGATCAAATGGTTGAATGTTTATTTATTTGCATGTTGATTCAAAAACATCCTACTGTACATTAATTAAAAAAACATTTATTTTAATTTTAAAAAAACTTTGCAAATTAAATTAAATGTTTTGATTAAAAGCTTTTTCCCCAATAGTGCACTCTTTTAGTTAAATTGATTAAATGAGTTAAAGTGAGGTTTAATCATCATATCCTTATAAGACATTTAAGACCTAATATATTTATCCAATCTTTCTTGAGGTCTTGATACTTGAAATTTTGATACTTCTAGATTGTCTATTTCTTACTTTACTAACCTTTGAGTACCTGCATGCTTGTAAATTATCTATCTTTTGTCCTGCATGCTCATAGTTAGTGTTTGCCATGCATCATATATTTATATCATATTTTTTCATCAGCACATGTGTACATGTATAACGCATTTCATCACAAAATATTCTATTTTATAAATACATGTGTATGACATGTTTCTACATTTAATATTTTGGTATTTCAACCAATAATATTTGATATCATCAAAACTTAACATACTAATCACTTTTTTTATTTTTTTTGGATGAATCCTATGGGGTTTCACTGGTTATCATTAGCATATATTGGAATATTAGGAAATTACTCCTCATTATTATTCGATTATTTGGCTGATAATTAAGAATCCATTATCTTTATAAATAGGAATATTAGGTTTGTGATTTTACACTTCATGAGACTACTAATATAAGGATTATAGCCGGTTTGAATCCTTGTTCCTGGAGGATTCAGTTCATATTTCTTTTATTTTCATTTCTCTAATTTCTTTTCTATTTACAACAGTACTTCAATTAACATAATAAATCACCATCGCACTCCAAAGTCAGAGAAGAAAAGGAAGGTGATGTGTCGTTGTGAGTAGTAATAGTCATCATTTGCTGCAACTTTAAGCCTCCATTTCCAAGGCCCTCAGGTTTTCTATTCACTCACCGGACCCACCACCACACCACTGCCTCAACCTTTCCAGTTTTCATACTATTCTTTCTAATTGCTACCGTTCTCTTCTAATCTAAATCTCGAGAAGGAGCTGAAACCTTACTCTTAGGTATGTGTTACTGAATATCTATTTGTTTGTGTCCTCTGACAACCTGGGGTCGCTCTTTTTATAGGCCCCCCATACGCTCTCTCCATTAAAGGCCCTTTATGGGTGACAGCCTGTCCTGCCGTGCTTGTCTCCTCCTTCGACCGTTTTGGCTCCGCATAGAACGCGATCTGTCCCCAATCCCGAGTATCCCGGGATTGGTATAGCAGGGGAGAATATTCCTTTTGCTGGGTTTAGGATGACCCTCGAGAAGGCCCAGCTGGATTTGGGCCCAACTGTCGTTTTCATGAGTGGGTTGAGGTCCCCATTAGATTCTGGGGGTTATACTCGGCCCATATTGGAACAGCTACTATATTATTATTATTATTATTAATAATATTGAGTATCACAACAACAAATTATTAATGTTAGTTTTACAACGTTAGTATTGTCTTGTGCAGACTACTTTGGAGGTAGTAGTAGGCAATTTCTCTCTCTCTATATATATATCCCTGAAGAAAGCAGACTACTTTGCCTGCCATTCCGTGCAGTGCAGTGTTTTTCAATTCTTACAAAAACAAAAACCGAATCTTTTATACCTTACAATACAATATGGCAAAAGAGCAACAAAAGCGTAAGCAGAACCCTGCACCAATCACCAACACATGGCAAAACCAGGTTTATGATCCTACTCCTTACTACCCCACTTTAACTCTCATTTATATTTATATAAATAAAAAGAGAAAAAGAAAAAAAAAATGAATGTAGTTGATCTTGCATAGGCATATATTGTGTGTGATGTTTTGAGATTTACATCAGGGCAAAGGGGAAGAAAAACAATTGGAACTGGAAACCGTGGAGACTGAGCCTGAACCTGTGGCTCCATTGCCTCTGACTATTACTTCCCGGGTAGGTCTGCTTCTCTTTCACTCTTATTCTCCCAATTTGGTTCATTAAAACGTGTGTGTGTTTGGTTGCTGGAAATGGTGAATGTAGGTTTTGTTTATGTTGGGAGATATAACTGCAGGGCCTGCGTTTAGGTTCACAGAATGGCTCCAATTGGTTCGTAAACGCACTTCTATGTATCATCGCTCTTCTGGCTTCCCTCACCGTCCTCCCACCATGCCTTCTAGGTTTCTTACTTACTATTTTTCTCTCGCTATTTTCATCATTCCTATCCACTATGTACAGGGACCGATTTAGAAGGGGCTCTTAAATATATTTTGTAAAATTATATATATATATATATATATATATATACCTTATCACATATATTTGAGTAAATCTTCAATAAGATTAAAAACATGTTAAATTGAATAACTTAAGTCCTTAAAAGGACTACTGTCTTGACGTTTTAAATCTTTTAAGGATTTAATTGGTGACAAAACTTTTAAGGACCTATACGGCAATAGTGTAAACTTTCGACGATTGAATTGAGGGTTTACTCAAAAATAATAGCTATATATATATATACACTACACAACCCAATGGGTGTGACTCAGTTGGTTGGGCAGGCTGAGTTTGTGGGGGAGGACCGCGGTTCGAATCCCACAAAACACATTCTTGGGGAGGGACGAAGAACAACTGTGACTAAGCACCCGAGCGGAGATTAGTCCCATAGCGGGTTCAAAGGATCTAAACTTGTAGGGATACTCCGTAGACCCACTGGGGAGTCAAAGGCCCTAATTACGGTGGGTTTCAACCAAAAAATATATATATACTACACTTGTATATATATTGCCCGCCTTTGGTGTTTTCTGGATCTGTTGTCCCTGACTATGTAATGTAATTTGCTAAAGGTTAATATGTTGGAAGGGGGTGGAATCTTTGTTATGACTTTAGTATGCTAATGTTGAACATAATTTTAATTTTAATTTCTGTTCCGCCAGAGCCAATCGATTAAGGATGCAAGAAGTGATCAGCTATCTGAACAAACAGAAATTAGTTTGTGGGAGAGGCTTGGTAGAGCTGAAATGTTGGATGTTGAATCGAGCTCATTTTCTTGGGACAGACTCTCTTCACTATACCATACTGAACACAGTAGCAGCAATGAACATTCTGAGGATGAAGTGAACAAAGCTCTTGAGGTTCATTGTATTCTATGCTCACAATGTTATCATTACAAGAACAAATACATAAGGGCTTTAAAGTTGAGAAGTCAATATGCAAACAGGGTTAATGTTAATAATTGTTAGGCTAATCCAGTCAGATACACGGTGAAATGTGATTTGAGCATATTGATAACTGTTAGTTTTTTAATATTTATAAAGAATGATAATTTCTTTCTGGTTTAGCTTCAGTCCTATATATTTTCACTTTGGTGTTTCAGTGTACTGCATCAGCACATATCCTGTTAATTCATTATTTCTGAGGGTCAAGAGAATTTCTTATGTAGATGTTGATAGAACTGGACCAGAAATGAGTAGAAAATAATGTATTATTCAGATACAAACCCTCTAAAGACAGTATCTGAATGATACTGAACAGAAGATAGAATGCTACAATGGCTTCCCAGGTATTCGAGAGACCTGGAACTCTCTGTTACCTTCCTTTCCTTTCCAATGATGTCTCTCACTCTCTCCCTATGACTTATTCATAACCTACCATGGCTGCCCCTAATAACTTTTAGTTAGATACAATTATTATTTTGTTACAATTATTTTGTTATTAACATATCCTAATCCCTATGCCATGCCCAAGTATCTAACAGATGGTTTCATTATTTTGTATCAATGTCGTACTAATTTTGTGTTGTATTTTATTTTGTAGTACTGAATAAGAAAGGAAGGCTGTATGCATTAACTGTTTATTTTCATAACTTCTGCCTCAGTTACTTCTCAATTGTGTGCACATAGGTAACTGTAAACTCCGGAGGGGTTGTCTTCTTTGCCTTTTTCAATGGCATGGGGAGTGATGATGCTTTTCCAAAAGAAGCAGCAGCTGTTATAAAGATATCATCATCAAGAATGTCAACACAGTCTGAACGCCTTGGGTATGAAATTGCCAAGTGGTTGGGAGTCCGAACTCCACAGGTTGTTCCCTTAATCTTCAAGCTTAGAGTATCAAGCTGTACTTCTACCATATTCATCATCTTCTATTATTTGGAAATTCAGGCTAGAGTCATTCACAACACCAGTTTGGAGTGGCTCCAAATAAAGGAAGCTGCAGAAAAAGTGAGAGATGTAGCAAGTTCTAAGGGTGATGAAATTGGTGAATTGACATGCTTAGAACTTTTGGAAGCACTTGAGCTTAGCCGGTGTCTCCTTTTGATGAGGTATGATATAAGAGTTATAACATGTCAGCTTGAGAGTTGAGATATCTTTGCTTTCCTTGTTACTTCTGCCACCTATTTATGATTTTTTGTTTTCCGGGAATAATTATGCTCAATTGTTCACGCTTGGGCTTAATATGGTAACTACAAATGTTGTGTACAACTATATCATCCTATATTTGGGTTAACGCAATCATTTAAGAAATAAAATTGACAAAGTTTTCTGGTAATCAACAAGAAATTACTAGTTCTTTTATGCTCTTCTCCATGTGTGATGGTGTACAATTTACAATACATTGGAAGTTGGAGTAGTATGAAATCTAGGCATTTATGTTCTGACAACTTTTTTATTGTAAGTAGCTAAACCAAATCCACTATTACTATTTCCCAGAAAAGACAATGACGGGAACTAATATGATATCTTTTGGTGCAAAATGGTATGGCTATTATTTTGCGAGATAGTTTTTGATTGGGTTTATTCTAAAATATCATCATCTTCTTGTAGTTATGTACATGGTTCACCTTTGCTTGAAAGCTCTTGTGCATTTGAATCACGGGAGTCGGCAGAAAGAACAGCAGCAGCCCTTGGCAGAGTAATGATGTTGGACCTTGTCATCAGAAATGAAGATAGGCTCCCTTGCCGTCAACTTAGATGGCGTGGGAACTCTGCAAATTTGTTGTTGGCTGAAAATATGATCTCTGCAAATACAGACACACTGGGAGAAGCTTTTGATTCTGCAATGGACCAATACAGACCGAGGATGACTAGGGCACTCCAAAATGAAAGAAGGTCAACTTCAGATAGCAGATTGAGTTCTCATAATCCTGGATTGATATCATCATGCTCTGATCTTCCAGAGATCACAGAATCCCCAATATCCGCTGTTATGAGCTTTAAAGGTCAAACACCAAGAGAAACATTCTGTACTGACTTTGACATTGTGGCTATTGATTCTGGTGTTCCTCGCCGACCCCCTGCTGGAAAACTTGCAAATGATCAGGTTAATTATCCCAAGTTGGTTGAGTTACTACTCAATAGTTCTGAGTTTTCCTCTAACCTGTTATATGATATAACTGGAGGGAGATTAGGATTTCCTCCACCAGAAGACATAAATACAACAATTGATGTACATGTAAGTCACGTAACATCAGTAGTTCATGAATTTCGTAGTGGTTTCCGTGCTGCTCTTAGGGATCTGCAGGGATTCCATATTCTCGTTCTCACACTTCACCAAAAACTTGATAACTTGTTACGAATATTTATGAATATTATAAGCAAAATATCATTGGGGGAGTCTGAAAAAGAGGTTCCAGACTCACCTTCACCGACTGCTACTGGTAGTTGTCCCTCTCCAAGTAAGGAGAGGTTTTCTAGTGATAACCATCAAGATTTTAGTTATTCTGAATCGCAGAGAACTGCTCCAAGGGCATCATCATCTTCAGGCAATAGAGATTGCTGTGACTCTGCTTCTTCTGTGTCAAGAGAAGGTTGGCATGGAAAATTCTCTAAAGTAAGCGGGGAGCCACTTAGTAGTCTCCGCTTGACCGCTAAACTTCGTGACTTCCATAAATTTGCCAAGGTTGGTCTCTAGGTAACATATCCTGTTTACTAGTTACATGGTTTAGGTTATGGCTATGCTGATATAGTCACCTATGATGTTGTTTTGGTGCACTTTTTCGAGTTTATTTTTTTGGACAGTTCAGAAATAATCAGTCAGTGGCATATTGCTTTATTATGCAAAACAAGATGACTTTGTTGCAAGTCTATTTACACAAAATTGACTAATGTGGACAATGCTTAAGACTCTGACAAGGATGTTCTCTTGTTGCTTTTATAATTGAGAGCATGAATTTTGGTGAATCAGTTTCAGTCATTTTATTTTGGAGAAACATGTTGCTCTGACCCAAGGTTGTCAAACTCGAGATCCCACCTAGGATCGTTTGGGGCAAGGAAGATCGTAAATCGTGGGATCGTAACACGGATCGTAAGATCCCACCAAAATGAAAAAATTATATTTAATTATTAATATATACATATAATAATAAAATTAAAAAAAAATTAACCTTAAAACACCAAAATAAGCTTAACCAAAATATGCATTGATTGAATCATAAGTCACATTACATAACCAAAATAACCAGTATCCAACTCCTAACAAACATCTAAAAACCTTATTTTAGCAAATCATCCAAGGCATTTTGATCGTAACCAACATCTTCCATTAGATCTTCATCTCCTACTTCATCAAGTTCATCATCAACATTAGGAATCTCCAAATCATCTTGAGGGACAGCAGCTACACCACCAGCCAAGTCTCCATTTTGAGTATCTAATTCCAAATCATCTTCATTGTCAATTGTTAAATCACAAATGCCAGATGAACCTTCGTCATTGTCCACAATCCATTCATCATCGGATGCAAGATCATCAAGGTTATATTCAACCGTCTTTCTTGGTTGCTTCTTCTTTGCCAATTTTGAATTGGTCATCACAAAGACAACATCATTCATTGTCTTTTGTTTCAAACGATTTCTTCTCTTTGTGTGGACCTAATACCATCTCAAAGGCACTCCAGTTTCGCTCACAACCTGATGAACTGCAGGTCAAGCTTAACACACGAATTGCAAATGCTTGGAGTTCTGGATGCTCATCCCCATATGATTCCCACCATTGGGATGGAGTTTTCGTTTTAAGTGCAGCCATAGCTACCGCACTACCAAAAAACTTTGCTCGCACCTTGAAATCTTCAAGTTGAGCATCAATCTTAGTAATTTCTTCAACATCTCCCACCATCCTTTGTAAGCAATCATATAACCCACGTTTGACTTCATAGTCAGCTTTAAATTCAGGGCTATAATGTAATTGAGGGTTGAGATAGTACCCTGCTGCATGCAAAGGCCTATGTAGTTGCTTGTCCCATCTTTCATCAATGATATCCCATAGAGGCTTAAAACTAAATAATGCAAAAAAATTGAATTAGTAAATAAACTTTATAATTTAAATTAAATTAAATTAAAATATATAATGTAAACTAAAGTTTATAGTTCACCTATTTTGGACATCATTGAAGGCACTTTGGATCCTTTCTTTAGCTTGGTCCATTGCCTCATAAATAAACCCCATAGCTGGCTTATCATCTGAATCCACTAAACGAAGTACTCTAATTAGTGGATAAGCACCTTTCAAGCAAATCACAATATTCTTCCAAAACTCCTTATCCATAATCACTTCTTCAATATACTTCCCTTCCCTTGTCCTTCCAAACCGGCTTGATGTCCATTCATTAGAAGTGAACATTCTTACCAATGGCCCTTTGTTGTCCATGAGACACCCCACAGTTAGATAAGATGTTGCAAAACGAGTCATGGCTGGTCGAACCAAATCCTTTCCTTTGGTAAAGTGTTGCAACAAACAAATTAGAGATGACTTGGAATAAATATAAGTTGTAATTTTCTTACCCCTCAAAATTGTGTCATGATGAACCACTATCTTTTTCTCAAAATCCTCTAACATTAAATCAATACAATGTGCTGCACAAGGTGTCCAATAAAGTTTTTTCCTTTTATCCATCAACATTACACCAGCAGCTTTATAATTTGCTGCATTGTCCGTCACAATCTGGACAACGTTTTCTTCACCAACTTCATCCACAATTTGATCAATCATTTCAAAAATTTTGTAAGCAGTTTTTGATATGTGAGAAGCATCAATAGACTTCAAAAAAACATTACCTTTGGGGCTGTTTACTAAGAAGTTCAAAATTGTTCTCCTTCTTTTGTCAGTCCAACCATCACTCATGATGGTGCATCCATTCTTCCTCCAAATAATTTTGTGTTCCTCAATGGTCTTCTTTGTCTCATCCACCTTTTGTTTCAAATACTTTACTCTAATTTCATGATATGAAGGTGGCTTAAATCCAAGGCCATGTCTAGCCACCATCTCCAACATTTTGTGAAATTCAGCACTCTTTGCCACGTTAAATGCTATGCCATTGTTGTAGAAGAATGAAGCAATTTCTTGGCAAGCTTCTTCTCTCAAATTCTTCTTGAAGATGTTGTTGATGGTGGCTTGAGTGCTCACTCCCCTCTTCTTGAAAATATTCCCAGATGTATCAATCCCACCTTCTTCTCTTTTTCCTTTTCCTTTTTCAGTTTCTGTGTCATCATCATCTGTGGCTTTCTTCACTAATCTTTCTTGCAAGGATTTCACAATATCCCACATTTGTTTCTTCACATCATCAGGTACAGACACATAAGCACCAACATCTTTCTGTGTGCAAGCTAAATGGTGCTTCAACCGGTAAACACCTCCAATAATTACTTTGTTACAGTAATTACACTTAATTTTCCTTGTTCCACCATCAATAGAAACTCCATGCTTCCATGCTATATCAGTTCTGCTTCCTGGAGCATTTTTCTGAAGTTTAGGAGGTGCAGATGCTAAACCAGAGGCACTAACAGGGATGGAAGAGGAAGACATGTCCAGAAAAATAAAACAGAGTCTGAAATCACGTATAGAAGTAGAACAGAGGAGAAAAGAGAGAGACTGAGAGAGTGATGCAGAACTGAGAACATTGTATTGTAGTATTTATAGAATATGAGAAGAAGGCACGCAGAGGTCAGGCAGACTGGCAGAGTATTACTCAGAGAGAGAGAGAGAGAGACAAAGCATTGAAATTGAAACTAATTCTGTCTTGGGAATTAAGAGAAATAACTCTAATGCTTGGTTTCCCAAAAATATTACCGTTTGTACAGAGGGAATTGGACATAGGAATAGCAATGGCCAATGAAAGCATCGGAAGTCTGGGGGGTTTGTGAAACCCGGATTTTTTTGAAAAAACGGGTTAAAAACCCTAAAAATCGCCACCGGGTCAGATCGCAGAAATCGCCGCTTCTACGTGGTTTGCGATCTTACACGTCGCTCCGGCCGCGCCTGCTCCTCCGGCGATTTCGCCTCCGCGCCGCCTCGGTTGGACCTTCGGTACTCGTGGAATCGTGCGCTCCCACGAGATAGCACGCGATCTTGACAACCTTGCTCTGACCTTTTGCTCATGTTGCTTTTAATTGATCTGGTTACACTGTGTAACGTTGACAAGGTCACCAATCACCAACACATTGGAATATGTGGGTTTTCAAATGAAATATTTGTTGGTAATTCACTAATTCCATTCCCTAATATTCTGCATGAGCAAATGTCATACACGACCCTCTATCTTAGGATGATTGACAAATAAGGATATAGAGGCATTGTAACTAGCTGTGTCTTTGCTATGCAAAACAACACTTTTACCATATGAATTCGCTTTTTTTCTCCTGTCTCATACTTTGTTTTGATTTCCAGGTTGATGCAGAATCTAATAAAGAATTGGAACAGTGGAATGAAATGCTTAAAAATGATGCCATCAAGTTATGCCTGGAGAACCATTTCAATACAGGATTTTTTGAGAATTTTGTTGATGCATATGAACTGAAGGTATCTTCACTTTAAAATAGTATGCTAAACTATCGTACACTCATTTCATTTATGGGGGATACATATTTACATGAAGCATTTACTCAATTAACTTTCAGGTCAGACTTGAGCATATCCTTGAAAGGATTGCATTGATATCTGAGGCTGCTAGTACAGAGAGACCATCCATTGTTACAAATAGTCTGTTCATTGGTTGAGCACAAGCTGCAAGATCTGTATACACAATGCAACACTTGGGAATCACACATATTTTGTGTTTGTGTACTAATGAAATTGGACAGTCAGATTCTCAGTTTCCTGATCTATTCGAATACAAAAATTTCTACGTACGTCATTCTCGTATCTAATTTTTTACCCCCAAGTATTCTATCGATTTATTCGTAGAGGTTTAGTTTATGAGAGAATCAGCTTAGTCCTGCTTTTCCTTATAAATTATGCGTGCATTCTCATTCAGGATTAATCTAGTTTGGTATTGGATTCGAGCCTTCAATTTCATTCATTTCTCACTATAATAACTTATTGGGTTTCCGATGACTATTGTAAAGCACCAGTCACCAAAAGTTTAAGCTCTTATGTGCATGTTCATGAATGGTTTTTATCTCCAATAATCCCCCCTACGTGAAAGCTCTTTGTGCTGTAAGTGTAGACAAAGCACTGGTTTTCATCTTAACTTGTGCTAAAATTTAATTTAATTATGAAGAACAGAGACATAAATAATTGAACTTTGGACCAATTAGTCTTAGAGTTTCTCATACCATATCTAACAAATAATCATCCCAAATGCTTTGCTTGAGCTGTTAGGTGCCACCCCATAATGATTTTTTATCTCTAATTTAGTATGTATACTCTACCACTACAACCTAAATCACCCTAAATGGTTTTACTGGAAGTTTGGTTTTTTGATAAATCCCAATGGCTTTCATTGATTCATATAGCCGATTCTCACCTAGTAAGTTGTTTTTTACTCTATGACCTTAATCCAGTTGAAGTTTTTTTTCTGCATTACTAACAAACATACTATATTCTTATACTATGGTCAAATTGAAATACAATTCTCACCTTTTTTTTCTTTTGTTTTTTCTATTGTTCCCTTTCTGAGGGTTTTGGCTGCTAGAATATTTATTAGTTAAAAAGCTAGCCTCAACCCTTTTATTTAAAAAAAAAAGCTAGCCTCAACATTCTCTCAAGTATTCGTGTGATATATCAAGTTCCGTTAATTAAGATACCAATTGTACTTTTAAAATTAGGTTCTGCTCAATACCTCTTCGTATTGGTTCTGTTTGGTTCTGTTCATTCTCCTATTTTAACAGGTGTGTGACAATAAAGATTCTAACATCAGCAACATATTTGAAGAAGCTTGTGATTTTATAGATTATGTTGAACAAGCAGGTCAAAGGGTTTTAATTCATTGCTTTGAGGGGAGAAGCATAAGTGTCACTTTGGTCCTTGCTTACTTAATGCTCAGGAGTTAAGAAAAATTGTGAAGTCAAATAGTCATGGGTATAGTTGAACCTAGTGTTGCTATGGGGCTAGTCCTCCAGAATCAATCAATGTTGCAATTGGAGTTAAATAATTGAATATTAATACTACTTATATTATCATTTAGATTTTTTTAGTTAGTGAACTATTTCTTTACATGGTTAGGCTGTGTAAAGCAATCTTACTATTATTCAGTATGTGGCAAACTGGCAATAATAAGTTTATGTTCTTTGATAGTTAAGAGTATTACTGCTTGCTAGTAACACCTCTGACAGTTTTGGAACTGAAATCTTTTGTGATCTAGGAAGTTCACTTCATTAGAAGCATGGAATGCTCTGAAACGAGTTCACCGTCAAGCACAGCCCAATGATGGTTTTGCAAAGATCTTACAAGAATTGGATCACAAACTGCATGGGAAGTTTTCAATGGAATGGCAGCAAAGGAAACCAATGATGAAAGTTTGCCCTAACTGTGGCAAGAATGCTGGACTAAGCAGCAGCTCGCTTAAGCTCCATCTTCAGAAATCACATAAAAAGCTATCATCAGGGAGTGTTGACAGTGCCATGACAATGGAGATCGAGAAGGCATTATCAACTTTAAAGATTAGTCGTGGTGGGAGTGTCAGCCCCACACAAAGGCAGTCTCATTCAATGATAGATGAATAGATTACTCTAGCAAATATGAAGTAAGGTCATTTAAGATTTTATTCAGGTTAGGAATTTTCAGTGGGGTAAAGTTTTAGCAACATGCTAATGATGCCCAAATTTTGTCGCTAATAATTGGTTTTCCTTTATAGTTTTTGTAAGTAAAATAGGGCTTTGGAAGTTGGATGGATTGCCTCCCCATTTCATTGTTGTATGTCATAATACTGTATTTTCATATGTACTAGACATATGAATTATCAATGTCTTGTGGTCTATTTGGTCTATTTGGTATTGCAGAAATAAGTCGAGATTTGACAATAAGAAAATCCCAGCTCAAGTCGCAATTAACGAGATTATTTCAAATGTTTCTCTATCTGGCAACAACAGTTCTGGTTTTATGTCTAATTCCATTTCTGAGTTTATGTTGATGAAGGATTTCAGGGTAAATGGCCATCCTTGTTCTGCTCCTATCATTAAAGAAGTTAAGTGACATCCTCCTATCTGTAACATGATTAAATGTAACATTGACGGAGCTGCCAAAGCTTGTCCAGGTATAGCTGCTTGTGGGGGTCTTTTCAGGGACAAGAGTGCTGCCATTTTAGGTTGCTTTGCTGAAAATCTTGGTTCTTCAAATGCTTTCCATGCTGAGCTTTCCAGTGCTATGTTGGCTGTTGAGTTAGCATACAAAAAAGGATGACGTAATCTTTGGAAGTGTGATACTCTACTTGTGGACTTGTGGTTTCGGCATTTCACAAGAGCAGTTTAGTTCCTGGGAGATTAAGGAATAGATGGATTAATTGTATTGAGTTAGCTAAGAGGATGAGGTTTTTGATTTTCTATATATATAGGGAAGACAATGCCTGTCTCGATAAACTAGCTGCTTATGGTCTTTCAATTTCTGATTTTATGTGGTGGGATTTAATTCCTCGATTTATTAGTGAAGATTTTTTCCGAAACAGGAATGATCTCCCCAGCTTTAGATTTAGATGATTCTTTCATGGGTTAGGTATATGTCCCCTTGATTTTTGGTTTTCCAGTATATCCTCCATACGCAACTGCGAAGATTAATCCCACGAGATACTGGACGATATTTAAGGGTTGACCTCTCCCAACCAGATTTTTTCCATACACAAGAGTTAAGGATTGAACTCCTGACCATTTGTTTAAGGGATCCAAGCTCGTTATCACTCGAATTAATCACATGTTGGTAAGTCCTCCATGATTTTATTCTTGTATTCTTTTTATTTTAATAAAATTATGATGTGCTGCAAATGATTGGTGGTGTTTGGGATGTCAATCTTCCTTTCACTACATTGATACTTTCACATGTCATTTTGTTTTAAAAAAATGTACTGGACCTAGACATGTGCGTTGCACGAGTGGATAAACAAAATTGGGTTTCATATTTGTTTAGTAAGAGAATGCATTTGAATAACATAACTTTGCAGACCTTTGATGATTAAGTAGCAAATACAGGATTGCTAGTTTACAAAAATTTAAAAGACCTCTTAATGATTAAATAACAAATACACCTTCTATTGTTAGTTTACAATTTTTTAAATTATTTTTTTGCTATAAGATTTTAACCGTGTTCACCTTTTCATGATAATTACTTTTCACCTTCTCATCCTCTATGTATTTCATTAATAATAATCAGAGTGTGTATTAGAAACTTATTGCCCGTGACTTATATATAGTAGATGTTACCATCAATTTAATATTAAATTGATATATATTTAACCGTTGTAAAAAAATTGGACGCTGAATAACGCTGGCTCTCTTAGTGTAGTAATAATAACATATATGGTACATTTTTTAAATGGTATTGAATCTGTTTTTTTTTAGTAATAGAAATTTAATTGTCTATGAATTGTATTTAAATGTAATGATTTTTATGGAGGTGTATGTACGTATATTGCTGGTTGGAATATGTAACCTCAATGATTTTTGAATTTTTTATTTTTATTTAAATATTTAAGAGTGAAGACCCAATTTGATCCCCGAAAAATTTTATGGATCCACTTTTAGTCCTTAAAAAAAAAAATTAACCATTTAGTCCTTCATATTTACGAATGCGGGACACTTTAGTCCTTCGATTTAGTTCCATCGTTCGTTTACCTGTCTAGTGTCCCATTAACTATTATACATGACTCATTAGTGGTTCTGCATGTTCTATGATGAATTTCCTCCGTGAAAAACGAATAAAAAGTGAAAAACGTTCATAATTTTAAAACCCAAATACTTGAAAATTATGTACTTTTTTCACTTTTTATCCATTTTTCACGATGGAAATTCGTCACAGGTCACACAGGACCACTAACAAGCCAAGTAGGATGGTTAATGGGACATGTAAGCAAGTAAATGGATGTCAGAACTAAATTTAGGGACTAATTTGTCCCGCATTTGTAAACTTGAGGGACTAAATAGTTAATTAGTTTTTTTCAGGAACTAAAAGTGGGTCCATAAAATTTTTCAGGGACCAATTTGGATCTTCACTCAATATTTAATTAATATTTGGTGAAGGAGATTATAAATTTAATAAATTTTTTTGTCAACATGTCTGGCTAAAAAGACCATAAACATAAAGTAACTATATTAATAGAGTCCATGTCCTCCGGTCAATAAAATCTTAAAATATCAATTGTTGGATAAAGAGCCATGCAATAAATCCATTCAGATGACCAAGATATGGACTGATAACCTAAAAACAATATAACAGTGTTTAGTTGCCTCTGATTGATAGAGTTTCCATAATTGCTGAAATTTTGAGCCCAGAGAAACAAATATTGAAATGTATATTTCACCTTATTCTGTCCAAGATCCATGCATTTAACTTGTTTATCATCACTAGCAGAAAACATGTAAGTATGTTTGTTGGTAATAGCAAGGTCAGTAAACAAAGCAAACTATCACCATTACTACTTACATTGGTATTGTACCTCTTATTTGTTCAATAAACACCATTATCAACAGAACTATGATCGATGTGCATTTGATCATCAAATTACTTTGATAGTCCAATCTGTAGAACAGTACAAAACCATGTATTGTTGGGATCAACTGCAATCGATATCACCTGAGACACCCTCTAGCGTCTCATATAAACCTGTAACCTATCCTAAGATCAACTACTGCATAATTCAATCACAACAATATGTCTTGTTCACACATACTTAAATATAATCCACACATACGGCCTTCCGGGCACTAAACCAAATCAATCAAAATCCAACACTTGTTTGATATCCAGAACTAATATTCATATATTATATATGCATCATCATATCTCACATAAGTCAGATCTGTAACATCCTAAAATTTAAACATTATTTTTTAAATAAAGAGTAAGCTATTATATAGTTTAGTGCAGAAAATTGTTAGCATAAGAATTTATTGGAGTAATTTAGTAATTAAAAAAAAAAGTAAAATATAAACAAGAAAGCTTGTGTGCTACTTAAATTCACCTACAGTCACTCAGTGGGCTTTCTCTTAGCAATAATAAAAGAAGGCAGAGCCCACGTGGTCATCTTCTCGAAATAGGCTTGTGGCAAGTATATATATAAATCAATGTGAGGGTTTCAAAAGAAAACAAAAATCTCACGTAGTTTGAATACAAACCACAATAATCAGCGATAAAAAGAGGCCTTTGTGCAGTACCGCAAACACGAAGAATCGCGTGCTTTTGTGTTTTATCTGATAGAAACAGAAGCACAATAAATAGGATTCACTCCTAGGAAACGCTTGAAGCTTTTTGAAGGTCTTCAAGAAGTGAATAGAAATACTCTTTTTCACCCTTTCCATGGTGCAAATTGATTTGGGATTTGGCTTATGTTTTCAAAATGCGTTTTTGGAAAATAATCATGCGTTTGGTCAAATCCTGATTTTCTAAATTTGGGGGTTTTCCTTCTAAGGTGTTTTTACTGTCAATTAAATGTTTATTATTGAAATTGATGCTATGATATATATGATACATACGTGATTTGGTTGAATTGACATGCTATATATGTACTATTTGATGATAATTGTGATATTGGCATGCTATATATGTACTATTTGATGATAATTGTGATATTGGCATGATTCAATAACTGTTAATATGTTAAATGTTGTTTGCTGCAATACCGTCTATGATAGGGGTATCGAAAGTAACACTGCCATTGATTTGGGGTGTCGAAATATGAAATACCGCCATGATGGGGTATCGAAAGTAACATCGCCACACGTTGGGATGTCGAAATGAGTAATACCACCAGTGTATAATGGTTGGTATCGAAATGAGTAATGTCACCGAAGAGAAGGTGACATCGAAATACCTTCATGAGTAAGGTAGGCAATGGGACGCCATTGTTATGTGCAGTTTGAAAGTCATATGATATATGAGGATATTTGGGATTATTTGATATATGAGATCTTGTCATACTTGATTTATGATGTGTTAGTGATGACTGTTGCTACCAATAATAATTTATATTATTATTATTATTATTATTATTATTATTATTATTATTATTATACACTATTTTGAAAATAGCGGGTACCATGGATAGTTTTTCCGGTTATCGCACCGACTGAGAGCTTTTGTGAAAACCTTTTAAAATGTATTTCTGTTCACTGAGATTTTATATCTCATTAGTAGTATTGTTTTCAGAGCCTGAGGATGATCCTATTGAGCAGCCAGACGTTTGAGGACTTTAATACAGTTGTTAGCTTGGTTAGTATTGTATGGCATATGCCAGAAGGACCTTTATTATCTGTTAGTTATTTCCTTATGCGAGATGTAATAGACGCCCTGTTTTGAGGTTTTGAAACTGATTATGTTATGTCGGTTTTGAATTAATGTAAACAATTATTTTGGATTAATATTATATTAAGTATTTATTCAGTATTTATTTAAGAAAAATTTTATTTTCCTTGTTTTATTTAAATTATTAATTTGGGTTACTAATGTAACGAAGGACGTTACATTTTTGGTATCAGAGCAGTTCAATCCTAAATTGGACTGTGGTTATTGGGTTTTTCAAAGATCAAAACTTGGGCGCATAGGATGCTTGTTAGAGTTATAGATGCTGCATACTATGCTTTGGATATTGAGCCTGACCAACTCAATGTTTCATTGGTAGTGAGCATATTTATGATGACTAACAGGCGAGGGATGAATGATGCGCTTGCGTCAGCTATGGACTGTGTGGCCATAGATGTGCAAGAGCAGACGAAGACTCTACGTCATATGAGAGGATATGGGGTGGTAGCACTCCAAGAATCTCGGTATGTGGGGTTATCGTTTTTCAGAGGACGATCTGCCATCTTTCCGGGACAGCTCAGATCCAGCAGAAGGTTGAGAAACCAAAGAGGAATTGTTCTTATAACAAGAGGTTATCATATTGTTTGATTCAAGAGCAACTCATTCTTCCATAACTTAGTTGTGTCAAAAATCCAGAGTTGCCTATTTCTAAATTACCGTTTCACTTGTGTGTTTCTATCCCTGTCAAAGATAAATTGGTTACATCTTTTGCCTGTTTGAAATGTTCCTTGATACATCAAAATTTATCTTATGATTTGATATTTTTTCATATGTTGGGTTGGATGTCACTCTTAGTATGGTTTCACTATCATCTAAAAATATTGTCCAAATAGAAATAATTATATACTTCACAATCTATGTTTGATGAATCTTTTATGTATCTTTTATGTTAAACCTTATCGTATTCATTTCCAGGTCATAAGTTCTTAGTTGAGAAAGTTCAATGATCCATATTGTTGTTTCCGTTAAGATAGAGACTGAAAGTGATGTAGCGACGCTACCTGTTGTCTGTTAGTTTATAGATGTGTTCCATAAAGAGGTCTCTACCTTACATCAAATATAGAGATTGAGTTTAACAAAGGACTAGTGCCTAGAAGTGGTATTATATATATATATATATATATATTGTAGTTATAAAGAAAAAAATTTACTTTTCATTTATCGTTTTGTGTGCATATTCTTCTTTGATAACAAAATTGCCGAAGAAAATCTCACTTAATTTGAGTTCATGTTTTCAACTTTTTGCTGCTTCAATGAATTTTTAATTCATAAATAGAAATATCTACGTGCATCAATTTTTTTGAAGTCAAACCTTATTAATTTGAGATTCTTAAAATGTTTTTATTGTGATGAATTGAGTTGTTCTTTGTGCAGCATCCTTTTATTTTTTTGGTTTACACTATTCTATTGCAAAGCTAGTAAATATTTTATTTTTATTTTTTGTTACAGAGAAAATGAAGGTAGTCTATATTGAATTGTTTTACCCTAATCTATTCACAAATGCCTGTAGTGTGAATTGGTTTCTTTGTGCCTCAATCCATGTTTTACTTATCATATTTTTTTTACTTTCCATGACGCATGGTTTTAGGTGAGATGCATGTTTTTTTTTAATTAATTGGGCTTTAATTTATTAGTGTTTATTTATAGTATAGGACACACTTTAATTATTGTTAAGAAATATGTTTGATTTTGTTATAAGTTTTGAGTGTTTTTGGTGAAAAATGAATGATGAGAATATGAGGTTATGTCTGGACAATAGACAATTGAACAAAGTAACCATTAAGAATAAATATCTTTTGCCTAGGATAGATAACCTTAGATCAGTTGCACAGAGTGACAGTTGATTCTATTAAAGTAGATATAGTGATAGGATGAGCGTAGTATAAGATGGTGACTGGCGTGAGAAGTTTCTTAGAATTGGAAGAGTATTATAGGAAATTATAAATGAGTTCTCTAGACTAGTCTTACCTCTCGCCAAGTTGATTAGGAAAGGAAAATCTCTTGCATGGGATAAAATTTGAAGTTTGTAATGATTATAAGAGCTGTAAATAATTGTTAGGAGAAAAATTAAATCTGATGCAAAGAAGGTGGATGAAGTTTCTTAAGGACTATGAATTTGAGTTGAAGTACAATTTAGGAAAGGTCAATGTAGTGGTAGACGCTCTAAATAGAAAATCCTTGCATATTAGTGCTAGAGATGAATATCTTAGAAGAGTTTATGAACATGAATTTCAGTGTAACCTTAAAAGATTTAAGCTTGAAATTGAATAGGGTGGAATTTGTAATGACCTTAGAAAACAGACTAATCGAGAGCGGTTTTAGACTAGGAATTATTGCAACCTCTTTAGGATCTAGAGAATTATATGTGATGATGGTCTATTGTTGTTTAGGAATAGGATTGTTGTTCCTAAGGAGGGGAGCCCTAAAAAAAAAGTGCTAGAAGAGACACAAAGGAAAAGTTAACCATATATCCAGGAATAACCAAGAGGTATCAAGATTTAAAGAAGATGTAATAGTAGATGTATATATATATATATATATATATATATATATATATATATATATATATATATATGGATGTTGTATTAAAGAAGGTGTGTATATATATATACTTAATTTTTAATTTATGTTGTAATTTTGTTATATAATTTTTTTTTAGAAAATCACCTTGCTTGAATATTTCAGATTGTTTCTCAAATGACCAAATATTAATCACAATTAATATACTCTTTAGATTTGTTTCCCATATAGATTACTGGCATGTCAAATCTTAATAAACTTATATTTCTTGTCAAAGACCGAAAAGAAAATAAAAGAATGTTATTTCTTATTTGTGATTGCTTACTTAAAAATCAAAATGAAACTTATTTCTTAGTTCTATTATGGTATTTATTGATGAAGTTTGATTTGAATGTCGTATCTGCACAATGATTGCACAGTTTAATTGCAATTTAATTAAATCTTATTCTCCTTTTGTTACCAAATTTTGTTTTTTTTTTTTTGTAAGATCATCTCTTAATAAAAAATGAAACTATTTCTTTTCTTATGAAATTATCAACTTGAACTGGATAAAACTTAGTATGCAGATGTCTTTGTTGGTCTCATTTCTTTCTTTGTTTTACTGTATTTGTTTATCTATTTATAAAAAAAATTCTCTGTGCTGTAAACAATATAATAGTTTTGGTGTGGAATAGAGGGGACTATAAGATCTACGTATGAAATGTATAAAACTTTATTTCAATTTCTTTTGTGAATTGTTGTTATAAATCTATTTTTGAGAATGCTTATAATGATGAAATGCAAGTGAAAGTATTATAATTTTAGGAGAATGGTCAGAAACAAACGCTTAAGTGCATGATTTTATTATGTAAATGTTATCATTTATTTCCTTCAAAATTATGTTTATATTTAAGGTGTCATGAATTGTACACTTAGTAGGTGGTAAAATAGTTAATGACTATATGTATATTGACGGTGTGATAAGGATATGTATGTCCCCTTTATGTTAGTAAGTAGTAGGTAAGGAGATCTTGCTAGGATCAAATTTAATCCAAGAGACCACAATTAAGATTTAAAGGGAAAGGTGCACACTGCGCGGATTAGGTAAAGGGTGTTGTGTCGACAAGAAAAGAGAGCCTTTAGAATTTGAGGAAGGGGAACATGCATTCCTAAGAGTCACTCCTAAGTTTGGGATAGGGAGGTCAATGTCAGTCTGAAAACAAATTCATTGTCCTTGGGTCATTTTTTTTTCAAATTCTAAAAAGAGAGTCGGGCCTGTTGCTTACCAATTGGCTTTTCCAACATGATCGTCAAACCTTCGTGATGTATTTCCAGTTTCTTAACTCCGAAAATTGTGTCAGATATGTCTCATGTAATGGCTCCTGAGTCAATACAATTGAATAATAACTTAATCTAAAAGCCTAAGCCTAGTCAGATCATCGACAAGAGCACCGAGACTCTAAGGAACAAGACAATTCCTTTGGTGAAGGTGGTTCGGGAAGGACTAACTCCTGAGGAAGCTGTTTAGGAACTTGAAGAGGATATTATGCGTTGTATCCAGATCTTATCAGTCAAGATACTATAAACGTTTTTCTCTGTGCATATGTAAAGTTATGAGCGAGCATGTATGAGGTTAATTTCGAGGACGAAATTCTTAAAGGAGGGGAGAAAATGTAACATCCTAAAATTTAAACATTATTTTTTAAATAAAGAGTAAGCTATTATATAGTTTAGTGCAGAAAATTGTTAGCATAAGAATTTATTGGAGTAATTTAGTAATTAAAAAAAAAAAGTAAAATATAAACAAGAAAGCTTGTGTGCTACTTAAATTCACCTACAGCCACTCAGTGGGCTTTCTCTTAGCAATAATAAAAGAAGGCAGAGCCCACGTGGTCATCTTCTCGAAATAGGCTTGTGGCAAGTATATATATAAATCAATGTGAGGGTTTCAAAAGAAAACAAAAATCTCACGTAGTTTGAATACAAACCACAACAATCAGCGACAAAAAGAGGCCTTTGTGCAGTACCGCAAACACGAAGAATCGCATGCTTTTTGTGTTTTATCTGATAGAAACAGGAGCACAATAAATAGGATTCACTCCTAGGAAACGCTTGAAGCTTTTTGGAGGTCTTCAAGAAGTGAGTAGAAATACTCTTTCTCACCCTTTCCATGGTGCAAATTGATTTGGGGTTTGGCTTATGTTTTCAAAATGCGTTTTTGGAAAATAATCATGCGTTTGGTCAAATCCTGATTTTCTAAATTTGGGGGTTTTCCTTCTAAGGTGTTTTTACTGTCAATTAAATGTTTATTATTGAAATTGATGCTATGATATATATGATACATACGTGATTTGGTTGAATTGACATGCTATAGATATACTATTTGATGATAATTGTGATATTGGCATGATTCAATAACTGTTAATATGTTAAATATTGTTTGCTGCAATACTGCCTATGATAAGGGTATCGAAAGTAACACTGCCATTGATTTGGGGTGTCAAAATATGAAATACCGCCATGATGGGATATCGAAAGTAACATCGCCACACGTTGGGATGTCGAAATGAGTAATACCACCAGTATACAATGGTTGATATCGAAATGAGTAATGTCACCGAAGAGAAGGTGACATCGAAATACCTTCATGAGTAAGGTAGGCAATGGGACGCCATTGTTATGTGCAGTTTGAAAGTCATATGATATATGAGGATATTTGGGATTATTTGATATATGAGATCTTGTCATACTTGATTTATGATGTGTTAGTGATGACTGTTGCTACCAATAATAATTTATATTATTATTATTATTATTATTATTATTATTATTATTATTATTATTATTATTATTATTATTATTATACACTATTTTGAAAATAGCGGGTACCATGGATAGTTTTTCCGGTTATCGCACCGGCTGAGAACAATGCTTTTGTGAAAACCTTTTAAAATGTATTTCTGTTCACTGAGATTTTATATCTCATTAGTAGTATTGTTTTCAGAGCCTGAGGATGATCCTATTAAGCAGCCAGACGTTTGAGGACTTTAATACAGTAGTTAGCTTGGTTAGTATTGTATGGCATATGCCAGAAGGACCTTTATTATCAGTTAGTTATTTCCTTATGCGAGATGTAATAGACGCCCTGTTTTGAGGTTTTGAAACTGATTATGTTATGTCGGTTTTGAATTAATGTAAACAATTATTTTGGATTAATATTATATTAAGTATTTATTTAGTGTTTATTTAAGAAAAATTTTATTTTCCTTGTTTTATTTAAATTATTAATTTGGGTTACTAATGTAACGAAGGACGTTACAAGATCCACAAGTCAAGTGTTAAGTTCATACATCAGGAGGGTTTAGCAAAAGTTCAGAAGTTTTTCAAAATAGAAACCAGGGGTTACATAGGAAGGTGAAGCGGAGAGTTCCTAGATACATTCTTCGTCTCGCCATCTGTAAGCACAACAGTCCAATACCAAAACAACACAAAACACAAACGGAGGTAAGATAGCCAACTTCCATGGAAAAAGGTTACATGAGTAGATTTAACATTTTAGTAAAGTAATATAAATCATACATCAATCTTAATTAACAACATATATCAAATATTCACATTAATAATTCCAAATGTCATTATATCATACATAAATGATAAATGATTTTCCAGAATGTCAAGAATGCACAATGCATATGGAATGGGTATGCGCATGTCTGTGTCAAGACCGACTCGACGCCTTGGAGCGACACATCATCAGAGGAGCGATCAGAATTACATGTTCTGTATCACTAGCCCAATAAGTGCCATCAACTCCAAATGTGCGCTAAACAGCTCACCGAAACACTCTCCACTGATCTTGAGTAGTTTAGGGTCTGGTCGGGACACCATTGTGTTCGCATCGAATAACACGGCTCAGGGGAGCGACCACCCGGCCCCCTGTGCAGTATTGCACCATGAGTGTCCCCTAGGTCTCGACAACATTCCCTATTGTACGCTCACTCTGCACTTAGGGTGTAGCTCACTCATAGTTTTCCATATGTAACAGATGCTCAATGGTCAATGTCTTGGTGTGCATGTCTTTCCATAATCATGATCATCATGAATGTGCGATTATAATCAAGTATTCATATGGTAAACCAAATAGGTACATTTATAGTCCACGTAAGAATCTATCCACATTGATGTTTTCTCAATGGTCATTTTCTTCCAACATTAGATGGGTCAAGCCCAATAATAAGTCCATTGTCATCTCATAAAGCATTTGGGCATGTTCAAGTTCAATTGTATCAAGGTAATGTCATTTTGGGTCTTGTGAGCCCCATTATTCAAGTTAGCATGTGACCATTTTCAATCATTCTCTCTTTCAAACCCTAAAGTGATTAATTAGACTTGTCAACTTTAATTTCAATTCCTAATTAATCCAAGATCTATCAATTTAATATATTTCAAATTAATTAGTTAAGTTGAGTCTCCCATTAACAAAAAGGCGTGAAGTTTTTTTATTTTATTTTATTTTACCAACTGAGGTTGGCGTGAGTGATTAAAAGTCTCTCGTCCCTTAACCAAGGTCTCGGGTTCGAGCCTTGGGTATGGAAAAAAACCTCAGCTGGGAGGGATATCACCCATCGAGGTGCTGAACAAACTCCCGCGGAAGATTAGCCCCCGTCTCAGGTTGGCGGTGGGATACTCCTCGAAGTAGATCGAAAAAAAAGGGGTGAAGGTTTTTTGTTTGTTTTTGGTTTACTCATTTGACTTGGGCCCAAGTTATGGACTTTGGGCCCATTTTTGTTTAGGTCTATCTAATTTTGTTCTTAGTTAAGGTGAAGCCTTTTTGAAGATGGAGCTTGCTTCTCATCTTGGCCATGAAGGGACGATTGGAGCATCTTCCAAGCTTCCCAAAGACCCCACCATCTTCTCATCTTCATCAACCTTCTTCAACATTTTTTGTTCTCCATGGTTGGGTAAGAACCCCAAGGTGAGGGAGTTTGATGTTTTCTTGAATTTCTCTTGTTCATCTTGTTTAATCTGTTTTTAATTAATGTTTATGTTTATAAAATTGAAAGGAAAACAAAGGCTATGATTGTTTGGTTGAACTCTAGAAATTGGGGGTGAGGAAACTCCATTGTTGTAGCTTGAGGTTTGATGTATTTTTTTGGGTGTCTCGGTTTTGGGTGAGATTCTGACAGACCAAAAATCGAAAATTTATGTTGTGCTATGTTGATATATGTGCTTATGAAAATGTGCGTATATAATGTTGAGATAATCGTTGAATGCCTGGCGTGGAATTTAATTTGTTTGGGGTTGAAGTGTAATGTTATGAATGTTAATTTGTGAAAATCTTAGTGCTTGAGGTATCGATGGTATCATCTAGTTTATGTCATGATGATGTAGAGCTTCGACTATATAAAGGTGGATCAAACTATGTTGAATGTTGGGGTAATCATGGGAATTCAGGACAAATTCCTTTTAAGGGGGTAGATTGTGAAACCTGGCACTATTTTACAGGGTAATAAGAATTTAACTTCTTTTACTTGGGTTAAATAAAAAAATTTTATATAAAAGTTATAAGAGAAAAAGATTAAGGTAAGTAAAGTTGAGGGGGAAATAATTATATTTGAATAATCCAAGATCAACTATTAAAGTTTAAGTTTATTTTTTTTTTTTTAAAAAAAAAAGAAAGTACCAAATGTTAATTTTAGACTTGTAAGTGGGAATTAAAAGGAAGGGGGCGTCTCCCTTCATGGGAGGCAACATATGGAAAGGGGGAAAAATAAGAGAGGAAGAGAAATAGAGAGAAGGAGAGGAAGAAGGGAATAGGAAAATGGTGAAGGCTTTTTGAAGATGGAGCTTCCTTTTCATCTTGGTCATGAAGGGAAGATTGGTGAGCATCTTCCAAGCTTCCCAAAGAACCCACCATCTTCTCATCTTCATCAACCTTCGTCAACATTCTTTGTTCTCCATGGTTGGGTAAGAACCCCAAGGTGAGAGAGTTTGATGTTTTCTTGAATTTCTCTTGTTCATCTTGTTTAATCTGTTTTTAATTAGTGTTTATGTTTATAAAATTGAAAGGAAAACAAAGGTTATGACTATTTGGTTGAACTCTAGAAATTGGGGGTGAGGAAACTCCATTGTTGTAGCTTGAGGTTTGATGTTTTTTTTGGGTGTCTCGGTTTTCGGTGAGATTTTGACAGACCGGAAATCAAAAATTGTAACTGGAGTTTTAGATCTCGAATTGAGTTGAACTTGGTCCCATTTGAAAGCTAGCACACAGAGGTATATAGTGTATAAATTTAGTTAATTTAGGAGGCCTGAGATGTTCTTAGTTAAAATTGGAAAACATGGCATTGGCTGACCCAAATGCATCCTAATAGCCTGTACTCAAAAATTTATATCTTGAGTTGTAAAATTCGGAATGAGATGAAACTTGTTGCATTTGAAAACTGAAATTTATACTTCTATTTTTTTAAAATTTCGTGATTTAATGAGACCTGAGGAGGTCCCAGTTTAATTTGGAAGGTTGAGTACTGTCTGTCTGGGATGTACTTGGACAGTTCGTACTCCAAAATTTATATCTGGAGTTATAGACCTCCTTTTTGTATAAAACTAGTGTCATTGGAAAACAGACATATAAGTCTTATTGTGGTTAAAATTTCAGAATTTGTGAATTTCTGTATTGTTCCCAATTATTTGTTTGAATTTGGTATAGACTTGCTGAAAACCTCCTCTGACAGTCAGTTTTGGTAACGTGGCATCTTGGGCCACAACATTCGAACTTAGGTACTACTAGTTGAATTACAAAGTTGTTAAAAAGGACATAGAACTATTTAAATGTTAGGAAGTATACTCGTAAAGTGTATTCTTAGAGTTGATTAAAGATCAGCAAAGTATGGCAGCAAGATGTAAATCTTAACTGGAACATGTGTTGTCCATAAACAACAATTATGAATAATGAGGTGAATTTAAGTTGTGTGGACAAGGAGGCGCTATGTGATTGGACTAATAATATGAATGCTTTTGTAGTGGCTAAATGTTCTACATTTTGAATTACTATGTGTACAATGTGTTATAAAGATAATGAATGAGCAAGAATTGTTTGTTTGTAATGTACTATTATGAGTTTTGTTGATTTGACTATAACGTAGGTTATAAGAATGAAAGTATAAGAAAATTACATTATTGATATTTACGATTGTGGATGGTACCATGTACTTGTGTCTTGGTGGTTGATAATTGATAAATTTGTGCGCGTTGAGGTTATCCATTAGTATATATATACACACTAGTGACTAGTTAGCTATGATGCTTATGTATATGTTTGACGGTGATGAAATATTGAAATGAGTACTCTATTACATGAGTGATAAAGTGTGATAAGTCTTTGGCTTTGTGAAATGACTAAGAGTAAATGGTTGATTTGCCACTAGGGTTATGAGATCATGATGCATGGATAAACTTGAGTATGGTTATTGTGTAGTATGGGTAAACATTGCTTGATACATGCTATATAATTTATAAACTGTTAAATGGCGAAAACCTTAAGGGATGAGATTATTGAAAACACACATTTGTTATAAATGGTACAATCTCTCAAATAAGAGTAACTAGATATGCAAAAGACTTCATTATAAGCTTAGGATATATGTTTCAGTGAAAGCATTGGATTATCATTATTGAGTTGTGAAAATATCATGTGACATACGATATTGGAATTTATATGAGGTATGAAAGTGATGCCAACTATTAAGTTTCGATATGTGTATCTGATGTGAATATTGGAATATATTTGATGCTTGAATTGACCATTGAAAATTCGCATTGGGGATGGCGAGACGTAACACCCAGCTGCACGAGATTTTGGTTATGAAAATGCACTGGGGAAGGTGAAATGTAACGCCCATCTGCATAGTGTTATGGATAGCCTACTGGGTACGGTGAGACGTAACGCCTGGTAGAGCTTGGATGTGATGATATGTTCATATACTGGGGATGCCCAGTAATTGTGAGACCGCATTGGGGACGGCGAGACATAACGCCCAGTGACGGATGAATTGTATGCCTATCGAGGATAGCGAGATATAACGCTCGATAGTGCGGATGAAATATGTTATATTCAATTTTTGAGGCAAATCAAGCATCATGCTAGAAAATCCACGATGAGAGTATGAATTGTTAAGTATGTGAGATTAAAGATTTTGATGAGTTGGACATTGTCGTATTTTGTGTTTGTATTATTTTCACATGTTTTTACTTGTGAGGCCCTTTCTGAGTTTATTTTACTCACTCCCTCATAATGTTGAGATGCAGGTGTGGAAACCTCTGGATCATCGTGAGTTATCTAACTCCTAATTATTTATTGACATAATACAATTTTGCACCATCATTTTTATGCCTTAAAATTCTTATTTAATTCTCTAAATAAAATCGAATAGCATTTTTAGATTATAGAATACTTTATTTAGAAACATGTTTATACATAAAAAAAATTAGCACAAAAAAAATTCATGTAACTTTCATACGATGGAAATTTTTTTTTTAACTTACCAAGCATGAGATCATTTAAATATGATAATTAAAATTATTAAAATTACAGGGTATTACAAATGGCCAGCTTCTAAACCCAGAAAATATTTCAAGACCCCTAAGTCCTTAATACCAAAATGTTGATCCAAAATAGACTTAATGGAAGAGATCTTAGCAAGTGCATTACCTACTACCACTATATAATCAACATAAATCAGCTGTTCAGTGAAGGATTGGTCCACAGTTTTGGTGTATAAGGACTAGTCAGCAGTAGCTTGCTTGTAACCAAGCTAAAGGAGGAAGCTAGATAATCTTTCATACCATTTGCGGCTTGCTTTTTTAAGACCATAAAGAGACTTCAAGAGCTTGCAAACTTTGTTTGGTGCCTAACAGTAGATACCCTCAAGGACTTGATATAAACATCCTCCTATAATTCTCCATGGAAAAAAGCATTGTTCACGTCTAATTGGTGAACAATCCAATGCTTGGAAGAGGCAAGGACCAACAGAAGTTGCACAGTGGCCATTTTGGCCACGTGGGAGAATGTATCAAAGAAGTCCACTCCCTCTGTTTGTGTGTAGCCCTTGGCAACCAGCCAAGCCTTGTACCTCTCAATGGATCCACCTAACTTCCTTTTGATCTCGTAAACCCACTTGCTTCCAAAAGGCTTGGCTTCTGGTGGTTTGTCAACAAGTGTCTAGGTGTTGTTGGCAGCTAAGGCCTGCAATTCTGCATTCATGGCATCAACCCAACAAGCATTTTGGCAGCTAGAGAGTACGTAGCAGGTTCTGTATTGGTGGATAAGGATAAGGCATATCTTTTATGTTGAGGGGACAGGGAGACATAGGATATGTAGGAGGAAAGAGGATAGAGACATTTGGTTGGGAGGTCCTATTCAAGTGTGGTTATGTGGTGGCAATGATAATCTTGGAGGTATGTGGGAGTTTGTCTTGGCCTGGTGGATTTTCTGGTTGTAGGTTGGTCAGTGGTTGGAGTGAGGGACATGGCATTTTCAGCTATAGGGTCATTATGGTTAGGAGAGGTAGGCATGGGACCTTCTTGGTGTGTATCAAGAGGTATGGTTGGGTTAGGCTCATCATCAAGTGTCAAGGTTGGATTAGGTGTATGAGAACTGGGATCTACATATTGCCAATGAGCTTTTGTTGCACCCTTATGATGTGAAAGATAAAGGAATACATGTTCATAAAACACTTCATGCCTGGAAATTAAAATCTCCCTTGAACATAGATCATAAGCCACAAAGCCTTTCATACCTGCCTTGTATAAAGCACACTTTCTGGCCCTACTATCGAATTTGCCTCTATGATTGCTGAGGATAGAGATGTAGCACAGAGAACCAAATACCCTTAGCATGTCAAGATCTGGCGGAGTGCCATGTAGCACCTGATAAGGAATTTTTCCCTGCAGAGCATTGGAAGGCACCCTATTCATTAAGAAAACTGCATGTTGCACTGCATAATTCCACAAAATTTTGGTAGGGAAGACTGAATCATTAGAGCTCGGGCTATGGTGAGAATAAAATGATGCTTTCTCTCCACACTTGCATTCTGTTTAGCAGTCTCCACACAACTAGTTTGGTGCACAATTCATTTTTCATTGTAGAAAGAATGGAGTGTAAATTCTGGCCCATTGTCAGTCCTCACAGTCTTAACCAGTGTATTATGTTGCCTTTCCACATATGCAATGAAGTTTTTCACTAAGGCCTGGACTTGGAACTTGCCCTTTAGTAAGCTTATCCACGTATATCTACTATGGTCGTCCACGATGGTTAGGAAATACCTATGTTGATGTATGGATGGAATAGAATACGGCCCCCAGATATCCATATGCCACAATTCAAAGGGGTGAGATGCTTTATTTAGGCTGATACTGTATGGCAATTTTCTTTGTTTGGCAAGGTGGCAAACATCATACACCTCACTTTTATTAACATGTATTAAAGGAAAATCCTTACAAAGCCTAATCAAATTTTTAGGACATACATGGCGTAATTTGAAATACCATAAAGCAGTCTTAGGAATCCAAAATGAACTAGATACAATTGAGTTCAAATCCTTCCTGCAATTATTGGAATCAACTGCACTATCAACTGCACTAATGATAACTTTATTCTTACCAGAATTCTTTATGTAGTATAGCCCTTTGTGAAGCTCAGCGAAGCCAATCTTCCTCAATGCTGGGTCCTGAAGGGAACAAGCATAGTCAACAAATGTGAACATGCATTTGGCTGACTGAGTGAGTTTAGAAATGGATACTAGGTTAATATTGAAGTCAAGTAGAAACAGAGCAACCCTAAGAATAAGAGCATTAGAAAATTTTACATCTCCAACTAATTCTGCCATCACAAAATTACCATTGGGCAGTGTGACTGATATGGGAGTTATCTTATGGTGAGCATCAAACCAAGCCAGTGATGTGAAAATGTGGTCTGTGGCCCCCGAATCTATTATCCATATGTCACGTGACCTTTATGTGTTCTACAAGAAAAGGCATAGTTTGTACCTTCAATTGGACTTATAGAACAATTTCCCCCAGCATAAGCCTGATTAACCTGATGTGTGTTCTGAAGATCAGCAAAAGGTTTCTGAATATTTGTCCTTTGCAACAAATTGAGTAGGGTCCTACACTCTTCATTGGTGAGCCCTGAAATGGGGGTTTCCTTCTCATAAACAATGGCTTGCAGTTGAGTTGAAACCATTCCCTTATGTTTTATCATCAAAATCTTCTCCCTTAGTAGCCACATTGTTTGTTGTTGAACCATTTCCCTTTGGCTTAGATCCCGGAGGGAACCCATGCTTCTTAAAGCAGGTTTCTATAGTGTGACCACTTCTATTATAGTGTATAGAATTTTGAACAAGGATACTTTTCTTTTCCCTGAAACCTTTTCACACAGCAACATTTATCATAGATTCATCATTTTCATCCAATCCATTTTGTCTTTCATGTTGTGACACCATGGAAAACACACAATTCAAAGGAGGCAAGGGATCCATTAACAGAATCTGAGATCTAACAACTGAGAAACATTCATTTAATCCCATCAAAAACTGCATTACATAATCTTGCTCTCTATACTTCGTGGAGTCACAATTGCAGTCAATTACAGGTCGATAATTCTCCAATTCCTCCCAATAAACAGTCAATTCAGTGAAGAAATCGGAGATAGAGATATTACCTTGTTTGAAAGAGTATAATTCTTGTTGCAACTCAGCAACTTGAACCAAATCACCTTGAGAAAAAAGTTCTTTCAAATTCTTCCAAACCACAGTAGAGAATTTCACATGAATGAGACTTTGAGCAATCAACAAAGTAACCAAATTCACAATCCATGAATGAATTAGGTTATTGCACCTCTCCCAAGCATCATAGCTAGGGTCAAATCAATCGGGTTTCGGAATCGATCCATCCAAGAATTTCCACTTGTTCTTAGAAATCAGCGCATGCTTCATGAGTTTCGGCCAGGAATGGTAGTTTCTTCAATTCAGAAGTGGATTCACCAAAGGAATTGAAGGATTCTCTCAAAGATGAACATAATAGTGACTCGATGGATTCTGTGTAGGATCACCATTAGCATTAGGATGAGCTACAACAACATTCTGAGGTCTAGGAGGCACAATGAACACTATCAGCAAAGCTCACGATTGAGCTCTGATACCATAAAACCAGCTCAGAAACAAGAGAAAAGTAAAGAGAAATTTATTTTGAAATTGAGAATGATTCTTCTTATCTCATTGATTGAGTACCAAATGGTATTTATAGTACATGAGAGCTACTTACTGCAACTAACAACTGCTAATTGTATCTAACCATATCTAACCGCCTAAGCCAACTCGGATTAACAACCATAACTAACTGAGGGCTTTATTGTAAACTAGTGTAAACTGTAATAGTTCATGTTGCTAGCTGACAAGATTTGTGTCGTCCCAACGTTTTTGCAGACGTGCATCGTCTTGCGTCTTCAAGATCTCTTTCCAAATGATTTTGTTGTATTGTGTGAGGTTGTAACGAAGGTGGAAGAAATTGGAATGAGACAACCACGTAAGCTCAATAGGATATGTGGAAGAAATTGTAATAGGTGACAAAAAGAAAAGCTGATGTGTCTTTGGCTGATGTTGAGGGTTAACTTCAATATATTATAAATAGATGAGTAGATAATAAGAGGTAAATTGCACATTCAGATATATTAGAAAACAAATTGGAGCTTCATTAATTGAATTCTTCCAGTATTCACATGGACGAAATTTTACAAATGACGATCAACAACAATGTAGTATTTTAGGACACATAACAGAGACATCAATCAACCATTCAATCTGCAAAATAATACAGATTATGATATTACAGAAAATTTTCAAAATTAGAAATGTTCAGCTTTGTCACCAGGGGAACAATATTTGGATCCTACCTTGTGCTACATCTTTACCTACATGTGCTTAGTTGAGATGCTTGCAACAGAGTTTGAGATGCTTGGTCTTCCTCTTTATCCAGTAGAGATTATAGTGTAGACCAACTTAAACGGCATCAACACATATTACACCACTAACCCAATCAAATAACTATAGTACAACCCTTTTCCTCATCCAAATATCTGTTCCTAACCGCGTAAACGAGTCGAGCCCGAATAGTTCACGAATAGCTCAATTCAATTACATCTTACTTACGAGTTACGAGACAAAGGAAAAGCAAAAAAATTAATAGGAAACTAAAAACAATTGAAACACTAGTTTTTTACTTTATTATTTATTATTTATTTTAAAAACAAATTTATAACTATATGTTTTAACTCTCAAATAAAAAACATTTTTCATAAAAATTTGTCATTAGAAAATTATAAAAAAGTGTTTTTAACGAAAAAAGTACAATATATATAATTTTAATTTTTCGATGATATATATATATAAGCTACTCACGAGCCATCAATATCAAGCCTGTAAGGTTTGAACTTGACTCATTTAAATAATCGAGTCCAATCTCCAGCTTGAATTTGTTTATTTAGTTAAACAAACGAATTCGATCGAACATTTAACAAGCCGAGCTCAAATAGTTTGTGAACTTGTGCTTAACACAGGCAACTATAGCCAGCAAAAAGGGCACCTGCGAGTTGAATTGCAACGAGTTTGAAATTCTCCTTGTGTTGGTGCATCACTTTTGGTTGCCTCTCCTACTGTAAAAACCCTTTTATTTTATTTTTTAAATTTACAAACAAACTGAGTGGAAAATGAAAGACCCTCCACCCAGTTGACCTCAGTTCCTTCAAAGTCATTTTTCACAATTTTTAAGGTTAGTAGTTACCATCATTGAAATCATGATTTCCCAAAGAATGAAGAAAGACCCAAGTTAAAAATAATTATCTTAGAATCAGCGAAATCGTGGTTTCCATCATCGGTAAAATGAAGCAACTGTAACTCTCCATGAGGGTCGACATAGAGGGAGGCGGCAACAGTTACTGGACAAAGACTCGACTACGGGAAAGCAGAGGGCGAGGGTTAAAAATTTAAAAAAATATTCAAAGTGTCTTAACTTGTAGACCCGGTAACCAAGTAAGGAGTTAAAAAAATAGGGTGACGTAACTTCATATATGGGAGTGTTCAAGGGAGAGTGTTAGAAAATATCGGTAACATTCCGCCAATTACTAAGGCAATATCTAGCTCCATCTTCAATAAGTTAGTTTCACGTAGCCTCACATGGGTTTGAGAAGAGTTAGTTGACGATTGTATCACCATTAGTAATTTATTCAATGTCTTAAAATCTTTTGTAGAGTGTAGACAGATTCCCATTGAAAATTGAACTAATTGCTTCGAAGCTGTCATTGTAAATCAAGTATTTATCATTACATATATTACGGTATCAAGCAATAAATACACCATCACTGTAGTTTACAATAACGCTGGGATATTACATCATCATAGCCATACCGATGAAAACTAGATGAACCCACCTGATGAAATAGTTCATTTATGCACTGTCCAAAGTGTGACGCACTGCCGTCTTTTTCACCTTCCACACAACTTTTACCCCATCCCCGGCAACCCCCTCAACTCCTTTGTCTACTTGCTTTCCTTGGGTATGGGCAAGCATGACTAGGTCTATCAGTAATCAATTAAAAGCTATAGGTCCATTGACTAGTAAAACAGACTGACTATTGTTTAAATGATATTAAATACACATATCAGCAAAGGTAACCACGTTATACGGGAAGAGCCTCTGGTAACGACTCTGGGGCACCACTGCTACCGTTAAGCACAATCACATTACCATCAGAATCAACATCCACAATAACAGAGTCACCCTCTTTGATTTCTCTAGCAAGCATCTTCTCAGCCATGCTGTCCTCCAGAAGTCGCATTATGGCTCTTCTTAGAGGCCTAGCTCCATAACTAGGATTATAACCTTCCTCAACCACTCTGTCCCTAAATCTTTCCGTCACTTGAAGTTCAATTTCTTTAGCCTTCAACCTATCAAACACCTCCTTGAGCATTATGTCAGCTATGTCCTTCACCTCAAGTTTTGTGAGTTGCCTGAAAACAATCATTTCATCCAACCTGTTCAAAAACTCTGGCCTAAAGTATTGTTTTAGCTCCTCTGTCACCAAGCTCTTGATTCTATTATAACTGCTATCCTTCTCATCATAATCCAGATCAAATCCAATTCGGCGGCCTCCTTTCTCAATTACGCTGCTTCCAACATTTGATGTCATTATGAGAAGTGTGTTCTTGAAATCCACAGTTCTGCCCTTACTGTCTGTTAGTCTTCCATCTTCCAGGATCTGAAGCATCATGTTGAATACATCAGGATGGGCTTTCTCAATCTCATCAAAGAGTACAACAGTGTAAGGACGCCGCCGAACTGCCTCAGTCAATTGACCACCTTCAGTGTAACCAACATACCCAGGAGGTGAACCAATGAGTTTGGAGACTGTGTGCCTTTCCATAAATTCACTCATGTCAAGCCGAATCATGGCTTCTTCAGAGCCGAAGTAGTATGCAGCCAATGCTTTGGCCAACTCAGACTTCCCCACACCAGTTGGACCAGAAAAGATGAAGCTGGCAATTGGACGATTAGGGTTCTTCAATCCAACCCGGGCTCGACGGATAGCCCGACTAATTGCTTTTACTGCTTCATCCTGACCAACGACTCGCTTGTGTAAAGTTTCCTCCATCTTGAGAAGGCGATCAGATTCATCTGTTGAGACTTTCTCAACAGGAATACCAGTCCAGGAGGACACAATATGTTGTATGTCAACTTCGGTCACAATAGGACCTGCATCTCCTGCCTCACTCTCTGCCTTGCTCATCTCCTTGCCTTTCTCTACAAGTGTTGAGATTTGTGCCTTAAGATCCATTTCTCTATCGCGCAGTTCTCCAGCCTATTAGATATTCATGTATCATCAACCCACAAACTATTGGCCAAAATATTGTACACTTGAACAAGAAACAAACCACTATAATGTTCTTTTATTTTTTGGGAGTATAACACCAGTGATCTTTAAACTCAATAAACTAGAAAGTAGAAACAGACATCAATTTAGAACTACAAAAAAAAAAAAAAAAAAAAAAAGCTGATCATTCTCTTTATTTTTACTTGAGCAAAAGAATTACTTTTTTTAGACAAAACATTATATCATTGGATTAAGGTAGTTGACAGTCTTCCTGAAAATGTTGTTTGATGCTAAAAACTTTACAAGTTAAACCCTCCAGTGAAAGACAATACCTTTTCAAAGTCTTGGTTGCGAACAGCTTCTTCCTTCTCCTTAATAATCTGCCTGACTTCCTTGTCAAGTTCTCTCGCTTCTTCAGGTAACTAGAAGTACATAAATTTAGCCCAATTAGCTTAATAATAAAAACTTTAAATACTGGTTGAAGGGTAGATAAACAATATACCTGTGCATGTTGTAGCCGGACTCGTGAACCAGCTTCATCAACCAAATCTATAGCTTTGTCGGGCAAGAATCGATCACTGCAGGGGAAACCATTATTTATAAGCCAGGAAATGCTTGGTTAAGGAAAACAGCAAGAAGTAATTAACAAGATAGAATGAACATTTTGATTCACATAGATATCAAACAACTATATGAGAATTCCAACCTAATAACGAATAAGCAAAATTAGGGTCTGTTTGATTGTGTTTTGCTTTTTATGTGAAAACACTCTTATCAAACAAGTTCTTTTATTCTTTGTTCTTAAAAACTAAAAAACTGTTTTCAAAAACAGTAATCAAACAGGCCCTTTCATCCCCTAACTTAATTGTTCTGTTCAAGTTGCTTCCCCTACTTTTATTTGTGTCAAGTTAGTCCAAGTTTCCAAACGTTAACACCATTACCCTAATCGTCAGAAACGTTATAACACCGTAAAAAACTCCATTAATATTCAATAAAAAAATTATTTTCCTCTCTCTTAACTCTTATCTCTTTGGTGACTCCCGCCATTTTTCCGGTGACCTTTGTTTTTTTGGTTTCCGGTGACCTCACACCAACATTCTTTTCCCTTTCTTTTTCCCCTTCTAATTTAATTGTAGAACTTCAAATTTCATCTCTTTCTATGTTGCTTATCAACTTCCAGGGTTCCCATTTCCCCTTCTGCCTTTCCTCTCTAATGCCGCCCCGCCCCGCTCTCCTTTTTGTTTTTCAGTGTGACGAAGTGACGGAGCCCATCTATTTTCAGTAAAAATCCCTACCTGATCCCATCTATTTTACTGCAAATCATTTTTCTGAAATCATCTTCAAGATTGCATGGCCCTTTTATTCTTTTCTGCAGAAAATGCCGAGATTTTCTTAGTTGGTTTTTGAATTGAAGTTGTGAATTTGATTATTGTGAAGCTTGATTTTCTGTGAGCTTGGTTGAGAAGAGTTCGGCCACTGGAAAAAAATGATTCCCGCCGGAAAAGAATGGTTCAATTCGCTGGAGAGAGAAGATAGAGAAAAAAATACTCTTTGATTGAATTTTAACAAAAAAAATTACGGTGTTATAATGTTTCTGACGATTAGGGTAACAGTGTTAACATTTGCAAATTTAAGGACTAACTCAACACAAAGAAAAGTTAGGGGACCAACTTGAACAAAATAGTTAGGTTAGGGGACAAAAAGACTAATTTTGCCTAACAAAATCGATTCAAGGAGGACTATACTTCTAAATTACAGAAGTCTAACACATACATCAACTCAAGTCAGTGGAAAACTTCCAGTTTAAACATGCAACATTGGAAAAATTTAAATAAAAAATAAAAATTCTCTATTCCACCATCAATGACAAGGCAAAAAATGAACAAAGAAGCAACAGAAATAAATTATGACAAACCTTATATACTGGTAAGATAGCTGCGCAGCAGCTACAAGAGCCTCATCAGTATAGCGGAGCTTGTGGTGAATCTCATAGCGTTCTCTAAGTCCTTTCAGTATTTGTATGGTTTCATCTACAGTTGGTTCTGGCACTTTAACCGGCTGGAATCGTCTCTCCAAAGCTGGATCTTTCTCAATGTGCTTCCTGTATTCGTCCAGAGTAGTGGCTCCAATACACTGCAGAAATGTTTTAAGCAAACACTTTTTTAGTGCAGTTCCAATATAAGTAGCAATGACTGAATTTAACCACATCAATTAATTTGGGAGATGCTAATCATGCCGAGTTTAGTATAGGGCCTACAGGCATAAGCATCCTTTCAAAATAGGTCTACATTCTGCATTCTATTATCAACCAAGATTGAAACGGTTGGAAATGCCAACACTTGTATTTTTGGGTAAAAAAATTCCAACGCTAGTTTGAAACCCCAACATATTATTTACTTACGACTACAAGCCAGTAACAACTTCTGACCATATATCAGAACTGAAACTTGATAAAGGATCTTTAACAGACCTGTTAAATGTCTCACAATAACAATGGTTTTAACTGTTTACAAACATTGAACAACCAGAAGAAAGACCATATATTCTTTTTGTAAAGAGTGGAGTTTTTGTATAGTAAATTTATCTCCGCGTTTAATTAAATCAAATCCTAAGGAGTGTGAATTGATATTGGTAGAGTTACAGGACCAATGTCATTCCATTCTCTAATCTCTATACAAAGTAGTTCGAAACTATACTAAAACTAAACTATTGATCCTTCCTTTTTTCTCCTCAAAATGCAAACAATTTTTAAAAATTGTGATTTTTTTATATTTTATTCATATTGTTACAACTTATTCTAATGTGCCATTTTCTTTTCAGAATTCATATTTGGTTTGACTGTTATATAGATTGTCATGTTATATGAAGGATGATTATAATTAATTTAAATGTATACAAATTTTATTTTATTTTATGACTTCTATATGAATGATGTTTATATTTAAAATTAGACCATTGAGCCTTCCTTTTTTAACTCTAAAACTGCAAACAATTTTTTAATTTATGTACGTCTTACATTGTCACCAATCATTGTTATATAGTGTGTCGCATATATATATATATATATATATATATATATGATCTTCCGCAAGAGCTCACATCGACAAGAAGGTTCGGCACCTCGATCTCGGCTTTTCGTCACCTGGGGCTGTAGTATGTTCCAAGGGTTGGTTAAACTCGTTTTAAAGTCATGAGGTCGCCCGAAGGCGACCATGAAGGTATACAGCTTCCCTTCTTCAGAAGGGTCTCTGCTTATATATGTCTTTTATTCCCCTTTTTTCGAAGAAAAAGTTCACGAGTGATGCCAATAAAATCCAAAAGCGAAATTCTATCCTTCTCCCCCTTGAACATAATATATTAACTACCAGGTCCGAAACAGCAAGCAGTAAATCCAAAAACGAGTCAAGGCAAAATACTACCTGCAGTTCACCTCTTGCAAGAGCTGGTTTAAGTATGTTAGCAGCGTCAATTGCCCCTTCAGCTGCACCTGCTCCAATTAGAGTGTGCACTTCATCAATGAAAAGTATTATCTCATCACTTTGTTTGATTTCCTCCATCAGTTTCTTCAACCTCTCCTCAAACTCACCACGATATTTAGTTCCAGCTACAAGCAAACCCATATCGAGGGTTATAACCTAAATCATGCAAAACAGAGTAAATTATTAGAATATAATGGAAAAGTTATCTATGAGTAACTACTCAATCCATATAAAAGTGTATCATCTGACCCCTTCAAACAGCATTGATCTTGATCATCAATGCTTCATAGCCATAAATTTGAGAAGATAGTTAAAAATGATTTGAAGACACATGATTACCTACTCGCTTGCCATTAATTTAATAGTCTAGAGATAACAAGTCCAAAACAAACTATTGTATGCCCAATATAATTGCCCAAACAGGCTTTCATGTTATTAATGACTCCATAAAATCATACAAAACACCCACAAATCCGAGAATATTAAACAATAATTATCCTAAACTGAAATGCTAACATGAAATTATTATCACACAATCATATGACTGAAAATGAGACAGCATGCCCTGGATACTGACTTACTTAAAAATCTTGGTGCCATAACATGTAAAACCGCACAGAAGAACAGAAAAAATGGGATATTGTTTTAGAATTACTTTACACAAATGCAGAAAGTTGAATAATAGTACCGAGAAATAGAATTACAAATCAACTAAAGTGAACTAAACCAAAGAACAGTATAGGTAAAATGATTTTTACTAACCTTTTTTCCCTCTATGGTTTCAGGTACATCGCCAGTTGCAATCCGCTGAGCAAGACCTTCAGCAATTGCTGTCTTCCCAACACCAGGTTCTCCAATAAGACAAGGATTATTTTTCGTGCGACGGCCTAAAATTTGAGTGACACGTTCAATTTGTGGCTGCCTTCCCACAACAGGATCCAATTTTCCCTAAAGATCATAAAAAATAATTAAGCTTTTACACAAAGTGAAGCATCATCTACCATATATCGTGAAGAAAACTAGGAATTGTCAATTACCTCCTCTGCTAGCTTAGTCAAATTGGTGCCATACTCCTCCAAAGTTGGCGTCTTGTTGCTACTACTTCCTGAGCCAACAGTAGCAGTAACACTGTCAGCACTCTCACCAACCATGCGAATAACCTGTACCCATCCAATGGAAATTATAATATTAACACAAAAGTCAAGATAAAAAAAAGCATTCACTGAAACAGAAATGTCAGGAAAAAAAAGATAAATGAGGGCGTTGTACTAGCCTGTGTGCGAATATTAGTTGGATCAGCACCGAGGTTCTCAAGAACACGTGCTGCTACACCCTCACCTTCTCGAAGAAGACCCAGAAGCAAGTGCTCAGATCCAATATAATTGTGACCTGAAAATTTCAAGGTGTAGGACTCAGGTTTTCAGCAAGCTAAGACAAAATATTACAATTTGATGTAGTTTTTATCCCCAATAACAGGCCAGTAATTATTTATTAAAAAAAAACTTCATAGATAGCCTCCAACTCAATTTTGAATGTATTTAAAGCAAGAGAGTACATCTAGTGGTGGCACAGCATGCATGAAGGGCTTTGGAGCGTTTGGCTGGATATATATGCAAGAATATTAAGCAAAAGTTTATGATGAAATAAGGGTGTTATTTTGAATCATTATGGTTCATGACTTGTCTTCTTTCTGTAACTAGTGATATAATAGGGTACCTTATCCAATCCTCTGCTCTTTCACTTTGTTCTTCCTCTTATTTAAGTAATCAAAACTTAGAGGACTCCTCGAGTAAAATAGATAAATCATATATGAGAATGGTTTTAAATTGTGGTCCGCTGCTGCAATTGCGGCCGCAATATTGTGGTTTTTGTGATCTCCACAACGGCAATTGCGAACACAACGTAATTGTAACTGTGACTACAAACGCAATTTAAAACCATGACCAGACCCAATATAACCAAATCATTTCCACCTTATTTCAAGCAACAATTTCACCAGAAAAACCATGAGAAAACTCCTGAGAAATAGACAGGCAACTTAGAAATTAGATAGATATTAAAAAATAAAAGAAGGCGAAAAAATTGTACCAAGTTGGCGAGCTTCCTCCAGTGAGAGTTCCAAAACACGCTTTGCACGGGGAGTAAATGGAATCTCAACGGCGACAAATCCACTACCTCTTCCAATTATCTTCTCCACTTCCACACGTGCATCTTTAAGGTTGATTCCCATAGACTTTAGAACCTTAGCAGCAATACCAGTGCCTTCACCAATAAGACCCAATAGAATTTGCTCTGTTCCAACAAAATTGTGACCAAGACGTCTTGCTTCCTCCTGGGCTAGCATAATAACTTTGATTGCTTTCTCTGTGAAACGCTCAAACATGGCTTTGGGTATGCATCTGGTAGCCCTCGCTCGCCGTGAAGAAGTTGCAATTAACACCTTAGAATGAAAATCTAGTCCCGGTCTCAACATGGTATCCAAAGGATTGAGAGTACGTAGTCCTGAGAAACCTGACATTCTTAATCCATTCATTCGTAAAGCACACATCATTTTCACTGATCTTTTTAATTTTCCTTGTCCCATATGTTGACCATGCCTTTGCCCAGCCACTAGGCCAGGGACATTAATTGACTGAGCCAAAACCCTAGCCATGATTCCTGAATCGCTGGCTGCATTTTTTGACGAAACATATTAGCCAACAAGTAACAGACTTTAAATAAAAGAATGCACTTAAAAAATCATATGAACTTGTTTCTCATGGCAAAGCATCAAGTAGCCAATTTTATGAATGACACTGCAAGTAGTAACAAGTAGGCTAAGAGAAAATAAATACTTGCACAGATATTCAATAAATCTATATATTCAACTCCCTCCTCACACGAGAAAATAACGTATTTCAATAGAAATTGTTATCGGATCACAATAAACTGAGGTAGATTCAAGTAAAGAAATTTAGAAACTTATCAACCAAACAAACTACTCTAACGAAAGCAAGTTGTCAGACAAAGTAACACTTACATTGTTCATAATTTCAGAACATACAAACATCAAAGATATTTCAAACATACGATTAATAACAAAGATATACATACTAAGGATGGAGATAAAAAAAACCAGAAATCTCAAAATTCAGTTTGACATACCTTTCTTGCACAAATAGTTTAACAAACAAGTGCCAAGCATTACATTTTACTCGAAATGAATCTTAAGTCATAGGAATGAAGTTCAAGTGAATGTTCTAAGACACCTAAATTGAGAGAAAGGTATATATAACAGAGGAATCAAGAGTTGCTTCATATGGTCTCTTTAAACATTCTAAGTTCATTATAATATGAGAGAAAATATAGGAAGAAGTTGAGTGCCATGTTATATTGAGAAATAATTTTCATTCTGCTTCCCAACTTTTCAATCCTATATTTCTTCTTTTTAAGTAAAACCTATTCACCAAGAAATGGGAAACCAAATAATAAAATACTTGTAGCTTGAAAAAATTTTAATGTTGACAAACAAACTCCAAAAAAATCATCATCAGCCAACTATATACCAAGAGCTAAGATAGCTAGCGGGTGTCACAATAATTAACAATATATATTCAATTAATGAATCAGTAACTTCAATCGTGTATAAATTATTTGAGCAAACAGCTGGTGCTCAAAAGCAGCAATAGTGGATAAAAGTTAAAACCCCAAATACAAAATTGAGTGAGGCAAACTCTAAAACCTAACTGAAGCAGCTTTTTGAGCTAACACACAATAGTGGATGGATGCAAATTAAAAAGCTAAAAAAAAAAAATAACTCACTCGCCAGAAGCACTCCACAAATATCCAATGACAATCCAACTTGAATTGAACACAGAAAAATAAAATAAAAATGAAAAAATGAAAGCGCGATATTAAAAAATGAGAGAGAGAGTGAGAGAGAGAGACCTAAAGGAAGGTAGTTTTATGTTATGAGCTGAAAAGATGAGAGAAGCAAAGAAAGCGTTTATAATATGTTATTGGTAGCCGAAGAGGAAGAGGAAGAGGAGGAAGGAATATAGATAGGGACACGTAAAAATAAAAATAAAAAAAAATAAAAAATGTGGTCGTCAATGGACGCCAACTTTTCACCTACAAGATATCTTTCTCTCAGTATCTATATCGCGACCTCACTGATTTTCATGCACCCTCTCCTACTGAATCATTTATATTCAACGTCTGATCGGATGGATCGATTGATTCGAGGTAGTGTCTGATAATGTGACACGTCGCCGGCGGCAATTTGCGCTATCAAAAACTTCATTCACTCACTGGGCCAACATCCATATACTTTACGTTGGAGTTCGGTTTATATTAGAATGTTAATGTTAATGTTAATGTTAATTAATATTTTTCATTTTAACATATGGAAATAAAATTTTAATATTTTATTACTTAATTTATTTTTAGATATTTTTTTATAAATGAGAATGATTTTTATCTCTTATATTAAGTATGTGAATATTTTATGGATTTAATTGATATGTACTGTCAGTGTAAAGATTTTTTACACAGTCAATCAATCAGAAATTGACACATAAGCTAAAATGTTTGACTCTTATCCTAACTACATTAAAAATCATTCATACCATGAGATTTGATTGATTGACAATATAAAAAACTTTATACTCATATTTGATTACCATCTCACATTTTCAAGGACGTCTTCACTACAAATAGGATTAAAAGGAATCACTGACTAAAGGATTTGATCCAATAAAAAACCATATTGAACAAAAATCATTGAAACAAAAAAGTAAAGTAAGGGAAAAAAGTATAAAAAAAAATGTGCATTTTCTGATATCACCGATAAATTTTAGGATAAAAATTATTCTGTCCAACCAGAATGCATCATCTTAATTAAATAAATCATATTGATGAATCAAGTGATATAATTCTCACAACCTAATTAAATCACCTAAGCAGGATAAAATTATCCTTGGATATCATATAATTCAGCTAAAAAAAACATGTTCATAAAAATGCTAGGAAACATTATTCATACTAAATAGTGTCATCCATGTCAAAATATATTGGATATAAACGCCACCTATCTAAAATAAATTTGCTTTTTTAAATGAATAAGTAAGATTATAAATATTATTAGTTTAATAAAATATATAAAAATTTTAACCCACAAAAAAATTCACTAAACGATATAAGAATTGATATAACATGAGTTCCTTACTTTTGATTAATGGAAAGGGAGGAAAGAGAACGGAATTAAATAGACCGATACTAGATTTCATTATTTAATTTATTTAAAATAGGATTGAACGGAATGAAAACCTGATAGAATAAATTTTATGAGTTTCATTTCTACACATAGTAAAATTTTTTACATTGTTAATCAATTAGAAATCATGGTATGAATAACTTTTGAAGTAGTTAGGATAAGAGTCATACATTTTAACTTATGTGATAATTTCTGATTGATTAATTACATAAAAAACTTTTACACTGATAATACATATCAATTAAATTCAAATTTTATACCATCTCATCCGATACATCTATTTTTCTTCTATCTCCATGGAAATATGAGATAAAATGGGATGGAATCACTTAATTCCATCATAAAATAACTAAATAATGATATAATAGGGTTTTAGATTTTGATAGAATTTATTTTGAAAGAATTAATGTCAAAAAGGATTGATTTTAAAAAACCGAAGTTAACAAAATTGATTTATGTTTGATAACGATATTTTAAAAGTGAATTTAGAAGGATTAATTTTGTTTGGATAATAACTTAAAATTACTTTTGAGATATAAATATAAAGAATTTTGTGAGACTACTTTCACATAGAATCAGTTCTACTTAATGAAAAAACTAAAAATTCATACTTCTCTTAAAATAAATTTTACCTAATCCAAAGTTGATTTTTTTGGACCCAATTCTGTATATAAACATATTCAAAATTCTCAAAATCACTTTCGGTAAACATAGGATTACCTTTGGGTTATCAAAAAAATCTTAAGGAAAGAATCACTCAAATCACTTCATTTTCACTTCATTCTATCACAAAATAACTAAATAAAAGTATAGTAGGTTTTGTTTTATTACATTGCATCCCGTTCATTCCATTTCATTACATATTATTCCATTCTATTTCACTTATTATTAAATAGGTTTAATTGCTATATACATTTTTAGTGTAAAATTTTTTAAATTATCAACTAATTAAAAATTATGATATGAGTAACTTTTTATGTAATTAAGATAAAAATTAAATATTTTTACTGATGTATCAAACTATCAATTTTTCAATTATTGATAATATAAAAAAATTTTACACTATAAGTACATATTAATTAAATCCTTATTAAATATCCAAATATAGTTTAGAGGTAAAACAATCTTTCGGACATAAAGATTTTTTACATCCAAGCACTGTGCTGTCCTTGGTATTTATCTGCAGTGACTATTTTACCACTTTGTTGTTGGGTTCTTATTTGCCGCCATAAACTGACTACGTGCCCGTTAAACCAAACACAGTCTACAACAATGAATATGGAAAGATAATCAAATGCAAAATGAGTAAATACTCAATTTGGTCCCTAAAATTATAGGATCGTATCAATTTAGTCCTTCACATTATCAATATTTCAAAATGATCCCTAGAATTGTAGAAAGTTAGTCAGATTCGTCCCTCCGTTGAAATTTACATGGACTATAATGACATTAAGTTGATAATGTCAGGGATTTATTTGAAACTAAATGGATAATGTCAGGGATGTATTTGCTAGATTTTGTAATTTCAAGGATCATGTTGAAATATTGATAATATGAAAGACTAAATTAATATAACCCTATAATTTTAGGGATCAAATTAAATATTTACCCAATGCAGAATGCAAAAGAGAAGTGATTACTAGTTGATTGGATTGATTCATAATGTTTTATTAAATATCTACGTCGCTGTAGCAAAGACGTAGACGAGACCACTTTTGCCCATTTTTCTTCCTCCTATGTTACTTGTGTTGTCCAACCTTCCTATTTTTTGTTTTCATTGCATGTGATAAAATTATAAATAAATAAAAACTAGATTTAATATTTTTGTTTATAAAATGATTGTTTATTTCACTTTGTAAATTACTACACATATTTTCTAGTAATAAATAAATAAAATTGCTTCAATTTCAACTAAGCCTGGAAGTCAACCGAATATAATGTAAAATTATAATATAATATAATTAATATAATCATCAATCAATAAAATAATCAATTCATTCGTGGGTGGTTCTAATAAAGGATTTGTTAATGGTGAATTTACAAAAAATTACTCATGTGGAAGGGGAAAATAATCATGCAGTTTATGTGGTAGATCCTTTTGTTTTTGTGCTGTTTATGTGGTAGATCTTATCATGGATGTGTAATTATAAAAAACATGGATTTCCTTAGTACTTCAAGAATAATGAACACACAAATTATTATTAACAATCTTTTTTTTGGGTGAAATATTATTAACAATCTTAATTAATGCTAAAGACTATGATAAAGATGGGGTTCAGGTGTTCAGCAACCCTCAAATTTTGTTCTAAAACTTCATAATAGTACCGATCCCTCTAATCATTAGTTCTAATATGAGCTCTGCTAGGGTTTTGGAGATTTCAGAGGAGACTAGGTCTTTCACTAGTCAGGAGGAAGATCTTTTACTGAGAAGTACTAAGAAAGTTAAGGATACAACAGGTATCCCAGAATCTTCTGTTTCATACAAAGAGAAATTGTTGTGTCCTTTAGGAGGAGGTAATTTTTTGGACGGATCCAAAAAGGTGGTGCTGGATGAGCAGATGATAGAGATTGATGGTGCGCATAAAGAAGAGGAGGAAGGAGTGAAACTCTTCGTGCAAGGGCCGGTGCTTCTAGTGTTTGATGAGGAACTAGCACTATGGTCCTCTCCATGGGTGAACACCTTGGTGGTTAAGGTGTTGGGAAGAAGAGTCAACTTTCGTGTTTTAGAAAACAAGTTGCAACGTAGTTGGACAAAGAATGGAAGTATTCAGATCATTGATATGCATGATGGTTATTTCCAGGTGGTTTTCAAAAGTGACGAGGATTATATATAAACATGCCCTGTATGAAAGTCCTTGGAAGGTAGCAAATCATTATTTGATTGTTCAGCGTTGGAGGCCTCTTTCTCTAATGATTGCTGAGAAGATGAGAAAAGTATCAGTTTGGATTCGAATTCCACGTCTTCCTATTAAGTTGTGTAATGAGATTTATCTGCGTGGAATTGGAATGACGTTAGGAAATTTTTTGAAGGTGGATAAATTGACTTCTATTCATTCAAGATGCAAGTTTGCCCGTATATGGGTGGAGTTGGATCTGGACAGACATCTGGTTACACACATACAAGTTAGAGGTTATTGTCTTTTTCTTGAATATGAAGGGCTCCATTCTATTTGTTTTAGATGTGGTCGCTTTGGGCACAGGAGAGATAAATGCAGGGAGTGTGTTGAGTGTGAGAAGCCAACGTCAGGTACTAGAGTATAGGAGGGCGTTGAGGTTGATATGGCAGCGGAGCTTGAACCCAAGGCTAGGTTAGTGGTGTCAAAGATGTTTCTATTTTGGCAACTCCTAACTCCCAGCAAAGAATTAATGAGGAGAACTCAGAACATAAAGATCAATATGGTCCTTGGCTTTTTGTGAAATGTAATGTGGGGCGGAAATCTCGTGATTATAATGCTAAAGTTGATGCTAAAAAAAAGGTAACTAGTAAAGGATCAGGGAGAAATAAAGAAGGTTCACGATTTTCTATTCTTAAAGGAGATAATAACAAGGAGCCAATGATGGAAGGAGATTCTAGTCAAAAGGAGAATAATGATGTTTTAAAAATAAAGAGAATCCCATTATTATATGCAGCCCAGAAATAGAAACGGTTCCAGAAACCCCATTGGCTCAACAACATATTCCAATTGCAATGCTCCCCATGCAAAATGTGGCTGCCTCATCCAAGTTAAAGGGCCAAAAAGCATTAAAATACTGAAACGAACATGTGACCCTCATGCAGGTAAAAATTCTCAATCTTCTCCCTCTTTTGGGTACAAGGATATAAAGTCTATTACTAAAAGGGAGTTTAAGAAAGCTTCCAATTCTATTCCCAAGTCCCTGGAGAAAATTGATGAAATGGTTTCGATTAAAATCTCTAAGCAGCTGGATAGGTCTCAAAAAAATGAAGAAACCAAAGTGCTAGAGAGAATGAGGCAGATTCAGTTACAACAGCAAGATGTCAACCAAGCTTGTGCAGGGTGGTCTGGTTCGTTCCCTGGTGTCCATGTTCATGTAGATTTGGATGCTGTTAATTTTCTGAACAAGATGAAAGACTCTTCTTCTAAAGAGTATGTCTTCAATAAAGATAATAAGAAGCCCGATAGTGGTGAAGCTCCTAGACCAGCGTTGGATAAACAGCAGGGGAATTTAGGCATTAGAATGCCACCTTTTTCCATGGGTTGTCAATGAATATTCTCTATTGGAATTGTAGGGGAACAACAAGCAAAGGTTTTAAATCTCTGGTTAGAGAGTTGAAGCAGTTTTATGATTCTCAATTTGTGATTATCATGGAAACTCATACTAGTGGATTAAGAGCTAGTGGGATTGTGAAGCAACTGAGTCTTAGTGGCAGTTTTATTCAAGATGCTAATGGGCACTCCGGGGGTATCTGGTGCCTGTGGGATAAGACGTGGTGGTCGGTTGAGGTTGTTAGTCATTCTTCCCAGTTCGTGCATATGAGAGTTAAATGGAAGGATGAAAGACCTTGGCTTCTTACAGCGGTATATGGTTCACCTCACTTTTCTCGTAGGCAACAGCTCTGGGATGATTTGCTTATGTTAGTTCCTACGGATGCTATGGGTTGGGTGATTATCGAAGATTTTAATAGCACCTTGTCTTCTCATGAGTGACGAGGGGGTTCAAATTCTCTGAATCATAGAGATATGGATGTTTTTCGTAATATTATACAAGAGTGTGATCTTATTGATGCTGGCTTCCAAGGTGATCCTTTTACTTGGAAAAGGGGTGACAAGGAGGTTCGTTTAGATAGGTATCTTGTTAATTTAGCTTGGAGATTGCAATTTAAAAAGGCTTTTATTTATTCAGCATTTGTCTCATCTTAAATCAGATCATAGGCCTCTTCTTTTGCGGTTCCAATGTGCCAAATATGGGAACTTAAGAAGACGTCCTTTTAGATTTGAATCTGCTTGGATTAACCAGGATGATTTTCCTGCTTTTATTCATAGAAGTTGGGGTGTGGAGGAAGGTGTGTGGAATATGAAGATGAAGCCTCTCCAGGATGAGCTCAAATAATGGAATCATGATGTGTTTGGGTGCATTAAAAAGAGGAAGAAATTTTTATTGGGAAAGTTAGATTGGCTTGCAAAGCAAAGGACTTTCCGTAATGATTCTTGGGTTGAAGAGGAACATGCTGCTATTTGGAGGGACTATAAAAATGTGCTCATTCAAGAAGAAATTTTTTTGTTCCAAAAGTCTAGAGCTCGTTGGCTACAATATGGAGACCGCAATACAAAATATTTCCACGGGGTGACCACTATTAGAAGAAGGAAAATTAAGTATGAGATGTTACAAAATAATAGTGGTGAGTGGGTGTCTGATCCAGTTGATTTGGAAAATTTGGTGGTGAATTACTATAAACATATTTACCAGGATGATGGTGTCTCTCACGCCTTGGGTCTTAATGGCGCGTTTCCAGCTTTAGACAATGATGAGTTGATTGCTTTGGACAGTAGTGTTAGCCTGCATGAAGAAATATTCCAAACAGTGAGAAGGATGGGTAGCTTCAAAGCTCCAGGACCGGATGGTTTTCAAGCCATTTTCTTCCAAAATCAATGGCAAGTGATTGATAGGGATTTTTGTGATATGATTTTGCAGATTTTTGATGATCCTACAAAAATTAAGGATATCAATGGTACTTTGATTTCTTTGATTCCTAAAAAAGATGTTGTTACCGCCATGAAAGATTTCCGACCTATTAGTTTGTGTAATGTGTCTTATAAGTCCATTACTAAAATAATAGCCCAAAGAATTCGTGGTTTGATGACTAAATTGATTGGCCCTTGCCAAAGTAGTTTTTTTCCTCAAGGGCAAAGTGGGGATAATATTATTGTTGCGCAGGAAGTCTTTCATTCCATGAGAAAGAAATCAGGTACCATTGGGTGGATGGCTATCAAAATTGACCTTGAGAAGGCTTATGATAGGCTGAAATGGAGTTTTATTCAAGAGACTTTGGAGGACATTGGCTTCCCAGGGAAGATGATTGATCTTATCTGGAATTGTCTTTCTACTTCTAGTATGCGGATGCTCTGGAATGGGGAGGCCTTGGAGGAGTTTAGTCCTTCTAGGCTCATTATACAAGGTGATCCGCTATCACCTTATTTATGTGTCCTATGTATTGAGAGACTCTTCCATTTGGTTTCCTTGGCGGTTAATCATGGTGTTTAGAAGCCTATCCGGTTGAATAGGGGTGGTCCACAGATTTCACATCTTGCTTTTGCAGATGATCTCATTTTCTTTGTAGAAGCAAATTTGCAGCAGGTGCAACTTATTCAATCGTTATTGGATATTGTTTGTTCAAGTTCAGGACAAAAAGTTAGCAAGGAAAAATCAAGAGTTTTCTTTTCCAAGAACGTTGGGTGGCACAAGAAACAACAGTTAAGCGAGGCCTTGGGTATTCAGTGGACAAATGATCTAGGAAAGTATCTTGGTGTTCCAATTCACCATAAAAGGGTCAACAAGAGTATTTTTGATTTTATAATTAATAAAGTTAATCAGAGGCTAAGTTCTTGGAAAGCAAAAAATCTTTCCTTTGCTGGAAGAATAACTTAACAAAATCGGTTTTGCAAGCTATGCCTTCTTATGTTATGCAAATGGTTATGCTTTTGAAAAGGGCTTGTAATGAAGTTGATAAACTGTGTAGAAGTTTTGTATGGGGGGATACTGAGCAGAAAAAGAAAATTCATTTGATTGCTTGGGACAAGGTGTATACTACAAAAAAAAAAAAATGGTGGTTTGGGCTTGAGGAAAGCTAGGGATATTAATCAAGATTGCATGTTGAGGGCTAGTTGGAGGTTGTGTGATCAACCCCATTCTTTGTGGAGTGCTGTTATTCGTTCTAGATATAAATGTGGGATGCATGGTTTACCTAAAGTTGACAAGTCTAAGCCTGGTAGCAACCTATGGAGGGGTCTTTGTAATTCATGGGACAATTTTATTAAAAATGTGGTTTGGAGAATTGGTAATGGGGAGACAGTGGGTTTTTGGAATGATATGTGGGTTCCAAATTTAGGGCCTTTGATGGATTATGTTCATAATGGGGTGCAGGCCTTGAGTGCAAGAAATTCTTCTTTGAGTAACTTTGTAACAGGTCAAGGTAGTTGGAATAAAACTCTTTTTGAGCATTTGTTGCCTATACATATTGTGAACAAAATTAATGCTATGTGCCCTCCTCATAGAGACAGTATTCCAGATCGGTTAGCTTGGGGTCCTGCTAATGATGGGTGCTTTAGTATGGCTACTACCTATGCAGCATTTAGGAGAGTTGATGCACACCCCAACAAGACTCTTTTTGTGCAGTGTGGAATTGGCAAGGTCCAGAGAGAATCAGAGCTTTCTTATGGAAATGTGCTCACCAAGCCCTTATGAGGGGCATAGCTACGTCCTCTCACTATTTTCATTGTGCCAATATAGTTGAGGATTACTTCCACATTTTTAGAGAGTGTACTATGGTTAGAGAAGCTTAGGTTAGGTTATAATGATGCTACCTTCTTCTCTAATATTAATTGGCACTCATGGCTATATCAAAACCTTGTGAGAAATGAGAAGGTTAATGATGTAGCTTGGAGTACTATCTTTGGTGTTATGTTGGATCAAGTTTAGTGGAATCGAAATGAGCATATTTTTAACAATAAAAATTCATCTGCTATGGAGTTAGTTTGCAAGGTTAAAAATATGTTCTTGTTCATTTCATGCAGTAATCTTAGAATGGGTGGGTTGCATGGCTTTAACAATGACGGTGCTTCAACCATGCAAACTCGTTCGACAAGACCAAATGATGGAGAGATAGCACTGAACTGTGATGGGTCTGTGGTTGCTTTAGGTGGTGCAGCGGGTTACGATGGAGTAATAAGGGATGAGAATGGGAATTTTCTTGTTGCCTTTGCTGCTAATTTGGGAGTGTGTACTATTTTGGCAACTAAGTTATGAGCTATTCTTCATGGCTTAACGCTTGCTTGGAGTAGAGGGTTCAGAAAAATTAGAACTTATTCTGATTCTAAAGTGGCTTTAGGTCTTATCGCATATGGATACTGCAGGTCTCATGCTTGTTTTGCTCTTGTATCAGCTATTCATGATGTCTACAAAGGAGAGGGGTCTATTGTTTGGCAACATGTCCTAAGGGAAGCGAATCAAGTGGCGGATGCTCTAGCAAAGGCTGGTCTTTCTCTAGCTTTAGATTTTAAATTTTTTGATTATCCTCCTTCCTTTATTTGTAATGCCTTGAGGGCAGATGCTGCTTGGACTTGGTTCCCTAGAGGTTTTTAGTTTTATGTTTTTGGAGTCTTAACCCCTTTTTCTCATCAAAAAAAGAAAAATGCCTCTGATCATTGTTTCAAAAATCTCAAATCCAATTCATTCCACAAATCAATTAACCGCTCAACTATGTCTTGATCATGATTCCTATAACCACTTGAGTAGTTATCTCGTTTTTTTTTTTTTTTTTATAAGACTAATCCATGATAGGGGATAACGGAGATGGCAGCAACAGATCATATTCTTTGTTCCTTAGATCTATTCACTATGTTGAAAAGCATTTAGTCAAACTTTCAAATGACAGTAATGTGACTAAGGGCCTGTTTGGATTGGTTTATAAACAGCTTATTTGAGCTTATCTACTAGCATAAGCGCTTGCCAGAATGTTTGGGAGAGCTTATGAAAATAGTTTATGACATGTCCATAAGCTGTTTTCCGCTTCTTTTGATAAGCTCTACAGGATAACTTATGAAAACAGCTTATAACTATATGAAAACAGTTTGACTTTATTTCTTCGTTGATTATAGAAATAGCTTATACATAAGCACTTATATGATAAGTGTTTATCTTATAAGTGCTTAATTAAGTCATTTACCCAAACATGCCCTAAATATGTTAGTACTTTGTATTTCTCTTGTTCTTTATTTCTTAATCATGTTCTTTTCTTACTTCAATTTACTTTCAACCTTATCTCAATTACTAAATTGCTTCACTAATTAAAGTGTCAACTCACTTTTCATCCTAATTTTTGTTTGAGCAAGATGCCAATACCTCGATGATGTTCGGGGTCAGCTGAGACCAATGTGTCATGACCCGAATTCGTAGTCATGACCGATCAAAAGGGAAAGACTTTCCTTTCCCTTTGCAGCCTCTTTTCACTGTATATTTAACTTTCAGTTATAGTTAGCTGTAACTGATTACTGTTAGGTAGTAAGCCTTTTGTGTAAATAGCAACTATATAAGCTTCCATATGTACATTTTAACAGTATGAAATGAGGAAATCTTTTTCTCCCAATTCTCTTTTTTCTCTCTGCTCTCAAGATCAGACTTCAATATGGTATCGGTAGGAAATTCCACTTCTCTGTAATCTCTGTGTTCTTCTTATTCTCCTTCAACGAACGTTTTTCTCCCTTCCGGTGCTCTTCTCTATCGTCCTTCAAAGCTTCGTGTCTTTGATCATGGCGTAATCAACCCATGATGATGCTTGGAATCCGTATTTCCTTCATCCATATGATAACCCAGGCGTAGTTCTGGTGTCTCAATCCCTAACTAGTGACAACTACAATTCATGGTATGGATCCATGAAATTGGCCCTTCTGGCTAAGAACAAACTGATGTTCGTTGATGGTTCTTTGCCACGCCCTGATGTTGATCCTGCGAATCCTCATCTTCTTGCTTATTGGGATCGTAACAGTAGCATTGTTAGCTCTTGGATCCTCAATTCAGTTTCTAAGGAACTCGTGGCTAGCTTCATTTACAGTGAATCTGCGGCAACTATTTGGACGGATCTTCGTGAAAGGTTTCAACAACGAAATGGGCCAAGAATGTATCAGCTTCGAAAAGAATTACTCAGCCTTACTCAAGGTACTCCTTCGGTTAACCAATACTTTACCAACCTTAAGGCACTCCGGGAAGAAATTGTGGGTTTTAGACCATCTTGTACTTGTGTTTGTGGTGGTGCTCGTCCTTTCTTGGACTATCTTCAACAAGAAAATGTGCTGACATTCTTGATGGGGCTCAATGATAATTTCTCCAATGTTCGCAGTCAAATCATGATCTTAGAACCTCTCCCCTCTATCACCAAGGTCTTTCCCCTGGTATTGCAAGATGAAAATCATCAAGCCTTGAGTGTGTAACATCCCTGTTTCAGAAACCCAAATTAAGGTGGATAACCTATATCGGGTGTTCGTATGATTGTGTGACTGTTTGTGTGTTAGTTTGACACCGAGTTGGAAGTTTAGGAATAGGCTTGAATAAGGTTAGAAGTTCCTAAGGTCTAATACGAGAAACTAGGGGAGTCAGAAAGCTGGAAGTCTTTTTCCCGCTGAGTTGGACGCTCAAGTGTGGGGGGACTCCACGCTCAAGCGTTGCAGCGCTTAGGCGTGGGAGATCTGGCACGCTTCAACGTGCTGAGTGCGCTGTGCCAGTTGTTCTGCGTTTGGACGTGTGTAAGACACGTGTCAGGTCAGGGAGAAGGCGAAGCGGACAAGGTTCCACGCTTAAACGTGGAAAGAGCCCACGCTAGAGCGTGGTAACGCTCAAGCGTGCAAAGTGATCCACACTTAATCGTGGACAGGTGAACATGTTGGGGGAGTTTCTTCCTCTTTTCACTTTTGCACGAAATTACAAGTGTTCTCTGCAACTAGAGAGAGAAGCTCTGAACTGGTAGTGAGAGAAAGCTTGAGGTTAGAGGTGATCGAGCCGTCGGAACGCAATTTCGACTGCACCGTTGTAATCACGATGAAGTTTTCTACGACTTTGGCGGATTAGTTTCTCGATTCGTCCAAGGTAAACTCGAATCCCTAACATGTTTTCTTCGTGTTCTTGGTGTTCTTTGAGTCTTTACCTTTTTCTTTGATCTTTTGAGCTTTCCCTAGGGCTAACACTGTTGTATACGCGTTGTGCGCGTGATTAGGGCAAAGTCCGCACTCGTGATTGCTCGTGATTTTCGGCTTGAGGTCGCGACTGTGAGGGAGGTTCGTGGCTGTTCTTAGTGAAGGGAGCAGCGAGCTTGAGGAAGGAGGAACGTGATCGTCGCATTCGTGATCGCGTGGGTGTTCGTGCCACAACTATTCAAGTGGGGAGAAAGAATTACACACTTCGAGGAGGCAAGAGTAGTTTATATAGCTCTGTTACTTGCTTTATGTTGTGTAGGGGAACCCTAAACCCTACGTGAGGTTGAGCCCCGACGAAGTACCTAAACCTTTGGTTTAGCCTACTTCGGGCTACCACCACTGTGTTGATACCCTAGGTTAGCAGACTTGTGTTGTGTTGATTGATGTGATTTATGTACGATTGCTTTGTGAGTAATTGCATATCAGCTAACTGTGGTATGTGATATATTTGCATGATATGATGGCATGATGTTGTATGAGATGATTACTGCTTTATTGAACATGCTAGTAATGATGAACTGCTGTATGTGTCTCGAAATGCGTGTATGCATTAGAATGAGCTCAGATGGTTACAAGTGGAGCTTGGAGCTCGTATGGTTACAGTGGAGCTTGGAGCTCGTGTTGCTAAGAGCAAGTTGCATGTGTCGCTATATCAGCTCAAGAGAGATGGATGACATGCATAGCATATGCATATGATGCCAAGTGGCGAGCCGTATGCTGTGAGGCATACAAGGTTGGTGCACCGAGTGCGGGTGCGGAAAACGAAAGGGAAGGTCTATGTGACCTCGGGGATATACTGGACACGGGTGTACCCACAAGAGATCGGTATGGTAACTCCTATCGTGTCGTGACGGTCCTGGGAACGTTCTACTATCCCAACTAGACCCTGTGTCTTTCCAGTTGTCGATGGATCTTCCGATGAGGCCCAGATAGCCCTCTTTGTCTGGGACAGGTGAGCGATGATGCACTCTTATGGGTCATGGCGAGCGGAGCGGATTACCGGAACAAACCAACTTATGGTCCGTTGAGCGGATGAGATGTTGCCCTTAGTAGAGTGTTTAGTACCTGCCGACATGCATAGAAAGAGTACGTGTCACATCTAGCTAGGGAACGACCGTGGCGTCGAGACATTAAGAGATGGTTGTGTTTGCTATATACTCTGCATTGCATCATCCCTATATTTGGTGTGCTGTATATCTTATCTCCCTATCTTCTTTTTGTATATGTATGTTCGGCGTGCGAGCAGACGACAAGCCAGCAGAGCCACGGGAGTAAACCGAGATGTCACCCGTTTATCATGGGGGCACCGCCGATGCCGGTGCTGGGGGATATTGAGATCGTGTATCACGACGAGAGGGGATAGCGGGTGGACCCCTCGACCTTTTTGGTAGTATACACAGGACCTGTCAGCCTGATCTTCAGGAGTGGTACCCCACCATACGTGGACATTATCGAACCCTACTGTATGTATCAGTTTCTTCCTTTCCCTCGGATGTGGCGACCACCGAGACAGAGGGAGAGCGGGACTATAGATGGGTGGCACCCCAGTCTTCAGTGATATCCAACAGGAGGGGCTTCGTCTACAGAGGTCAGCGGAGACGTTCAGATCGGTGCTTGAGGGCAACTCTGAGGCGCCGGATCGTAGTTTCGAGTTCCTCATCCGAGTACGAGCCTATGCGGGTTTATAGGTGTACCCACGAAGAGGGTCAGGATAGCTCAGGACATCCTCACCACTGATGGTGAGGGTTAGCCAATGCGTCTCTAGGACTGTGTGGAGACGCTGATGTATTTTTGAGAGCGGGCTAAAGAGTGCTGGTGAGGATGCTGGAAAGTTTTCTTTTGAGGTCTTGATGTATATGTTTCTTTTTGGCTTACCGTTGTACAGTTTACGTGTTCAGTACAATAGCCCTACTGATGGGGCCGCCATGTATATGTTATAGTACCGCATATATGTATATGTTTTTTACTTTACCTGTTGCGGTACTCTAATAACTGCTTTACATACGTGCTTATGCGATAATTGTTTTACCGTTTTGCCTTGTCTGTTTGATACACTAGTGGAAAATAGACTTTTCAAGACAGGCTTTTAACATCTGTTAAAGAAAAACAGATGTTAAAAATAGACGCGGTGGCAAACTTGTAAATAAATAGCGTATGGAGTATACTTTTAACATCGGTTATAAGTAACCTGATGTTAAAATGTACTTTTAACATCGGTTTCTGGTACAACCGATGTTAAACGTTTCTTCCCTCCGTTCCCATATTTACTGGTGCTAACTTTTTAACATCGGTTCTTAGTGAACCGATGTTAAAAGTCAATTTCTAACATCAGTTTTATATATAATCGATGTTAAAATAAATTTTAACATCGGTTTTTCTAACAACCGATGTTAAAAGTTATTAAAATGTATAACGTTAACTTTCTCAAACCTTCTCTGTCTCGCGCCCTACTTTTCAATGTTACAGTGTTCTCAATCCCGCGACCTACTTTTCTCTTCTCTTCACTAACCTCCTTCTCCTCCTTTCGTGCGCCACCGTAAAACCACCCCATAACTTCCTCTTCGCAAAGGTACGTAACTCTCTCTTCCCTATTTTTATTTGCTAAAACCCTCATTTTCTAAATACACTTTTTGCTAATATTTGCTCAGAACCATTTACAACTGAACCATCGCAATTGAACCACCCCAACTCCCTCTCTTCTACAACTGACCACCGCAATTGAACCGCCCCAACTCCCCTTCTACTTGATAATCGTTCTCTATTAGTTAGTGTTTAGCATTGTCTCTGTTTTAATGATTTGAATATTTTATGAAATAATGAAATGCATTTTGAGCTTGTTTTAAACTTAAACACTTTGATCTTACATATTGAGCCAAGAAACCTTAGGCTTGGACTTGCTACGGATGGAATGAATCCGTATGGTAGCTTAAGTATTATCCATAGTTCATGGCTTGTTCTCCTCGTAATTTACAATCTACCTCCTTGGTTGTGCATGAAGCGCAAATACATGATGTTATCTATGATGATTTCGGGCCCAAAACAGCCAGGAAATGACTTAGATGTTCATCTAAGTCCCTTGATTGAAGACTTGAGAAAGCTGTGGGTGGAAGGCGTTGATGTGTTTGATGGCCATTACAAAGAGACTTTCAAGATGAGTGCCATGCTATTTTGTACCATCAATGACTTTCCAGCATACGGGAACTTGTCCGGGTATAGTGTTAAGGGGCATAAAGCATGCCCAATATGTGAAGAAGGCACATGTTTCACACAATTGCAACATGGAAGGAAGACAGTTTACCTTGGGCATCGGAGATTTCTCAGACTTGATCACCCATATCGTAGACTGAAAAAAGCTTTCAATGGATTCCAAGAGAATGGAATTGCTCCGACGGCCTTTAATGGAGAGAAAGTTTATCAAAGGGTGAAGGACATTAATGATATGTTCGGAAAGGCTCAAAAGAAGGTTATTGAGAAAAACATATGGAAGAAGAGGTCGATCTTCTTTAATCTTCCATACTAGTGCAAACTTGATGTCAGACATTGTATTGATGTCATGCATATGGAGAAAAATGTATGTGATAGTCTAATTGGAACGCTTCTCAACATTCAGGGTAAGACAAAGGACGGTGTGAATGCTCGTCTAGATCTGGTTGCGATGGGTATACGAGAGCAGTTAGCTCCACAACCAAAGGATGGTAAGCGGACATATTTGCCTCCAGCATGTCATACCTTGTCAAAAAAAAAAGAGAACAAGTTTTTGTGAGTGTCTACGGGGTGTCAAAGTGCCACAAGGTTACTCTTCAAATGTCAAGAGACTTGTCTCAAATGATCTAAAATTGGTTGGCTTAAAGTCTCATGATTGCCATGTCTTGATGCAACAACTACTACCAGTGGCTATTCGTGGTATTGCTCCTAAAAATGTTAGGCATGTCATAACTAGGTTGTGCTCATTCTTCAATGCTATATGTAGCAAAGTCATTGACCCGCAGAAGTTGGATGAGTTGGAAGATGAGGCTGCTATAATCTTGTGCCAATTGGAGATGTATTTTCCTCCTTCATTTTTCGACATCATGGTTCACTTAATTGTTTATCTAGTGAGGGAGATTAGATTATGTGGCCCTGTTTATTTAAGGTGGATGTACCCAGTTGAGCGATACATGAAGATCTTGAAAGAATATGTGAAGAATCCATACCGTCCTGAAGCATCTATTGTTCAAAGATACGTTGCAGAAGAAGCTATTGAGTTTTGTCAAGACTACCTTTCAGAAATGGAGGCTATAGGGATTCCTAAGCCTCGTCATGAGGAAAGATGTGCCAATATTAATAGCAAGGCTCGGGAGGAAGTGTTTCAAGCCCATTTGCACATTTTGAATAACACTGATGAGGTTGCACCTTACTTATGTGCTCACAAGCAAGAGGTCAAGGAAGAAAACCCTAGAAGGAACGAAAAATGGTTGTTGAACCATCATAACAAGACTTTCGTAGCCCGGTTTAAAGAAAAAATTACAAATGATCATACTGCTTCCGATACATTACAATGGCTAGCACAGGGGCCACATCTAGAAGTCATATGTTGGAGTGGATATGATATCAATATGTTTTCCTTCTATACAAAGTCCCAAGATGACAAGAGTACCATGCAAAACAGTGGGGTTATGATCGTATCTGAGTCAATGCACTTCTCTAGTTCAAAAGATACAAATCCCATTATGGCATCGAAATCTTAATTTGGAGTTATTGAAGAGATTTGGGAGGTCGATTACACTAAATTTCAAGTGCCTGTTTTTAAGTGTAACTGGGCTGACAGTAATAGTGGTGTGCCAACTGAAGAATTAGGATTTACATTGGTAGACTTTGACAAAGTAGGTCACACGGAAGAGCCTTTCATCATGGCTTCCCAAGCAAAACAAGTGTTTTATATCAATGATCCTTCTAGCAAAAGGTGGTCAGTTATTCTCCAAGGAAAAAGCATGCATAATGGTATCCATGAAAATCAAGATTCAACTCTTGATATTCCAGAAACTCCTTCTTTCTCAACACAGATGCCTATTTTCGTCGAGGAAAATGTAGTGGACGATGTACTTGCCACTCGTGATGATCTTCATGAAGAGATATTGATCTAAACTTGACCATAGTGTAAGTTATGTTTAAATTAAAGTATTCTTTTTTTATTTATCCATGTTAAAGTAGACTTATTTTTATTTCTCCATGTTAAGTTAGACTTATTTTTATTTATCCATGTTAAAGTAGGCTTTTTTATCCATGTTATAGTAGACTTATTTTTATTTATCCATTCTTATATACTAACCTAATTTATTACTTTTTGTCTAAATAGGCATACATGACTGATCCAGCGGGCATTCCTCCTTCTCTTTCACATAGCGGGTCAGGTGGTGCACGCCCCAAAAAAAGGGATAGATCAGCCACAAAGTTACGTTCGTTGGCCCTGAGTCGTTGGGGTGATCAGAGGCTTCCGATTGAGTTTGATACATATGGGGAGCCATAGGGCCGAATGCTGACAAATTCACCGGTTTTGTAGCCCTGGAAGCTCGAAACAGGGTTAGCATTCTGATTGAGGAATGGGCTCAGGTACCGAGTATGGTGAAGGATCAAATATGGTCTTCAATCTTGGTATTTTACTTTTATCCTCTCTATTTGTATCTAAATTGTATTTACTTATATTATTATCATACTCTAATATTTCCTCCATTTTGTTTTGTACTATAGTTGACCTTTGATGTCCCGAATACTCCTGAATGTAAGAAGAAATGGCTTTCTTTTGTTGCGAAGCGGTGGACGGGGTTCAAGACCTATTTGGGCAATAGATATATTTTTGAGAAGAAAGACGACAAATCTCCACTTCACACATACTCTTTCATTGATAAGGAGACGTGGGATAGGTTTATTGTGAGCCTACAAGACCCTGCCTTTCTGGTTAGTTTCCCGTTATATTTTTTATAATAGGCCTATCTAATTTATTTATTTAATTGAATTGAGTGCGTGTTATTTGTAAAATGAGAAAAGGAAAAAGGCCAAGGAAATCCAGAAAAACAATGTACACCCACACCATATGTCTCGTGGTGGCTTTCGTATGGTTCGGTAGAAAGTTATGGATGAGAAGATGAAAAAGAAGCAAGAAGAGGCCAAAAAGAAGCAAGAAGAAGGTGGAGCTGATGGAGAAGCCGATGGAGAAATAGTTATTAATCCTCCATCTCCACCCAAACGCCATGAAACATGGATGGAAGCCCGAAAGACAAAATCGGGAGATTTTATCGCCGAGCCCACACGCATTGTCGCTGAAAAGATTGTAAGTAATTAATAGATACCTGTAATTAATACAGTTAAGTAAACACTATCTTACACATATTTTGTGAATTTCCCCTTGTAGACATCGCTGGTGGAACAAAGCTCGCAAGGATCATTCGTTCAACATGGACGTAGGTATATCCTGAGCATTGCCCTAGATAAAGATGACCACCCTGGCTTTGTAAAGGGTGTTGGAGGGCTAGTGGGCATTCAGCAATATCACGGACGACGAGTCCATGTTGGAAGCCGAATCAGCAGCCACGAGCGGGAAAGCATTAAGGAGGAGCTTAAAAGAGAAATGTTTCTGGAGCTTATGGAATCATTCATAAATGAGATGTCATCTAGGGGCTTACATTTTCCCAACAAAGCCCAATGAGCCAACCTTCTCAGCATGTGAGCACCGTGGGGAGCTGTGAGAATGCACATAAGTCAGTTGAGATGCCTTTATCCCAGGTATGCATATTAATTTCATATTAATCATTTAATTACTTATGTCTTATTTATTTACAAATGACATTACTTAACTAATGCCTTATCTTTGTTGCTTAGAACATTGATAAAAAGCTAAGATCGAATGTAGTTCATTTGGCCACATTTGCTGCGGATGTGCCGGATAAAGAGTATGCTATTCCCTTGGAACACGAAGGCGCTTGCGACTTGCCAGCGTTTTTTTTTCTCTGGGAAGGATATAGGTGACATATGTCTGCCTGGTAATTGGCTAGCCAATACCGTTCTCAGTATGTGGTGCACGTAAGTACACTATTGACATGCATCTTAGGTATTTTAATTCTATAATTTATTTCAATGTCTTAGGTATTTAACATTATTTTATTCTAATATCTTAGGTATCTTCATCGCTTATGTATGGAAAGAGGCAACCAGAGTACGTATGGATTCTTAGACCTAAGCGTAATTCAAGGAAATTACTGCACTAATGGGGATATGATGAAGACATACATTCTGAAGCTACTTGGTCGAACAAAGAAAGATATTTATCTAGCACCAATACTTAGGAGTGGCCATTGGCAGTTGCTCATACTTCATCGGGAATGGATTCTCTCCCATTATTTTTTCTCAAGTTTTTAATCTCCACCCTTAATCAACTCTCACTCATTTTTTTCATATTCCAAAACTCTCCTTCCTTTTTTATTTTAAGGGTGAGATCCCCAACATTATTTTCTCATGTTGATTTTCTACATGAGAGGATCTTGATCCTACTTCATCCTAGCCAGCATCGTGTCGTCTTCTTATGCTCGTTACACTATAGTCCGACATCTGAATTGAAGGACGCGATTGACATGTAAACTTTAATTTAATTTGTAATTCAAATTGTTTTTGCTTTATTACATGAACATAATTGACATTATTATTTTTAATCATAGAGCTATGGTTGCAAGTAGAATGGCTTGTGCAGATGGCAAAAGTAGGCCATCCAAGTCAAAAAGAAAGCCTGAATGGATTATCTCACTCGTAAGTAGTTTATTATTTCTTACAAAAAAAATTACAACAGTAATTATTATTAATTAGTACTGTACTTGATATTCAATTTCATATTGCCTTGTAGTCTCGTAGACAAGCTGGCGGCTGGGAGTGTGGAAACTACGTGATGAAACATATGTTGAACGTGGTCTCCGCCACTATTATTGACGGATGGCAACAGGTAATCAATGTAAAGTTTTGCACAATTTAAATTATATTTTGTTTTGGTTGATGATTTAATGTAGAGTTTATTTAAACTTGTGCAGGCTTTTGACGATCAAACTCCACTTGATAAAGAAGAGATAAAAGACCTGAGGGATCGTTTTGCTAATTTCTTTTATGAGTATACTAGGCAACATAATGTAGATTGTATATGATTTTTGCACTTGTATGTATTGCATGTGATACATTTTGGACTTTAGGTTATTGCACTTATAACACTGTATATATGTAATGTCATATAATTTAGTTTAATTATTCTGGACTTGTGTAACTGTAATATTGTAATTCCGGAGTAGCAATATATGAGTTACATGTTTGAATCTGTTTCTGGCATTATGTTGTGTATTGAATTGTGGATGATATACTGATTGATATACATGGTGGGAATGAACTATAAATGTTATACACCATTTAAAAAAAAAATAATTTTAACATCGGTTGTTATAATAACCGATGTTAAAAGTGCACTTTTAACATCAGATACAATGGATGTTAAAAGTGTACTGACCAGAGCACATCTCTGACTGAGATCACACTTTTAACATCGGGTGTTACTATAACCGATGTTAAAGTGTACTTTTAACATCCGATTTTTTATTAACCAATGTTAAAAGTAAACTTTTAACATCCCTTTAATTAACGTCGCCTCCTTAACCGATGTTAAAAGTATTTTGTAACCGATGTAAAAGGCGTTTTTTGTACTAGTGATAAGCGCATATTATATCGCTAGGTTATAGTTAATATTATAAGTGGGTTCTCAATTCAATGGGATGATTTCATATTCGTATGGGGTCGTCTCAGAGTGCATCAGCTCCTCAATTGGCTGACACTCAAGTTGCTTTTGTTGTCAAACAAACCACTTCCAAAGGGAATCCAACAGGCAAGAAAGATCGCCCTACTTGCACTCATTGTGGGCTCATTGGTCACACTATGGATTGTTGCTATAAAAATATATGGTTATCCTCCAAGCTATCTTAAGGGAAAGTCCAAAAATCCTTCTTCTAAGCCTATGGTTAATCAAGTTACTGCACCAATTTCAGATGCTCCTTTAGTGCCTCTTTCCACTGATCAGTGCCAATGGTTAATATCTCTTCTGTAATCACATATGCCATCACCTACACCACCAACTTTTGACCCTTCAGATAACAACCTGTCCACTAGTTTGGTGTTATCTACAGTGTCCCCCAATTGCACTTTTGTATATGATTCCCACAATTCTTGGATAGTGGATTCTGGTGCCACATGTCCTATAGCTTGTTCATTACATTCTTTTACTCATCATTGTCCCGTTGAGATTTCATTTGTCACTTTGCCTGATAAATATTTAATTCATGTGCATTCTATAGGATCTGTATGCCTTAATCCTCACCTTATTTTGCAGAATGTTTTGTATATCCTTAGTTTCCATGTCAACTTAATTTCAGTTAGTGCTTTGCTTTCTTCTAGCAGCATCTCCATTGTCTATCATGCTGACTCCTTCTTTTTGCAGGACAATAGATGCTCGATGAGGATTGGGAAAGGTGATTTGCTTCAAGGACTCTATGTCTATAAGGCTCACCCCACCAACTTATCAGCTTCTGTACTTGCACAAGGCACTAGTAACACTTGTAATTCTTCTATTGCTGTTGTAAATAAAGTGTCAGCAGCTACTTGGCATGCTAGGTTAGGACATATCTCAAATAAGGTTTTAAAACTAGTTAATACCAAATGTCAATTGTCTCCTACAAATACTGATTCTATTCATGATTGTAATATCTGTCCATTAGCAAAGCAACATAGACTTCCTTTTCTATCAAATAATCATTTTTCAGCCTCCATTTTTTATCTTATATATTGTGACATTTCGGGGCCTCATCACACACTTTCCCATGATGGCAAGAGATATTTCTTAACTATTGTAGATGACCATAGTCATTTCACCTGGACATACTTAATGGCATGCAAATCAGAAACACCTCACCTATTACAGCAGTTTTTTTTGCACTGGTTGAGACTCAGTTTCACACTACCATTAAGCAGCTCAGGTCTGACAATGCAAAAGAGATAGCATTGATCTCTTTTCTGCAATCCAAGGAACTCTTCATCAATTCAGTTGTGTTGAAAGACCACAACAGAATTCGGTTGTTGAAAGAAAGCATCAACACTTGTTAAATGTGGCTCGATCCCTCTTTTTTCAATTTAGAGTACCACTTTCTTTCTAGGGAGAATGCTTGAAAACTGTCACCTTTCTCATCAACAGGACTCCCACTCCTAATGTCAAGGAGCAGTCCCCTTTTGAGCTGTTATTTCAGAAGCCACCTAATCTCACTGATCTGAAGGTCTTTGGTTGGTTGGCCTTTGCTTCCACCTTACATTCCAAAAGAGACAAGTCCATTTCTCGGTCAATTCCTTCTCTTTTTGTGGGATATCCAGCCAACCATAAAGGGTACAAACTCTATAACTTGCAATCTCCGTCGTTTTTCATTTCTAGGGATGTAATTTTCCTTGAACACACTTTTCCTTTTCATGTCATGCCACTTACTGCCACCATCCCTGACCGTTTTTATGCAACTGTTTGTCCCAACCCAGCTCTAGATGTCCCACCTACACACTTACCTGTTACTATCCCACCATCACTTGATGTGCTCTCACCCTCACCTGATATACCTGCACATCCGCCTAATATACCTCCCACCATAGACACCAACATACCTGTTACTGCTCAACCTACACCTCAACATGATCCACCTAACAACCTACCCCTCCACCCACTTGTTATGAGATCCACTAGAACTCCCAGACCACCAAATTACCTTAGTAACTATCATTGCAATTCCACAACTCAATATCCTATTACAAAACACCTCTCCTATCACCAATTGTCCCTTGCATACAAGCAATACATCCTTCATGTCTCTGCCTTTTTATGAGCCTCAGTATTACCATCAAGCTGTCAAATTCCCTTAATGGCAACAAGCTATGACTGAGGAGCTGCAAGCCATGGAATCCAACAATACTTGGACTATTATTCCCCTCCCACAGGGCAAACACATCATTGGTTGTAGATGGGTGTACAAGGTAAAAATCAAGTCCAATGGTAGTATGGATAAACTCAAGGCTTGATTAGTGGCCAAAGGATATACCCAGCAAGCTGGAATTGACTTCAATGATACTTTTTCTCTGGTGGCTAAACTTACTACAATCCGCGTTTTACTATCCTTAGCAGCCATTAAAGGTTGGCATTTTCTTCAACTTAATGTGAACAACGCCTTTCTCAATGGTGATTTATTTGAGGAGGTTTACATGGATCTTCCTCTTGGGTACAAGGTTCAGGGGGAGAACCTCGTGTGTCGGCTGAATAAGTCCATCTATGGTCTTCGCCAAGCTTCCCGACAATGGTTTACCAAACTTTCCACTGCCTTGTTTCAATCGTGTTTCCAACAATCTTGCAGTGATTATTCACTCTTCACAGTAGGTTCAGGCGCCTCCTTTGTAGCTCGTCTTGTATATGTCGATGACATAATCATTGCTGGCCCTTCCATTGCCAGCATCCAGTAAGTTCAAGCAAAATTGCAGACTATATTCAAGCTAAAGGTCCTCAGCAATCTCAAGTATTTTCTTGGCTTAGAAATTGCCCAATCTAAACATGGCATTTTCTTATCTCAATGCAAGTACACCCTTTCGTTGCTCGATGACTCTGGTTTCCTGGATTGTAAGCCAGCTCACTTACCCATGGATCCCAACTTGAAACTTGGTTCCACTGATGGTGACCCCTTGCCAAACTCTTCTCAGTACCGCAGGCTCATTGGCCAATTACTATACTTAACTATCTCTCGCCCGAATATCAGTTTCTGTGTTAATCGGCCGAGTCAATTTATGTCAACTCCCCACACCTCACATCCTGATGTTGTCCATCATCTATTGAGGTACCTCAAGACCACTCCTGGTCAAGGCCTACTCTTCTCCTTCAGCTCCCAACTCACTCTGAAAGCTTATGTTGATAATGATTGGGGCAGCTGCCCGGACACTCGACGATCAACCAGTGGCCTTTGTGTTTTCATTGGTGATTCCTTAGTCTCTTGGAGATCCAAGAAACAGTAGGTTGTGTCTCGCTCCTTGGCTGAGGCCGAATACTGAGCCTTGGCTTGTGCCACTAGTGAAGTTAATTGGCTGGTTAACTGCTAAAACATTTCAGGGTTGAAGTTGGTCACACCCTTCTGTTTTGTGACAACCAATCTGCCATCCATATCGCTTCCAATCCCACTTTTCATGAGCGCTCGAAACACATTGAAATTTACTGTCACTTTGTGAGAGAGAGAGAGAAGGTTTGCAATGGTATGATCCGATTAGTTCATGTTAACTCCAAACACCAACTTGCTGATGTAATGACAAAAGCAGTCCCTACACCCTTGTTTGCTGATGTAGCCGTAACTGATTATTTTTAGGTAGTTAGCCTTTTGTGTAAACAGCAACTATATAAGCTTGCATCTGTACATTTTAACAGTATGAAATAAGGAAATCTTTTTCTCCCAAGTCTCTTTTTTCTCTCTGCTCTCAAGATCAGACTTCAATACCTCTGAAGCAAATATAAATATGTTTCATTCAAAGTAAAAGATTGCATTCATTAAATAATTGTATATAATGAATATAGTAACATCAGAGTAACTAAAAACAAAACATAAGTTACAAAGTCTTGCTTTACAACTAGATACAACCTTTAAAGATATGGATACAAATCTATTTACCACTATCTGCATGACATTCAATACTTCCAGCGACTTCAAAGACAGGAGAGATGACCTTGAAGATTCTTAACCTGAAACTACAACATAAATTAAGTGTGGGGTGAGTTCTAAACTCAGTGAGGGTCCCCGCACACACAACACATACATCACACAATATCTCATAAACATATCACTTGATTAAACACTTACATAACATTCAAAGGACCATTTTGTCCTTATTAAAGGTCACTTGTGGAATGGCTTGCAATATCGTATCTTAACATAAGTCTCATATCTAAGGATAAAACATAACCTAAACATAATCATAGCTCGAACCTATGGTTATCCTAGGAGGTGGATTCTCTAAGAACCTCCTACTCCGACGGTTTTGATTTCTACCTCGTAGAAACTGCTCCCTGCAACCAACATCAACAAACCTCCTCAACTTTCGGGTTTCTCATGAGGTACCTCTCCCTGACGATGTTATTTATATCTCGAAGCCTCCTATTTCTCTGGTCGGCTACCCAAAGATTCATATCATTTTTGCCAATTCATTCCATCATGTACCTTACAATCAAACACATAGAACATATTCACCAATATTTTAACCCAAAGAATAACTCATAATCATATCTTCATCATTCTCAATGATCACAACATAATAAACATAATTAAACTTAACTTGCATATTCATTATATTAACATATAATCACATTCACATTTCATCATCATTGGCAACATCATCAGCATAATCATTATTTACCATATTATCATATTCATAATGCGTTTCAAAACCTAATTCGGGAATAATTGAAACAAAGCTAATTAAGAGTTGTTAGGTAATCGGTGATCAACGCTATACATGTGGCACTCAACGTTGAGGACCCATCCTTCAAGACTACTCTCAGGTACCCCAGCACCCAGCCCGAGATGCTTGGTGCTCAGCGCTGAGGAGGCATCTTCCATGGCTCCTCTCTGATACTCTTTCGCTTAGCACGAGGTACACAGTGCTCATCGCGGCCCAGGATTTCTATAGATAACGTAGCAAAATGTTGGGTTTTCCTTCAAACCCTCTCTTCTCCCACTTTTATCCCCAAATCAGCACATTCAATACACAACAATATATATATATATATATATATATATATATATATATATATATATATATATATATATATATATATATATATATATATATATATATTGGTGTATGTGTGTGTAAACATGGCATAGATCAAAGAATAATCATCATAAACATAATCCAATGGTTTTCAATAGAAGAACTCATCAAATCCATTCCAAAAACTCAATATTTCATAAACATTCAACAACATCATACCTCTACCATATTTTATAACAGGACTCATGAATTTTACTCAATACACACATAAATCCCTCACCTCTTGAAGTTCCTTAGCTTGAGGTTTCATAAAGAAACAAAACAGAGAAAAAAATTGGAGTAGGAGGATCCTCTATGGCTTCCTCTTCTTCTTCCTCCTTTTTCCTTCTTCTTTTCTCTCTTCTTTTTCTCTCTTTTCTCTACTAGAGTTTTGGATTAGCGAAAATGAAAAAAAAAAAAAAATAGGAAGAACACATGAAGCTCCCCCATTTTATAAACATTTTTAGCTTTGGACAAAAATACCCTTGGCTACAGGGGCATTTTGGGGCAAGACCCATAAACTATTAGTAGTTCATTGCTCAAACTATTTAAATTATTAAAGGTGTGTCAAGATGTGCACTACCACATCTAATTCTTAAAATCCATATTTCATTTTTTTAAAAGAATACTCATGAATTTTTTTTTAACTTAAAGCGTAATTTATTAGTTAACAACATATAAAAAAAGTATTATGCATAACATTTATACATATAGATATTTAATTGGTCTGACAGAATGTCAATTAAAGCTAATAATTATATTATTAAGCTCTATGGGTATAACATTCTACCGAAGAATCCGTCCTCAAATTCTAGTAATGCCCACTGAGGCTATGAGTCACCTTTATTGCTCACTTTCCAAAATGGGAGAGAACCCATTTTTCATCATTTTATCTATTACTCATCATACTACTCATTTATTCACTTACATTATCACTTATTGATATGATCTCCTAAACATTAATCATCATAATCATTTGCGTAACCATAAAACTTCTATTAACATATACACACATATTCACTATCATACTTAACCCATAATTAAGCTAACATAAAACCTAAACTTGTATCATTGTCATACTACATCTTCCATATCATAACATTCATCATTTTTACACATAACATTAACTCACATGTTCATAGCTCAACCAATAAACGAAATCAATAATTTATAATACACCCTTGCACATTTGTTGTAATATATTGTACTAATTTTGGATATCATACGTTATTCTTTGTATTATTGTAAGGATTTATTTTTATTTCTTTTATTAGTAGGGCATACTTTCCTCCCCAATTTTTAGGATAACAATTATTTCTTTTAGTCTATATATTGTAATAAGTCTTTGTACAATATTGATCAAACAATAATATTCAGATATTCAGAAATACTGTTTGTCAAGTTGGCATCAGAGCTCTAGGTTCCTTCCTAGGGTTTTCGCCTCTCCACTAAGCAGCCTTCATTGTTGCCTTAGGGTTTCTTCCCTTTTTTCAAGCAGCCTTTATTGTTGTATTGAGGTTTCTTCAAGCAACCTTCAGTGCTGCGTTCTGCCACCACCGGCCGCTTCTTGCCACCGCCTCCGTTCACGCCACCGACCTCGTCAGACAGCTCACCGGCGGTTTCCCGACCAACCACCGAGGACCCACCTCTAACCGGCAGCTCACGAGCCCTCCGGCATCGCCGTATAGGTCTTCGTTCGTCGGGTCGCTGCCACGATTCTGATCATCGGTCTTCCCTTGGTTTGTTTTGAGGTGTGGGTCCTACCAGTATGTCTGAAACAGAGACGGTTAAGTCCACCACCACCAATTCTCCAATTGTCGTTCTAGCCCTAAATCCAAATGGTCTCTGGTGTTGCACTCTTACTATCATCTTAATGGTAAGAACTATATACAATGGGCACAGGTTATTCGCATTACCCTTAAAGGTCGCAGGAAGCTGTCACACATTGAGGGGCATGCTCCAAAGAAGAATCCAAATGGTCTCTGGTGTTGCACTCTTACTATCATCTTAATGGTAAGAACTATATACAATGGGCACAGGTTATTCGCACTACCCTTAAAGGTCGCAGGAAGTTGTCACACATTGAGGGGCATGCTCCAAAGAAGGACGACCCTCAGTTTGGAACATGGCATGATGAAGATTCACTCATCATGACTTGGCTTTGGAACTCTATGACTCCGTAAATCATTAAGAATTGTATATCTTTTACTTCTTCACATGAAATTTGGAATAATTTACGTCAGACTTATTCTATGAAACAAGATATTTCTGCTTATTATGAATTAGAAAATAAGATTTTCAATACTAAACAAGGAACACTTTCAGTGACTAACTATTATGGGAGTCTGAATAGATTATGGATTAAGTTTGACCAAAAACAGAGTTTAAAGATGCAATGCAATGAGGATTTTGTCACCTTAACGCAGGTCATTGAGAGAGCACGGATCTTCAAGTTCCTCTCCGAGTTGAATTCTGAATATGACCATATTCAGGTTCAGATTTTGGGCAAAGAAAAGCTCTCTTCTCTCTCTGAAGTATTCTACACTGTTCAGGGAGAAGAGAGTCATAGGGTTGTGATGTTGGATAGTGACAATTCCATTGATGGTTCAACTTTGGCTACTACTAAAGTTCGCAAAACTAGGTCATCTTCTGGGAAACCAGGATCGTCTTCTTGGAAGCCTCCCACCAAATCTAATTGTGAAGAATGTTGGTGCACTTATTGTAGGAAGTATGGCAATATTAAGGAGACTTGTTTTAGACTCCATGGAAAGGACAAGGTTCTTGGACGCGCTAGAGATTTTAAGGGTAGTCCACAAAGGCATGCTAATCAAATAGTCTCTAATATTGAGGGTGAAGAGTTACTGTAACACCCTGATTTTTTCGTGCTTTCTAAGGACGATAAACTCAATTAATGAGTTTATATTTTTATCTATGTTTTAGAAAATGATTTTGGGAAAACTAAAATAATAGTCTTGTTTCATATAATCGTAGGAGCCTTCGGTTAAGTTTTGGGCCGAAAACTCAAACAAAAACCGATCTATGTTTTTCAGATGATAGTGTTTTTCTACTATCACGACCTAATCTTGACTAACGGACGAGACCATTAGTCTTAGAATTTGATCCTCTATCTTTTTCCTAAAATGTGTCCTGACGCCCAAAATATAAATAATATTTTATATTCGGGCCGATAATCGATCGAGGAGACGATTCGAGCTATCTTAGGGTTTTTCGAGACCCACGATCAGATGTTTTGCATGCCAAAATTGTGTCAAGTTATTTGAGGATTCATACCAGTGTCCTAATGATTTCAAATATCGGGATGTGAATTAACCAAATTGCCCTTGGTTAATTTTTATTACTGATTTACTTTACCTATTATTAAAGTCTTAAAACCCCTAAATATCTCCATTTTCACCCTTATCTCTTCTCATTTTTCGGTGGTTTCTCTCTCTCCCAACACTCCATCTTCTTCTTCCTCTCATTTTTCATTTTCTCTCCATTAGAACTCATTTGGAGCTTGAGTTTTGATTTTTTTCTTGAAGCAACCTTCACCAATCTTGGAGTAGAGCATCATAGGAGGTAGTATACCATTTCTACCTCTCCCAATCTCTCATTTCTCTCCTCATATTTTCATGATCAAGGATGTTAGGGTTTTGTCCCTAAAATCTTTGAAAATCCATGAAAAATTGTAGGAAAATCGTATCTGTAGCAACCCAATTTCTATGGCCTAGGTTCATGACATACTTGTATGATCCAAGAGCTTAGAGCCAAGAAATCTCCCTAGCTATATTTTCTAGGTGGAGGCCGAAACCCCCTATGTGTGTAGGGTAGGGTTTTGGTTGGTTTTTGATGATCTGATCTGATATCTAGGGCTGTCACACTTGGTGTGGGTGTTATCCAGAAAATGAGAAATTTTGGAGCTCCCTAGCTATTTTTTAGTGTAATAGGGCCGAACCCTAGGGGTGGTGCATTAGGAGAAATCTTTGTTTTGTAAGTTAATGCCGTTATGATTTGCGTGTATGTAGTGATCGGCAACGTGCGGGGCCAGTGATCAAGTTGATCGGGTGCTCAAAACTTAGCTGGAAGCTACAAGAGGTAAGGGGATAAACCTGAGGAATTCCATTCCCGACAGCTATGTGTTGCATCGGTGTTTGTATTGTATGTAAATAGTTTGTATCTGATGTTGGTTGATTTCTTGATTTACTGCTGTTGATTTACTGCTGTGGATTTACTGCTGTTGATTTGAATATGTATTGGTATAACTGCTGATATAGTTGAATGCATGCTATACTTGCTGAATGGTTATATGGATGTATCGTGTGCCCTGCTGTGGGATTTAAGGCATTAGAGGACCTAATTTTGATTAGGATCCGACATCGTGTAACTTAAAAGCTTTAAAAGTCTGAAATGTATTTTTATAATAAAAAGCAAAGCTTAAAAGCAAATAGGGCATTAGAAACTTTCAATTGTCCTAATTTGATAAGTTGATCCTTTGAGCAAAGGCATATTGAGGAAATGTGGTTTTCAAAGTTATATTGAGTTTATTCAAGAAAAATGGGTTTTTGGAAGCTTTGTTTTTAAGTTCGTATTTCACCGAAAACAATGAAAGAAAAAGGAATGGTCTTTAGACCAAGTTTTGTTTTATAGAAAATCGATCTCGATGACTTTGTGTAAGTATTCGGAGATTTGGGTTTTTGATTTTTGGGCTTTTAAGAAAAGTGGTTTTACCGCTTAGAAACTAGAGATCGAGACGTCGGGGTTCTAGGGTTCTGCAGAACACGTGGATCAAGGATCCGTGTTAGTTGTGATCCTGTCGGCTTAGGGACGATCTTTGTGGTCCTGTGAGCTTGAGGATGTTTTTATGATCTTGAGTCCAACGTCCTAGACTGATGCATCGGTTAGGGATGTTGGGATTTGAGTGGTTTTTGGACTAAATGTCCCGTTTTGAGAAAATGTTGTTGAGACTTAAAGAGTATAAGACATTATGGTGGTTGTTAGCGTTGATGCTACAACGAGGAAATATTGATGCGACAAAGATCAATCATCGGAAACTAGATAGTTTTCTCATGCATTTTGTGTGTTGGGCAGACGTGCGGTGAAACAGGGGACCTTGATAGGCAAGGAGAACCTGAGATGACTTAATGTCATTATATAACATTGTGCCTTGATGGACAATGATGTCATACGTGCTGTGTGTTCGTATTGTGCCCAGTTAAGAGGACAATATAGTATGACTTATACATCGTGAGTACCACTGACATGCGCGTCCATGTATTATTTCCTGGAAGGTTACGTACTCTCGTTTGGCCGAATGTTGATTCTGGCGTTTGTTATTGTATCCTGCGGGGCAATAACGTTGAGTCTGATCAACTCGTATCCATGGTGTTGGGATTTCCGAAAATCTAGTTTGAATATTAGTTGAGATACATGGAAGTGCCATGCACACGTTTAGGAGATAACGTTGATTGTGGGGTACGAAGCCCTCGTGACTTTACTGCTATTTGTACTTGTTTATACATGATATACTATATGATGTATGATGATTTGAGTGAGTTACATTATATGAATCTGTTGTTTGGATTGGGCATATAGTTGTCGTTTATGGATTCATATATTGGTTTCTCACCCTTGCATGTTTTTGGACTGGTTGTCCTTTGGTGTACATATTATATCGTGTTTACAGATGGAGCCGATGCCAGGTCACCTAGCGCACTCGGGGATGCGCGTCCTAGTATTTGATCGAAGGACGGACCCAGCCGCGTGGGTTATCCACCCAGAGTGGAAAGCGCGGCATACACAGGACCGGTTTGCACCGTACGTGGGACGACTGAGACGGGACCTCGGAAGAGCACTCGTACTGTGGAGACCATCCAGGTGCCTCTACCTCCCATCGGGTTGATGCTGCAGGCCCTCATGGAGCAGGGTGTGATCTAGCCGGTCGCCCCAGCTGCACAGTCCCCGCAGCAGCAGCCGCCACAGACACCTCCCCCGCTTTTTGTTTTGGTAGCGGGCGAGCACGTAGTGGAGGATGTGGAGGAGGAGGAGGAGGAGGAAAACCCTGAGGAGGATCCTCAGGAGGACCCGGAGGATCATCTTTCGGATGCTTCCGAGCCCCATCCACAGGAGAACGGGAACGTAGGTTCCCAGGGTTCTTCTCCTGGTTCTAGCATTGGACCTCCCTCCGAGGGATTGTCCAATGGCTTCCATTAGTTGGACCAGCTTAGGGTGTAGACCTTCTTTTGAGGCAGCGGTTTTTGGGTAGTCTGTTAACGGCTACTGATGGCCATAGGTTTTAGAGATATGGTTCCAGACTATCGCTGCCTAGTCTATAGCTTTTTAGAAGTTCTTTTTTTTTTATTGTTCTTTTGTAAAGGGACGTGTTGTCCATAGTTTTAGTTGATGTATATATATTATTATATATGAGTAATTCTATTCTGTCTGAAGTGGTGGTTTATAGGATTAATAAGAAAGAAAAGTTTATCACGATTTTCAGAATCTGCTTATACAAAGGATTTATTTTCCGAAAGTAAAACCAGCGAAACTTGATTATCGTTTTATTTTATGTGTTGAGTTACGACAGTGGCACGGGTTTTGAGGGTGTCACAGTTACATACCCCACCATCTAAAAAGGAGGTTCCAACACTTAATAAAGTTGAGCTAGAACGTTTGCAGTCTGTTGGATTCTATCAGTAAGCCTTCTGGCACTTGTTCTCTCTCCATGATTGGTAAGATTTAAGTTCGTTGTCCTTTAATAATGTTTCTAGTACTTTATTTGAGGATCTTTAGACTACTGAATCTGGTGCTACTAATCATATGATCCCTTACCCCTAATATTTTAGGAGAATGAAATTCTATAGACAGAAGAGGGCCTAAAAATAAAGAAGGAGGATCAAGACCAACAAAATCAGCAGCTTGGAGAATTACCTTTGAGTTATGCCATAACTCTGATTTGTCAAGAACAGGGTCACGAAAAGTGTAGTGCCCACCTAGTTCCACTGCTGCAACTTCTGAAGGTTTTGAGCCAGAAGACGCCATTAAAAATCGAAGAAAAGGTGATAAATGGAAGAGAGAAAGGTGAGAAACAGCTCTAGGAGAAGATGCAATCAAAAGGCATAGTAGACTTCTTTTCTGAAATTGAGGCGAACGGATTTCGCGTCGCGAGGCAGAGGAGTGGTGTTTTTGCTTCCCAGGGATGTCCTCTGTATCGCGAGGCGAACAGGCGTTCGCGTCGCGAGGCAAGGGAGTAGTGTTTTGCTTCCCGGATAGGTTTTCTGTATCGCGTGGCGAACATGATTTCGCGTCGTGAGGCCGAGGAGTTGTGTTTTGCTTCTGAGACAGGCTTCCTGGAACGCGAGGCGATACGCGTTTCGCGTCGGGAGTCCGAGGAGCTGTTCTTTGCTCCTCAAGCAGACTCTCTGGGTCGCGTAGCGAGATCTGTATCGCGTCGCGATGCCGAGGGTTGGGATGTTACTACTCGGGCTGACCCTCTGACTTGCGTCGCGAGGGTACGGTCGCCTGGCGAGTCACTGGTTACTACTCTTCTTTTTATTTCCTTCTCGGAAATGTTGTATGTCTATAACTGCTTATTTGCTTTATTTTCTGGTTGCTATTTGACTGAATTTGGGCCTTGCAGGTCAGATATGGAACTAGAATTTGGAGCAGAAGCAGGCCGTGGACGTGGACGTGGACGTGGCCGTGGACGTGGCCGCGGTAGGGGAGCTGGTGTCCAAGCTGAGGATGTTGTTGGAGCAACTGGAATGGATTTTGCTGCTCAGGCAATGGCAAACATGGCTGCGGCTATTGCTGTCCAAACTGCAACCATGAACGCCCACAATGCTCAAGAACAACTCCGTACTGACCAGGCCGCTAAGGGCCGAAGTTTGACTACTTTCAGGCGTCAGAATCCGCCACAATTTTCTGGTGACGTGGATCCTGAGAAAGCTAATCTTTGGATTCATGAAATTGAGAAAATTTTCGAGTTGATACGTAGTCCAGAAGAAGTGAAGGTACCATATGCCACATTCCTACTGATAGGAGATGCGGAATATTGGTGGAAGGGAACAAAGCAACTACTGGAGGCAAATCATGAGGTGATTTCGTGGACACTGTTTAAGGATTGCTTTTTGGGAAAGTATTTCCCTCAGAGTGCAAGAGCAGAGAAGGAGCAGGAATTCTTGCGACTACAACAGAGAGATATGTCAGTCAGAGAATACGCGGCTAAGTTCGAATCGTTGGCCAAGTACTTCCGTTTCTTTCATAATAATCCTGACGAAGAATGGAAATGTGAAGCTTTTGAGAGAGGACTGCGGTATGAGATCAAAGAGTCGGTCCTACAACAAGGAATCAGAAATTTTCAAGCGCTCGTTGAGAAGAGCAGACAGATAGAGCTGATGAAGCATGGGAGAGACAATAGAGGAAACGTCGGAGGACCTTTCCGATTCAAGGGTCAATATCAGGACCAGAGAGGGAAACAAAGTCAAAAGAAACCATATTCTCGACCACCTGGGAACTTCCAGAAACAACCTTATCGACCTGTTGCTCGTGCATCGGGTAGTGGAGGTCAAGGAGGGCAGAACCAAGGGAGGAAGTGTTTTAAGTGCGGAGATTCATCGCATTTGGCAAACAACTGTACCGTGAGGAATGACCATTGCTACCGTTGCGGACAACCAGGACACTTTGCCAAGGATTGTAGAGCGCAGAATCCAGTCCAAGCTGTGGACAAAAATGGTGGAGCCAAACGACCGACGGCTAGGGGAAGAGTTTATACCCTAAGTGGTGCTGAGGCTTCGAACTCCGAAGATCTGATACATGGTGTGTGTGACATAGACGGTAACCTCTTATTAGTGCTCTTTGATTCAGGCGCAACCCATTCATTTATTTCTATGGATTGTGTGAAACGTTTAGAGTTATCTGTTTCTTCCTTGTCATTTGATTTAATTGTTTCTACACCAACTGCCGAACCTGTTGTTGTGAATTCTATATGTCTGAACTGTCCTATTGTTATCCAGGATAGACATTTTCTTGTTGACTTAATATGCTTGCCTTTAATACAATTAGATGTAATTTTGGGCATGGATTGGTTATCTTCCAACCAGATCCTATTAGATTGTGCACATAAAACCCTAGTTTTTCCTAGTACTGAGATTTCTGGATTTTTAACCGCCAACCAGGTTAGAACTTCTTCGAAAGAAGGAGATCCGAAATACGTGCTTTTGTCCAACTTAGAAGTCGAGGGGAAGATCGAGCTGAGTCAGATGCCGGTTGCGAGGGATTTTCCTGAGGTGTTTCCGGAGGATGTTCCAGGTTTGCCACCTGTGAGGGACATAGAATTCTCCATCGATCTGATTCCAGGAACTGGGCCGATATTGATTGCTGCATATCGAATGTCACCTACTGAGCTTGTTGAGTTGAAAACACAAGTTGAGGACCTGTTATCAAAGCAGTTCATCAGACCAAGTGTTTCGCCATGGGGAGCACCGGTTCTCTTAGTGAGAAAGAAGGACGGAGGTTCGAGACTTTGTGTGGACTATCGTCAGCTGAACAAGGTTACGATCAAGAATAAGTATCCGTTACCTAGGATTGATGACTTGATGGATCAACTGCGAGGAGCCGCCGTTTTCTCGAAGATTGACTTGAGGTCGGGATACCACCAGATTCGAGTGAAAACAGAGGATATACCAAAGACCGCTTTTAGAACTCGTTACGGACATTACGAGTATCTCGTGATGCCTTTTGGAGTGACAAACGCACCTGCTGTTTTCATGGACTACATGAATCGGATTTTTCGTCCGTTTCTTGATAAGTTTGTTGTAGTGTTCATCGACAATATTCTGGTTTATTCTAAGAATCGTGAAGAGCACGAGGAGCATTTACGGCAACTCCTTCATGTTTTGCAGGAGAAGATGTTGTATGCGAAACTCTCTAAGTGTGAGTTTTGGCTAGAAGAAGTCGGATTTTTGGGTCATGTTATCACAAAACAAGGAATTTCTGTGGACCCTGCTAAAGTAGAAGTTGTACTTTCTTGGGAAAAACCAAAGACTGTAACCGAGATAAGAAGTTTTGTTGGATTAGCCGGTTACTACCGAAGGTTTATTGAAGGATTCTCTAAGATTGTGTCACCATTGACTCAACTGACGAGGAAAGATCAACCTTTTGTTTGGACTGATCAGTGTGAAGAAAGTTTCCAAAGGATTAAGGAACTTCTGACTACTTCACCAGTGTTGATACTTCCAGAACCGAGTGAACCTTATGAAGTATACTGTGATGCTTCACATCAAGGTCTAGGTTCTGTGCTGATGCAACACCACAAAGTGGTGGCTTATGCATCACAGCAGTTAAAGATTCATGAAAAGAATTATCCCACCCATGACCTAGAATTAGCTGCAGTGGTTTTTGCACTAAAGATATGGAGACATCATCTGTATGGTGCAAAGTTCGATGTCTTCAGTGATCACAAGAGTTTGAAATATCTGTTCGACCAGAAGGAGCTCAATATGAGGCAAAGACGATGGATGGAGTTTTTAAAGGATTACGACTTCACGTTGCAATACCATCCAGGGAAGGCGAACGTTGTGGCAGATGCTTTGAGCCGGAAAGCCGTTCATATTTCAACTATGATGGTGAGAGAATTGAAACTGATTGAAGAGTTTCGTGATCTAAATTTGGGGTTGGAGATAAGTCCGAAGAAACTAAGCTTTGGAATGCTTAAGATCTCCAACGGATTAATGGAAGAGATACGTGAACAACAAGCTACTGACGAATCTCTTCAAGAGAAAAAGATGTTGGTAGAACAAGGGAAAGCTAGTGAGTTTAGTTTGGGAGCAGATGGGATTTTAAAGTGTAATGGACGAGTCTGTATACCCAACAGTCCTGAGATGAGAAAGATGATTCTAGAAGAATCCCACAAGAGTGGATTAAGCATTCATCCTGGTGCAACCAAGATGTATCAGGACATGAAACAAAGATTTTGGTGGCCAGGCATGAAGAAACAAGTTGCAGAATACGTTGCATCGTGTCTGACCTGTCAGAAAGCAAAAGTAGAACATCAGAGACCTGGGGGGATGCTGCAATCCCTAGATGTACCGGAATGGAAATGGGAGAGTATCTCTATGGATTTCGTAGTGAGTTTATCCCGAACATCAAGGAATTTTGATTCGATTTGGGTAATCGTGGATAGGTTGACGAAATCGGCACATTTCTTACCTGTCAAGACGAACTACATAGTAGCGAAACTGACTGAGGTGTATATAAGAGAAGTGATTAGATTGCATGGAATACCCTCAAGCATTGTTTCGGATCGAGACCCGAAGTTTACATCGCGTTTTTGAGAAAGCTTACACCAAGCTTTGGGAACCAAGTTACGCCTAAGTTCAGCATACCATCCTCAGACGGATGGACAAACAGAAAGAACGATTCAATCGTTAGAGGATTTGCTAAGAGCTTGCGTGTTGGATAATCGAGGAAGTTGGGATGAACTGTTACCTCTGATTGAATTCACGTATAATAACAGTTACCATTCTAGCATAGGAATGGCACCCTATGAGGCTCTATATGGGAGGAAATGTCAAACTCCTCTTTGTTGGTATCATGATGGAGGGAGTACAATTCTAGGACCCGAGGTTATGCAAGAGACGACTGATAAACTCAAACAGATTCGGGAAAGGATGAGGACATCTCAGAGCAGGCAGAAGAGTTACTCGGATAAGCGAAGACGACCTCTCGAATTTCAAGAAGGCGATCATGTGTTTCTGAGAGTCAATCCAACGACTGGGGTAGGCCGGGTAATGAAATCCAGAAAACTCACTCCTAAATTCATTGGACCATACCAAATTCTCGGCGTATTGGTCCAGTAGCGTACCAAATTGCTTTACCCCCTTTTCTTTCAAATTTGCATAATGTTTTTCATGTTTCACAACTAAGGAAGTATATTCCTGATCCATCTCATGTAATTGAACCTGATCGAGTACCCTTAAAAGAGAATCTGTCTTATGAGACTGCAGCTGTAAGGATTGAGGACAAGAGAGTCAGACAACTGAGGGGAAAACAAATCTCTTTAGTCAAGTTTATTTGGGAAGATACAACTGGAGAAGCAACTTGGGAGACTGAGGACAAGATCAGAGAGCAATATCCTTATCTGTTCACAGGTATGTAATTTCGAGGACGAAATTATTTTAAGGGGGATAGTAATGTAACACCCCGATTTTTTCGTGTTTTCTAAGGACGATAAACTCAATTAATGAGTTTATATTTTTATCTGTGTTTTAGAAAATGATTTTGGAAAAACTAAAATCATAGTCTTGTTTCATATAATCGTAGGAGCCTTCGGTTAAGTTTTGGGCCGAAAACTCAAACAAAAACCGATCTATGTTTTTCAGATGATAGTGTTTTTCTACTATCACGACCTAATCTTGACTAACGGACGAGACCATTAGTCTTAGAATTCGATCCTCTATCTTTTTCCTAAAATGTGTCCTGACGCCCAAAATATAAATAATATTTTATATTCGGGCCGATAATCGATCGAGGAGACGATTCGAGCTATCTTAGGGTTTTTCGAGACCCACGATCAGATGTTTTTCATGCCAAAATTGTGTCAAGTTATTTGAGGATTCATACCAGTGTCCTAATGACTTCAAATATCGGGATGTGAATTAACCAAATTGCCCTTGGTTAATTTTTATTACTGATTTACTTTACCTATTATTAAAGTCTTAAAACCCCTAAATATCTCCATTTTCACCCTTATCTCTTCTCATTTTTCAGTGGTTTCTCTCTCTCCCAACACTCCATCTTCTTCTTCCTCTCATTTTTCATTTTCTCTCCATTAGAACTCATTTGGAGCTTGAGTTTTGATTTTTTTCTTGAAGCAACCTTCACCAATCTTGGAGTAGAGCATCATAGGAGGTAGTATACCATTTCTACCTCTCCCAATCTCTCATTTCTCTCCTCATATTTTCATGATCAAGGATGTTAGGGTTTTGTCCCTAAAATCTTTGAAAATCCATGAAAAATTGTAGGAAAATCGTATCTGTAGCAACCCAATTTCTATGGCCTAGGTTCATGACATACTTGTATGATCCAAGAGCTTAGAGCCAAGAAATCTCCCTAGCTATATTTTCTAGGTGGAGGCCGAAACCCCCTATGTGTGTAGGGTAGGGTTTTGGTTGGTTTTTGATGATCTGATCTGATATCTAGGGCTGTCACACTTGGTGTGGGTGTTATCCAGAAAATGAGAAATTTTGGAGCTCCCTAGCTATTTTTAGTGTAATAGGGCCGAATCCTAGGGGTGGTGCATTAGGAGAAATCTTTGTTTTGTAAGTTAATGCCGTTATGATTTGCGTGTATGTAGTGATCGGCAACGTGCGGGGCCAGTGATCAAGTTGATCGGGTGCTCAAAACTTAGCTGGAAGCTACAAGAGGTAAGGGGATAAACCTGAGGAATTCCATTCCCGACAGCTATGTGTTGCATCGGTGTTTGTATTGTATGTAAATAATTTGTATCGGATGTTGGTTGATTTCTTGATTTACTGCTGTTGATTTACTGCTGTGGATTTACTGCTGTTGATTTGAATATGTATTGGTATAACTGCTAATATAGTTGAAATCATGCTATACTTGCTGAATGGTTATATGGATGTATCGTGTGCCCTGCTGTTAGATTTAAGGCATTAGAGGACCTAATTTTGATTAGGATCCGACATCGTGTAACTTAAAAGCTTTAAAAGTCTGAAATGTATTTTTATAATAAAAAGCAAAGCTTAAAAGCAAATAGGGCATTAGAAACTTTCAATTGTCCTAATTTGATAAGTTGATCCTTTGAGCAAAGGCATTTTGAGGAAATGTGGTTTTCAAAGTTATATTGAGTTTATTCAAGAAAAATGGGTTTTTGGAAGCTTTGTTTTTAAGTTCGTATTTCACTGAAAACAATGAAAGAAAAAGGAATGGTCTTTAGACCAAGTTTTGTTTTATAGAAAATCGATCTCGATGACTTTGTGTAAGTATTCGGAGATTTGGGTTTTTGATTTTTGGGCTTTTAAGAAAAGTGGTTTTACCGTTTAGAAACTAGAGACCGAGACGTCGGGGTTCTAGGGTTCTGCAGAACACGTGGATCAAGGATCCGTGTTAGTTGTGATCCTGTCGGCTTAGGGACGATCTTTGTGGTCCTGTGAGCTTGAGGATGTTTTTATGATCTTGAGTCCAACGTCCTAGACTGATGCATCGGTTAGGGATGTTGGGATTTGAGTGGTTTTTGGACTAAATGTCCCGTTTTGAGAAAATGTTGTTGAGACTTAAAGAGTATAAGACATTATGGTGGTTGTTAGCGTTGATGCTACAACGAGGAAATATTGATGCGACAAAGATCAATCATCGGAAACTAGATAGTTTTCTCATGCATTTTGTGTGTTGGGCAGACGTGCGGTGAAACAGGGGACCTTGATAGGCAAGGAGAACCTGAGATGACTTAATGTCATTATGTAACATTATGCCTTGATGGACAATGATGTCATACGTGCTGTGTGTTCGTATTGTGCCCAGTGAAGAGGACAATATAGTATGACTTATACATCGTGAGTACCACTGACATGCGCGTCCATGTATTATTTCCTGGAAGGTTACGTACTCTCGTTTGGCCGAATGTTGATTCTGGCGTTTGTTATTGTATCCTGCGGGGCAATAACGTTGAGTCTGATCAACTCGTATCCATGGTGTTGGGATTTCCGAAAATCTAGTTTGAATATTAGTTGAGATACATGGAAGTGCCATGCACACGTTTAGGAGATAACGTTGATTGTGGGGTACGAAGCCCTCGTGACTTTACTGCTATTTGTACTTGTTTATACATGATATACTATATGATGTATGATGATTTGAGTGAGTTACATTATATGAATCTGTTGTTTGGATTGGGCATATAGTTGTCGTTTATGGATTCATATATTGGTTTCTCACCCTTGCATGTTTTTGGACTGGTTGTCCTTTGGTGTACATATTATATCGTGTTTACAGATGGAGCCGATGCCAGGTCACCTAGCGCACTCGGGGATGCGCGTCCTAGTATTTGATCGAAGGACGGACCCAGCCGCGTGGGTTATCCACCCAGAGTGGAAAGCACGGCATACACAGGACCGGTTTGCACCGTACGTGGGACGACTGAGACGGGACCTCGGAAGAGCACTCGTACTGTGGAGACCATCCAGGTGCCTCTACCTCCCATCGGGTTGATGCTGCAGGCCCTCATGGAGCAGGGTGTGATCTAGCCGGTCGCCCCAGCTGCACAGTCCCCGCAGCAGCAGCCGCCACAGACACCTCCCCCGCTTTTTGTTTTGGTAGCGGGCGAGCACGTAGTGGAGGATGTGGAGGAGGAGGAGGAGGAGGAAAACCCTGAGGAGGATCCTCAGGAGGACCCGGAGGATCATCTTTCGGATGCTTCCGAGCCCCATCCACAGGAGAACGGGAACGTAGGTTCCCAGGGTTCTTCTCCTGGTTCTAGCATTGGACCTCCCTCCGAGGGATTGTCCAATGGCTTCCATTAGTTGGACCAGCTTAGGGTGTAGACCTTCTTTTGAGGCAGCGGTTTTTGGGTAGTCTGTTAACGGCTACTGATGGCCATAGGTTTTAGAGATATGGTTCCAGACTATCGCTGCCTAGTCTATAGCTTTTTAGAAGTTCTTTTTTTTTATTGTTCTTTTGTAAAGGGACGTGTTGTCCATAGTTTTAGTTGATGTATATATATTATTATATATGAGTAATTCTATTCTGTCTGAAGTGGTGGTTTATAGGATTAATAAGAAAGAAAAGTTTATCACGATTTTCAGAATCTGCTTATACAAAGGATTTATTTTCCGAAAGTAAAACCAGCGAAACTTGATTATCGTTTTATTTTATGTGTTGAGTTACGACAGTGGCACGGGTTTTGAGGGTGTCACAGTTACATACCCCACCATCTAAAAAGGAGGTTCCAACACTTAATAAAGTTGAGCTAGAACGTTTGCAGTCTGTTGGATTCTATCAGTAAGCCTTCTGGCACTTGTTCTCTCTCCATGATTGGTAAGATTTAAGTTCGTTGTCCTTTAATAATGTTTCTAGTACTTTATTTGAGGATCTTTAGACTACTGAATCTGGTGCTACTAATCATATGATCCCTTACCCCTAATATTTTAGGAGAATGAAATTCTATAGACAGAAGAGGGCCTAAAAATAAAGAAGGAGGATCAAGACCAACAAAATCAGCAGCTTGGAGAATTACCTTTGGGTTATGCCATAACTTTGATTTGTCAAGAACAGGGTCATGAAAAGTGTAGTGCCCACCTAGTTCCACTGCTGCAACTTCTGAAGGTTCTGGCTACAACTTCTGAAGGTTTTGAGCCAGAAGACGCCATTAAAAATCGAAGAAAAGGTGATAAATGGAAGAGAGAAAGGCGAGAAACAGCTCTAGGAGAAAATGCAATCAAAAGGCATAGTAGACTTCTTTTCTGAAATTGAGGTGAGTTTTAAAGAGAGTTGAAAGCCTTTTGAGGTTCAAAAAGCTGTTACTACTGCTAGGGTAATTATGATCCCTATTATCTTGGGAAACACTAATTTGATGGCTAGAGTAAATGATCAGATTGGTTAGTCATATCAAGACATTTCGGAAGACGTTTCAATTTTGAAGATAGAAAGATTCAAAAGTAAAATTTATCTTTCTCCTCATAGTCGTTGAAAGAAAATTTTTGAGGGACATCTGTTGGGTGCAAAATTACAAATTGGTTAGATGTGCTATAGATTGTTGGAAGGCTGGTGAGCGCATAAACGAATTTCGACGAAGACAGAATAATGGCAGGTCAAGTAAATAAACTAAATTTTCATGTTCGACAAACAAGCGAAGATTATATCCCGAAAATTTGGCTAAGTGTTGAATTTGACAAAAGTGTCATTCATTAGCCAAGAGACAACTTTTAAATAATCATAAAAGTTTGTGAATGTTGATTTAAATAAAAACGTGCCTTAACTGTCATGTACGTGTCATCATTGTAGGAAGCAATTATTATTTTTAGTTTGCTTATAAATAGTAGAACTTGCGTTGTGCAAATGGTTGGTTTCTTGATACACAATCCTAACATCTTACTCAAGCAGATTAAAGAATTTGACTCAAGTATGCCTTTCATTTACCTTTCCAGTCATTTTAATTCAATGCAAATTCTTTAAACTTCATTTACTTTTCAAGTCTTGTTTAAATTCATTTACTTTCCGGCATTGTTTTTAAAATTCATTTACATAGTGTTTCAAATTCATAAGTATTTATTGTCGGATTCGGTTATATCAAAAATCATTGTAAACATGATATCAAACACTAAAAAAAAGTTGGAATGCGGGCCTGGTTTTGCTAAGAAGTTCTAGGCATTAGGTGGGCTGGGTTTACACCTCAAACTCTGAGATAGATGCCTTAATTCATGTGTTACGAAATGCAAATGTGCTTTGCTAAGGACACCCCCCAATTTGCTAAGGGCACCCCCTGTAAACAGTGTAATTCCCAAAATACCTCGTCAAAATTTTTTTTTTTTTTAATTTCGCTCACTTACAAATATGATATTTGCGAGTAAGCAAATTGTTTGCTCACTCGCAAATATCATATTTGCGAGTACTTCGCAAATATCATATTTGCGAGTACTTCGCAAATATCATATTTGCGAGTGAGTATTGGCAAATATGATATTTGCGAGTGAAGCAAGTACTCGTAAATATCATATTTGCGAGTGAGTAATTAAAAAAATAACACGCTCGTTAAAACCTTTCATTGCTAATATGTTTCGAACATCTAGAAGGAAAAAAAGGGAAAAAGAACAATGAGTTCAAGACAGAATAATTTATTAATACACGGATCCATTTTATGATAAATGTGTAAAGGTTGTTCCATTTTTTACAAGTACTCATAGTTTTCTCCCAAATTATACGTGACGCTCGCAAATTAGATATTCGCGAAAGAAGGTATATTTTCGCAAATTAGTTATTTGCGAGAGTGTAAATTTTTGCACACTCGCAAATATCTAATTTGCGAGTTGTTCTTTTATTTACACTCGCAAATTAGGTATTTGCGAGTGTACAATTTTTTTGTACACTCGCAAATAGCTAATTTGTGAGTGAACAAAAAATTTGTACACTCGCAAATACCTATTTTGCGAGTGTAATGGAATTTTATTTTATTTTTTAAAATTCTTTTTTACGTTTTACATATATTAGGTATTTATTTTATTTTGTTTGTTTCATTGTAGTGTTATTGGAGATGAAAGACAGCAATATTTTTGATTCTAATGAGATTAACCAAACGACAGTTGTGGACTGTATAGGAGCATTCACTACTATGGAGATATTTCCTACATGAGATGATTTATTGTGTTGGACTCGAGAGATTGGAAAACAAAATGGATTTGTTGTTGTCATTGTGAGGTCAGAGACGAGACAAAAAGGCGGACGTACAAAATTAATTCTAGGTTGTGAAAGGAGTGGGAAGTATAAGCCTAAAAAGCATGCATCTTCTAAAGCAAATAGTACTCGAAAGTGTGAGTGCATGTTCAGAATTAAAGGAATACCTTTATCGACGACTGAAGGAAAGATTGAAGGATGGATGCTGAAAATAAGATGTGGATTACACAACCATCGGTTAGCTGAAACATTGGCGGGTCATTCTTATGTTGATCGTTTAAGCGAAGAAGAGAAGAAACTTGTTCATGAAATGACCAAGAACAATGTCAAGCCAAAAAATGTTCTGTTGATGGTTAAAGGTCACGATAAGCAGAACCTATATACAATTAAACACATTTACAACGAACGTCAAAAGTACCGATCATCTGAGAAAGGCCCTAGAATAGAAATGCAACATTTGCTGAACTTAATACATCGAGATCGATATGTTTCTTGGTATAGAAGACATGGCGGTTTGGACGTTGTCAAAAATATATTTTTGGCACATACAGATTCCGTCCATTTGTTGAATACATTTAACATAGTCCTCATCCTTGAAAGTACCTATAAAACCAATAAATATAGGCTGCCACTACTTGAAATTGTTGGTGTTACTTCAACAGAGGTGACATTTACTGTGGGATTTGCCTATATGGATTCTGAAGAGGCCTAAAACTATCTCTGGGCACTAGAGAAGTTAAGAGAATTGTTCGTGCTAGATGAGTCAATTCCCCAAGTTATTGTGATAGATAGAGATCTTGCTTTGATGAATGCGGTTGCAGTTGTGTTCCCAACAACTCGTAATCTTTTGTGCCAATTTCACATAGGAAAAAATGTCTATGCAAAATGAAAAAAATTGGTATCTGATAACAAAAAGCCGGAGGTAGTCAAAGATGCATGGAACAGTGTTGTTTATTCTGCTGACGAGACTGAGTATGAGCAATGCCTGATGAGTTTTCATGAAGTATGTGCAGAGTGGCCTATATTAATTGATTATGTGCAAAAGACTTGGTTGGATCCACACAAAGACAAATTTGTTACGGCATGGACTAACCAAGTGATGCACTTGGGGAATACAACCACAAACAGGTATGATCAAACTAATGTCAAAATTGTTAATGAATCATGTTATGCTATAGCTGAAGTTGTTTTGAATGTTTGTTGATAGGGTTGAGTCTCAACATTGGAGATTGAAGAATTTGTTGCAAAACAGCAAGGGTGACATGTGTATGTGTTGGGAGACGATGAATAACATGCTTACGCTGTAACAAAACGAGATAAAGGCATCATTTGAGAGGAGCATAATCGTGATTGAACACTCACACAACATTCGTATGCTTATCAGATTGATTGGATTCGTGTCTCAGAGTGCATTGCAACATATTGTTCATGAGTGGACTAAAGCGATGAATGTAGGTATTGATAAATCTGCATGTGGTTGTACTCTTAGAGCTACACACGATTTACCCTGTGCTTGTGTGCTGGCTCATTACAGTATGACGGGTACTCCAATTCCATTGGAGGTAATCCATGTGCACTAGAGGAGATTAAATTTTGGCCAACAAGAAGATCAACAACAAACAGATGAAACAATGTCAGAAGAGGAACATACGTTTCAGTGGGAGGTATTGATTACCCATTTCTGCACACTTGACATTGTTGGTAAAAGGACACTATATCGCAAAGTACGAGAACTATGTTGTCCTGAGACAACTTCAATGTGCCCACTGCCCGGAATGATGAAGACTAAGGGGGCATCCAAATCCAAAAAGATCAACACGGATGGATTTGATTGTAAACGTGGCCCATCTTATTTTGAGCAGGTCGATGCAATATACTCTGCACATGAGAATAGTTCTGCGCGATCCTCGTTGAAATCAACTGCCCAAGCAAAGAGGAGACGTTTGCCTTTCTTGAATCAATTTCTTGTGTAGTTTTAGCCATACATTGCTAACATAGTTAACGTGGACAATGATGGAAACTGTGGGTATCGTTGCATTACAGCATTGCTTGGTAGAACTGAGGATAGTTGGCCTTTAATCCGTCAGGAGTTGCATAAAGAGCTGACGGAAAATGTTGATTTATATGGCCCTCTTTTCACTGTTCAATTACAAAAACTGAAATCTTCTTTATGGGACGTGTACGGTGCATGTCACCAAAACAAGTGGATGACACTACCAGAGATGGGTCATGTGATAGCAACCAAATATAGGTTGGTCCTAGTCTCTTTATCATCTGCTAGTATGACGTGCAGGACATTTTTTCCCCTTAGAGGTGCACCAACTCCAAACCATCCACTCATTTGCATTGGTTTTGTCAACGGTAATCACTGGGTACAGGCAGGCAATTGATCTAATATTTTTATGTTTTTATTGTTTATGTTAAGATTAGTCGGTAATTTAATTGTATTTATGTTATTTCAGGTATTTTTGAAGGATAGTTGTCCACTGCCTACCATAGCATCACATTAGCGTGGCTTTTCCCGTCCCGAGGCTTATTCATGGCCAACACGATATATTAGTCGATTGCAAGAATGGTCTTCAATATTTCCACCGCCTAATCTTTCCCATCATGATGTATACAATCCAATAAACTTAGATGACGATTGACTAATACACCATCATTGTTTTTTGTACCTTTATATTTACATTTTACTGTTATTTTATTTTGTATTTCTAAGTTTATTAATAATAACCCGTAATAATAATAACAATAATAATAGTAATAACAACAATAATAGATGTGTGATCATAGACGGGTGATCATAGACGTGTTATCATAGATGGGTGATCATAGACGGGTGAATATAGACGGGTTATCATAGGCGTGTTATCATATACGGGTGATCATAAACGTGTGATCATAGACGTGTTATCATAGACGGGTGATCATAGACGTGTTATCATAGACGGGTGATCTCATAGACGGGTGAGTATAGACGTGTGATCATAGACAGTTTACTTCAGTTGGGTTGTCATAGACGGGTGAGAATAGACATGTGAGCATAGACGAGTGATCATAGACATGTGATCATAGCGCGACCCGTTGGGGGTCAAGTAGACTAAATTTCACCAATTTAAGTTCAATAAGTACATAAAACTTCTAATGTTTTCAAGTAAATATGGCACTTATCACATATCAAAAAGGAATGTCAAATACATAACTAAGACATTGTTGTCAAATACATAACTAAGGCATAGTTGCCAAAATGCAGACAGAGTGAAGTTTCAGACTTCCAAAATGGGCCTTTAATAATAACAATAACAATAATATTTACACAATAAAAACTAAGTGTTCATATGAAAATAAATTACAAAAAAATAAAACAACTCGGCGCTCCTGATCCTCCGCTATCTGAAGCACCTCCCGAAGGTAGTCACACATGTCATCTCCCTCCTGTGCGTAATCAATGACCTGATGCAGTATGGCGGCAATTCTATCCAACCTGCCTACCGCATGAACATAAGCCGCCTACAAATGACATAAATACATACTAACATAAGTATATTATATAGTAAAAAAATAGATGACGTTACGACTAGACATAATATATACAGTGTAAAAACTTATTATTCTTTACCCGAGAGACACAACCAACATGTGCATCATGTGGAGCCTGCGGAGGTGAAGCCTGTGGAGGTGGGGCATGTGGAGGTATCAGCAGTGGATGCGAGTGCCTGTAGTACCAATCCAAGTAATCCGGGGCGCACTCATCTGGATAACTGGCCGACCTCAACCGAAATAGGTATCTAATAGAATACAGGTGAGGGGACATCCAGTTAAGACTAATGGCCTCAGCCGAGGGACGTCGTGGTGGCTGCCGAGGAATCTCCTACCTGAACTCGAACTGTCGCAGTACTCTCTCAGGCAGGTATGGTACTATAGTGTTCCCACACCAAAGGTGCCTCGAAAAGTATGCCACTAGATCGAATGGGCAATAGTGCCTATATGCGGCCCATGGTGCCCAACACACGTCATCAGCGGCCAGCGCATCCAATGCCTGCCTATATGGAAGCACCCTCCCATGACCCCTCTTGCTTCTCTAGCGGTTAGCGCGTACACACGCACCCTCGTAACCCTCAACAAGCCTCCGATCTACCACTGAAGTAGGAAAATACGCGTAGATCCAGGCCTGTCACAAATAACGAATCAGTTCCGAAAACACGTCAGAGTTAAAACAATTGTAAATTTAGTTTTCTAATTTAATAACACACTGATACCTGAAAGAGTGTCATGTAACCCGCTAACCCACGACACGCCAACTTGGTGGCGTCGCCAAGATAACCGTACAAGTGGCATAGGGCTAAAGCTCCCTATGACCACTGTCCCACCTGCTCCAACTCACGCAACAGCTCGATATATTTGCAGTCAATACGAGTGCTAGTCTTATCCGTCAGCAGAGTCATCCCGAGTAGCACTAGTATGAATGCCCTTGTTGCCTCGTCCATCGGACCCTCAATACTCCGTGCATCATAAAGGTCCTGCGGCCAAGATAAACTGACAGTTGCCCACCCAGTGCCCGTCACCTCCGCCCGAGCCTCCTCATAAGATACCCCCAACAACGATTGTAGAACTGATACAGCAATATCTATGTCCATCTCGGGGGGTATAAACAATGCACCTCTGATCGGGATGCCCAAAATGCATGACACATCATCCAACATGATGGTCATCTCTCCGAACGGAAGGTGGAACAAGCTGGTCTCCAGGTGCCACCTCTTGGAAAACGCTGTCAGCAGCGAGTTATCTACCATGGGGTAGCTACAATACATAAGAGGAGACAGACCAGCTCAATCGACATGAGCTTGTACTGCAGGTGGTAGTGGTTGATGCTCGCTAAACTACTTCTGCCACTTTTTTCGGTGCGCAAAAACCCTAAGCGGGTCCTCCTGGTCCTACACACATAAAAATAAATGTCTTGTCATGAATTATACAAAAGTAAAAAAAAAAAAAAAAAAAACCTTAAATGTTTTAAAAACAGTAAACAATAATTACCTCTCCGTTCCACAAGTTGTAAGCTATGTGGTCCCTGAATGAAGTCAGGAGCGATGTATCGGAAGGTCCTCGAGGAAATGGTCCCTCCTCTTCCCGTGCATCAATATGCATCTCGTCCTCATGTCCCTCGTCCTGAGGTGACTCGTACTGAGATGGCTCGTCGTCTTTGTACTGAGGTGGCTCCTGCTGAGGTTGAAATCTATGACGTCGCCCTTTGCTCGGGCCAACTCTACTATCAACCAATCTCCGACGGCGCGAAGCAGTCATAGCATCCCGCTGCTCTCGTTGTTGTCGCTGAGCCTCTGCTCTCGCAGCCTCAACCGCCATCCTATTGGCCTCAGCCTCCCTACCGGCCAACCAACCCGCCCACTCGCAAATAAGGTATTTGCAAGTGAGAAAAATTTTCCTTTACTCCCAAATACCTTATTTGCGAGTGAAGGAAGAGGAAATTTTCTTTCACCTGCAAATAAGGTATTTGCGAGTGAGGAAAATTTTCCTTCACTCGCAAATATCTTATTTGCAAGTATAAAAAATTTCCTTCACTCGCAAATAAGGCATTTGCTTGTGAAGGAAATCAAAAAAAAAAAATCGCAATTACCTAATTTGCTAGTAAAGAAACTATTTGCGAAAACACTTTTTTTGTTAAGGGTATTTTGAGAATTTTACTGTTCACGAGGGGTGCCCTTAGTAAATTGAGGGGTGCCATTGGCAATCTCCAATGCGAATAATGCCTCATCCTCATTTATTTCATTCTTCTGGGCCCTTAGGATGAAATTTGAGAATGAACCCAAAAATGTGGTAAAAAGAAAGAGGATTCCAACAAGGTTGGGTTCAATGATACGATCGATAGTAAAGGTCTTAAGTTCATTTTTTCTTAATTTTTTTGTTAGAATTGGAATAAATTTACAGGATAAAAAAAAAATAGTAATAGGGAAGTTCTTAGCAGTATTGACATCACCAATGAACGCTTACATGTGCAGGTTTATTTCAGAACTAAATTCAATGAATGGTGCAATTTGGAGCAGTTTGTATATAAAATATATAATGTCTAGCAATTCGTTGCTTCATTTTATCAACGAAAAGTATGATTCGACATTGAACATCTTATATGGGTTGAACTTGAGTTGTGGGCTTTGCACTGCCTAATTGTTGGACACAACAAAACTTTACAGATTTGAAATTTGTGTATAGTGTATACAACTTGCTCAGCAGCAATAGTGCAATTCAATATTTTAGATGCAAGATACATCAGTGGACAACTTGCTCAGTAGATAGCAAATTCAAATATTTTGTGATGATGACATAAACCCACAAGAGAAGGGCAAATTAACGTCCTATGTCCCATGGCTCACGAGGTTAGTGGAGAAATAATAAAGGAGAGTATCTTTCCTTCCCTATACCACATCCGCACAGTACACACTCACTGCAACTTATTTAAGATTCTTGTCGCTCTCTGGTTTCTAACATATATAGAGCAAATCATACGATCTTAATTCAATTTCTTGCATTCAATTCTGGCCCTGAATTACACATGCATGATGTAAATAGTAAATACAATCACATTTAGTGGGCCCAAATCCTCTAATATGATACACATCTACCGTACACCAATTGAGGAATAAAAAAAAATAAGTTTTTATGAAAAAACTAAAGCGTCGTGTTAATCAGTACACTAAGAGCATTGATTAAGGAATCAAATAATAGAAAGTTTTTATTGAGAATCTAAGTCCATCATTTCTCGATATATTAAATACACAATTTTTCAATGAAAATTTACCTCTTTTAACTCTTTAATCAATGTCCTAAGGACACTGGTTAATATTCCCCAAAACTAAATATATTACTTCAGATTTGGAGTCTCTCATCTTAGGATTTAATATGAGGGGATCATGTTGGAGAATCTCACCATTAAATCTCACTTGCATATATTTTAAGTGGGACTCATCAATGAGATTTAATGATGAGATCCCCACATGACCCCTTATGTTGAATCCCAACATGAGAGGATCCAAAATCATGTCACTTCTTACAATAATAAATATACCATTTTTTCATAAATTTTTTTTTATTTTTTTATTCTTTAACCAGTGTCGTAAGACCTTGGCACTGGTTAGCAATTTAACATTCTCCTATATATAAAACGAATTGTCTTGTTAATTTGTTATGTGGCAGTTTGACTTTATCATTTGGCTCCATTAAAATTTATTACATGGAACATTTTGTTGACATGACCAAGAATTGGAATTTCTCAATCTTAGTCATCTATCTTATCAATGGCTTCTTTTTTTTCCGGTGTTTGCTTTTGATTTTTCTCTTCCAAATGATATTCTCTTTTAAATTATTTTATTCTTAATATTTTCAAATTTGAAAGATTATACACTAAATTAAGGTTATATTTTCTAAAAAATAGAAAAAGTTTATGGTTGATATATATATATATATATATAAATAAAAGGTGAGAGAAATAAATATTTCCTATTGAATCATGCATGAATGATTAAAATTAAAATATAAAATTATGAGATATTTATAAATGATCACATGACTATTAAACTAACTATTTATCTTAATCATCTATATATGATTTAATAACAGAGATTCATTCTTTTCACATCTCACAATCTACTACTTCCCTCACTATGTACACATACCAAGTGAAAAGTACCTTTCTTCTCAACAACTTACGAAGGTTCACTTTCCACTCGCCGGTGCCGCCGCCTCTTCCCACTACCGTCGCATATTCTCTAAAGAAGAAGAATCGGGGTTCTATATTAATTCCAAGATACAATAAGCAACTCCATGAATCTGGTTGAATTTCTAAACTGATACAAGTTAACAAATCATGAATAATGCATTCAACAAGAAATGTATCAGTTTATCATTTAACATTGTATAATTTCTAAACTTTACAATTTCTAAACTCATGATTGACAGGAATGGGTAGAGACAAGAAACAAGATGTTCTTTTTGCTATAGGAATAAAAATTCCAGAGTGGTTCACGCATTGTACAAGGCGAGGGTCAATGTCTTTCTGGTATAATCATTGTTTACACTAACTCCAATCTCTTTGCTCATGGTTTGTACCCATTTTACAAAATTAAAAAAATTACAAAACAAAAGTAAGAAATTTCCAGTGGTCCAATTGAAGATTATGAATGGTTTTCAAGATCTGCAGGAAATTTTGGAAATCATTCATTCAACCCACTCTGCACAATGGTGGCCAACGGTGGCTCCTCTTCAAAAGAACAGAGAAAATAAAAATTGTAAATCAAGGAGAGAAATCCTCTTCACTCACGTGGAGAGTGTACCTTTGTGTTCTGTCTGGCGAGTTGTGGTTCGTGAAAGAAATCTCTAAAAGGGAAGAAGAGCTGTTAATGAGAAAAGGAGGGACAAAAAGAAAGGGCTGGTAATGGGGCTGCTACGGCGAGACGTGATCCGTCGGCAGCGTACGTGGCCCGGCGACGGTGTGGTCCACGAAGTTTCTAACAGAGAAGAAGCAAGGGGCTGAGGGAAAGAAAGAGGGAGAGAAAAAGGGGCACGTGACTTAAATTTTTTATTTTTACTAAATTATTTTCATCCATCAGATCAATTAATTTTAACAATTCCGATTTGGTGTAAGTCTTTTGATTTATACCTGGTGTCATCATATCTTATCTCATATATATATATATATATATATAGGCATATCTAGTGAGAAGAGTTTTTTATGTGAGAGTAAGAGAAACAAATCTTGGTCATTAAAATCATACATGGATGATCAAGATTAAAAGTTGGTTAGTGGTTATGTGACTACTTAAAAAAGTCATGTGACTTTATATTCTAATCTTGACTATTCATAATTTGATCCAAAGGCTAAGATTTGCTCCTCTCACTCTCATATAAAAACACTCCTCTCACTTGATACATCTCCTATATATATATATATATATATATATATATATATATTACTCTCATCTTTATATCCACCCACATTAGTGTCTTTTTCCGCTGTTATATCAAGGGATGAAGATCTTCGATCCCAATTTCCTGTCACCTTCTATGTTCCCCATCAATAATAATTTGACACTTAAAAAAATAAAATTATACCTCATTAATATTATGCAGATTCCCAATATGTGATTGGTGGGGGACACTGAGACACCATTTTTTGATACAACATATTTTTTTCTATATCAAGATGGTCTAAAAAAAGGCAGTTATACATAGATGATTGAGAATCAATATTGTTCCTTCACAAAAGATGAGAGGTGCTAGTTAGACAAAATCTTCTTTGAAATAATAATTTATAGTATCTAAATATGTGCCATTATAAGTGAAGTTCATTTACCAAAAAAAATAAGTGAAGTTCATTAGGGTCGAGGTTAGTCAAGCCTTTGATTTAGGCTCCACCCACTTCTAGTATCCTACATAGTCTACTAATTTTATGGTCTCATCTTTATTTTGATACCTAAAAAAAATTACACGTATGAGACCTAATATTCACTTTGAAACCTCATCTAATTTTAAGTCTCACCTTTGTTTGAACCGACCTTGATTGAAATCATAGTTCACCTTAGCTATGACCAACAAATTGTTTGGTGGTTTATGTTGTATATTTCCATTCAGATAAATAGTTTTGAGTAATTTCCTATTACATAATGAAGAAAAGGAAAAATAATTCATAACTTTCATCACAATTAGTAGATAATTAAGTTCGTTAAAGATGTAGGATTCCATTTTTGATAATGTATATGAAAAAAAAACTTTGTCTATAAAAGTTGTATTTACTTCGGTGATTTATCTCCTCGAGATGGATTATTCTTCAAATATAGGTTGGGAAGACACTTGCTGCAAAAAAAAAAAAAAATAGTCTTCACATTTAATGTTTTAAAATTTTTAAAAAAATATTGATAGATGCTGATAGAGCTGTTTGGGAAGTAACTGTTCAAGAAAGAGAAATAGACGAGTGTCCCATACTGTCGTGAAGGGAAAGAGGTGTAAGGTGTTATAGTTTCGATTGGGCAGTAACTGCGGCGACCAAAAAAGCTTCACGAGATACTTGAGACTGTATCGTATTCAGTTTTCCTTCCCTTTAATTCTCACTCCCTTCAGTTTCTTTCAAGTTTTCTACCGTCTTCCTAATATTATACTATTCAGTAAGAAATTAAAATGACACTCTTTTTAATGTCAGAATCATAATTATTGCATCGCAATCTCTTCAGGTTCCAGGTATTGCAATTCGCAACCAACCTCATCCATAGATACTGATGTTTGTTAGTACTAGGATGACAAACTTTACATAATTACAATGAAATCTTAATTATGAATATATGATTGATGATTATTTTTCTCGCATGCATGAAGATAGTATATTTTACTAAATTAAGTCCTGCACATATTCATCTATATACATGTTTATTGTTCATTATCACAAATCATGTAAATACAAGTATGACATATCAAGCATGACATCTATCCATAATTTAATGCTCATATCAAGCATCCCAAAGTGTAACTTACTTCATGATGCATTCGATGTGCATTAGCAACTCCCAATTAAAAAAAACGTAAAGAAAAGAAAGCAAAAAAGGTGTACCTTACAGTTACAGGAAGAGAACATAGGCATATACTGCATGGAATAGTCCTTGGACGGTTGGACCACAAGTTGATTATTAAATCATGACCCGGACCTAATTAAGCGTTTGCTTTTACATAAAAGGACGAAATTTTTACATTCTTACACGTTACAATTACCCCCACTCACGCCAAGAATGCTGTAGGCTATGTGCTTATCAATATTAATAATAAAATTTCGAATGTCACTTAGAATACATGTGAAAATTTCAGAAACAACTCGTTTTTTTGGAATAGAATTAAAACACATGTCATCATACATTTCTTGTGCTCATGAAACCAAATAAAATAAAGAGTTTAATTGTTATTTACACTGACAACCAATCAAAAATCATTATATGTATGACTTTTAAGGTAGTTAGGATAAGAGTCAATCACTTTACCTTATGTGTCAATTTCTGATTGATTGTCTGTGTAAAAATTTTTTACACTGACAGTGTATACTAATTAAATCCTAAAATAAAATAAAATAAACCATCCAATTCACTCAAACATTAAGTGAAATAACATTCGAGTATATTCATTTAATTTTTACTATATAGTGAAATTCATTAAAATAAAAGTCCAATGACACATAATAATTTTACTAAAAACAAAATATTTACAAACCAGAGCATCAAAGACAAAGGCACTATAGTGTGAGGGTGAAACTTTCTTCCACATGTAAAAACACTAACACAGAAGCACAAACAAAAAAACTCACAAAGGGTGATTTTATGTGATGCTCATCCTCCAACTCATCATGGCTTTGCAGCTCAATATGGGGAAGCGGTGAGTAGTGTAACGTTCGAAGGTTATGCTTGTCTGAGTTGTCTGTCTCAAACAATCACAATCCAACCAAAAAAAAAAAAAAAGAAGAAGAAGAAAAAAAGGCAATGCCCTTTTCCTTGTGCAATGTCCTCATCCCTTCCTTTTAACTCCCTTCCTCTTCCTTCTTTCTCATCTCAGCAATTCTACCAATTCCCCTTATCAAGTTCTTTTCTTGCTGTTCCCTAACCAAACCCCATTAACCAAAGCCTCAAACTTTTGTCAGAAACAAAAGAGAACCAAAATTATCAGAACCATGATGTCTAGAACAAACAGTGTTTCTTGGATGGATCATGACAACAGAGAACACCACCAAGACTGTGCTTCAGCTTCATGGCCTAGAAACAGCTCAAAACCAAACACCAACACAAACACAAACACTTGTGGTTTTGTTGAAACAAGAGATGAGTTAAGCTCTATCTGTGGCTTCAAACCCATGATGGAGGTTGATGAGGAATGGTACATGGCCAACAACAGCATCCAGAACCACCCAGATATCATTAGGGACATGGCTTTCTCCCCTAACTTTGCTGACCCAGATAACCTTTTGCTCCACCATGTCCCTGTAGACTCTTCCTCTTCTTGCTCTCCCTCTTCTTCTATGTTCAACAACCTTGACCCCTCACAGGTGCAACAGTACTTTCTCCCTCCCAACAATCCCAAATCCACCACTTTGTCTTCTCTTCTCAACAACAACAACAACCCTTTTGACATGGGTTGTGAGGTGGGGTTTCTTGAGCCTCAAGGTTCCACCACTTCACCAGTGCTCAACAGAGCTTCTTCACTCCTGGGTGGCTTCAATGACTTCAACTCAAAGAACCAGTTAACCCTTCCTAACTTGAGCTCATCATCAGATACACAGTTAGCAGCTACAAGCATCACCCAATTGCACCAAAGCACCACCAATTTTGCAGGTTTTCAGAACTTTGAAGAGGGTTCTGGAAAGTCACTGTTTTTGAACAGGTCCAAGATTTTGAGACCCCTTGAGTCTTTACCTCCATATGGGGCACAACCCACTTTATTTCAGAAGAGAGCAGCACTTAGAAAAAACATGGGATCAGAAGGTAGTGGTGTTGGTGTTGGTGTGGCTGCTTCAGTTTTGAAAATTGGGGAAGGGAGTGATAGAAAGATGAAGATGAGTAGTGGGGATGAGGTGGAAGATGGAAGCTTTGATGGGTCTGGATTGAACTATGATTCTGATGACTTGACTGAGAGTAATAATAACAATAAGGTGGAAGAGAACAATGGCAGGAATGGTGGAAATAGCTCTAATGGGAACAGTACTATAACTGGTGTTGTGAATCAGAAAGGGAAGAAGAAGGGAATGCCTGCTAAGAATTTGATGGCTGAACGCCGCCGTAGGAAGAAGCTCAATGATAGACTCTATATGCTGAGGTCTGTTGTTCCAAAGATTAGCAAAGTAAGAAAATTTTTCAGCCTCTTAATTTCAATTTATATACCAATCTTTGGTTCTTGGTTGTTAGTATGTTCCTTTTCAAATTATGAAAAGTTATGATCTGTGTGTCAATTTTTATGCTACCATTTGGATTGGAAGAAACTACAGTAATATAAGCTAACATGACATGCCTTCAAAGCTTTAAATTGTTTTTATTTGTTATTGTGGTTTGTGCTGGATCTCTGGATTCTATCTATGAAATGTTTTGGTTTGATAGATGGACAGGGCTTCAATCCTTGGGGATGCAATTGAGTATCTGAATGAACTTCTGCAAAGGATCAATGACCTTCATAATGAATTGGAGTCAACACCTGCTGGCTCTTCACTCACCCCTGCATCAACCTTCCATCCTTTGACACCTACTGCACCTGCACTGCCTAGCCATATTAAAGAAGAACTATGCCCCAGCTCACTGCCAAGCCCCAATGGCCAACCTGCCAGGGTAATGTTGTTTATTCAATGCTGCAATTTGTCTTGGGCGGTTCATACTATTAGTATGTAGTAGTTATAACAATCCAAAATTTTTAGAAGTGAAGATTTGTTTTGCGTTTGCTGTTTTCATTTGCCGTTTCCATTAATAATTGCAAAAATTTCACCTTGTTTCATTCTGTTTTTAAAGATTTGTACCGAAAACAATGAAAACAACATTTTATTGTTTTCACTATTTTTTTTATAGGCAAACATTAGTTTATTAGTATTTGTTATGTTAGTAGGAAAGTTGAACTCATGACCTTATTATCACTCCAAACCCTATGTTCCTCCCACCAAACCACCCTATGTCAGCATTTGTTTTTTTTCACTGTTTCATATATAAATCTATTGTTTTCACAATTTCATTTATCAATCTTTGAAAACAGGAAACAAAATTAAAATAAGGTGATATTTTTATAATTATTAATATAAATAGGATACTGAAAATAAGAAAAAAATGCCCCAAGTTTTTTCAGAAGTAATTTTTTGAAAAATAATATATATAGATTCTTTAACTTAGCCCCATAAATAATATATCCTCGATGAAAATCTTCGCTTCTGCCATGAAACTTGTCCTGTTGCCTACATATTTACTTAAATTGACCTTGCTTCCTTAATCTTTATTCCTGTTACTAGAAACGGTGGAGGATATATGAACAGCAAGCCAGTTTTTCTGTGTGCTTTAATGTGGAACTAAACTTTTGCTAGTTTTTGGGGAGTTGAGATCCTCTCCAGTTTCTGTCTCTATTTGTCTCTCCATTATTATAGTTTTAAAGGTATAAATATGATAATGTGACATTAAGTGGGTCCAAATATCTTTTATAAACCCCAAAATTATAATAATGGAGGTATCCATTTATTATAAGAAATGGAGAGGATTTTTACCCGTTTTTGGGTGGAAGAAACCGTATTTCTTATTACGAAGTTTGGATTTATCAATCTTGGTTTAACACGAGCATTTTGCTCCAAGAAAAATGTTAAATAGCCAGAAATATGCAGCCAAATTTTTTGACAAAACTAGTTGCCATACTTTTTGAATATTGGATGCATGAGAAGTCCCTACCGCATTATTTCATTTAATAACCACCGTTGAATTTTGTAAAGTAGTAGCATTTCTCTTTGTTGTAATTAGTATGGTTTAATATATACTTTTCTTAATGCAATCGTGCAATTATTATTTTCACCATATATATATATATATAGGTTGAGGTTCGATTGCATGAAGGAAGAGCTGTAAATATCCACATGTTTTGCGCCCGCAAACCTGGTCTCTTACTCTCAACCATGAGGGCTTTGGATACTCTTGGGTTGGACATTCAGCAAGCTGTTATCAGCTGTTTCAATGGATTTGCTATGGATATTTTTCGAGCTGAGGTAAAAATTTTATTCTTTGGTTTGTAATTGTAATTAAGGTTACAACTATTGTTGAAGTAAATAGGAATTCAAAAACCATGATTGCTGGTAGGGGTGTTCGCGGATTGGATTGGATCGATTTTGAGCCAAAAAATCATCCGATCAATTGATGGAAACAACTTGCGGTTTGGATTGGATTGGTTTGTTTCCTTAAAAAAATCCGATCCAATCCAATCAAATACGGTTTAGATTGAATTGGATAATTCAGTTTTTACCTATATATCGTTACATAGTTATATTAAGTCGAAAAATAACATTAAACCTATATATACTAGAATTAATGTAGTTCTAGTTTTTAAGTATATGCATGAAATCTTCTAGTACATGAATAATTATACAAATTCCAATACACCTAGTATTTGACAATTCCAACAAAAATATTAAAGAGAATGAGAATGTTCGTTCATAAAAGTATGAAAAACAATGCTTAAATATGAGTAGTACTCTAATTTAAAAAATAATAGTATATGTATATAGTAGGCCAGTTTGGATTGGATTGGATCGGTTTTCACTAGGGGATCCGAAATCCGATCCAATCCAATGAGAAAAAAAACGGTTTTTGCGGTTTTCGATTTTCGGTTTATTCGGTTTTCGGTTTTTCGTTTCGATTTTTGCTGTTTGAATTAGTTTGGATCGGTTGATGAACACCCCTAACTGCTAGTGCTATTAAAGTGATGATAAGGTTTTTGTTCATTTTTGTCATATAAATGCTAACATTCCCTCTCTTTCAGCAATGCAAAGAAGGTGAGGATGTCCATCCGGAGCAAATCAAAGCAGTACTCTTGGATTCAGCTGGCTTCCAAGGCATGATCTAGTGTTTTCTCCAGAAACATTCTACTAGCTTCAATTTCAAATAGTCAAATTAGCTAGTTAAAGTTTTTACTTTTTAATGCCCACAATTCAAGTGTAACATACTGGCTCTGGTAACTAAAGTTTAAATTGACTTGGAAGAAATATTTTCAAATGAATTTTACCTCTTTAACTGCAGTTACACTATTTGGCACCTTTTACATGTTTGTGTTGAACTGAAAGTTGTTGGTCTACGAGTTCGATTAGGCCAAGGACATTTCTGAAGATGCGTTTTCGATGTGAAGCTTGTATGTCCAACTCATTGACCTCTTCATCAGTTTTCAAAAGGGACAAAACTTTAAAGCCAATTTTTTATTTGTTTTTCCCCCCAGTTAATGATGGTCATCACAATTTTATTATATCTTCCTTTCCAAACCAACAAAAAAACATTGGACGAAAATGAATAAAAGAGTATCATACATCTGCAGCAAAATTAGCAAAATAAAAGGTTTCGCCTACCACAATCCAGAGTAACGCCTCCTTTTATTTTTAATATAAAAATCCAAATCTAAATGATAAAATCCTTGACCCCAAGGTTGCTATAGCACCGACCACTGAAAAAGAGGTCCATTAGTAACAGTAACGTACTAACGTGCCATTATTGCAGTGTTATTTTCAAAACCTGTAGCTGAATAAACGATGGAGCTTCTTACTAATATGGATGGTCCCAATAATAATGAGCTTAGGTCCCTTAAACAAGTAATTAGGGATTCGATTATTGACTCTTACGTACGGAGAAAACTTAATTGGGAGAGATCAATCCTTAAATGTCATTCAGTACCTCGAGGGATTAATCTCTATAATTACGCGTGGAGGATACCCTAAAAAATAAAAAATAAAAACGATAGAGCTTCCTAGGAGGCTTCATCACGTAAACCCGCAAAAAAAATCCAAAAGAAGCGAGGACCACACCATTACTAATGTCGTCCCAAGGATTAACTCCATACATTTTATTAACATACTATATTTTTGATCGGAGAGAAAGGGGAGAGATTATTTTAAATATTTCTTTTTTGATTCAATTTTATTAGAGGGAAAGGAAGTAAAATTCCTCCTGAATCAATTTTGGATCCTTTCTAATATTGAAAGGATATGGACAAAAAGGAATTTAAAATATTTTAAATGGATTGCTTAAAATATCATCATTAATATGTTTTGAATTCTAAATTTATAAAAATTTTAAAATAAATTAATTTTAAAAGCTCTTCCCTCCTCTCCTTCTGACCAAACACGCCCTAAAGAAATATAAGATCCTTTAAAAGATTTCAAGACCAATGTTACCACATTCTGTGTCTATGAAATGAAACTACCATTCCAAATTTTAGCCACTCACGAGAAATCTCTTGACCGTGTGACTCCACTCCCCAAATACAGAGGGTTTAGAACAAAATTTAATTACACATCTTGCAAAATGAACATGGATGTGAACAATAATTTCTATTTCACAAATTATGATTTCGAAGATATATTAAATATTAGAATCGGATAAACTGGATACCAACCATAAGGCTGCCCTTTGTATATGAACTTCATTACATTAATGGGTTGGTTTCTAGAGGGTGCGAGGGTAACAACTATGTACAGCTACTACTAGGTAGGATGGTTGAAGAAAAATGCAAGGCCGATATCAGCTCGCTCAAAACACAATGATTACATACTTAGGATTGTTTTGTACTAACTGGGCAGGCATATACTACTAATTCCAGGATACGTCCAAAATTGGATGGATAATATTCATTCATGCCATCCATACGCTGATTCTGATTCAAAAAACGTAGCTTGATAAGCAGTCAAACTCAAAATTACACTTCGTCTTCAGGTCATCATATTTTCCAACTGGATGGATGGCTTCATGACAGCCCTACTTTCCAGCCTGGAACCTGTGGATTAAAACAAAATGTTACACCATGAGATACTTCTACTAAGTACTAACTTGATTCGAATTTCACGTACACCAACATTGAACGGGGCAATAGCATCTGGATAAAGCTAACATCATTGAATATAGTGCTAACTGGAATTGGAGACAGCAAGTTACCTGGAACCTACGGAAATAAGACTACTAAATCTCAGGCATCAACGCCATTTTCTGAATTTAACTTCTGGTTCAGCTGACCTTGAACTTTTGCATCTGCACCTTCGCTAGCTGATTGATTCTCTTCATTTTTTGAACTCAAGGTACCCGGGCTCATTTTCTGAATCTCCTCTTTAGGGTAGATATAAATTTTGCGAACCATGGCACAAAACTCCCTGAATTAAATACAGAATCAAGAGAATTATGTACCATCCTTGGAAAAATAAAACAAATATACGCGGCTAATCAAGGACTTATAATCAAACACAGATCCTTACTGCCATGGATCATCACCAACAAGCATCATATCACCCTCATTATCAGTATAGACAATAAGCCAGTCCTTTCTTGCTGACATTAATTCACCTCCAAATTCAAACAGTCGATCCAGTTCGGCAACTAATTCATTGTAGTCACTGTACTTTGTAAGGTCCACTGACCTACCAAGCGCGATCCCCTTCTTGTGAACCTAAAACAAACAGCATTTGATAAGTTTTCCCTGCAAATTTCTAGCTGTCATTTTTTTCCCCAATCAATCGACAGTAAAGGACCTTACTTTAGTGCAACTTCTAGCAGAACCACTAAGTGGTTTGGCTTTAGCATCTTTTGAATGCAGCTGAGAAGTTTGTAATGGCTTTTCATGGGCATCTATGGCAACTAGACCATCTGAAGCTTTTGAGCTCTTTGAATGTTCTGACTTCTGATCATTTTCAGATCTTTGTTGTTGGTGTGATGTAAGATGCATTTGATCAGCAGGCTCACTTGTCACGTTTCTTTGTAACACAGAAGATTCTGGTGCAATGGGGCTACAGATAAGTGAGATGCCGAATAGCTTACAGTCACCGTCTTTAAGTTTCACAGCCTCACTAGTTTTCACTGACATTGGTTTGGACATAAGCTCTCTTGATCGAGGACTCTCATATTGAGTTGGGGGTGGAGGTGGCATCAAGTTTCCATGTGGATACTCAACTTTATGACCATGATGAAGAATGGGGTATTCACCAAATGCACTGTATCTCAAATTTCCTCGAGCTTGGTAAGTTGTATGACCATGTGCAGAACCTTTTGTATTAGAGTCCATGAGGTTTAGTGATAGACTAGAGGGAATTACAGGCCACGGATGATGCATATGAAGTTTGCCTTCGTGATCCAATGAGTGCTTCCTTGCAGGATAAGCTACAGGGCCCATTTGATCAACCAAGGATGGATGGGAAGGATCTCCACTGGCCCCAAAGCCTGAAAGAAGATCTGAATATGTTGGCTCATGCCTCCCCATTGACATCCAGTTCTCTGACCCATACCTTCTTGAAGTAGAAACGTCAATCTTCTCATCTTCTACTGCAGGTGGCCAAACAACAGACTTCTCGGCAGTATCAGACTCGTTGCTTTCTGCAAAATTGCCTCTCAAGGTCGAGAATTCTTGACCTTGCAAGACCCTTGGGAATCCATTTGTTGCTAAAGGGTCTAGGCACACTTTAGATGATGCTGTTTATCACCAAAACATATCAGGCTTCACTTGAACAGGAAATATTTTTCCAAAGAGAGAATTCTTAAACATCAAATATCCAGAGCCAGATAATCATACCTTCTCTAGTATGAACAGAAGAATCTGGGGATGATGGAACTGCATTAGACCGAGGCCTTTTAGGCCTGGGCATTGGAAGAGGATTCATAGCTGGAGGAGCAAGAGCAGGCTCTACTTTCCAAGGCGAAACTCTATCAGGGCGTGGTATGTTGGATGTTTCATCCCATCTCACCTGAACATGGAGTAAATCCATTATAACATGCCTTACTTAACAGCCCTACTCCTACATCCTACATAGTGACATAAAGACCATAGATACAACCTTGAGGCATCTCCATTTGGAGTCTGGCCACCTTTTTGAGTCAGAATCTTCTATCCCAACAATGGTACCAGTAAACCTACAATTTTAACAAGCCATTTCAAGGAGATTCTTCCGTTCAAATTGTATCTTTAGTAATAACAATATAACACTGCTAGATACATTAAATTGACAAGAAGAGAGCCAAAGAAGGGGCAAAAAAAAAAAACTCAGCATGCAAGATGACAAGTCATTCAGAGATGAAAGGCAACATCAACCATTAATACCTCTGCTCTGGAGCCTCTTCACCTTCAAACCTCATTTTGAACCGCATCCCTATGGTATAATTATTTTTGAGAGATTCCATATACTGATCATATGAAACAATAAATTCGGAAGGACTAGTCCTGCAAAAATATTGACAGAAGTGCTGTTAATCCTGCTCCTGAAAATCAATTACAAGTAAACACTCCAGTCACATCTGCACAGACACATTACTAGAACAGGATATTTGGAGGTCAGACTCAACAATCAAGATATCAGGTTCAACAGACACAGTTTCAAGAATAAGTTACAAACCTAGGCTTGTAATAAACAGTGAATATGGTTCCAGTCGAGATAGCATGCCAAGCAGTTGCAAGGACCCCAAGATGCATGCTGTGGCTAGAGATAACTGAAGATGGAACATTACCCTGTTGTCTCATGGCTCGCCTGACACCAACTCGAAGTTCCCCATTCTCACTTCTGGAAGTCCCAAAATTAGTCCAATTACAAATGGAAAAACAAAAGTGACGAACTAATGCAGTCTTAAAGGAAAAACAAACCTTAGAAATATAAATGCATCCCCAGCGACTAGCCTTTTGGAACTGACAAAAACACTCCAACCACTTTGTAGTAAGTGTCTGCGGGGTTGGCCTGGAATTTATTAGACTTATCAGTCACAATCGATACACAACAAAGCACAAAGAGATACTATAGAATATGACATCGAAACTACATAACTACAACACAAATGATAATTAAGTAATTACCCCGAAAGATATGTCTAAATCGCCACTCATTCCCATGCAAATCCTTCGCCACCAATTCCTGGGTAGGTGGCTGCTTCGACATGTCCTGACAACAAACAAGTAATACCTCAAACTGTCAGCTATAATTAAACACAAACAAAGCACAGACAGGAAGGGTAAAATGCAAGAAGAACCAAACCAGAGAGGGAAGGCATTCATCGGCATGCCGTCTCAGCACGGAAAATCCACCATGGGTACTGGTATCAGAGGCCGTCAGAGTCTTACAGAATGAATGCACATGGAATCGTGCCGGCGGCGGCGGTGGAGGCTCTTTTTCCGCAGCATTCTCATCTTGCTGCCATCCAGAACCACATTCAAAAACAACGAGAAAAAAAAATAAGGTTCATGCTTTTTTTTAATTACTCCGAGTAAAAACAAAACAAAAAAAAACCAACAACCTTAGAACTTACATTTGGCTCTGGAAGTAAGGTCACTTGGGCAAAAACCTCATCCGTGTCTGGCTCCGCCTGAAACAATAATTGGTTATGAACTTTACAACTCTATGATTATTATTTATTATTGCTTCATTCTAAAGCAAAGTAACTTATCAATAATAATAATAATAATAATAACAATAATAATAATAAAAAGGTGGCATAAATCGAACCACACTACCTTCAACTGCACGTTGATTACACGACAAAGGATCTTGGAAGGAAGATCGTAAACGGGCATATGCTGCTCCGCAACCTGATTTGTCGAAGCCTCAACCTGATTCATTTCACACCAAAAACAAAATAAAAATGAAATAACCTCCCAGGAAAAAAAAAAAAAAAGAAAAATCGTGAAATCCATTATTTAGGGCACAAATTCAGTCCTATGAAGCAATTTTAAGCTCTTCTGACTCCATTAGGAAATTCTTGTTTTCTATTTTGTTTTTCATGGAAAAACATAAATATATGAAGATTATTAAGCAAAAACATGAATTTTGTTCAAGTAAGTAATTAAATAATTAATTAATTGATCAATTAATAATTTAAATTAATTGAATTAATTAATTTACCTGCTCAATATGACCCTGTGGGAAATAGAAGACACGTTCTCCTTCCCGAGGAACAGTAACAAGAGGACCAGCGCAAGCATGCCATAGCTCCCTGTAAAGTGCAGCTTCCGCGTCTAACAAAAACAGAATCACAACCAAACAAGCCCTTAGAATAGAACACTCTAGATTATTCCAGAAATGAAAACTAGCTGAGTCCGTCTGAGTTATCCTTATCCTACCTCTTGCCGTTGATGATAAATGACCATTCTGACCCTCTGTCACGTTCCTACCACCTCCGTCGTTATGGTTCAAACAATTTCCCTTCATTGCTACCTCTGATGACGTCATTCTCACTAAACCTCACCACAGATCTCTCATCTGAAACACTCTTTGTTCAAATTCTACACTATCACAAACAAACCCTCGCTTCTTCTACCTTCTCACCTTCTTCAACTCACAAAACAAAAAAAAATCCGAACAAAGCTTCTTACATACACAGAAGCAACAATTTCAGACACGATTCTCAAAAGTGTGTTAAAAGGACCGTGCAATTGAACTTTTCTACGTTTCTTTCTATCTGTAAGGTGAGAAACGGTTACAGCAAAACCAGAACTGGAATTAGAAGAAGTGGAAACAACGGACACAGCGTTTAGCTTTTCTATGATGAAGAGAGAGAGAGAGGGAGGGAGACTTAACCAAAGTGGTCAAAACAGCGTGCAATGATTCAACCGCGGTCAATCACTTAACCAATATTGGAGTGGGGGGGAACACGGGCATTTGCCGGTTGAGAAGAGCTTTGAGACCGGGTATTGCCGGTTGCGAGGGATAAAAGGGAAAGAGAAAGGGGAATGGGGGAGCGGGTTGGGAGAGAAGGTACAAACGGCGTTAAGAAAGTGGTGTGTCGAGAAGGGATTGGATTGGCATGTAACGGCGTGTGTCGTGACGGTCGTGGGAAAGTTGTTCTGTTTTTATTGGGAATTGGCACTGTCGTGCTAGTAACGGGCAGCGCTTCATGGATTGGATGCAATGCCCACACACACCACAGAGAGAGAAAGCGAGAGAGTGGGCATTTAGCACGCCCGGCGCATCCTAACTACTCGCTCCTAAACTCCAATTTATTTGAGTTTAATTGGTGCATTAAAGTTTTTTATCATATCAATTAATTAGAAATTATTATATAAGTGAATTTTAATATAATTAAGATAAAAGTCAAACAATTTTAATAAGGGCGTTATTATGATATCTTTGAAATTTAAAGGGTTTAGATATCCTATGTCCAATCAGAATATGTCACCTCAATTAATTGAGTCATATGAATATCACATGGGACTAAATTTTCACCATTTGATTAGATCATATAGGCAAGAGTATGGTACCCAAGGGGTACCATAAAATCTTCCTTTTAATAATGTGTCAATTTCTGATAGATTGACTATGTAAAAAATCTTTACACTGCTAATATATATCAATTAAATCCTTTTTTTATTTGACTATTTAATAGATTGAGATATTTATGTATTTTATCAAATCAATAATGATAGGCAAAATAGGTTGATTGGTCTTATATGTTTATTTAATTTTTCACATTGGTCCCATAAGTTTTTCTTTTTTCAAATTGGTCATACACGTTATGTTTCATTTGCAGACGTTAGTCTTTTCCGTCAATTTCGACCTTACGACAACAGATCAAGAGTCACATGTCGCACTAATATCATAGCCACATCAGCTCAAAACTAACGGCGTTAGGTTGAAATTGACATAAAGGACTAACGTGGAAACAGAATATAACATGTAGGACCAATTTTTAAAAAAAACTTATGGGATCGATTTGAAAAATTAGATAAACATATAGGACCAATCAACCTATTTTGTCATGATAATAGTAAGGTCACTTCTCTAGCACCCCCAAATAATTTTGAGATAAAAGTTATATTGTCCAACCAGAATGCGTCACTTCAATTAAATGAGTGTATTAGTAAGTCAAGTTAAATTGTTCTTACTATCTTACTGTGCCACCTAAGATGGGTAAAGTAACCCGAAAGATACTATAAAATTCACCTAATAGTATCCTTATTTGTTCATTTTAAATACAATCTTATCTTTTTTAGATGAGTCTTTTCCTTTTTTTTATAGGTTAAATATAATAAAGCTAAGATTAATATTAAATGTTTAAATTTGCCATCCAAAATCATATAGGTTAAATTAACTTTTTAAAAAATTTAGGCTTTCGCTCTTTAAAATATTAATTTACTTAAGGATATTAATTTAGTTTCTAAATAAATGCTTATTTATTATGTTATAATTTATTTAATTGATATCCAAAATTATTAAAAGACAAATTTTTTTTTTGTAAGATTGAAATACAAATTAAATCTCTCTATTACGGTTTTTTTGGAGCACTATTTTTTTACAAGTTTAGAGTACCAAAAAGAAGTGTTTTAAAATTGATTTTATTAAATAATATTCAATTTTTTAACAATATAATTTACACATTTTAACATACTGAACGTTATATTTATAAGTTTTTATCATCTATATCTGAGTTTAATTAAATTCACTTTATTTTTAACCTATATACACTTTAATTACATACCACATGCAAATCTTAGAAAGATATAAATGAGAGTGACTTGCAATTCCCATTTTTCTAGATTTTGTTTTTCTTTTGTAAGGCACCATACAACTCTGAAGTGTGAAACGCTTTTTGTCGCCCCATTTGCGTCTTTCCGACATCTTCCCTTTATCTCATCTCACGAAATATTGTCCTTTCCTCTATCCATCCGCGAATTAGAAAATGGACAATTATTCTTGTTAATTGGATAGTATTTGGTTGAGGGGGGAGAATGAGGCATTTTTTTAAATATTTATTATTTGATTTAATTTTTAGAAAGGGGAGAGAAATGAAGAGGAGTAAAATCTCTTCGTACATAATTTTGGCTCTTTTTCAAAAATGAGAGGATTAAAAGAGAAGGAGAAGGATTTTAAAATATTTTAAATAAAATAACTAAAATAATCCTACTTATATATTTTAAAACCTAAAATTATAAGAATATAAAAATAAATTAATTTTAAAATCCTCTTATAAATTAAATATAAATATTATTATTTTTCTTCTACTTCATTAAAATTCCTCTTCATCTTTTCCCTTATTTGAACCAACGACACGAAACTCAAAAAATTTTCCAATTCTAACTTTTCTTATTCTTTGAATCCATAAATATAAACTGATATATTTCTACCATACTTGGTCAAGCACTAATACTCAATAAAGTTTTATGGAGAATGCATCCATACGTGGACAAATACTCGTCAGCAAAGAGTTGACCTATAATCTCCTTGGTGCATACGTAAACATTTTCAGTAGCCACCAAGCTTGTAATATATATATATATTGATACAAATATAAATACAAATACAAATACGCACAAAAAGAGTGTGCATTATCTAATCTGAAAATAAAGTATGAATTTTGTTGATATGTATTTTTAGTGTAAATATTTTTTATATTATTATCTAATCATAAATTATCACATTAATAAAAATATTTAACTTTTATTTTAATTATCTTAAAAATCATACATATCATGATTTATGATTAACTGATAATATAAAAAATTTTACGAAATTCATGAATTACTTACGGATTTTCTTGCGAATTTTTTTAAAAGGAATTTCCTTCGAATTTTTTTGTAATTTTTTAAAAATAAGATTTTTTTTCTTATAGATTTAAATTTGTAGGAAATTTTGATATTTCCTATGGATTTTCTCATGAATTTAAATTTTTTCCAAGAAAATTTACTAAAAATTCCCACCAAGATATTACTTATAGACAAAAATTCATGAAAAAAATAATAAAAAATTTATTTCCTACCAATTTATGTGTAAAATCTAGAGAAAAATCAACCGATAATCAGACAAATTCAAGTAGTGTTATCTTCCACCCAAAAAACAAATATATGGTTTCAATATCTACTAAAGTTTCCAGTAGTAGTAGAACAACTTTCGTTGTGATGAATTATAGCGAGGGAGCTCCCCGAGAATAGAATTTGAAAGTAAGTCAAAGAATAAAGTTCTGTATTGCATCAATTTTATACAAAATAAAAGTAATATATAAAATGATTTTTAAAAAGTTTCATTAAATATTAAGTTATAATCTATTTGTTGTAAAAATTGTGATTAACATATCAAATGTAAAAATTTTCAGTTTTAATTATTTTTTATATTTAATTAATTACTTATATAATTCACAATTTACTTTCAATTCAATCAACCACGGTTGTGTTAAATTTTATTGTTTTAAATTATAATCTACATTTAATTTTTTCAGGAATTTAGTTTATTATAGTTAGAGTTTAATTCACTTCATTAGTTATATAAAAATGGATTTAACTCTTTTAAAGTGTGTGAAATTTTAAATAGAGAAAGTAAAAGGCTATCCGTTATTGATTTGATTAATAATATAAAGATTTCAACTTATTAAATAATTTAAAAGTGGATAATCCTTTATTTTCTCACTTACTAAATAAATATTTCGTAGGATACAAAAAGATGATTCATATGTTAAAAACAATTTAAAAGTAAATCATAAACTAAGTTGATGAGTTGCAATTAAATAGTGCGTAATATGAATGAATAAATTTATGAATCTTGAAATTAATAGATTTAAATTAATAAAAAAGGGATATAAACGGAAAAATGTACTTTATAATTAATTTATTCTCTTAGACATTTATCATTATCAACGTCTCTTAATGATTTTGAAAGGGACTTGGGTATAGGATGTATAAGTTTCATATTGAGTATTATGAAATGTTTGGTGGAATACTTAAATGGATGTTCGGTGTAGTACTTGAGTGACTTGATTTTTTTCTTTGATAACTAATTTTTAAGGAAGGATTTCTCAAATACTATCCAAACAGTGTTGCGGAAGCAACCAATAACCACAATAACGATGATGACAAGCATAGAAAATCATTAAAGTAAAAGCGCAAAATAAAAATAACTATACAAATATCATACATATCATAGCTCCATCCGTAGAGTCCCACCAATGGGATGTTATTAATGATGTGTCATTTAATCCATTTTCTAACATAATATCATTAAATAAAATATCAGATTCAAAGTCTTATTAATAAAAAATGTTGGTGTTAGGAGAACTTTATCTCAATAAATAGATCTCCTTGAATGGATTCGGATGACTCGAAACTCAATGCAATTTTCGGATATTAGAAGGCTGATCACACCCAAAAAAAATCTATTAGATATTTAGCATGACACAATATCCTATACGGATTATTGGATCCTTGAACTAGGACAAGGCATGGGCTTAAGTACATCTGTTATGGTGAATGCGGCAGTGCCATGCCTCCTTATGAAAGAAACAACCTCTTATGGTTGTCATCTACACATGCATCCAATAACCCTTTGAAAAATTATGGTGTTACTAAAATAAGTTATGTATTATTTCGTATATACTACTTCAATTATATTATTACAAATATAATGAAAATAAAGAAAAACAAAAATCGATGTAACTATACTATGACATATTTCATAATATAAAGCAAGAAATTGGAGATTCTGCAATCATGGAGATCTTTTATCTCATTTTTTATCATATTTTTTATCTTTTATCAATGATAATTTATCACTTAATAAAATAAAATTATAACTCATTAATTATTTGAAAAAATCCAAGTCCTACATTGACTAGAAATAAAACCTCATAAGAGGTTATAAAGCTTGAGCAATCCTCACCTCTTGAACTAGCTTTTGGGATAGAGTTAAGCTCAAATCTAATGTGATATCAAAATCTATCTTAGATCCATTAAAGGACCGTCCACCATATTATCCACGCACCAAGCCCTATAGTGCTGGACGTGAAGAGGTGTATTGCGAAAAATCAAGTCTCACATTAATTAGAGATAGAACCTTATAAGAGCTTATAAAGCTTGGACAAGTCTCACCTCTTGAACTAACTTTTAGGATAGAGTTAGACTCAAATCTAATATTAACACTTACTTACATTCTAAATTTTGATTAATAAGAAACATTGAAACACCATTTTTAGATATAACTTAATTTTGTTCTTCTCCATGACCTTACAGAAGATCATCGCAAGTTGGCCGACATGGATATCTACTTACGCACACTTATTATATGACAAATGTATACATAGGGTGGCCAGGCCATAATATTGCATGTGCTGTTGTTGAAAACTTCTACGAAATTTCCATGAATGACAAATGTTATATTAGGATTGTGTGTATGATTTTGCATACTTTTTAGAAATAGAAAAACGCCTACATGTCTCTAGCTTGTAAATCTGAATAAAATTATAATTTTAAGTTGTGAAAATAGTTTTTTAAGTATCACAAAATAAACTTGTTTATATTAATGGTAACGTTTTTTTGTTTTTATGAATATAATATAATATGATGAATTTTTTGATATTTCAGGATAACTTTTATCTTACTTAAATAATTCAATCAGATGGTAAAATTCAGTTAACATAACCCATTAACATTATATCCATTTAATTAATATGGTACATTCTCATTGGACATGAATAATTTTTACCTTTTTCTTTACTAGATAACAGAGAATTCATCATATAATATATCTTATAAATTAATAAAATTAAGCAAATTTTCGCTATCAAATTTCTTTCAACACTTACTAAATCATACTTAATTAAAGCAACTAAATAAAAATTTAGATTGAAAAGCGTGACACAGTTGAATATATGGTTGGATTGGTTATATTTGCTTTGAAATTTCAACTTGCACAAACATTCTCACCCTGCCTCTCTCACATGAAAACAATTTTTTTTTTTTTTTTTTACTAATGGCCTCTGCTTCCATTTTAAAACTGTATATTATCTTCTCTACGTTAACCGTTGCCAAATTTGATATATTATATAATAGGTTTAATTTTACTTTTAATTTTTTGATTTTTTTTAATTGTGTAATTTTGGTTCCTAAAAGATATAATTATATTTTTCATCCCTCAACGTTTTTCATTGTGCGAGTTTGGTTCCTTAAAAAATTTAAATGTATTTTTTATTCCTCAACTTTGTGAAATTGTATAAAATTAGTCCTTCCGAAAACCAAAATAAAGGCTTTCATTAAACAATTTTTAAAAGTTGAAGGATGAAAATTACAATTAAAATTTTTGAGGGACCAAAATCGCACAATTGAAAATATTGAGGGACGAAAAATACAATTAAATTTTTTTAAGAATCAAAATCGCATAATTAAAAAATTTAAGGGACAAAAGTACAATTAAGAATATAATACTGATGGTCAATAAGTTGTGGTGAACCACGCAAAAGTGCTGTTGTTAAAGGATTGCCTCCTCCTGTAGATTAATGCACTATGGAGTTGCACAATTGAGCCATGCAAGCAAGAACTTTTATCTTTATTATTATTATGCAAGCATTGCTAAGCATTATTTGTGTCAACCAAAACAAATAAAAAAGGAAAAGGAAACATTTTTTTCGTCAATTTTATTTTCACACTTGAATATAAAAATAAAACATGCGTTGTACATATTAGAGGTGGGCATGGGTATAGATTGACCCACTAACCCGACCTACCCAATCCAACTTAATCCACGAAAACTAGGATGGTTCGGGTCATTAGGTTAGGTTGGTTTTAAAAGAAGTATACCCATGATCTATGGGTTGGGTGCTGGGTCTGAAGATTGTGAACCCGAATAACCCAAACCAACCCATTGAATTTAGGAAACATGTAACTAATGCACATTCCAACTATTTAATGAAAATTGTACTCCAACTATGTTTTGTATTCCAAGTTTTCAATCATGTTTTTATTATTGGAAGTCCAAATTAACTAATGAAGTGATGTTTTTTTCTATTTTTTTTGCTTTTTTATGGAAAAAAATATTTTACTAATAAATCTGATACCCGATCCGACCCAACCCGTATGAGGTCCAGTTGGATTACGTTAAAAATTATGATTAAATTGACATAACCCAACCCAGATATATTTGATTGGATTAACTCTTTAAATATATCAAAATTGATCCATACCCACCCCTGATACACATATAAAGAGAACTGACGTGCTCCGTTATGTTTTATTTTCCCTAATTACCTATTATAACAAATGAACTTTGAAATCTATTTAATATATATCCTAGTATTTTGCAATTTTGATAATATTGCATTAATTCTGGCTAGACTTATATACAGTCATATATATAGTTATATACTAAAATAAGGCATGTTCAACGAGGATTGCTACTTTATTAATGTTTTTCCATTGTTCTGCCGGGCAAATTAATTTTTTGTCAGATTCATCTGCACTACGAAATTTTTCATCGAAAAACAAAGATATTAACCGATATATTTTCATCCAAAAAAAAAAAATCCCTTACGAATATGTGTTTACATGATTTTTTTGATATAAATTAAATCGGACGACAAATCAATGATAATCAATTGAGAATGGACTTCGAGTTACGCGATAATCTCGTAATCAATCAATTTAGCTTCAAAAGATGTTTTCTATAAAGCATAAAATTCGGCAAACTGTTCGATGATAATAAATTCAAAAGCTTTTGTCAAATGAAGTTGTAAAGAACTAATATGAGTAAATAAAAGAGAAACACTTAAAAGTGAAATGATAATGACATTTCATGAAAAGAAATGCAAAAATTAAAGTATATTGAACGTAAAAGTACAGAAATTAAAGGATATGAATGTAAATAAATAAGGAATTAAAGTACGAGAAGTGAAAATGTGCAGGAAATGTAAAGTAACTGAACAACATGTGTTTGAAGTAAATAACTTGAATTGAAAAGGCTTTGAAATGATAAACTTGTATTGAAATAAAAGGGTGGAAGGAGTACTTAATTTCAAACCGTCAACTTATTATGTGATTGAGATATGTATGATGTTTCTTAAGTATCCAACCATTATTACATCACAATTCCTAGTATTTAGGCAAATTAAGAAATAACTGACTATCTATTTACATGACACATATACAACGGTTGTCCCATATTATGAACTAACTATTTGCATGACAACTTAAATAATTCTAAAACGTGAAGACTTCATATCTACCTTCTCGTTAAACTTCTTCAAATCTGTCATGTTGATGATAAGAGTCGCGTCGACCATTACACTGAGCATTTTTTTTCCTCAGGAAACATCTTGCATTTGACGGTTTTTTCATTGCCTCTATTTCTCGTGTCGATATACTGATACATTAAAATGTTCTATCTATCGACTTCAGTTATCTGTCGGTTTGAGTTGTTTATCAATTTAAAACTTAGTGACATCCCCAATATTCTGACAACTCATACCGAGCTTAATTCCGTCAGAATCTTTGTCGGTATATCAATCATGTTGATAACTCTTCGAAATAAGAGTTATTTGGTCTTTCTTAGCTTTGTGGTGTATAGTCTAAGAGTGTTTTAGTTGTTTAATTTGTGTGGTTTAGTTTAGGCTTTTAATATGTAATTGTGTTATTCTCAATTTTTAGGACTTTTGTGTTGTTTTAGTGCAACTAATGTGGGTATTCTAGTTTTGAAAGGTATTGAAAGAAGTTCAGAGGAAGACTGGAAGAAATGCTCCAAGATGTTGCAGCAGCTGGAGAGTGTTTTATTTCAGAAGAATGACGAATGAACTTATTTTCTCTCTCCTAACGTGGTCCTAGGTGCAAGGACATGCACCCATGTGCCACATACTGCAAAAGAAACTCTGCTAGTTATTTTGTGCAATTGTTACTTTTTGCTTTAATTTGAATGGATAAAGTTGAGCCTAAAAAGATGAAAGAGAGAAGGCAACTTCTAGAAGGAAAAACCCTAAAAGAGAACATCCTTTTACACACTTCTTAACCTTACCACTCCCCATACGTCATTTTCTCTCTCTCTCTCTCTCTCTTACCACAACCTCAATTTTCCATCTTCTTCCCCATTTTCTTCTTCCGCAATTTTTACCGATATTTTCTTCTTGTAATGAATTCTTCTTTTGTTTTTATTTTCTATTTTTGTTGCTTGCAAGTGTAACACCCTTTTTCTGGAGGGTCACTAAATGCGAAAAATTAAATAGTAAATATTAACTGCCCGAAAATATTGGATTATACTTATATACATATATCCTTCGAGTTTTTAAAATGACGATTTGAATTTTTTTTTTATATTCGAGTCGGTGATGCGAAAATTAAACAACATGCATCAATTACAACAACTCGTACCTTAATGATTGGGGTCCATAGTGCATAGTCAAAAGTACCAAATAAAAGCATGCAAAATAAAGTACATGATAAGTACCAAATAAGTTTTTCAAAATATTTGGGTCATAGCCCCTACAAAAGTGCTAACCAAATAAAGATACTGGGTCCGACACTACTGCTATCACATTGGCCAAGTGAGCATACTACTCGGAGGGAGGATCCGAGGGATGCTCTTCGGGGTCACTTTCGGTGCCTTCCTCCTCTTCATTATCATCTCCACCCTCCCCCTCATCATAAGATGGTAGGGGCCAAACAAAAGAACATGGACAAGGTCCCACTCGTTTCCAGGGAGTAGTGATCACACGTGCCTCGCCCTTCGGACGTGGGAAACCGGGAGCGTGCCCTAAGATTAAACGCTCATGAGGTGGTGCCTCTCCAGCAGCTCTGGCTCTGATCAATTGTACACCTGGCGTATGACAAGAGGTGGAACTATCCAATGGCCTCCTCTAACGAGTGCTCATCTCCCCATGACCTCCAACAATGTTCTCCAGGTGGAGGAACATGGTTATAGCAAACCCGACCCTCCAGTCCACCTGGGTCCTCAATGTCAGAGTCACGTGTCTGCGGTACTCTCTCAGTCTGATAATCACGTCCCTGGTCCAGCAGTCAGCCCCTCCCAAGAAGTCAATGTGAATTTGGAACAGGAGATGCGACATCGTTGTCTATAACATCACATAAAAGGGAAAACAAAACAAACAAACCATGAGAAAAGAACCTCATCATCAACATACACATAGGGTGAAGGGAAGTAGCGCGACTCCCAAACAAAACAGTTATTCAAAATAATACCAATTCCAGGCAAATCCAATAATAAAGACATACAAGTATTATATATGAATATGATGTACAGGATGTAGTAAAATATGCATATTATAACCTTGGTGCAATCCAACCATGCAACTGTCAAGACTCTGACCCTACTCCGGAGCTATAATGGGACAAATCAGAAGGAGTGGTAATAGTACATGTTTATCAAAGTGCTAGCCTTGGGCCAAATTGTGCTTCCAAATTTTCTTGTTACTAGTAACCATAGGCTTTTATGATGACACTCTAAAACCATGGATAAATTGGTGTCTAGTTGCATATGTCTAAGCAGTGCAAGTAATGCCACTACTCAGAAGAGCTACCAACTGGTCAATCTGTGGAGTTTCCAACTCAGACATTGCCAAGATCCCCGGAGATCGTCACCCTAATATCTGCACCCGCACTAGGTGTAAGCTCAACCTCCTAAGAACGCAGGCCTTAGAATCGAATTTATATGCAATATGGTTAAGCCTACAAGGCGAATACGTTCATGTTTATCAACCGGATAAACTTCAATATTACTCCGGCAACTCAAGCCATGCTAGAGGCTCATATGATAGTTTCCAAACTTTTGGATCCAAACACCTCATTGGTTTATCATTGGTTCCCGATTGTTCTTAAACTTTGGTCTTTGCATATTTTCTTTTCGATGCCCTTCAATAGGCGATTAGATAGTACCAAACTCTTGGATCCAAATACCTCATTGGACTATCTATGTTTCCCAAACGCTTAAGTGTATTATGATGGTGGATTCTCAAACCCGATCCTTTATCATCTCTGTTTCCTTCTTGAAGTGCAGTTACTTGCCGAGCAAGCAAACAAAAACATTCTTTGTTTAATTATGTTTTATAGATCCTTCTTGATGATGTGAAATCATCTAAGGCATATATCAATACAAGACATATTCTTAATATTCATATCTTATATTTTGAGTCCATAAGGACCTAATCGAAAAAACTTTAACTTTTAGTCGAACGTTGACTTTTGGTCAAACATTGACTTTTAGTGTAAAACTTTGACTTTTAGCGTAAAACGTTTAATTTCCAAAACATGTGTAATCCTTTTGCTAAAATCATTCCCAAACACTTTGAAATCCTTTGCCTCATAAGGTACTAATATAATTCATTTTCCTAGGATTATTTAAAGATACTTCCTATTACACTAATTATATTCATTTATTTTATTTTATTACATCAATTATATTCATTTCTTTTATTCTATTACACTAATTATATTATATTATTTTCCTTTACTCCACTAAAACTATTTCTCACTAAAGTGTAAGATAATTCTTCTAGGTTACATGAAGCAATTAATTAGTGAAGAGTTCCAAAGGTATAGTTCCTTTGTCATAACTCTTAAGTCTCAATAAAGAACTCTTGTGAGCCAACAACTGTCAAGTCATGGAAAGCCATTAAACAAGCTATCAAGCTAAATAGTATGGTCAATTCCAGCGTCTAAGCCATGGTGTCACCTTTCATTCATTGAGTTTGAAATACATTTACTTGAAGTGGATGATCATAAATCTTATTTAGCCTTGATCCGTTCAAAACTAGCTCAATTAAATCAATCTATGACTTAGGTAAATCATATGATCATAAGTTAAGTATCAAACTCATCTTGGAACCCTAATTTTGATACTAAGGCCGTGACCCTCTCATCCTTTGGGATGATAGGTTTTTCTTGAAAACTTGATTTTATTTGATTACACTAACTTCACTTAATTACTTACACACAATGTTACAAAATCAAAACATTTTCTATGTAAGGAATGCCCTAGAAATCGAATACACACCCTCACATAGGGATTGATTTTATTCATGATTTTTCTTAGTTCCAATCGTCCTTAGATCCATCATTAAACATGTAAACCACATTAATTTTCAAAAAACAATTTCCTAACCCTAAAAACTAGCATATGGCTGAACCTACATACATGGTTTTTGGTGACCATTTGTTCATCAACTTACTCCAAATCAAGCATAATATAACATCAATATTATGAGCAATAATATTCTAAGCATTTAAAAACCATAACTCAAAACGTCCACACCTTGACCTAGCATAAAAGTGGTGGGTTTTCACCATGAAAAACATTTTTCATCAAATCAAATATATGATAAGCATAGAATAAGCACAAAAATAAAGTTACTAAGCTATTACAACTTTCATCACAAATAGTCCTTCACAAAAAATTGAAGAACACAAATGCGCCATGACCATGAAAACACTTAGAAGCTAGTCCCATCCATCATAAGGTGTGATATAGACATTCTTACCCATACCTTAGTTGAAGACCTACTTCACAACATTTTGGAGGGATAAAGGTGATGACTTCAAAGTTTGAACCTTTAAGGAAGATGGAAGCCATTTACAACATATGAGTTTCGAAAATCATAAGTATTGATTTTTCATGAACTTCAAGAACAAAAGTTGTAGAGAATGAGTATATGAACTTCAAGAACAAAAGTTGTAGAGAATGAGTATATGAACACGTACTCTTGAAGAAGGAAAGGAAAAAGATGGTGTCTTGAAGTTGGTCCAAAAATAAAGTTGCTTATTTGACAAAATTTCCTTCACCAAAGATGTAGAGCTTGAAGAGGTAAAGATAATGGTTTAGTTTGCTTAAGGAGAAGAGAAGAGATGTGTAGAGAGAGAGAGAGAGAGAGACCATGAGAGTGAGAGGGAAACTATAGAGAGAAAGCCATTGATGAGTTAGAGAGAAGGAAGAAAAAAGTTGACGAAGATGAAGTTGGTAAAATGAAAAGTGATTAAGTGAGAGAGAGTGGGGGGGGGGGGGTTCGGCCATCTAAGGGAGGGATAGAGAGAATGAGACAAAGGAATTAAGTCTCCTAGTCTTAAGCTTAAAATGATAATGTGATAAACTTGACCATTAGGCATAAAGCATTTTACTTAATTGGTGATTAATTTAGATATTTTGTTTTAAGTTGGATGGTGACATTATTGTTGGAGGGAAATTTGAATTTTGATGATGACTCCATATCCCGAACCAGGATATATCCTGGCACCGGGTCGAACTCCCAAAATCATGCAAATCGAGAAAATAATATTTTTGCCGATTCGTGATGAAATCTAGACGAAGATTTATTACGTTGTCAGAATCTTGGTTTGGTTCGTAATTCATGACTTAGGATCCTGGCTAGGATATCTCCCGATCTCGGGTTCAAATCCCAAAACTTCACAGACCCGATTAAAATAATAATATTTTTATTGATCTGCGATAAAAAACACAGATATAACTCAAACATAGTTTTATGATTATAATATGAGATTCGAATTACCTATTAAGTTTCAGCTATTAATTTACTTTAATAGAATTAGGGTTATCAGACAATTTATTCACAACAGATTCACTAAAAGACAGAAAACAAGAGATACAGATTTAAGGGTGTTACAGTAAGCTCATCATGAGCTAAGCTTCTTTAGTTAAGGGTACAATGAACTTGTAATTGATTTTATGGATGATGTTATGTTATGATTTGTTATGCATTTATGTATCAAGCTGCGTGTAAGTTCTTATTTCTAATTGAGTCTGATCATCTTGGTTAGAATACTAGCTTGCTGAAGTTGGAAGAGTTAGTAAGTGGAAATGCTCGGTAGATAAGAAAGAAGACATTAATTGGAAAATTAATTGATGTTGAATGTAATAGGAATATTCATTCAAGTTCTTAGGTTAGCTGGAACACATTTGTTAAGAAGGGAGCGTAATTAATGTGAGCTTGGGAATAAGGACGTTAATGAAACTCTTCTTAAAGTGTTAGAAAGGATAATTGTTATTTCCTGGAACCATATGTTGTAGCATGTCATAACATAACTGACCCTGATTAGGAAATTACAAAGGAGTTGTACCCTTAGCTATTTTACCTGTAACATCCTATTTTCTGGAATAAGTGTTAAGACCTAAGTTAAGTATGTTTGATGGTTGGATAATGTTCCTTATGGCTTGAGGAAGTTATGGTCCAAATTTGACGGAATTTGGCCTTGGAACGAGCTCAGAAAGTGCAAAAACATGGAAGAACGGGTCTGATCGGCGTCCAACGCTTTGATGTTGAGTAACCCAACGCTCAAACATTGACTGTTGACGCTTAAGCGTGGAAAAGTTGCACGTCTTAGCGTGGAAGGGGGTACGCCTGGAGGTACGTGTGTCAACGCGCATGAATGAGTGATAGGAGACATGACAATCAGCGCGCCACGCTTATCACCGTGCCACGCTCAAGTGTGGAGAAAGTCAACACTCAAGCGTGCCCACGCTCAAGTGTAGCCACGCTTAAGGGTAGAGATTCTGCATGCTCAAGATAGACAACCTGGTAGCAAACACTTAAGTTTTTATTTTCTTTCTTTCTTGCACGAAAAACCTGTAACTTTGGCATTCCATAGAGTCTAGAGAGAGAGAGAGAGGATTCTAGAGAGCGGAAGTTGATCCCGGAGAAGATCGAGGCTTAGATCGTGATTCTGAATACAGCATTGTGATCGAGGCTTCGAGTACTACGAGTTTCACCGATTGGTTTCTCGATTCCTCGAAGGTAAGCTCGAATCTCTAACACATCAACCTTTACATTCTTCCTATTCCTCGAGCTTTTCCTCAAATTTTTATTGGTTTTGAGTAGCCCTAGGGTTAACAATAATCCCTGCTTGTTGTTCCCGTGGTTAGGGTAAAGTTCATGGACGTGGTGGTTCTCGTCATTGAGGGAGGAACTGCGATTGTGAAGTGCAGGTGGTAGCAGCTGCGAGCAAGTGGTGGTGGTGGTGGTGCACTTGTGGTGGTCATGGTTGTGTTCATTGTGTTCGTGAGATCGAGGCTCAAGGTTGTTCGTTGGTATAGGAGCGTACTGGGACAAATCAATACGTGAGGAGGAAGGAACCTTAAGTATCGGGGAAAAGTAGGCATAGAGTATAATTGTTAACATGTGCAGGGCTCCTCAAACCCTACTAGTGATTGTGTAACCGAAAATACCTAACTTACGTTGGTGACTACCCTGGAGTGGCACCAATCTAAGGTGTAGGCATTATAGGTTTATCATCGATAGGATAATGTATGAATTTGTTGATCGGGGATGTATGCTTACATGTTGTGGTTGCTAAAATGCTTAAATGATATTGTATGATGATGCCATATATGATAATATGCTAAGTGAAATGCCCTAGTATGCTTAGCTGATATTTTGATATGTCTGAGATAAAGAGATGCCTAATCTATGTGTTGTTGATATGACTATGGATGTTTTGATCTTGGTTAACTTGGAGATGGTTGGTGTGATCTTAGACTTATAGGGTAGTTGATGGTATCTGACTCGTTGAATAAGTAAGTTGATCTAAGTTGAAGGTGGCTCTCATAGTTGTAGAATGACATCTTCACAGTTAGAGGATGTGGACAATGAAGATGTTGGTTAAGCTGTTGTTAGAACGTTGTTGAGGTGATGGATGCATAATCATAGCATTTGCGTTTTTGTGGTGTAAAGCTGTGTATACAATTGCAACAACAGTTTGACTGGTTGTCACACGAGATTAGTGTTCGAGGTGGACATTTCGGGGTGACCAAGATAGCTAAACTCACAGTTGGAGGGATTCATGTGATTTCTCACAGTTGGAGAACTTCTTGGGTCTTCCCACAGTAGGAGGGGCTCAGGGAGGCAGTGCTACTCACAGTTGGAGGAAGCACACTCTCACAGTTGAAGATTGGTTTGTCATTCCTCGCAGTTGGAGGTTGAGCGTTGCATTCCCATTGCTAAGAGTGAATGTTGTAGAGTTGGCCAATCATGTAGACTCAGTTGTGCATGTAGAATAGGCGGTGATCCTTAATTGTGATAATCTGGAGGTTGACTATTATGGTGATCTCGAGAGCTGGTTATGCTTGTTGTTTGTGCATGTTGACATGTTTTTATTCTATGTGTTTTCCCTATGCATGGTAGTTGTAAAGGTTTTTACCTCCCTTATATGTCTTCTTGTTTTTCTATTTGTGATGTTCGGGTCATGATCCGAAGAAAGAGGTGCTGGTGAGCTGACGAGAGTGTTGAGGCAGATGATGATGGGACGATGTAAACTTCATCTTTCGAAACGAGATTGAAGTTGGTGCTTCTTAAGTAGAGAAAGAGACCACGGAGGTATCCTTGAGTATTTCATAGTGTTTGTACCATGCCCAGTGAGGCGTCTGTATGTGAGTATACTGTTTTTATGCCATGGCTTCCAGGTGGAGCTCTAATGCGAAGTTTCAAGTTGTTATATTTGCTGATATGTGTAAGTTTAAAAATAAGTTTTTCTCTTGTATGTTTTTATGGTATCAGAACTAGTAAGGTTAAGGTTTGGGAGCGTCACATTAGGTGGTATCAGAGCAGTTCAGTTCTAACCGGACTATGAGGTTATGTTGTTGGATCTGGTCGTGTCTAGTTGAACCCGCACAAAGTATTGCCTATGTTTAGAAGTTGAGTAAAGTGTCTGATTCACGAGTTATTTATTATTTCTAGGTTGAGAAGCAATGATAATTGTTTCGCTTATCCATTAGATCTATATCTACATGTTGATTGTGTTACATGTCTTATGAATATGAGCTAATGGGTACTCTTACCAGGAACCTATGGCTCGAAGGACTCGCAGTGAAGGAAGTGATAGGGATGAGGATGCTTTTGTTGAGATCAACGAACATCCTAGGACTGGAGGAGGAGAATCTGAAACCATGAGAACCTTAAGGGATAAGGCGGAAGCTATGTTGCAGCAGTCGCAACTGAATACATAGCTAATGCATCAACAACAAGAGTTCCCGCAGAGGATGCAAAATCAAGGAAGAGAAGAAGGAGTGGTGGATGCAGGGTTGGTCGCGTTCATGAAAGGCAAGCCGCCCCAGTTTCATGGAGAATTTAATCCAGATAGAGCAGAGTTTTGGATACAGGAGTGGAAAAGATCTTTTTGGCTATGCGCTATAGTGAAGACCGTAAGGTCACCTACGCATCTTTTATGCTGGTTGGAGGAGCAGAATCCTGTTGGAAGAATCGGCAGAAGATCCTGGAGGCAGATGGAAGGTTAATCACGTGGGAACTGTTCAGGGCATGCTTTATGGAGAAGTATTTCTTTAAAACCCTTAGGCGTGAGAAGGAAAAGGAATTCCTTAGCCTGAAGCAAGGGAAGATGAGAATTGGATATGCAGGTGTTGGCCGTGGCAATGATTACCCAAGAGGGGAGGGTGAATTGGGTGATAGTGTAATTGAAAACTTTTTGTGCAATCAAAACGCCTTTTTAAAACTTAAACAGAGATAACAGCAGAATAAAATAAATTACAATGGCGTTAAATAAAATGACTGAATGAAAAACACTATAAGTAAATTTCTTTAAGATAAAGAGCAATAATGAACTGCGATAATAAAAAGGATAGGAAAGAGAGAACAAGCAGATTTGTCCTGGTTCGGCTACCAACTACCCCAGTAGCCTACATCCAGTCCCTAAGGTCAACCACCAAGGGTTTTCATTCAATACCTAGCTTTTAAATCAGGTTCAGCTAGAAACCTTCACAAAGAAGAGCACTCCTCACAGACCAAGGATATCACCTCCCCTAGTGAAAGAGCCTCAACCAAGCTTAATAGGTGATGGTAACCTTCTGAGCACTCCTCACAGACGAGGGATATAACCTCCCCCAGTGACAGAGTCTCAACCCAGCTTAATAGGTGCTGGTAACCTTCAGAGCACTCCTCACAGACCAGGGATATAACCTCCCCCAGTGAAAGAGTCTCAAACAACCCTAGAGATATCACCTCTCTTGTCAATTTGGTAACCAAAAGATGGTTTGAGTCGTTTGACTCTTACCACAATATAGCACTCTTAATAGTGCAGATAAAAAAACAAATTGAAGCTCAATACAACTCAAAATATATGGAGTAAAAGCTCTCTCTCAATATAAATATATTCAAAGTGTATAGAGTAGTGAGAGTGATAAAAGAATTTAAACAGAGTTTTAGCGCAACTAGGATTAGTGAGTGGTGTTCTATTTGAAACACTCCAAAGGCTTCCTATTTATAGAAAAAGAAATTAAGCGCATAGGAATTAGGTTAAGCCCAATAGGAAAACTAATTTTCCTCGCATCATAATCGATTATACACAAGGTCATAATTGATTATCTCACTTATGTACAAAAGGCACTAGGAGGCAGTAGCCTTATAATCAATTACTCCAATCAATTAGGACCTTTCAGTTTGAGGATCCTTTTACACGCATATGATTATAATCGATTATGCAATAAATTATATCTTTTCTGATTTTAGCTCAATTTCATGCATGGCTGCATAATCGATTATGTTAATCGATTATTACTCCTCTGTTTGTAAAATCATTTTTTCATATAGATGGTAATCGATTATTAGAAATCCCTTAATCGATTATACTTATTAAAACCACTGATTTTAAACTTAATGGCTATTAATTGATTTTATCCAATTAAATCGCTTGAAGCCTATTTAGTTTATTTTATGTGTGTGTGTGTGATTGATTTTAGATTTGAGAGCTTTGCTACCACTTACAAAGAGATCCTAAAAACACAGATTACAAGAAAGAAAATTTCCCATAACCCACTCTTGAAGAACTTGATCTCCTTGATGCTTTTTTTTCGCTTTTTGCATTCTTGTCCTTCTATGACTCCTTTTGTCAATCATCATATTCACATTCTCCTTGATCCTTTTTGTCATTCATCATATTCACATTCTCCTTGATTCCTTTTGTCATTCATATCCTTTGAGGAATCCTTTGTCAATCATCACCACTAAATTAATCTTGTCAAGGCATATATTCACAGCAGGAGGTTCGAGGATGGATTGAGGCATGAAATGCAGAAAGCGGTGCTAACTTTGGGAATTTCCAGATTTTCAGAGAAGCTCGAAAGATGTACTGTTCAGGAAAATATTGACAAGAGAATGGAAGCTCGTCAACAGAAGAAGAACAAAGGACCCATAAGGAATCATCAGAGGGATAGGGAGGAGAAGCCTTAACAAGAGCAAAAACCGTATGATCGTCCTAGACCACAAGTTGTGCCAACTGGAGAAGAATGGCAAAGGAAGTTCAGATGTTTTAGATGTGGAGGAGAACATTTAATCAGGGGCTTTCAGGCAAGAGATTCCCTCCTTTTTCGGCGTGGAAAGTCGAGACACATAGCTTGTGATTGCAGATAAGGGGTAGCAGCGAGATCAAATGCTAATGAAGAACAAGAAGTGAGAGCAGAGAGACTCCCAACATTGGGACGTGTGTTCGCGTTGCAAGGAGCTCGAATGTCTCAACCATGAATAGAAGCTCTAAGTTTGACTTTTGGAAATAACCTATAACATCCTTTTCAGGATAAACTCCTTTTGTTTTGATGCACTGAAAGAAGTAATAGTTTTGAAATATTAAGTGTAATGACTGTATCCCCGTCTGTATATATATCTCAAACTGAAGTAACACGTATATGCTTTTCAATGGAGTTTCGTACAATATGGTTGCTTAATCTTGGACAAAGTTTAGTATAATCTATATACCTAACTGCTATCGAATTTCAAGGACAAAATTCTTTTTAAGGGGGTGGTAATGTAACATCTCATTTTCTTGAATAAGAGTTAAGACCTAAGTTAAGTATATTTGAAGGTTGGATAATGTTCCTTATGGCTTGAAACGAGCTCAAAAAGTACAAAAACGTGGTAAAACGGGTCTGATCAACGTCCAACGCTTTGATGTTGAGTAACCCAACGCTCAAATGTTGACCGTTAACACTCAAGTGTGGGAAAGTTGCACGTCAAAGTGTAGAAAGGGGTACATGTGGAGGTACACGTATCAGCGCGCATGAACGCGTGACAGGAGATATGGCGATTAGTGCGCAACGCTCAAGCATGGAGAAAGCCCACGCTCAAGCGTGGATATTCTACACGCTCAACCGTGGACAGCCTGACAGCAAACACTTAAGTTTTTATTTTCTTTAAATTTTGCACGAAAAACCTATAACTTTGGCATTCCAAATAGTCTAGAGAGTGAGTAAGAGGATTCTAGAGAGAGGAAATTGATCCCGGAGAAGATCAAGGCATTGGATTGTGATTCCGAATACCCCGCTGTGATCGAGGCTTCGAGGGCTATGAGTTTCACCAATTGGTTTCTCGATTTCTCGAAGGTAAGTTCAAATCTCTAACATGTTGACCTTTATGTTCTTCATATTCTTCATGTTCCTTGAGCTTTTCCTTGAATCTTTCATAGTTTTGAGTTGCCATAGCATTAACAATAATGCTTGCAAGTTGTTCTCGTGGTTAGGGCAAAGTTCGTGGGCGTGGTGGTGTTCGTCTTGGAGGGAGGAACCGCAATTATGAAGTGAAGGTGGTGGCAGCTGCGAGCAAGTGGTGGTGGTGGTGGTGCGCTCGTGGTGGTCGTGGTTGTGTTCATTGCGTTCATGAGGTCGAGGATCAAGGTTATCCGTTAGTATAAGAGCATACTGGAACAAATCATCAGGTGAGAAGGAAGGAACCTCAAGTATCAGAGAAAATTAGGCGTAGCGTATAACTATTAACATATATAGGGCTCCTCAAACCCTAATAGTAGTTAAGTAACCGACAATACCTAACTTACATTGGTGACTACCCTCGAGTGGCACCAATCTAAGGTGTAGGCATTATAGGTTTATCGTCGATAGGTTAATCTATGATATTTGTTGATCGGGAATGTATGCTTACATGTTGTGGTTGCTAGCATGCTTAAATGATATTGTCTGATGATGTAATATATGATAATATGCTAAGTGAAATGCGCTAGTATGCTTAGCTAATATTTCGATATGCCTGAGATAAAGAGATGCTTGATTCTATGTGCTGTTGATATGATTGTGGATGTTCTTATCTTGATTGACTTGGAGATGGTTGGTGTGATGTTAGACTAATAGGGTAGTTGATAGTATCCGACTCGTGGAATAAGTAAGTTGATCAAAGTTGATGGTGGCTCTCATAGTTGGAGAGTGACATCCTCGCAGTTGGAGGATGTGGTCCGTTAAGATGTTGGTTAAGTTGTTAGAATGTTGTTGAGGTGATGGGTGTATAATCATAACATTTGCATTGTTGTGGTGAAAAGCCGTGTGTATAATTGCAACGGTAGTTTGAGTGGTTGTCACACGAGGTTGGTGTTCGAGGTGGACATTCTGGGGCAACCCAGATAGCTGGACTCACAATTGGAGGAATCCAAGTGCTTTCTCGCAGTTGGAGAACTTCTTAGATCTTCTCACAGTTGGTCGGGAGGCAGTGCTCCTCGCAGTTGGAGGAATCACTGTTGCATAGTCTTGGGAACTTAGGAAGCAGTTACCTGAACGACCGACTCGAAGTCCTCACAGTTCGAGGCAACATTCTTACTTTGGAGAATGGCCACTCTTACAATTGCCGACTGGTTTGTCATTCCTCGTAGTTGGAGGTTAAGCGTTGCATTCCCATTGCTAAGAGTGAATGTTATAGAATAGACTCAGTTGTGCATGTAGAATAGGCAGTGATCCTTAGTTGTGATAATCTGGAGGTTGACTGTTGCGATTATCTTGAGAGATGGTTGTGCTTGTTGTTTGTGCATGTTGATGTGTGTTATTCTATGTGTTTTCCCCATGCATGATAGTTATAGAGTATCTTACATCCCATGGATGCCTTCTTGTTTTCTCTATTTGCGATGTTCGGGTTGTGATTCGAAGACGGAGGTGCTGGTGGGCTGACGAGGGTTTTGATGCAAATGATGATGGGATGAGGTGGACTTCATCTTTCCAAACTAGATTGACATTGGTGCTTCTTAAGTAGAGAAAGAGACCTCAGAGGTATCCTTGAGTCTTTCGTAGTGCCAGTACCACGGCCAGTGGGGCGTTTGCATGTGGGTATACTGTTTTTATGGCATGGCTTCCAGGTGGAGCTTTGATGCGAAGTTTCAAGTTGTTATATTTGCTTATATGTGTAAGTTTAAAAATAAGTTTTCTCTTGTATGTTTTTATGGTATCAGAGCTAGTAAGGTGAAGGTTTGGGAGTGTCACATTACCCATATTTGTCCTTTACCCTATTTAAGTCTGCTTTCCTACTGTTTGCCATTGCTTTATTCAATTTAAATTATTGCATGTTACTTCCAATATACACTTGTTACCTTTGGTTACCTTTTTTTCTTTTATCTTAGTTAAATAGAACAATTGATTTTTAGTTCTGGATAAGTGTCTTTTTAATTCTCATGGGAACGATCTTTCATCCCTATTATTATTTTTTACGATTGTGTAGACTTGCACATTTTTGCACCGACATGTTTTTCAACCAACAAGTTTTTGACGTCGTTGCCGAGGATTAGAAATGGAGTTTATCTTGTGAGTTTTCAAATTAGTAGTTCTGTTTAGTTAAGAATAGGATACTTTGAAGTGTTTTGCACAGCAACAGGTACTCTAATCTATATGCGTAGGTAGAGCACACTTGAATTCCAACTTGATCCTGAGATTGAGCTAGCTTTCAGAAGGCTAAGAGCAAAAAATAAGGTTTTGTGGATTTGGGAAGAGTATTTGCACAAATGGATCCAAATAATGAAAATGATGATATTCTTGCAGAGAATCCAGCTAACCATGGAGTTCACCACGATGCCAACCATGGAATGCAAAACAATGAGCCTGTTCGACCTGATATAATTGGGATGGACAATGATAGGGATAACTCTATACAAATATATGCCATCTTTGATACCGAGACCTTCAATACAGGCATTGTGAGGCAGGAAATTATTGCAAATCACTTTGAGTTTAAGCCTATAATGTTTCAAATGCTGCATGTTGCGGGGAAATTTATTGGGTCATCTTAAGAGGATCAACGTCTTCACCTCAAGCAATTTCTGGAAGTGACTAGTAGTTTTGAAAATCGTGGTGTCATTGTTGATGCATTTAGGCTAAGGTTGTTTCCTTATTCATTGAGGCACCGAGCCAAGGCTTGGCTTAATTCTTTATGGCCAAACTTAGTGGATTTTTGGAATTGAATGGTTGTAATGTTATTGACAAAATACTTCCCACCTATCAAGAATGCTAGAATGAGGAATGATATCACTTCTCTTTGGCAACTTGATGACGACTCTTTGTTTGAGGTTTGGGAAAGATTCAAGGAATTATTGAGGAAATGTCGACATCATGGAATACCAATCTGCATTCAAATGGAGACCTTCTATAATGGGTTGCTGCCACCCTCAAGATTAATGTTGGATGTGTCTTCTGGTAGTGCCTGGTTGAGTAAATCCTATAATGAGGCCTATGATTTGATTGAGACTATTGAAGCTACTAGCTACCAATGGTGTACTACAAAGATAAGTTCAATTAGAACTGTTGCTGGAGTTCATGAATTAAATGAAGTTTCTGCCCTATCAGCTCAAATGGCTTCTCTTACTCACATGCTGAAAACTCTCACTAATGTAATCCCAATTGCTAAAGCATCACCAGCAGCTTTGACAAAACCAGTAACTGTTGAGCAAAATGTTTCTCAAGTGAGTTCCATATTTTTTGTCTATTGTGGGAGAGGTCATTTCTTTGAGGAGTGTCCAAGCAATCCAGTCTCAGTGAATTATGTTGCGAACTACAATAGAGGCAACGATTCATACTTTAATACCTATAATCCAGGGAGGAGACAATACCCAAATTTTTCATGGAGTAATAATGCAACAGCAGGGTGGTCAAATAATCCAACCAGGCCCATCAATCCATCAGGGTTCCCTCCTCAAGGTCATCAAGCTCAACCGCAGCAAATGTAGCAGCAAGCTCAACCAGCAAGTCAAGAATGGTCACTTGAGGATACGCTTAAAACCTTTATGTTAGAGACCAAGGCTCAATTTCAAAGTCAATGGGTGGTAATGAGGAATTTAGAGAATCAAATGGGTCAAGTGGCTAATGCACTGAGTGCTAGACCAAGTGGATCTCTGCCCAGTACAACAGAGACACCAAATCCTAATGGAAAAGAGCATTGTAAAGCCATAGAGCACTACTACAGATTACATATTAAATGACACCCCTTTAATAACGTTTTCACTCGGAAACGCTATAAAAATTGACGGGGAGACTTATTATAGCGTAGGAAGCGCTATAATAGCCTTTACCTAAAAACACTACCCGTTGAATTAAATTCACTCCCTCTCAATATCTTTTTCTCTCTGTGCGCTTTGAACCCTCCCCTCTGCCACCATTCCCTCTGCCATATTTAGCACCGCCACCACCCCAAAAGCCACTGCCTTCGCCTCTCCCTCGCTGCTCTGAGAAGCTCTGACAAGCCCACCACGTGCGCCTCTCCTCTCCTCTATTTGGTGCTCTGAGAAGACCACTGTGTGCGCCCGTGGTGGTCTGAGAAGCTTTACCTCTGCCACCGCTCCCTCACCGCATCAAACATGAAATTGGTCTCCCTTATTTCTCCTTTCATTGTTTAGTAGTTAGATGCTCCAGATAATGCATTCATAGACAACTGTGGTCTTTCACCAATATTAGAGTGCACCATCATGTTTCCTCCTTTATTTCCTCATCCATTGGTTCATCATCATCCAGTTCCATTAAAAGTAATTAAGATTTCTTATGCTTCAATGGCTAAGCCGGGGTAAATGGTTCTTCACAAAAACATACATAACCCCTTTGCCCTACTATCTGCCATTTCAGCTGCATTATAGGTTCTTGGTGTTTTGCCTAAAATTGGTTTGGTTGTTTGGCTCGAGTAAGGTGAGGTATTGTTGTAGGTGTTTTTGTTTGTTGTTGTATTAAAAGTAATTGAGATTTCTTATGCTTCAATGGCTAAGCCGGGGTAAATGGTTCTTCACAAAACATACATAACCCCTTTGCCCTTCTATCTGCCATTTCAGTTGCATTATAGGTTCTTGGGGTTTTGCCTAAAATTGGTTTGGTTGTTTGGCTCAGGTAAGGTGAGGTACTGTTGTAGGTGTTTTTGTTTGTTGTTGTAGCAGGCTTATGACTGAGTATATATGTTTGGTTGTAGTTCTTTTTGGTGTGTAGGTTTGTGTTTGAGGGTTCATATAATTTGGCAAGGTTAGCAGCATGTGCGATGGAAGTGGGATTGAACATCCCCACTTGCATTTGGGTCCTATGCTATAGGCCAGCTAGGAAAATACTTAGGGAGTGTTCAAGGGGTAAGGTCACTTGAGTCAAGGCTAATTCAAATTCATCAATGTAAGTCTGCACTTTATCAGTTTGCTTGACCTGAATTAGGTTTGATAATGGATCCTCAAAAAAGTCTTCCCAAATCTCACAGAAATATCAACAATGTATTGGGGCTAATCAGGATAAATATTAATTTAGATCTCATGTAGTTCAAACCCTCAAACCAACCCTGCATTCTACCTCAACACTTAAACCCTTCATTCTACATTAGAACACAACTTTGTGAAAATGGTTGACACTAAGTTGTTTTTTTAAGCATTAGTTAATTGTTTGCAGTGAATAAGTTTTCCCATTTTACCATTTTAATCTAAAATTATACTGTTATGTAATGGTTTATGTATACGTACATGAAATTTTTTTAACTGATTAATACTTGTTTTTTTGGGTTGTATGTGTGCTTGCATTGACTGGAAGTTTTTTTATCATCATAATAAGCCTCTGCTGTTTTGAATTTTTGCTTACCTGTTAGTGATATATAACTCTTATATATATATATATATATATATATATATATATATATATATATATATATATATATATATATATATATATATATATGAAATTATGGTAATTAATTTTGTAATTCTTCTATAATTTCAGGGTGGATTTGATATTTTTTATTTGTCTATATCATTCATAGTTTTATCTCTGATTTTTGAATCTTGTTCTTACAGTTTTGTAACACTTCAGCTTCTGCTGCTCCTGCCACTTCTTGTTTTGTACCATGTACCTCTCCTCTATGACCTACTTGCTCAGAGAAACACACCGCTCAGGTACTGACATCTTCTCATACCCATTTTTTTTTCCATTTTTTTGCCATATACATGCATGCATTTACCGTAGTAATTTTTTGTTCAAGAACGATTTGTATATTGTTTTTGATACAGTATACAAGTTGTTCTTGAATTGTCCATAAGTGGACAGTCTACGAGTCTAAATTCACATTCAATACATTATTGTATGTTTTAATTACTTCTTGCTTTAAGAATTACATTGGTTTGTTTTTTCTCATTGTTCTCTGGGTAGATACCTAATTTGGGTCATAATACCACCTGGATTAAGTTGTGTGCTTGGAGAACTAAGGGGAAATGCTGTCGAATTTTTCTTAGAATAAGAAGTAATTAAGACATACAATATAACGCGAAGCTTACAATCTTGGATAGAATAGGAACCTAACCCTATAGTATGAAGTAGGTACATCAAGCATGCATGCATGTATTACTCATTGAATGTAGACGTCAACCTCTATAAGCTCAAAGTAAATGTGGTAGATCGGGAAAGTATGGATCGGAAGTGGATGTCTTCCAGTCGTTTGTCGAAGGAATATGTGGAAGGAGTGCAATATTTTGTTAGGTTTGCCCTTGTTTACCCTTGTTTACGTTGTTGTTATGCCAACTGAGTTAGCACAGTTGAGTTGAAAGCACATTTAGTCTGTAATGGAATTGATCGAAATTATACATGTTAGACAAAGCATGGTGAGACAAGAGATGAGTCTAGTGATATGAGGAATAATGAGAGATATGCTTCAAATGATATCGGTACAAATACATATGAGGGCGACCGTTTTGAAGAGATGGCAAACGTGATTGAAGAAGATCTTCGTGATTGTCCTCAAATGTTTGATAAGTTGATAAGTGATTCAGAGAAACCGTTATATGAGGGTTGTACTAAATTCACAAGGTTGTCAACGATGTTAAAGTTGTATAACTTGAAATCGATCAATGGATGGACTGATAAGAGCTTTAATGAATTACTCACACTTTTGAAAGATATGTTGACGGATGATAATGTGCTTCCTAGTCGGCCATATGAGGCTAAACAAATATATGCTCAATTGGCATGAGCTATGAGAGGATACATGCTTGTCCTAACAATTGCATTTTATTTCAGAATGAATATGCATCATTAAACATGTGTCCTAAATGTAATGTCTCACAGTATAAGACGAAAGAATCAGCTCCAGAGGCGGTTCTATGGTATTTTCCCATAATACCTAGATTCAGGCGCATGTACCGCAATTCAGAAGATGCAAAGCACTTGACATGGCATGAGGATGAAAGGATTCAAGATGGCAAGCTACGACACCCGGCAGATTCTCCTCAATGGAAGAGAATTGATTATGATTATCCTGATTTCGGGCAAGAATCAAGAAACCTACGACTTGCGTTGTCTACTGACGGATTTAACCCACATGATGTTCAAAGTAGCTCTCACAGTACTTGGCCCGTGATTTTAGTGATATATAACCTACCATCAGTATACGATCCGTTTTGCCCAACAAAGTGCGGATAACCTTAACAAAACTTTGTTACTTTTTCAAGGCAATTTACAGCAGAGTGCTTGACCCTGGAAAGTTGCCAACATTGTAAAGAGAAATTGTTTTGACTTTGTGTAAGCTTGAGATGTATTTCCCACCTTCATTCTTTGACATGATGATTCATCTAACCATTCACTTTGTAAGAGAGATACAACTGTGAGGGCCAGCTTATATGAGATGGATGTATCCGTTTGAGAGTTACATGAAAATATTAAAAGAGTATGTGAAAAACTGATCACGACCAGAGGGTTGTATTGTTGAACGGTACATAGTCGAAGAAGCTGCTGAATTCTGTGCCGAGTACCTACCCAATGTTGACTACTCTGCTAGGACACCAAAGTCTTATCACACAGGAAGAACCATAGGGCAAGGGATTACTGGAGCTAAAATATTGGCTATACCAAGGACAGAATGGGAGCAAGCACACTTATAAGTTTTTCACAATGCCGATGAGGTTGAGCCATATTTGATAATCATAAGGTAGAACTTAAGAGTTCGTACCCAAATAAGAATCAAAATTGGTTAACAAAAGAACACAATCAATGTTTTGTAACATAGATAAAAGATCGCATTTATGCAAAGTTGGCTGTAAATCCTACTTCAGTTTCAGAAAGATTGAGATGGTTAGCGAAAGGTCCAACTGGGCATGTTTTCTCTTACAACGGTTATCTGATTAACAGGTACACATTCTCTACAAAAGAACAAGATGATCAGAGTACGATGCAAAATAGTGGGGTGACTCTTGTAGCTCAATCTATGCATATCTAAAGTGCAAAAGACAGAAACCCCATATACGAGAATATGTCATACTTCAGGGTCATAGAATGCATATGGGAGTTGGATTACACAATGTTTCGGGTGCCTGTGTTCCAATGTAAGTGGGTTGACAACAATAATGGTGTACAAATGGATGACTTGGGATTCATGCGAGTGGATTTCAAAAGGGTTGGGTATAAAGATGAGGCTTTTATTTTAGAATCGTAAGCCCAACAAGTGTTCTATGTCACCGATCCAGCTGATATGAAGTGATCCATTGTTCTTTTAACGAACAAAAAAGTTGTTATTAAGATTGATGGTCAAGTCCATGGAGATGCCAATATTGAGGATGATCCTTTCTTCGGGACATCACAATCACTTCGGAATGATCTAACTATAAAGGATGGTTTGTATATGAGAAATGATCATGACGAGGGGCTTTGGTTCAATCCATTATTTTGTATCAATAAGGGGAAAACAAGTCAGAATCCAACGAGGAAACGGAAAAGAATTACTTAAACATGTATGTAGTGTTTGTGTTTTCTAAATTCTTGATCAATTAAATTACTTAAATTTATATTTATCGATTTCTCTAATTAAACATGTATAATTGTCCATTAATGTTTTACTTGTGTGTTTATAATTTTGGTGCAGGTAAATGGCATCTCCCGATCTTGATCATGATAGTGCTGCCGAGTCGACCAAGAAAAAAGTGAAGCGACGTGGACCGACTTGTATGAGGAATGTCATCCGCGCTAGGAGTGAAGGAAAGAAATTAAATGTAATATGCTTACTATTCTAACTGTTTCATGTTTTATTTATTATCTAACTGTTCCATTATCTTCTTTATTATCTAACTGTTTCATTTTGTTTTTTTATTAGGTGGCATGGAATGCTAAGGGCCAACCAATTACTGAAGACGGCAACACATTCATCAGTTACATTGGTGCCTTTGTCCGACCCCCATTACATGTGAGGATTGGAGGGATGAAGCTTTGTATGAACTCAAAGAAGACATCTGGAATGATATACAGGTAATTATACTATACATTTGTGAGTTATATTGTTTTTAATGAAAATACTTTAATTTTACACTTTGTTTATATTGTTTTGCAAATGACTTTTAATGTCAATGATAACGACAAGACATTTGTACTTCAGGAAGTCGGAAAACTACATCGAGCTTTCAGAAGTAATTTGTCCAACAAGTGGCTAAGAGATGAGAACGGGAATGTCTTACAGGAGCCTCCATCAATGTATGCTGACTTTATAAGTTTGTATGATTGGAGAGCTTTTTTAGCAAAACGCACAGAAGATGAGGACTTTTAGGTATATTTGTTGATCTTATCCTTATAATTTGTATACACTCTTTAATAAAATATTGATATATCTACTGTGTCTAAATAGGACTTAAGGGATGCTAATCGGGATAGAGCGTTAAAGCCTGACTACCCTTATAGAGGATCGCGTTTGGGGTATAAAGGCATTGATTGGGAAACAAATGGTATGTATATATATACTTAGGGTCGACAACATGATAATATAATTGTTATATGTTTGACGAATATTATCTCAATATGTACAGAATGTGCAGGCGGGAAAAAATGTTAAAACTTCAATGGTTGAATGCGACATTTTGTGGGTGGGAGTTCGTGTGGACGCGAGGGGTACTATAATTGATGATAGCACTCGGGAAGTGGTTGAAAAAATTGTAATTATTTTCCAGAACTTGATTAACAATTTTTTCCAGAACTTGGTTAAAATTATGACCCTTGGTAACATTATTTAATCATCTGTGTCAGGGGACCATAACACAATCTGCAACATAGGGGGAGATAGAAGTTACTGGTCGCAATGAGATTCTTGCTAGAGCCATACCTCGTAAAGAGTACCCTGGTCGTTGGAGGGGTGTGGGATTTCCTCTCACTCGGACGTTTATCCACCCAACTCAAAAGCTCCCAAAACTTAGTGAATATGAAGAGTTGAAGATGAAGTTAGACCGTCTCGAGAGACTTGTTAATGAGAAGTTCAACATACAGGGGAATGAAGAGTTGGATAGACATGAGCCAAATTTAGCTACCCTATCCAGCGCAAGAAATAGTTGCACTCTTTTGTCACCCATCTCTGTTCCCGAGATAATTATATTGCTTCCTTTTAGTATTATTGCATTCATAATTTACATTAATTTATAACTTATTTTTTTATCATTGGTTTAGGGTGGCTTCAAGTCATGCAAATTATACTTATCGACCCCAACACATTGCATGGTCGATACGGGAAAAGTGTATGGACAATCGGTTGATACAGTACTGCACAACCGACCATTACCCATCGACCATGTGAAAGTTGGAGTAAATATTGTAATTGAGGGGGATGCGCCATTGCCTATACCTGTTGTGGAGGCAAAATTGATGACAGTACAACAAGCGTGTGGTACCTATGTGGCATGGCCAATTAGCCTCGTGGAAGTACATGATATGGTATGTTAATAAATATGATCCGACCATTTTCGTATACTGCATTTATTTACTGATTATAATTAGTTGGTCACTGACTGATGTACATATTGTCAGATATCTAGGGGCTCTCAAAGTCCATAAGCGAGGACAGGGGCAAGCGCAAACTGTCGATGCACACTCCAGAGTCTATTAAAAGTCTGGGGCACACAAAGGAGTCAATTACATCCAAAATAAATGGCACAACCAAATCCCAACCCTCCCCTCCTTCTCAACCCTCCCGGCCTTCTAATGCCTCCCGGCCTTCTAAATCCTCCCAGAATCTCCTACCCTATCATTCCTATCTTAAAATCCATGTGTCTAAGATGTAGGGTCATGTGTTCGTCGTATTCCCAGGAAAATTTTTGGTGTACATCTTGATACGTACACTGGCGGAGTCGACTTGGATGACATACTTAATCATGACCTTACGCGTAATCTTCATCTGTCCGTATATATAAGGTACTACATCTATTTTAATGTTATTGTTAATCCATTTGTTAATAGATGTTATTATTAATCCATTTGCATATGTATTTTAATTTTAGTCACTTGTATGAGGACATTTTGGTTCGAAAGCAACGGACGAGCAGGTTTGTGTTCTTATGCCCATTAAGAATAGCTCTGACAGCTACAAATATCAGGCAAATACAATACATAGCTGATCGCTTGAGTCTCGCAAGGGCTAAGAATGAGACCCTGTTTTTGTCTCCATGCAATGTTGAATGAGTCACTTATCCTAACGACACTTAACTTTATGAAATGTGCATGATGACCTATTTAGGATTTGTTAACTCAAATTTTTTATAGAGGGCAGTGGGTATTGATAGTTATCAATCCCATTGGAAACATTGTGTACTATCTCGATCCCCTGCGACATCCATACAGCAATAGGAAAGAAATGAAGGAGCAGTACGATAAGTAAGTATATGCATTTATTTTTAACATATGTGTGGGATGATTCAAGATATGTACTTTAATGAAGTTGATTTTGTAATTAGGACTATTAAAGTTTATTATGCATGCAGCGGGTGCAAGGTGTCTAAATCATCCACGATTAAATGGATTAATTTAAAGATATTTATAAAACTTCTTGAGCAAATTATATATTTAAAAAAGCAATTAATTTATTAAGTTTGATTTTACAATGCCCTCAACAACCCAACATCATAGATTGCGGCTATTACGTGATGAAATTCATGAAAGATGTCGTCTCACAAAACCAAATGAGCATCCCAACGATGGTATGTAATTTCAGATCTAGCTAGCTAGTTTATATAATTTGACCATTTCAATGTAATTCTAATTTTAGTTCTAATTTTGATTATTTAGTACTTTCCGGAGTGTAAATGAGACTCATACTCTAAGGACCAACCAGCAGAACTCGTGGAAGAATGGTGCCTGTGACGTCCCCAAGTTTCACTCGAGGAAATTCCATTAGTCTCAGAACTCTTTCCGGGTAATAACTATGACTTAACGATTACGCACTTATTAAACAAATGATAACATGCATCCAACTATAAACGCTCATAACATCAGAGTAAACACAACAGGATAAACGAAAGTGTACACACACAATACCAATATACACATGGTGACCCCATCAGTAGGTTTAGGTACATATACAGACGAAGGTAAAAAAATAAACCGAAAGTAAAGCAAATACAACAAAAGGGACTCTAGCACTGATACCTGCATACTCTCCCCATCGCCTCTCAAAATACATTAAAATAGTCTCACCTCACATTTTATGATAGACGCACTGGTGACGTCACGCCGTCAATGACGTGAAAATCAAGAGCTACCATGTCCTTCCCCATATGTGCGCCTATAAACCTGCAATGGCACATAATCCGAGGAAGAATTAGACATAACAATCCGCCTATGCCTGAAAGCTCTCAAATACCGCTCTGACCTCCCGCGCTGTCCTCTCAGCACGAAACCTCTACGACTGGTCATGTGAGATTATGCTGGGGTAGCCCACATAAAGTCCTGCTCATGCAGCCTGGGTGGGTGCCATATCTGGGGAAACGTAAGAAACAGGATCACTCTGTACAGTCCTTTGATGTCCCATCGTGGTGGAGTACCTCCCCAAAACAGCAAGCTCACTGGTCCGGTGTACACGGTTAAAAACATAGAGGGGTCCACCTGCCACCCCTACTCGTCATGATAGGTGATCTCAAGCTCGCCCGACATCGTGATCTCCAATGCTGTCTCGAGCAAGGGATGCATTCTCGGGTCCATAGTCACCTCCTGCTAACTCGTCGTCTGCTCGCAGATCGAAAGCATAACATACAAGGAGATACAGGGAGATAAGATATACGACATATCTATGACAGGGATGATGCAATGCAGAATAAATAGCAAACACAATCATCTCTCGATATCTCGACACCACAGTCGTTCCCTAACTAGATGTATACATACTCTTTCTATGCATGCCGGCCGGTACTAAACACCTTCCTAAGGACAACATCACGTCCGCACATCGGACAACAATTTGGTTCATTCAGGTAATCCTTTCCGCTCGCCGTGACCTATAAGAGTGCATCACCGCTCAACTGTTCCAGACAAAGAGGGTTAACTGAGCCTCTTCGGAAGATCCACCGGCAACTGGAAAGACTCAAGGTCTAGTCAAGATAGTAGGACGTGCCCAGGACTGCCACGACACGATAGGTGCTACTATATCGATCTCATATGGGTACACATGTGTCCAGTATATCGTCGAGATCACATAGACCTTCCCTTCCGTTTTCCGCACCCACACTCGGTGCACCAACCTCGTATGCCTCTCAGCAAACGGCTCACCACTTGGCATCATATGCATATGCTATGCATGTCATCCATATCTCTTTAGCTGATATAGCAACACATGCAACTTGCTCTTAGCAACACGAGCTCCAAGCTCCCACTGTAACCATAAGAGCTCTAAGCTCCTATTATAACTTTACGAGCTCCAAGGTGCACTATAACCTCAGTTCTCACTATCAGCTCAAACGTCCACAACAGGGTCAAAGCCCTAATGATACTAAACCTCTAAGTCTCATGCATACACATATTCCAAGGTAAAGCAGCAGTTCATTATCACATGCTCAATACAGCAATAAACATCTAAACATAACAACTTGCTATCATTTCATCATATCGTGCATATATCTCATATATTGCAAGTATCACAGTTAGTAGATGCACACATAGCAACATATAGCACATATCACCCAACATTACAACTCTGCTAACCTAGGGTATCAAACATAGCGGTGATAGCCCAAAGTAGACTAAACTTTGTCAAGGCTCAACCTCACATAGGGTTTACGGCTCCCCTACACACACAAAATATACAACAAAGCTATATAGACTACTCTTGCCTCCCTGACGTGCGTAACTCTTTCTCCCCACTTGATAGCGAAAGTAGTGACAATCACGAACACAACGAGCACTCCTTGCTCCTCTCTAAGCCTCACAGCCACGGTAACTTGCTCCAAAGGGTTCCACACGCAACTTCCAAACTTGCCCTAATCAGGGAAACAACACGTAGGCTCTAGTGTTAACCCTAATACGAAGTTAAAATCGTGAAAAGAAGCTTAAACCAAAAGAGAACATTGTATAGGTACAACATAGGTAGATATAGAACCTCGACTTATCCTTGACGAATCACAAAAGCAAACCGATAGAATTAGAGTAGGAGTCACGCTTATCAAGAAAACACGATCAGAACTGGAATCGGATGCACGAACGGATCACGAACCTGAATCAAATCTCTCAAACTGCCTCTGGACCTCTTAGCATCGAACTCCCTATAAATGAGTGAAGTTTGGAAACTTCATAGAAGTGAAAATGAAGAACTATTTATAAAGGTAAAACTCTGCTGACAACGCTTTAGCGTTATAGGTCTCCACGCTTTAGTGTTTCAATGCTTGAGCGTTGGCTTCCTCAACGCTTGAATATTGACGTTTCCTCATTGTTAAGGCACCGCCCATCACATGCTAGCCGTATCGCCTATCTGAAACGTGTCACTTTACATCCCATCACTGCCAGTCAACTGGTCATAGCGGATCACGAACCTGAATCAAATCTTTCAAACTGCCTCTGGACCTCTCAGCATCGAACTCCCTATAAATGAGTGAAGTTTGGAAACTTCACAGAAGTGAAAATGAAGAACTATTTATAAAGGTAAAACTCTGCTGACAATGCTTTAGCGTTCTGGGTCTCCACGCTTTTGTGTTTCAACGCTTGAGCGTTGGCTTCCTCAACGCTTGAGTATTGACGGTTCCTCACTGTCACCCATCACATGCTAGCCGTATCGCCTATCCGAAACGTGTCACTTTACATCCCATCACTGCCAGTCAACTGGTCATAGTGGCCATGCTTGAGCGATTCACCCTGCTCAACGCTAGAGCGTTAGCACGCTTCAGCGTTTTACTGGTCCACACTTGATCGTTCTACTCCTGACACTTGTCCCTTACCCTTCTCTTATCCAATTCATCCCTACTCTTTACATATTCTCTAAGCACACTTTCCAACCATGATAGTAATTATCAACAAACATATAAATACCCGATCTAGGCCATCTATCTCAATTAAGGTTTCAGAAAACATGGATGTTACATTACCACCCCCTTAAAGAGAATTTCGTCCCCAAAATTTTCCATTCATACCTGTAAACAACGATGGGTACTATTGGCGCATCTGAGCCTCTCTTTCCCATTTTGAATCTTCAGTCAACGGGTCCCATTCCACTCTCACCAAGGAAATCCGCTTACCGCGAAGCTCCTTGATCCTTCTATCTACTATCTGAACCGGTAAAGCCTCGTATTCAAGGTTCTCTCTTAGCTGGATTGATTCAGGGTCTAGCACATGCGATGGATCAGGGTAATACTTTCTAAGCTGGGATGCATGAAAAACATCGTGGAGTCTTGACAAGTTTGGTGGTAAGGCTATTTGATAAGCTACTGGACCAATTCGGCAAAGAATTTGAAATGGTCTTATGAATCTGGGTGTAAGCTTTTTGGATTGAATTGCCCTGCCAATACCAGTCCTTGGCGCAAATCTTACAAACACATGGTCTCCCTCCTGGAATTCTAAAGGTCTCATCCTTTTATCAACGTAGCTTTTCTGCTTATCCCTTGCGACCTTCATCTTTTCCCGGATTAACTTAACTTGTTCCGTCGTCTGTTGCACCAACTCAGGGCCTAATAATTGATTCTCTCTAGTCGCAAACCAACACAACGGAGTCCTGCATTTCCTCCCGTACAAAGCTTCATACGGCGCTATACCAATACTTGAGTGGTAATTGTTGTTGTAGGTAAACTCAATCAAAGGAAGAAACTCGTCCCAACTTCCTATGTGTTCCAACACACATGCTCTTAACAAATCTTCCAACAATTGAATCGTCCGTTCTGAATGACCATCCTTTTGGGGATGATAAACAAAACTTAACCTTAACTTGGTTCCCAACGCTCTGTTCAGGCTCCTCAAGAACCTCTAAGTAAACCTCGGGTCTAGGTCCGAGATAATACTCGAAGGCACACCATGCAGACGCACCACCTCCTTGATGTAAATCTGAGTCAACCTTTCTAGAGAATAATTCTGGTTGATAGGTAAGAAATGAGCATATTTCGTCAACCTATCTATAATGACCCAAATTACATCACACCTCTTCTGAGTCCTTGGTAACCCAGAAAAAAAGTCTAATGCAATACTGTCCCACTTCCACTCCGGAACATCCAATGATTTCAACAATCCTGCGGGCTTTTGCTGTTCAACCTTTGCCTTTTGACACACCAAGTAGGATAGGACATAAGCTGTCACTTCCTTCTTAATTCTTGGCCACCAGGATAACTTCTTCAGATCCTGGTACATCTTATTAGCCCTTGGATGAAAAATCGACTTGCTCTTGTGTGCTTCTTCTAAGATCATATTCTTAACTTCGCTATCCGCAAGCACTCAAACTCGGTCGCTAAACCTGATGACGCCATCTGGACCTCTCTTAAACTCAAACATTTCGCCTTCCTTGATCACCCGATTAACCTTCTTAAGGTACTCATTCTCAGCTTGCCTTCTCCAAAGCAGACTCAGGAAATCGCTAGTTACCTCAATCATCCCAAGATTCATCTTATCCTCAATAATTTCCATATCCAGATTCAGATCCCTATACTGCTCTAACAACTCAAGCTCTCGTACCATCATTGCAGAAACGTGTAGGGACTTCCTACTAAGCGCATCCGCTACAACATTCGCCTTGCCTTGATGGTATTGCAGGTCGAATTCATAATCCTTAATGAATTCCATCCATCTTCTCTGCCTCATGTTCAACTCTTTCTGGTGGAACAGGTACTTCAGGCTCTTATGGTCACTAAATATACTGAACTTAGCACCGTACTGATAGTGTCTCCATATCTTCAATGCAAACACTATCGTAGCTAGCTCCCGATCATGAGTTGAGTAGTTCCGTTCATGCACTCTTAACTGCTTGGAGGCATATGCCACCACTCTTCCTTCTTGCATGAGCACACAACCCAATCCGTGATACGACGCATCACAGTACATGTTAAAACGTCTTAATGGATCTGGCAAAACCAACACCGGCAACGTGGTCAACATCAGCTTCAGCGCTAAGAAACTCTACTCACAAGCTCCCGTCCACTCAAACGCCTTCTTCTTTCTCGTCAATTGCGTCATGGGTAACACAATTTTAGAGAATCCCTCGATAAACCGCCTATAGTAGCGTGCCAAACCAAGAAAAATGCGAACATCGCTCACAAACTTCGGGCTTTCTCACTTAACCGCTGCTTCAACCTTCGCAGGATCCACCGTGATTTCATCCTTATTGATCACGTGTCCTAAGAACTGTACTTCCTCTAGCCAAAAATCACACTTGGATAGCTTCGCGTACAACCGCCTATCTTTCAGCGCTTGTAGCACCACTCGAAGATGCTCTTGATGTTCCTTTTTACTCGAAGATTAAATAAGGATGTCATTGATAAACACGACAACAAACTTGTCTGGGAACAGTCAGAATATCATGTTCATATAGTCCATGAACACGGCCGGAGCATTAGTCACACCGAAAGGAATAACCAAATACTTGTAGTGCCCATACCGACTCCGAAAAGCAGTCTTCGGTATATCCTCCCTCTTCACCCTGATTTGATGGTACCCAGATCGCAGGTCGATCTTAGAAAACACAGTTGCTCCCCTCAACTGATCCATCAAATCATTTATCCTTAGCAACGAGTACTTGTTCTTTATCGTCACCTTGTTCAGCTGACGATAGTCCACACATAGCCTTGAACTTCCCTCCTTTTTCTTGACTAACAGTACCAGAGCTCCCCATGGAGACGCGCTTGGTCTGATAAAATCTTTGCCTAGCATCTCATCCAACTGCTTCTTAAACTCCGCCAACTCTCCTAGAGACATTCGATAGGTTGCTATCGAAATAGGTCTAGTTCTTGGTACAAGATCTATTGCAAACTCGACCCCCCTCTCCGGCGGTAGTCCTGGAACATCATCTGGAAACACCTTCGGAAGTTCTCGCACAATCGGCAGCGTTCCCACATTCGAAGTTTCCTTCACTTCCAAGGATAACAACACCACGCACTCTCCAGATCGTACACCCTTCAGAATACTTTCATCAGAAAGCGTCAATTCAGATAGCTCAAAAAAACAACGGGTTTTGTTTGAATAGTCCAGTATCACATGGTTGGCCTCAAGCCAATCCATGCCTAAGATAACATCGATCCGACCAGGTCCACGAAGAAATGTCTGTTTTCTATAGTAATAGGGCATTTTAAACATACAAACAGGGTAGTCAAAGAATCACCCATGGGTCTAGTAACAGTAAGGTCATATGGTAAAGATGAAACTGGTAACCCTAAGTGACCCATGCATTCCATAGAAATAAACGAATGAGTAGCCTCCGAATTAAATAACACAGATAAGAGCTTGCCTGAAACTAAACACTTACCTTGAATCAGATCTGCGCATCGAGAGGATTCAGCTTTCCTCACGGCAAACACTCTTCCCGTGGTTTGTGGTCTCCCAGCTTGTCCAGCCACACCAGTTGGTCGTGCATTGCCTTGCCTGCAGTCCTTGGCCATATGTCCTTGCTTTCCATATGCATAGCAAGTCATGGTCCACCCGGGCACTTGGCTTTCGCAGTTTTGAGCCATGTGTGGTCCCCCACACTTGAAGCATCACTGCAACCCCTGAGTTGCACTTGATCTCTGACTTCTAGCATCTCCTATCTTCTGGGTTGGCCTCTGGTAAGGTCCTCGACCACTCTGAAACCTTCCACCACTACCTTTTTGGTTACTACGGATACGTCCTCCGCTCCTTATTGTCATCTCTCTTCTTCTCTCGATGTTCTCAATTGCCGAACACCGATCCAACATGTCAAGGAATAGGGTGATCTCCAATGGCACTATAGCTTTCTGAATCTCGTACTTCAGACCATCCTCAAACATGCGGCACATCCACTCCTCGCCCGGATACCGCTGAAAAAACTCTGAAAATTTGAGCAGCGCCTTAAACCTCGCTGCATATTCCCCAATCGTCATATTGCCTTGTTTCAAACTCTGGAACTCCTTGTCCTTTTCCTTCCTGATCATCCTACGAAAATATTTCTCTAAGAAGCATTCCCTGATCAATTCCCAAGTCATGGCTCTTCCTTCAACCTCGAATAACCTCTGCTTTCCCTTCCACCACATCTCTGCTCCTCCCACTAACATGAAAGAAGCATTAGAAACTTTCTGAGCTTCATCACAGTGCGTCACTGCAAAGATCTTCTTCAACTCCTGAATCCACAGCTCTGCCCCCTCGAGATTGTAGTCCTTATTGAACTGAGGAGGGTTACGACATGAAGGCATCCAAACCAGGATCCTTATTACTAACATTCCTCTGTTGTTACTGTTGCTGTTGATTCTCACGGGTCAACTGAATGAATTGGGCATTCTGTTGAGTTTGTTGTAGCATAGCAGCAGGTATATCCTTCATAGTTCTGAGGGTTTCCAGCGACTCAGCTCCATTCTCAGTATCTGAATCTTCATCCTCTTGACCTCCATTGGGTCTGGTCCTTCCTCTGCCTATACCTCCACCTCGAGCCATTGGTTCCTGATTCAAGTAACTGTTAGCTCAGAGTTCAAACATGATAAGCAACATAAATACATACATGTACTTATCATTCATACAAAACATTGCAACAATCAATCGCACTCCTTTTATCCTTCTAGACACAGTCGTACTCTCTTGCACAAACGACAAACTTTTCCAGTTCAACTTCCTAATACCTCACAGTTCTGATAGGACCAAACTGCTCTGATACCACTATAATGTGACTTCCCTAAGTTCCACTCAAGGAAATCTCATTAGTCTCAGAACTCTTTCCTAGTATTAACTATGACGTAACGATTACGCACTTATTAAATAAACGATAACATGCATCGAAATATAAACGCGCGTAACATCAGAGTAAACACAACATGATAAACGAAAGCATACACACACAGTACAGATATATACATGGTGGTCGCATCAATAGGGCTAGGTACATATACAGATGAAGGTACAAAATAAACCAAAAGTAAAAAAATACAACAAAAGGGACTCTAGCACTAATACTTTCATACTCTCCCCATCCCCTCTCAAAATATATCAAAATAGTCTCACCTCACATCCTATGACAGACGCACTGGGGACGTCATGCCCTCAATGACGTGAAAGTCAAGAGCTACCCTGTCCTCCCCATATGTGCGCCTATAAACCTGCAAGGGCACATAATCTGAGCAAGAACTAGACATAACAATCCGTCTATGCCTGGCGGCTCTTAAATACCGCTTTGAGCTCCTGCGCTGTCCTCTCAGCACGAAACCTCTGCGACTGGTCACGTGAGATGATGCTGGGGAAGCCCACATAAAGTCCTGCTCATGCGGCTTGGGTGGGTGCCATATCTTGGGAAACGGAAGAAACTGAATCACTTTATACGGTCCCATGATGTCCGATCGCGGTGGAGTACGGCCTCGAAACAGGAAGCTCACTGGTCCGGTGTACACGGTCAAAAACGTAGAGGGGTCCACCTGCCACCCCTGCTCGTCATGATGGACGATCTCAAGCACGCCCAGTATCGGGATCCTCGGTGCTGTCTGGAGGAAGGGATGCATCCTCAGGTCCACAGTCACCTCCTGCTAACTCGTCGTCTGCTCGCAGATCGAAAGCATAACATACAAGAAGATATAGAGAGATAAGATATATAGCACATCTATGACAGGGATGATGCAATGCAGAATATATAACAAACATAATCATCTCTCGATATCTCGACACCACGATCGTTCCCTAACTAGATGTACACATACTATTTTTATGCATGTTAGTCGGTACTAAACACCCTCCTAAGGGAAACATCACGTCCGCACATCGGACAACAATTTGGTTCGTTCCGGTAATTCATTCCGGTCGCCGTGACCCATAAGAGTGCATCAACACTCAACTGTCACGGGCAAAAAGCGTTAACTGGGCCTTCTCAGAAGATCCAACGGCAACTGGAAAGACTCAAGATCCTATCGGGATAGTAGGACGTGCCCAGGACCGCCATGACACGATAGGCGCTACCATACTGGTCTCATGTGGGTACACCTGTGTCCAGCATATCCTCGAGATCACACAGACCTTCTCTTTCGTTTTTCATACCCGCACTCTGTGCGCCAACCTCGTATCCCTCTCGGCACACGGCTCACCACTTAGCATCGTATGCATATGCTATGCATGTCATCCATCTCTCTTGAGCTGATATAGCAACACATGCAACTTGCTCTTAACAACACGAGCTCCAAGCTCCCACTATAACCATATGAGCTCCAAGCTCCACTTGTAACCATATGAACTCCAAGCTCCCATCATAACCTTATGAGCTCTAAGCTCCACTATAACCTCAGTTCTCACTATCAGCTCAAACTTCCACAACGGGGTCAAAGCCCTAATCATACTAAACCCCCAAGTCTCATGCATACATGCAATCCAAGGTAAAGCAACAGTTCATTATCACATGCTCAATAAAGTAGTAAACATCTAAACATAGCAACATGCTATCACTTCATCATATCATGCTTATGTCTCATATATTACAAATATCACAATGAGCAAATACGCACATAGCAGCATATAGCACATATCATCCAACATCATAAATCTGCTAACCTAGGGTATCAAACATGGCGGTGATAGCACAAAATAGACTAAACCTAGGGTTTAGGTACTTTGTTAGGGCTCAACCTCACATAGGGTTTAGGGTTCCCCTACACACACAAAACATACAACAAAGCTATATAGACTACTCTTGCCTCCCCGATGTGTGTAACTCTTTCTCCCCACCTGATAGCGAAAGTAGTGACAATCACGAACACAACGAGCACTACTTGCTCTTCTCTAAGCCTCACATCCGTGGTCACTTGCTCCAAAGGGTTCCGCACGCAACTTCCAAACTTGCCCTAATCACGGAAACAACATGTAGGCTATAGCGTTAACCCCGATACGAAGTTAAAACCGTGAAAAGAAGCTTAAACCAAAAGAGAGCATTGTATAGGTACAATGTAGGTATATACTGAACCTTGGCTTACCCTTGACGAATAACAAAAGCAAACCGATAGAATTGGAGTAAGAGTCGCGTTGATCAGGAAAACACGATCGGAACTGGAATCCGTTGAACGAACGGATCACGAACCTGAATCAAAGCTCTCAAACTACCTCTGGACCTCTCAGCATCGAACTCTCTATAAATGAGTGAAGTTTGGAAGCTTCACACAAGTGAAAGTGAAGAACTATTTATAGAGGTAAAACTCTATTGACAACGCTTTAGTGTTTTGGGTTTCCACACTTTAGCGTTCCAATGCTTGAGCGTTGGCTTCCTCAACACTTGGGCGTTGACGTTTCCTCACCGCCAAGGCACCGCCCATCACGTGCCATCCGCGATGCGTAGCCGACACGTGCCACTTTACGCCCCATCACTACCAGTCAACTGGTCAGAGTGGCCACGCTTGAGCGTCCACCCTGCTCCGCGCTAGTGCGTTAGCACGCTTGAGCATTCTACTAGTCCACGCTTGATCATTCTGTTCCTGATCCCTTGTCCCTCATCCTTCTCCTATCCAATTCATTCCTACTCTTAACATGTTCTCTAAGCACATTTTCCAGCCATGATAATAATTATCAACAAACATGTAAATATCCGATCTAGGCCATCTATCTCAATTAAGGTTTCCGAAAACAGGGATATTACAGTGAGGGTATTTCACGAAGACATTTATTTAGTAATTAATTCAAGGTACAATTATTTAGTTTGCATGGTTTCATGTTCTTGCACATTGGGTTGTTAAGTTTGCATGGTTTCGTGTTCTTGCACCTTTGGTTGCTAAGTTTGCATGTGGTTTGGTACTAAATTAAATTAGTGAATCTGGTTTGATACTAAATGTGTTGATATATTTTCATTTTGGTTATGTTATGCAGATTCTTTTCTTACTAAGGGGTGGCTTGAACAATTTGATTTTGGATGGAGCATCATCATATGGTATTGGTTATTTGATTTTGGTCTAAAGGGACTTATAGAGTTTGTTTGTATAGTAGTGAAATATTGTAAGTATAGTTGAGTTTTGTATAAGGACTTATAAGTAAAGTTGGTCCAAATTAAAGGAACTAATTATGTGTAATATTGATTTTGGAGCATTAGTTTTGTATGTGTTTTTGGTCCAAAGGGACTAAGTATATATGGAATATATATATATATATATATATATATATATATATATATATATATATACAACTGTTTGTGTTGATATTTTTTGTGTATTATTGTACTAGTTTCTGCTGAATGCAAGTTTAATATGGAATGTATAAAAAATGAAATAAAAATAAAAAAGGGCGGCTATTATAGCGCTTCTCCTGAGAAGCGTTTTAATAGGTCACCTATTATAGCGCTTCTATAAGGAAGCGCTATAATAAGAGGCATGATAAGATAGCGCTTCCCAGGAAAAGCGTTATCTTATAGTGCCAAGAAACGCTATCTTATAGTGCTAGGAAGCGCTATAATAGGTGACCTATTATAGCGCTTCGTAGGAGAAGCGCTATAATAGGTGACTTATTATAACGCTTCAGAAGCGCTATCTTTTCTTACCACTTTTAATTACACTCGAATGGATAGCGTTTCTAAAGCGCTATTGTAGGGCAAAAATAAACACCGTCTTTTGCTTTTTCTGTTGTAGTGTACCTCAGAAATGAAAAGGAAATATCTACTTCAGCAAGGAAAAATGAAGATAGCAAGTCCAGCAAGGTTAAATGCATCGACCTTGAAACAAAAGCAGATTTGAATAAAATTGCTACAAACATTGCAGGATCTTCCGCAAATTCTACAATAGAAAAAGTGCAGTAGCAAAATGCTGCAATGTCCTCCACAAATTCTACATAAAGCTTTTTTCCTAGGCTTATACTCGAGAGACCTCCACCACCTTTCCCCCAAAGATTGAAGAAAACTAACCAAGATAAGCAATGTGGCAAGTTCATGGAGATTCTCAAACAGCTCCATATCAATATCCCCTTGGTAGAAGCTCTCCAACCAATGCCAAATTATGCAAAGTTTGTGAAGGATGTGCTAACCAATAAGAGAATACTAGGGGAATTTGAAATTGTGGGTATGACCAAAGAGTGCAGTTTGCTTTTGCAAAACAAAGTCCCTCCAAAGCTAAAAGATCCTGGTAGATTCACCACACCGTGCTCAATTGGAACCTATTATGGTCGTGCCTCGTGTGACTTGGGTGCTAGCATCAACTTGATGCCAATGTCCATATTCAAGCAATTGGGAATTGGAAAAGCTCTCCCAACCACTATTACTCTTCAATTGGTTGATCGCTCTATTGCTCATCCTGAAGGAAACATTGAAGATATGTTGATTCAGATAGACATGTTTGTGTTCCTAGTTGAATTCATCATTCTAGACTTTGAGGCGAATGGTGAAGTGCCCATTATACTTTGGAGACCTTTCCTAGCCACGGGGAGGACTTTGATGGAAGTGCAGAAAGGAGAATTAACCATGAGGGTTAATGATCAAGAGGTGACCTTTAATGTTTTTAATGCCTTGAAGTACGCCGATGAGGGTATGGAAGAGTGCTCTTTTGTGAAGACACTACATTTATTGGTGCATAAGCAACTCATGATGGGGCATGATGTTCTTAAAGAGGAACCAACCTAACTTGAAGCAAAAGAGACACTCAAGGAAGAAATCCTTAATTTGGTAGAGGAAAGGCCAACAACACCAAGTTGGGCAAGGAGATATGAATCACTTGAGTTGACTAGTGAAAGTTTCAAAAACAATGTGCCTTCCATGAAGAGATCATCGATGTTAGAACTAAAACAACTTCCAGCCCACCGTAAATATGCGTATTTGGGGGGACAATAAGACTCTTCCAGTGATTATTTCTTCTTGCTTGACTCCACCACAAGAGGATAACCTCATTGATTCTTTGAAGAGACACAAGAAGACTATTGGGTGGCAAATGGCTAACATAAAGGGCATAAGTCCAAGACTTTGTATGCACGAAACTTTGTTGTAAGATAACTTAGAGAATAACATTGAGAGCCAAATAAGGCTGAATCCAATCTTAAAGGAGGTGGTAAAAAATAAGATCATCAAGTGGCCTTTGGATGTTGCAGCATGCTGTATCATGACACAGATGTTCTCTCTTCTGTTTCTTTACTGTTTTGATTTAAATTTGTTTTGTTTGGAGTATCTGTTTGTTGGTTTGCTATAGTATGTAATCATAGTTTTTTTTGTTAGTTTGTTGTTAACCTTTTAGTAGTTTCATTGTTGGATTGTCTTGTCCTGTTGTGACCAAACCCTCTTTCAAACTTTGAGGATGATGCAGTGGGGATGCTGCTCATTTTAAAGTTTAGTGGAGGGACTGAATTTTGTGAAAAGCTTGTAATCAATTATCTTGACTTGTTGTTTGAAGTAAAACCCAATGAAGAGCATATGCATGATTGTGTTATGAACCCTTAAGCCCTAAAGAGAGGTGTGAACCCTAAATTGTTCTTGCCCTTAGTCTATGAAGATAATCTGGGATGATTTGAGAGAGAAGTGAGGCTGGACACTTGAACTTTGCCAAACCTATTCCCAATAATATAACAAATGGATGATTACACAAACTTGCAAAGGTATAAGTTTGGGGTGGGAAGAACAATATGCTCATGGAAATCAAGATTGAAAGTGAAATGCCCCAATGCAAGTTTCTTGTATGTTTAAAAAAAAAATAAGAAATGAAACATGGAATAAAAGGTTATAATAAGTATATGTTTGGTAGAACGTCTACACAGACGCAGACGTGGTTCTTTGGAAGCAGCTCAATACAAGCTTCCATGGTAGAAGCAAAATAAATTACATTCATGCCACCATAAACTTGATTTTGGGGAACCTAACGCGGAACCAAACACCCCATAAGTAGGTACCCCTTTGAGACTGATGGGTTACTGGGAAAATTCTTGCACTTTTGAAGTAGGTTACTGAGGAAATACCTGTTGTTGTGATTCCATTACATATATGTTGTAGCATGTTGTGTACCTAGCCCATGGTTTAAAAAGAAGGAGTATGCCATGTTAGTTTGGTTGAAAGGCTTATCAAACCTTTTGGGTTGTCCTGATTATTCAGAATAGGCTCAGAGCTGCACACATACTTGGATTTAATTGGGGTAATCATGAATCTGCAAGGGCAAAAAGGGGTTTGTTATGTTAATTTGGGGGTTGCTATAAGGACGACAAAGTTGTTTTGAGTTTATGTTGCGTTTTTTGTGTTTTAAAGCTTAGGGTGTTGTCCTCTTTTTGTGATTGTTTTTATTACTTTTCATCACTCGAGGACGAGCAATGATATAAGTTTGAGACTGTGATAACTCTTAGAAATAAGAGTTATTTGGCCTTTCTTAGCATTATGGTGTATAGTCTAAGAGTGTTTTAGTTTAATTTGTGTGGTTTAGTTTAGTTTAGGGCTTGTAATCAGTAATTATGTTATTCTCAATTTTTAGGACTTTTGTGTTGTTTTAGTGTAACTAATGTGGGTATTCTGGTTTTGAAAGGTATTGAAAGAAGTTCAGAGGAAGGCTGGAAGAAATGGTCCAAGATGCTGCAGCAACTGGAGCGTGTCTTATTGTAGAAGAATGACATCTGAACTTACTTTCTCTCTCCTGTTGTAGTCCCAGGTGCAAGGACTTGCACCCATGTGCCATATACCGCCAAAAAAACTCTCTGCTCGATATTTTGTGCAATTGTTACTTTATGAGATGAGCTCTAGTTGCTTTAATTTGAATGGATAAAGTTGAGCCCAAAAGGAGGAAAGAGAGTGGACAACTTCTAGAAGGAAAAACCCTAAAGGGGGACATCCTCTTCCACAATTTTGTACCTCACCATTGCCCATTCGCCATTTTCTCTCTCACACACACAACTACTTCCATTTTGCATCTTCCCATTTTCTTCCTCCGGATTTTTACTGTTATTTTCTTCTTGTAATGAATTCGTATTTGGTTTTTATTTTATATTTTTGTTGCTTGTAAGCTCATCACGAGCTAAGCTTCTTTAGCTAAGGGTACAATGAATTTGTAAATAATTTTATGCATGATGTTATGTTATGATTTTTTAAGCATTTCTTTATCAAGCTGCGTGTTTGTTCTTATTTCTAATTGAGTCTGATCATCTAGGTTAGAATACTAGCTTGTTGAACTTGGAAAAGTTAGTAAATGGAAATCCTTGGTAGATAAGAATTAAGTCATTAATTTGAAAACTAATTTATGTTGAATGTAATATGAATGTTTCATTCAAGTTCTTAGGTTAGCTGGAACATGTTTATTAAGAAAGGAGCGTAATTAATGTGAGTTTAGGAATGAGGAACGCTTAATGAAACTCCTCTTAAAGTTTTGGCAAGCACAACTGTTATTTCCTGGAACCAAATGTTGTAGCATGTCATAGCATAGTGGACCCTGTACAAGAAGTTACAAGGGAGTTGTACCCCTAGCTGTTTTACCCATATTTGTCCTTTACCCTGTTTAAATATGTTTTCTTACTTCTTGCCATTTCTTTGTTCAATTTAAATTATTGCATGTTACTTCCAATATACACTTGTTACCTTTGGTTACCTTTTTCTTATCTTAGCTAATAAAACAATTGATTTGAAATTCTGGATAAGTGTCATTTCAATCCTCGTTGGAACGATCTTTCTTACCTCTTATTACTTGTTACGACTGTGTACATTTGCACATTTTTGCACCGACACGTTTTTCAACCAACACCAATCTATATGGTAAAGTACTAGTCGATTTTCTTGGTGAATTCCTGTATGCCCGTAAGACTTGATCAAGAGTGTTGCCAATTTCTAGGCTGCCGACACACATGCTTCTTTATAAGACTTAAAATAATCTTATTCATGGCCTCTACTTGGCCATTTGCTTGAGCATAATACGGGGTTGACGTAAGCATTCTAATCTGCCTGGAATTAGCATATTTAACAACTTTTCGTTAGGTAAAAACTGACCCTTGATCAGTCGTCAAAGTTTGTGGTTTCCCAAACCGACAAACTATATGATTCTCAATGAAGTCAATCACATCCTGTTGGGTTACTTTTTTCAAAGCCACAGCTTTTATCCATTCTGTGAAATAATCCACTCCAATCAAAATATATTTATGGCCTTTCGACGAAGCAGGATGTATCTGGCCTATCAAATCTAAAGCCTGTCCTCTAAATGGCCAAGGTTTAATAATGGCATGTAAATCACTAGCTGGGACATTTTGTATATGATCATGTTTCTAACATTCTTCGCAAGACTTGGCAAACAATATACAATCCCTAACTAACGTAGGTCAATAATACTTGTAACGTCGAATGGTCCACTTCATTTTTTTCTCCTACCTGGTGAGCTCCACATATTCCTTCATGGTCTTCTGAGAAGCAAGAAATGCCTTTATCTCTCCCAAGCATATGTCTAAAGTTCCATTGATAGACCTCCTGTGCAAAAGTCCACCTTGCACCACAAATTCCGACGCTTGGTATTTAAGTTTTTTGTCTGCGTCGTGACATGGGTTTTTCAAATATTCAATTATTAGTATCTTCCTGTCATCAAGTGCCAGGACGTCATTTAGCAAAACATCCCTTTCTTCTAAAGGATATAGGAGTTCCTTGATTTATATCAGATCCGACAAAACTTTCTGAGATGCTTTATAACCAAAGGCAAATTGTGCCAACTCATTAGCCTCTTGATTTAATTCTTTGGGGATATGTTCGACAGTAACTTTGTCGAACTTATTCATTACTTTACTTGCCACAATAGAATACTTGGTCAGATTGTAACTGACATATTTGTATTCTTAGGTAAGTTGTTGTATAACCAATTGAGAATCCCCAAAGATATGCACATTTCGTGCCTTCATTTCTAACAATATTTCTAGCCCGACAATCAAGGCTTCATATCCGGCCTCATTGTTAGAGCATGAATGTTTAAGTTCAAACATGAACTTAGTCGGAATGCCTTGGCGAGTTACAATCAGAACTCCTACCCCAATTCCTCATTGATGCCTTGAGTCATCAAAGTAAAGACATTAGGGTTTTAACCCGACGAGTTTGCATTTTCTGTGTCTAGCTAGGGTGAATAACTAGAAAATCAGCAATTGGCTGGCCTTTTACAGCTTTCACTGGTACATATTATAAAGAAAATTCTGACAATGCTATAGTCCATTTACCAATACGACCATTAAGATCTGGCTTAGATAACATATAATTTATTACATCCGTTTTGGACACAACTAATACGTTACAAGGCATCATATAGTATTTGAGCTTTGTACAGTGAAAAATACAATGCTAAACCCAATTTCTCTATAGAACTATAACTTTTCTCAACGTCATTCAGAACCCTACTAAGGTAGTAGACAGCTCATTTGACATTGTTTTCGTCATTCTGAGCCAATAAACAACCTATGGTTTCTTATGATGCTTATATGTATAACTTCAACGGTTGCCGAGTCACATGTAGCATCATGACCGGTGGATTAATCAAGTATTGCTTGTTCTGGTCAAAGGCTTCTCGGTTGCAAGACTCCCACACAAAATCTTATTCAGCCATCAACTGAATTAATGATGCAAAAACTCTGGTTCTTCACGACAGATTGGATATAAATCTTCACAGAAAATTTACTTTCCCTAAGAAAGATTGTAACTCCTTCTTGTTCGTCAGTGTTGCACCTTCCAATACTGCTATGGCTTTACTCTTGTCCACCTCTATGCCTTTTTTGTGAAATAAGAATCCCAAAAACTTGGCGGCCAACACTCCAAAGCTGCACTTTTCTGGATTCATCTTGAGGCTGTGTTTTTTCATTTTCTCAAATGCCTGCCTTAAATGTTCCAGATGCTCATCTTTAGTCTTTGACTTGACGACTACATCATCAATGTACACCTCCATGAATTTGCTAATAACATTATAGAATATGGCATTCATTGCTCTTTAATAGGTGGCCCTTGCATTCTTTAAACCGAAAGGCAAGAGTAACCATTCATATGTCCCAATAGCACCTGGGCATCTGAAGGCAGTTTTCGACACATCCTGCTCGACTATAAAAATCTGGTTATAACCTGTATGGCCATCCATACAACTTAGAATTTCATGCACAGACGCAACATCAACTAACATGTCTGCTATGTGCATAGGGTATTCATCATTGGGTGTGGTTGTATTCAAATTCCTAAAGTCTACATATACCCTTAACTTGCCAGTTTTCTTAACAACGGGAACTACATTAGGAAGCCTTTCGACATACCTGGTGGTTCTGATGAAGTTGAACTTGAGCTGTCTTTCGACCTCTTCTTTGATCTTATGTACCACTTATGGGGCAAATCTCCTATTTGCTTGTTTGACAAGTTTACATCTCTCTTTCAATGGCAACCGAGGTTCAACAAGATCTCTGCTCAATCCAGGCATCTCATTGTAATCCCAGGCAAAGCAGTCCATGTATTCCTTGAGCGATATGACAAGTTTCTTTTTCAATTCCTTTGGCAGATATGAACTTATGAAGATTATCCTTTTGTTTATATCAGTGCCTAAGTTAATCTCTTCCAGAGGATCTTCTACTTGAACATTTTATTTTTCGTCTGGCTCTTTTTCAAATCCCAAAGTGCCATCATCTATGATATAGTCAGCTAACACACCTTTAGTAGTGTGTACTTCATTGTTCGCTAGATAGCCCGACTATCTTTTCAAGTGATCTTAAATGGCCATGATCAGCATCTGGCCGAGTTTCGTCGGCCCTTTCTACCAGCCTTATTCTAAACTGATCCAATAGGCAAGCTAAAGAGAGAGGAGGAGGAGGTGGTTGTTGTTGCTGCATGAATGATTGCATCATGGCAGCAATCTTAGAGAGCATCTCTTGTTGAGAAGTTTGGATGGCCGTAGGTACAGTGTTCTAGACGAACTCTTGTAACTCTAAAGGAATAGCAGGTTTAGAGCTTTCAGCAATTGCGTCCAAGTTATCTCTTCCAGGCACAGAGCTAAGAGCATTGGACGGTGTAGGATCAGTAAGATGGACAACTGAAAGAGGGTGAGGCTACAAGCTTGGACGTTGAGAAGCATCTGGCTCTTGTGCAGAGTCACCAACTTATTCTTGGTCTTGGTCCAATGTCGGCTGAAAAGTCACAACGGCACTTTGGTCCTCCATCCTAAAATCGCATTAAGTATCATTAAATATATCCATTTTATTTTATGAGGACCAAATCGTAAATACAAAAATAAGATAGAGAACCAAATCGTAAATACAAAAATAACATAGATAACCAAAAGTATAAATTAACCTTGTTTTAATCATTGTTGCCTATATTATATGACATTTGAGTGAAACATCTGGCAACAATTAGGAAATCGTTGCCTATACACTACAACAAAATGTGCAGATAGCGACGACCTCTAATGACGGCCAAGTAGCCTTCGCTAACTTCACCATTATCGACGGCTAAGGCCGACAATAATACACAGTGGATTCTTGACCACATTACCGACGAACATGCCTGTCGGTACCATTGTCATTTATTACCGAGAGTCGGGCCCTGGGAACGTTCGTCGGTAAATTTGGCGCAAATAGGCATGCAAATTGTCCCGCGTTATTACCGACAGCTTGCGCGTCGGTACCGTTTTCATTTATTACCGACGGCTTGACCCGTTGGTAAGTGTCATTTGAAATTACTGCACGCAACGTCTCTTTTTTGAGTTATCGACGGCTTAGCCCGTCGAAAATCCGTCAGTATTGTTTTTTTAACACTTATAACAAGAGTTAAGCCTCATAAGACTTAAAACAAAATAAAAACAAAAAAAAAGTGGCTTGTGCGGTGGTGGTGTTATCACGGAAGATAGCAGATTGCAAGTGATTGGGCAGTGTCTCTTGTGACGTTGTGGGACTAATGAGTAAAATTTTTAAAATTTAAATAAGTAAATAAGGTAGGTTCGCAATAATTAAATATTAAATAAGTTAATAAAATAAATAGTTAACTAATTCAGTATTAATTAAATATCAAATCATAATTTCTCTTAGCACTTATAATACGTATTAAGCCTTATAAGACTTAAAATAAACAAAAAAATATCAAGTACAATTTAAAGTTTATCGAGTGCTCAAAATCGTGCCCAATCCCAATAAGCCACATAGACTTTATTTTTATTAGTTAGTTGTATTTGATAATGAATTTATTTTTATTACTATTATGTTTAAATCATATTTCATAAGCTTTATATTTTTAACATTAAATTGCTCTATAGATATGGTTGTTGGTGTAAGTCTTAGTGGCCAATATATTTATTGGATTTATAATATTGTATCATGACTTTATTTTATATATTATTTATATACATGAGGCATTCATTTATTGTGTTATATTTGATGATCATATTTATAGCATAATATAGTCCTTAAAAGAGGTAGTTCATTTAATGGAGTGTCAAATATGATTTGATCGTGAGATACCATTAAATAATAGAACAATATTCTTAAATTATCCATTGTCAAGTATTATTTTTTATTTTTGGCAAAATAGGCATGCTAAAGCATCACTATGATGAAAGGCATCCCAACTAGGTTGGCACCCCAAACACCATCAATCATATGCAGCACCCCTAGAATTTATTAAAAAAGATGAAAAGAATACAAAAAAATAAGGAACAAGGGGGGGCAAAAAACCTAACCCTTGGAAGAATTATGTAAACCTATAACTAGGTAAACCATTCCTATCTCTAAGGAAATCATTTACAATAAATCTTGGGATTGTGTCCCACCAAAAGAATTTATGAATTTCTAAACCATGAGAGGCTAATCTATCTGCACAAGAATTCCCTTCCCTATAAATGTGGATAGAAACAAACATCATCTTCTTGGTTAGCTCAATACAGTTCCTCCATCTATTCTGCATCTTCCAGGGGACAATTTCATAATTCTTCAGAGCACTGATGACTAATTGAGAATCACATTCTAACCAAAAAAAATTCCAACCTCTGTCAGAAGCAATTTCAATTGCAAACATTGCACCAAATAGCTCAGCCTGAAAAGCATTCAAGATTCCCAGATTAGCAGAGAAGCACCCTAGGGTAGCAGCTGTGTGATCTCTGAAAATTCCACCACAAGAAGCCATACCAGGACTACCTGTAGCAGCACCATCTGTATTGCATTTTACCATATATCTGCTAGGAGGATGCCAATTAACCTCAATGATTCTAGGAGCACAGGGGCAATAATAATACATTGAGGCTATTATGTGAGTGTACTGATGACCACATCTCACGGGTCATATATATAAGATATCAAGTCTTCACATATGTATAAATATTAGTGGAATATTTATACTAGAGTGAGCTGTTATAAGAACGCTGCATAATAGTTATGTAAGTATCATAAGCAATTCTCATGGTGACCATAGTGAAGTAGTTCTTCGACTTGATGTCACTATGATTCTTAACATATGTAGTTGTAGGCAGAGGCGGAGGGAAGGGGAGGCCTATAGTTGCCTAGGCCTCCCCCAGGTTTTTAAAAAATAAAATAATTGATATACCTATTATGTATATTGCATAAAAAAGAATTAATTATAAAAATTCAAATAGGCTGATGAGCAAAAAATTTATATGCCTAAGCCCAACTCCCCAAGCCCAATTCTAAACCTATTTACTCTACGAATTTGAATTTCATATCAGAATCAAGAAAAGAAACAAACACCACTGCAAATTTCTTGAATTGTTTCAAGCCTGAAACTGTCTCCTACCATTACGTGCAGCGGTGCAGCGTGCAGGTCCGAGTCGTGCGACGGTACGACGGCGAGGGCAGAGACGGCGGTGTGACGGGACGGCGAGGAGGCAGTGGGAGAAGTTATATTCGCCACTCTTACTGTGCTACGAGACCTGGGCTTAATGTGAGGAAAAGACTAAAACATCTATTAATAGACAAAAGCTTCTAACCTTGTAAGACTTTATTGTTTTTTAACACTGATTGCTTTATTAGTAAAGGCACAAATTAGTAGTTGACAAAATATCATGATGACATTTTGGTCAGTGCGATATAGAAAATTCCAATTTAGTCCTCAAAAATATAAAATGCGGGTCAAATTGGTTCTTTTTAGGGTAATTTTTAGGGACAATTTAATCCCTGTCGGAGACTATTTTGATCAGTATTTTACATTCTTAAGGACCAAATTGGTATTTCCATTTCTATGGGACCAAAATGTCACCGAGATTTTTTATCGATGATCAATTTGGATCTTCACTCTTATTTTTATTCAACACTATCTGATTGCTTTGTAACTTGTGAGACAAAAGCTTCTACAATTATGCGGTTATATTATTCAACATTGATTACTTTATTATTATTTTTATTTCAATGTTTCTATTATTTTTGTTTTTTTTATGTCCATTGTTCTTTTTTTATTGTTTTTATTGAGTTTGTTTTCAGTTATTAACTTTTTAATTTAAAGAATGATCTTACAAATTTTATTTTTTAGGTTGATTGGTTGATTTAAAGTGATGTTTAAGAACAAAACTATTGACTCATTTTTTAAAAGAAAAGAGAGATCAATTGATGAAATACAGCCTAGTGCATCAGCTTTAAATTTAGAGAATAATGCGGAAAATGTTGTTGAGCAGCCTATTGAGCCACCTCGTTCTAAAGCTATAAGGATTGAAGAAGGAAAAATTAATATTGATACTTTGATATGTGATCCTAGAAAGCGTCCAAAAATTTGGGATTATCCTATCAATCAATAAGATGAAATTCGTAGGGCATATATAAAATTTGTACCATATCAATTTTTGATGGATATGTATCCATTTTCTGGTCCAGAAGATCATCCTCATCGATTTCAAGCTCATTGGTTTAAAAGTTTTCATTGGTTAGAGTATTCACCAGAAGTAGATGCGGCTTTTTGTCTTCCGTGCCATTTATTTTCTAAACGTTCAGGTCCATTCACTTCAATTGGATTTAGAAATTGGAAAAAAGTGAATAATGGGAAAGAGGTTGCCTTTTTATCTCATGTGGGAAAAACTCCTAGTTTTCTTCACAATGTTGCTGTTAAATGCTTTGATGATTTGAAGAACCAATCTTGTCACATTGACAAAGTGATGTTTAAACAAACTTCACAACAAATTATGGGTAACCGATTGCGTCTTAAAGCCTCCGTGGATGTTGTTAAATGGTTAACATGTCAAGCTTGTGCTTTTAGAGGACATGATGAAAGTTTGGAATCTAAAAATCGTGGAAATTTTGTTGAAATGGTAAAACTTTTGGCTTCTTATAATAAGGAAGTGGATGAAGTTGTTTTAGAGAATGCCCCTCAGAATGCAAGATATACATCACCTACTATTAAAAAAGAAATTTTAAATGTCTTTGCTAGAAATGTACAAAATGAAATTCGCAAAGAGATAGGTGATGCAAAATTTTGTTTGATTGTTGATGAGGCTCGAGATGAATCTAGAAGAGAACAAATGGCTATTGTTCTTAGATTTGTTGATAAGTATGGATTTGTTAAGGAGCGCTTTATGGATATAGTACATGTAAGAGATACTACTGCAGTCACTCTTAAACAAGAGATTTGTTCAACATTATCTCATCATAATCTCAACATTCAAAATGTCCGGGGTCAGGGATATGATGGAGCTAGTAATATGCGTGGAGAGTGGAAGGGTTTACAAGCTTTAATTCTTCAAGAATGTCCTTATGCATATTATGTACATTGCTTTGCTCATCAGTTAGAATTAGCTCTTGTTGCTGCAGCTAAAGAAGTAGTTGATATTCATGCTTTTTTCCAAAACTTGACTAGCATTGTCCATGTTGTGTGTTCTTCTTGCAAATGCAATGATGAGTTACAAGCTGCTTATGCCACTGAAATTTCTCAATTAGTTGCAAATAATGAGATTGTAACAGGAAGGGGAGCCAATCAAATTGGCACATTACAAAGACCTGGAGACACTAGATGGAGTTCTCATTTCACTTCAATATGTAGCCTTTTACGCATGTTTGGTGCAACTGCTTCAGTTCTTGAAGATTTAGCTATTAAAGGATCTACATATTCTCAACGAAGTGATGCTACTTATGCTCTTAAATCATTGGTGTCATTTGATTTTGTTTTCATTTTACATGTGATGAAAGAAATCGTGGGAATCACTGACAAGCTTTGTCAAGCTTTGCAACAAAAAACCCAAGATATTTTGAAAGCCATATGTTTGGTAGCTAGCACGAAATCATTGACTCAAGAGTTAAGAGATTGTAGTTGGACAACTCTCTTTGAGAAAGTTAGTTCTTTTTGCAAAATTCAAGCTATTCAAATTCCTGATATGAGTGTTTCTTTCTTTGACATAATTCGTTCTCGCCGTAAAAAAGATCTTGTCACAGTTGAGCATCACTATCGTATAGATATATTTACTACTGTGATAGATTGCCAGTTGAAAGAGTTGAATAAGAGATTCAGTGAGCAAGCAACAGAGCTTCTTATATTGAGTACATCTTTGGATCCTAAAGATAATTACAAGTTATTTAATGCTGATAACATCTGTAATCTTGTTGAGAAATTTTACTCTTCATATTTTTCTGAGCAAGAAAAGAACCAGTTGCCATATGAGTTGTTGCATTATAAGCGTGATGTGCATAAAGATCCAAGGTTTCAGAATTTGTCTACTATTGCTGACTTATGTCAAAAAATAGTAGAGACTAGCAAATCAGATGAATATCCTTTAATTGATAGATTGGTTCGCCTTGTTTTGACTCTTCCCGTGTCAACAACAACTACTGAGCGGGCTTTTTCAGCTATGAAGATCATTAAAACAAAGCTCCGAAACAAGATGGAAGATGATTTTCTTACTGATTATATGGTTGTTTACATTGAAAAGGAGATTGCTAAAAAATTTACCACAGATATGATAATTGATGATTTTTACTCCATGAAGCATCGTCGCGCACAACTAAAGAAGTGAAGATTTTAGGTATGTACTTAAGTTGACTAAAGACCTGTTTAAGTGATTTATATTATATTAAGTTATTAATTCAATCATATATCAAATTTGTTTTATATAATTTGCTTCTATATATTAGTAAAAAAAATAAATTGTTATTTATGTTATGCATATTTAGTTTTGGCCACCTTCGTAAGAAATTCCTGGCTACGCCCCTGGTTGTAGGCTTTGATACTATTAAACATTGTCTGTAACAGGATAACAATAAAGATAGTTATTGGGCCTGCAATGAAACATGTTGAGGAATATGAGTGATGTAGATAAGATTCGTCCCTCCTAGGGATGGCAAAAAAATCCGTACCCGCGGATATCCGTGGGTAAAATCCGTCGCGGATCGGATTTGGATAGTTTAGCGGATATCCGCGGGTAAGGCTTAACGGATTTTTTCACTATCCGTTAGTTAACGGGGCGGGTACGGATTTAGTACTATCCGTACCCGCGGATACCCGCATATACTAAAATAAATATTTTCCCCCTAATAATATAACCCTAATTTCACTCTCACTCTCTCATTCACGGATTTTTGTAACTTGTTTAATGTAACTTTGAACTTGGATTGGAATTTGGATTTTTGTTGTAGTAATTAATTTTAGAATTTTACTGTGTTTCAATAGGAATCTATGTTTTTTATTTTTTTTTATTTTTTTAGTAAATATCCATGGATATCCATGGATATCCGCGAATTTTTCAAAAATCCGCGGATATCTCCGTAACAGATATCCGCGCGGGTAGCGGGCGGGCACGGGAGGATTTTCTTCTCGCGCGGCGGGTAGCGGGTAGCTACTATCCGTGCCCGCCCCGCCCCGTTGCCATCCCTAGTCCCTCCTGTATAACAGGAGTAATGTCTATAGGCCTCTTGATGGTATGTGACATAGAAATGCATGGCCATGCTGAAGTGGGACAGTATGAGATATTGGGCCCACATGATCGTATATCAATTACTAGATCAAGAAATAAATAATTGGACTTAACAATGATGATATATTTATGCCTTGTGTCCAATTACAACATTGAGACAAAAGGACGTTGACTTCACATTAAATATTGTAACAATATGGTTTTTATTGTATCACCAATATTCTAATTAATTCGATAGCAATGATATATTGCTAGATGCCGCTCATTGTTTATAATATTAATTATTAATCTAATTAATAATAATTAATATTATTGTCAATTAATTGAAAACCTATAGGGTCACACGCATAGAGCAAATGTTGGGAGAATTAACTTAATTGATTAATTAAATATGATTTAATTAATAATTAAATGAGATCAGTTTAATTGATTAATTAAAAATAATTTAATTAATATTTAAACATTGAGACTGTAGCGTACAGCAACCTAATAGGGTTAGGTTAAATGGGTGACAACTATAAGTAAGCTGTGCACGTCACTTAAGAGAGACACAACACAGAGCGCTCATAATGGCCGTTGTACACCCCAGACAACTGCGCCTCTCTTTCACTCTCCGTGAGTCGTGTCTCTCCCCAATTCTGATAGCTAGCACTACGCAATCTCCAACGGTGGTTTGCTCGTGGGGACTGAGTAGAGGTATTGCTTCCTTGCAATACTGGTGATAGAAGAATCTCTTCCATTCGTGATGACTGTGGCGATGGTGATAAAGCTGCTGACCTTGTGGCAGTGTTCGTGATTGATTGTGATCAACCGGTCCACCTGATGAGTTCACAGTGTTTGCAGTAAAGGTACGCTTCAAGAGGTAAACGTTAATCCTTGTGATTCATGTAAGATGTGAGATCCTAATGTAAAAGGGGTTTTTTCGCTCAAGAGGATTAAAAAAATAATTTTAAATAAAAGGTTATACCTCTTGATTCCCTTACAATGGCAGCAGGAGGACGTGACATACATCCACCTAGACCACCAACTGGTGGTAAGGGTAAGACTGTCGATAAGACGTCCCGCCTCATTAAGTAACCTAATTATCTAGTCCTAAAACATGTAGAAAACTTAAAACTTAAAACATATAGTAAATCCATACAACACGCTGGTAGGTCTAAGTACATGCATCCATAAAATACCTTTGTCAGAGTACACATCTTAATGGCATACTGCCTATACAACATCTGCTAAATGAAAACTACATAAGAAGTCATATGAAAATAACTAATAAAACATACTACCTCTCGTCCCAGCCCACCTCACCAAAATACATCAAAATATAAACATTCAAACTCTCATACCTACTGAGACGCACTGGCCGGACACTCATATCAATAATACTGATATGGTAGCTGTGAACTACCTTCTATCCCAGGTCTCTCACTGGTGGTGTCTACAGCTCTCCCGCCGACATCGGGTTCATAGGGAGTGCCATCCTCCTCTGGAATCGGTTCCTAAACTGCAACATCTTCTCCACGTACTAAGAGAGAAAACATACATATAGAAAATAGGGAGATAAGGATCTACAACAAACATCATATATGGGAAAGAAATCATAGAATAACATATATTAACATCACACACATCACATAAGCATGTACACCAACATCTCCCAATTATATCACTCAGACTCTTTGCCTAAGCTATATGTATCTCAAATCTACATGTATGTCGGGCCGATATCTCAAAACTCGTTCTCGGTCTTAGAGAACCTTAGTTAGTTTGTCCAGGTAACGTTTCCGCTCACCGTGACCAATAAGAGTACATCCCCGCTCCAACTCTCGGGAGGGGTATCTTGGTCGCCTAAGAATGTCCACCTGCAACGTGGAATACTCAGGGTCCAGTCGGGATAACTAGGCTCCAGCGGGCATCACGACACGATAGGAGCAACTCCATCCGTCACTTGTGATAAGTCCCGAGCACGATTACATTCCCAAGATCACGAAGATCGTCCCTTCCGTAATCCGTACCCGCACTCAGGTACACTAACCTCGTGTGTCCTATACCACACGACTCGCCACTTGGCACATGATTATGCTATGCATGTCAACCATCACGTGTGCCACCACTATCTCAATAAACATCTCAATCCTCATATCACTTTATTCACGATACTCTCGTATACACCACGTTTCCTCACACATGCATTGTGACACTTTCATTTACTATCAACATCATCATCACTCATAAAGCATGAAAATATAATATTCAATATCCCAACATACCACCTTAAGCATATAAGAACATAAAATTCATACGATCAAGCATACCATTATAAACTTGGAAACACATAAATCACATAGAGCACATATTCACAATTACCCCAAACATACCAATCATCCATCCAACAATAGTCTTCTAGCCTAGTGTATATTCTTAGCGATGATAGCCAAAAGATACCTATATTGAGCTTTTAGATACTTTGTCAGGGCTCAACCTCTAGTAGGGTTTAGGGTTACCCTACACATGTCAATATATACTATTCTACTCTTGCCTTCCCGATGAATGTGTGATTCTTTCTCCCCACCTGAAGGATTGTACAATCGCGACCACGAACTCAACACCACCATCGACACAACCACCACCACACAGCCATGCTCCACCACCACCTCTAGCAGCTGCGGCTGTCTCTCCACCACGAGCACCTTCACGATCCCAATTTTTGCCCTAATCACGGAAATAACACGTAGACTACAACATTAACCCTAATACGAAGTTAAAAACGTGAAAAGAAGCTTAAACAAAAAGAGAACATTGTATAGGTACAATGTAGGTAGATACAGAACCTCGGCTTACCCTTGACGAATCACCAAAGTAAACCGGTAGAATTGGAGTAGGAGTTGCGCTGATCACGAAAACATGATCGGTTTTGAAATTGGATCGACTAACGGATCACAACTTGCCTCAAAGCTTGGAAATATCTCTGGAACTCTTAGCCTCGAACTCTCTCTGTCTCTGTAAGTTTTGTAAACTTTCCCCTCGGTGAAAATGATGAAGTATATATAGAAAAAATTTCTACTATCCACGCTTTAGCGTTGCAACGCTTGAGCGTTGTATTCCTCAACGCTTGAGTGTTGACGTTTCCTCACTGCTTAGGCACCGCCCATCACGTGCCATCCGCGACGCGTAACCGACATGTGTCACTTTACATCCCATAACTGCCAGTCACTGGTCAGAGGGTCCACGCTTGAGCGTCCAATGACCTCCACGCTTGAGCGTTATCACGCTTAAGCGTTATACTTGTCCACTCTTGCGCGTTCTGCTCTTGATTCTTTGTTCTTCATCTTCCTCTGATTCAATTCATTCCTACTCTTAACATACTCTCTAAACACATTTTCAAGCTATGATAATAATTATGAAGAAATATATAATTATCCAATTACAGCTTCCGAAAATTGGGATGCTACAGTCGACACTGACCCTCGTTTAACTCGTCATTGGACCAACGTTACTCGCATACTCGTGATGTTGCAGACGGTTTTGAGCATCTGCCATCTACATCTACCCTTTGGTGTCTCGCATCGCGACCACCTTCACCTACACCGCGACCACCACCTATTGTACCTACACCGCCTCCGGTTGCAACTACATCACCTCCACAACATATTATACCTCTTGATTCCCCAACAGTGGTATAAGAGCATTGGTTGTATTTTGCCATGTATCCTAGGTTGTTTGGCTTGCTTGATAACATGTTTGTTTTTACTTTTGAATGTGATTCTATAAAATACATGTTATCTCTATGTGTTTATGCTCTATGTTCACTGGATTTCGCACGCGAAAACCCAGTTGATGCGCTGAGCACGGCCGTGCATATGTTAAGCACGGTCGTGCACCTTGAATCAGCATCAGCGTGCCTTTCGAAGCAAGGCCGTATTGCTGGACAGAATGTTGATTTTGTCCTTTTTGCACCTTTATAAATTGTTTTTAAATATGCGGTGTATGGTTATGGCCCTAGATTTTGGTGTTAATTTTATTTGGTAAATACGGCCTGCGTGTTGTGATTTATTTTATTTACTTTTAAATATGGCCTGCGTGTCATGACATTTACTTTATTTATTTTATTTAAATTTTGTAAATTGCTCGGGATGATATGAAGGCAACACCAGATCATGACGCTAGTGGGAAGAACTTTTGAAGTTTTCTCAAGGATCAAAGATTGTAATAATTTTCTTTAATTACTGCACATTAGAAGGCCATAATCATAATACATTTTATATGTCTTGTATGTTTATGTATGTGATGCATGAAATGTATAAGATGTATGATTTAAATTTTAATTTAAATTGTATGATAGCATGTATGTCATTGTTTGCTTAATTTGTTTTAAATGTATGTAAGCTTGTATGCCATGTAGGCTATGAGAGACATTTGTATGTGATACAAAGCCGGTGAGATCATTTAATTAAAAAAAATTCCTTCAATTAAATTAAGTTATTAATTGCCTCCTGATGTGTGGCACTCGTCAAGGCCAAAATCATTTGAGTGTGGGTCATGCTACAGCTAAACACCTTAATATATTCTTGGTGAGACATGAAAGGTGAAATAACCTACTGCCAACCATTAGGTTGAACTTAACGAATCGTATTCAATAGGATTAAAATGGCTTAGAGGCATAAGGTTGGGCATTAATCTATATGATGTATTAGAATAAGGATTTATCACCAAACTAGTCCAAGAATTTACATTGGATGTAATTGGAAAGGACTTTCCTACTTAAATAGCTGAGTTCTGGCGATCAGCCACAATTGACTCAGAACGAGGTGAAATATGGATCTTGGTCTCACTAGAAAATATTTCAATCGAATTTTACGAGTCAATGATGAGGGTCATTGATTTGAGTAAAATAGTGGGAGCTTATTTAATAAAGACCTAGTAAATATGTTTTTAAAATCACGATACTTATACTTTGCATTTTTCTTTTATGTAGAATTCCATGGCACCAAACGTAACTAATAATATGTCACTGCGATCTGTCCTTGAGAAGAACAAGTTATCTGGAACTAATTTTCTAGACTGGTACCGAAAACTGAGGATTATCCTTAGGCAAAAGAAAAAGTTGTATGTTCTTGAGGAGGCTGCTCCTGAACTGCACGAGGCTGCTACTAGGGTTGAATGAGATGCTCATAAGAAGTATCAGGATGATGCCCTTGATGTTAGCTGCCTCATGCTTGTCACCATGATCTCTGAGCTTCAGAAGCAACATGAGAACATGGAGGCGTATGATACGATTGAGCGTCTCAAAATACTCTACCAAGAGCAGGCATGGCACGAGAGCTATGAAGTTTCCAGAGCCCTGTTTAATTGTAGGCTGGCCGAAGGAATCCCAGTTGGACCTCATGCACTCTTTATGATTGGGTACATTTAGAACCTTGAAAGATTGGGTTTTCTACTAAGCCAAGAGTTGGCTACAGATGTAGTTCTACAATTGTTGTCAGAAAGCTATAGTCAGTTTGCCATGAGTTACAACATGAATGACATTGACAAAACTCTGCCAGAACTGCTAGGCATGTTGAGAACCGCTGAGCAGAACATTAATAAAGGAAAAAGTAAAGCAATAATGATGGTTGATTCTGAAAAGCGGTCTCAGAAGAAGCCCGGAACAAGCCGAAGGAGAAAGGCAAGAAGAAGTCTAAGCCTAGCACTTCTGGCTTGAAGCCCGTGGGCGGGGTAGCTAAGGAAGGTAATTGCCACCATTGTGGCTAACCTGGCCACTGGAAGAGGAATTGCAAGAAATACCTGGAAGCGATTAAGAAAAAGAAGGGAAGTGAGACTTCCACTTCAGGTATTTATGTTATTGATGTTAATTTATCTACTTCAGCATCTTGGGTATATGATACTGGATGTGGTGCTCACATTTGTAAAAATATGCGTGGACTAAGAAGTATGAGGAAATTGACTAAAGGTCAGGTGGACTTACGCGTTGGAAATGGAGCAAAAGTTGTTGCATTAGATATAGGGACTTATGTTTTAACTTACTTACTTGGCTTATTTTGGAACCTGATAATTGTTATTATGTTCCCGTTATTAGCAAAAATATTATATCTATTTCTTGTTTGGACAAGAAGGGTTTTCATTTAATTGTTAAGGACAAATGTTGTTCTCTTTATTTGGATAATGTTTTATTTGCTAATGCACCATTGAGTAATGGACTTTATATTCTTGATCTCGATGTGCCCGTATATAACATAAATATGAAAAGGACCAAACCCAGCGGTTTGAATCCTTCATATCTTTGGCATTGTCGTTTAGGCCATATAAATGAGAAACGCATCTCCAAACTCCACAAAGATGGGTTATTGGATTCTTTTGATTGTGAATCATTTGATACGTGCAAATCTTGTTTATTGGGGAAGTTGACTAAGGCCCTATTTACAAATAATAGTGAAAGGGCTGGTGATCTTTTGGGCTTAATATATAGTGATGTATGTGGGCCACTAAACAAACCTGCTAGAGGTGGTTTTTCTTACTTTTTTACATTTACTGATGACTTCAATAGATATGGATATGTGTATCTAATGAAACACAAATCTGAAACCTTTGAAAAGTTCAAAGAGTTCAAGAACGAAGTCGAAAACCAACTTGGCAAGAATGTTAAAGCCATATGATTAGATTGTGGTGGTGAATACCTTAGCCAGGAGTTTGATGACTATCTGAATGAATGTGGGATAGTATCCCAACTCACTCCTCCCGAAACCCCATAATGTAATGGTGTATCTGAAAGGAGGAATCGTACCTTGTTGGGCATGGTACGATCTATGATCAGTCATTCAGATCTTTCTGACTATTTCTGGGGTTACGCATTGCTTGCAGCAGCTTTTACACTTAACCGTGTTCCATCTAAGGCGTTAGAACAAACACCACATGACATGTGGAAAGGGCGAAAGCCTAGTTTGTCATTTATGCAGATTTGGGGTTGTCATGTCTATGTCATACGTTTAATCACATATAAACTTGAACCCAAATTAGATAAATGTACTTTTGTGGGATATCCCAAAGAAACAAAAGGATACTATTTCTATAACCCTCTGATGACAAAGTGTTTGTCACTAGGACTGGAGTGTTCCTTGAGAAGGAATGCATCTCTAAAGGAGACTGTGGGAGAAAAGTAGAACTTGGAGAAATCCAAGTACCATAGAGTACTTGTGACACCCGTTACCCCGCATACGATAAAATTAAATAAAGCATGCAAGTTAAATAAAATAAAAACTTTAAGATAAAAGGTAGCAAGTGCCACTTGATCCGAAAACGTTTTAAACATAAAACAATTGCGGAAAAACATAACATAAAACAAAACCCAAATCTCGATGTCATATAATCAGAGCTGGTAACCACTACTGATATTACATCGGAAAACAACTAACATAACTAAACATAAACCAAACTATACTATGAGCAAGCGATCTCCTTAGGATCACTCCTCAGCTGGCAGCTCACCATCCTCTGCATAACCAAAGGTACATGCAAAACACAACAACAACTGATAAGGAGTAAGGAACTGTACGTATAAACATAAACGGTAAGAGAGCAGTTAGCAAGATGATCATGCAACATATAAACATCATAATACAACATACATGTTATAACACACTCCATCATATCACATTATAAACATGCTATGCAATGCATAACTATTCCACTACTCCATATGCAATGTGGATCCAACAACTAACTTAGGAAGACGATTCAAAGTATATCAACTTGTTGACCATTATGTATCAACACTGGCAGTTCACCTTACTCTCAGATGAACCCCCATGAGTAACGATTCACCTTACTCTCGGATGAATACCCATGAGTTGCCTGTCTATCAACACTGGTTGTTCACCTTACTCTCGGATGAACCCCCATGAGTAACGATTCACCATACTCTCGGATGAATCCCCACGAGTTGCCTGTCAGCCAAACTCTCGGGTGAACGATCAACACTGACTGTTCACCTTACTCTCAGATGAACCCCCATGAGTAACGATTCCCCATACTGTCGGATGAATCCTCACGAGTTGCCTGTTTGCTATACTCTCGAACGAACTTCCCCCAACTAACAACACCATGTCATGATGCATGCAAAACTAACACACAAAAAACATGACAACCACCTCCATCAACACCACTAAATGCCTATCAACTTTGACCAACAAGCATCAAAGATGATTTATCAACATCAAACTTGACCAATAAGCATCAAGAATGATTTATCAACATCAAACTTGACCAATAAGCATGAAGAGTGATTTAACCAACAACATCGGTAATAGTATGTTGTTGCCCATAACATCATGTTCTCATTAATTATCTCTTTATTAAGTCTCTATTATTACATCTTACCATATTGTTATCCTAGTTCATTAACTATCCTCAAGATTGTGTTTTATAATCTCTTATATCATATTTTTATTCCAAAAAGGTTATTAAATATATTTTTATTTAAAACAGTGAAGTTTTCTTAATTCTGACAGTGGCACGGCCTGAGCATGGGCGTGCTGGCCAATTGGCATGGGCGTGCTATGCTAGAGCACGGGCGTGCTAAACAGCATCACTTTTCTCGTTTTCTGGCACGGGCGTGCTACTAAGAGCACGATCGTGCTGGCTTTACTGGGCAGAGAGCATGGGCGTGCCGATAATGAGCACGGGCGTGCTCAATGCTGTTACAGCATCTCAGTTTTGGGAACTTAGTAGCTTTTCTAACACTCCAATCAATCTTAAGGTTCTTGACTAATCCATTGGCATTAATCTCACCCCTCATCAACATCTTTATGTTTTATGCACATCAATTAGACTAATCCTAGTTTTAGGCTTAGCGCTAACATCCCTATGTCTTTTATTAACATAGATTCAACAGCAGTTCGACCATACCAACTCATACAATCATGGCATATCATCATTCTCATCATAAACAACATCATAAACGTCATACCAAGATCACACATACCAATTAAACAATTAACAACACATATAAACAACCATAACAACTTTATACAGCAATTAAGGCATATAGCACACAAATAGGGTCATGGGTTAACCCTCATCTTACGCTACCCTAGAACCTATATGTTATACTAATCCATTTTCCCCATACCTGGCGTGACAATACCAGCCTATGAGCCAACAAAAGCGAAGTCCAATCATGACTCCTCCAAACGGGTTCAACAGGTTCAGCGAGCTTTGACCAAGAACAACAAGAAAGGACAAAGGAAGTTAATTCCCAAACAAAGAAAGGGGAGGGAATTAACACAAGGGTTATGCACATATCTCGATTAGATCCCTGGGGAACTAATCTGCTAGTTGCCGTTCACAGCACTGGCACACGAACAACGAAGTCTGGTTTGACAGGGACAAAACGATTCAACATTAACTCAAGGGATTCAAAGAAAAAGGATGAACAGAAATGGTTACCTTACCTTAGAGTACCACTAAGCTAGCAGCTTAAACCCAAACGCAACAACAAACACCACAGGGATGTGTTCTTGACGAAGTGTGTTCTTGACGAAGAACACCCAAATAAGGATTGAAGAACGCTCAAGGATTCAATGGGAACCCAAGAGAGAGGTTAAAGACGGCTGTTTCTAACTCTTTGAATGATGGCTATAAGGTTTAGGTCGAGCAAAAGAGGTATAAAAAGGGGTTAGAGCGAAACAGGCTGACCAAAAGAGCCCAAAACGCGTTTCTGGTGCGCGCGAAGGGCATGAGCGTGTTGAACATCCGGCACGGGCGTGCTACACGGGAGCACGGGCGTGCTGAACAACTGGCAAGGGCATGCTACACAAGAGCACGGGCGTGCCACCCTAACAGGATTACTTATAGGCTCGTTTCTAATGTTTAACTACCCTAAAACACGTCCTAAACATCTAACGTAAGCATAACAACATATAACATATATATAACAACATATATAACAGGCAAGCGGAAATCGTGGTGTCACAGTACTAACCAACCTGCAACGGAACAAGAACCGGATCCACGAGATGTTATGGTCCAACCACCGGTTCACGTAACACAAGAACCGCGTAGGTCAAACAGATCACGTACACAGTCTGAGAGATTTGGACTTCTCCTAACTTAAGAAGGTGATGTACTACTCATGGATCAAGACGATATTGTTACCTACCAGGAGGCTGTAGTTGGCCCTGAATCTGAGAATTGGCTAGAGGCCATGGGATCCGAAATGGAATCCATGTACACAAACCAAGTTTGTACCTTAGTGGAGCCACTCGAAAGGGTAAAACCCATAGGGTGCAAATGAGTCTTTAAAAAGAAAACTGACATGGATGGAAAGGTTAATACCTTCAAAGGGCAACTGGTTGCAAGAGGTTTCAAGAAAATTCATGGTGTAGACTATGATGAAACTTTCTCTCCAGTTGTAATGATTAAATCTGATCGGATCCTACTTGTTATTGTCACATACCATGATTATGAGATCTAGCAGATGGACATCAAAACTGCATTCCTTAATTGGAAACTCCTCGGGGATGTGTACATGACACAACCTAAGGGTTTTGTCGATTCAAAGGATGCTTGAAAGATGTGCAAACTGCAGAGATCCATTTATGGACTCACGCAAGCTTCTAGAAGCTGGAATCTTCGTTTGGATGAAGCTTTAAGAGAGTTTGGATTCATCAAGAATGAGGATGAACCTTGTATCTACAAGAAGGTTAGTGGGAGCACAATTGCTTTTCTCGTATTGTATGTGGATGACATACTAATCATCGGAAACGACATTCCTACCCTACAAGATGTAAAGACATGGTTAGGGAATTGTTTCTCGATGAAGGACTTAGGTGAAACTTCCTATGTTTTGGGAATCAGGATCTATAGGGATAGATAGCTGAAATTATTAGGACTTAGTCAAGATACATATATTGACAAAGTGCTTAGACACTTCAATATGCATGATTCCAAGAAGGGTCTCTTGCCTATGTCACGTGGCATATACTTGTCCAAAGGATAGTGCGCTTCTACATTTGATGAGAGGGAACGCATGAATAAGATTTCATATGCTTTGGACAATGGATCTATCATGTATGCTATGATATATACTAGACCAAATGTCTCGTATGCCTTGAGCATGACGAGCAGGTACTAATCTGATCTCGGTGAGAGTCACTAGACAGTAGTCAAGAATATCCTCAAGTACTTGAGAAGAACTAAGGATACATTCTTGGTCTATGGAGGTGAGGAAGAGCTCATTGTAAAGGGTTACATTGACGCTAGCTTCCAAACTAATAAGGATGATTCCAGATCGTAGTTAGGATTCGTGTTTTTGCCTTAATGGAGGCGCTGTGAGCTAGAAGAGCTCAAAGCAAGAGTTAGTTGCCGATTCTACTATGGAGGCCGAGTATATTGCTGCATCTAATGCGGCAACGGAGGATGTTTGGATTAAGAAGTTCATCACTAAACTTGGTACAGTTCCTAGCATTGCGAACCCGATTGACCTCTATTGCGATAACAATGGAGGAATCACGCAAGCCAAGGAACCCAGATCTCACCAGCGATCCAAACACATACTTTGGCGCTTCCATCTCATTCGAGAAATCATCGATAGAGGAGATGTAATGATATGCAGAGTTGATACACTGGACAATGTTGCTGACCCAATAACCAAGCCTCTCGCTCAGCAGAAGCAAGACGCTTATACTAGGTCGATGGGTATTAGATTTATGCCTAATTGGCACTAGTTCTAGTGGGGGATTGTTGGTGTAAGCCCTAGTGGCCAATACATTTATTGGATTTATGTATTGTATCCTGAATTTATTTTATATATTATTTATATACATGAGGCATTCATTTATTGTGTTATATTTGATGATCATATTTATAGCATAATATAGTCATTAGAATAGGTAGTTCATTTAATAGAATGTCAAGTATGACTTGATCGTGAGATACCATTAAATAATAGAACACTATTCTTAAATTATCCATAGTCAAGTATTATTACTAATAAGGATAATAGTAATACATTGAGATTCTTATGTGAGTATACTAATGACCATATCTCACGGGTCATAGATATAAGATATCAAGTCTTCACATATGTATAAATATTAGTGGAATATTTATACTGGAGTGGCCCGTTATGAGAACACTGCATAATAGTTATGTAAATGTCATAAGTGATTCTCATGGTGACCATAGTGAAGTAGTCGTTCGATTTGAAATCACTACGATCCCTAACATATGTAGTTGTAGGCTTTGATAATATTAAACGTTGTCTTTAACAGGATAACTATAAATATAGTTATTGGGCCTGCAATGAAACATGTTGAGGAATATGAGTGAAGTTGATAGGATTCGTCCCTCCTACATAACAGGAGTAATGTCTATAGGCCTCTTGATGGTATGTGATATAGAAATGCATGGACATGCTGAAGTGGAACAATATGAGATATTGGGCCTACATGATCATACGTCAATTACTAGATTAAGTAATAAATAATTGGACTTAAAAAAGAAGATACATTTATGCCTTGTGTCCAATTAAAACATTGAGACGAAAGGATATTGACTTCACATTAAATATGGTTACAATATGGTTTTAATTGTATAACCAATATTCTAATTAATTACATTGCAATGATGTATTGCTAGATGTCGCTCATTGCTTATAATATTAATTAATTATTAATCTGATTAATAATAATTAATATTATTGTCAATTAATTGAAAACCTATAGGGTTACACCCATAGAGCAAATGTTCGGAGAATTATTTTAATTGATTAATTAAATATGATTTAATTAATAATTAAACATTGAGCCTGTAATGTACAGTAACCTAATAGGGTTAAGTTAAGTGGGTGACAGCTATAAGTAAGTTGTGCACATCACTTAAGAGACACAACACTGAGCACTCATAACTACCGTTGAACACCCCAGACAGTCGCGCCTCTCTTTCTTTGTGTGCCGCGCCTCTCCCCAATCCTAATAGCTAGCACTGCGCTATCTTCGACGGTGGTTTGCTCGCGTGGACTGAGTAGAGGTATTGCTCCTTTGCAATACTGGTGATAGAAGAATCTCTTCCGTTCGTGGTGACTACGGCGGTGGTGACAAAGTTGCTGACCTTGTGACAATGTTCGTGATTGATTGTGATCAACCGGTGCACCTGACGAGTTCACAATGTTCGCAGTAAAGTTACGCTTCAATAGGTAAACGCTAATCCTTGTGATTCATGTGGAATGTGAGATCCTAATGTAAAGGGTTTTTTCGCTCAAGAGGATTTGAAAAATAATTTTAAAACAAATTATACATATTGATTCCCCAACAATGGCATTAGGAGGACGTGACACACATCCACCTAGACCACCCACTGGTGGTAAGGGTAAGACTGTCGATACAAACCCTCGTTCGACTCATCGTCGGACGACGGATACTCGCATTGTTACTCGTGATGTTGCAAACGGTTTCGTGCCTCTGCCATCTAAATCTACCCGTCGGTGTCTCGCATCGCGACCACCTGCACCTACACTGCGACCACCACCGATTGTGCCTACACCGCCACTGGTTGCAACTACATCGCCTCCACCTCCAGTTGCACCTACATTGCCTCCACATACTGCATTTGGGATCGATATGATACCTAATCTCGGGTTCCAGGCACATGCACACTAGGGCACTTCTAGTTTAGCAGGTCTGACAGAGATATCCCCCGATCATCGTCCGCCTTTGGAGGATTATAGTCCCAGCTATTCTTCCTCACCGTCAGAGGCAGAGGAGGAGGAGGTTGGGATGATGGACGATGATCGACTTATTATCTTCCCTGCTGGTAAAGGGTGAGAATTAATAAAATAAATTTATTAGATTTTTATTACAATTTAATGGCATGTTTTTACATTTAAGGTTCCTTCCTTCGAAAGCCGCATCGAAGAACATCATGACTGTTATTGAGCACAGGTATCAATACCCTTGGACCTGATGGGGAGAGCTTGATAAAATAGCATAGGCATGATGTTTGAGACTTTTAGAGTAAGTTACAAATTTCAATTTATTGAATATGATATTTTAGATTATTATTTCATAAACTCTTATTATAACAATTATTATTTTTTGTTCTCCTAATAAAGTCAAAAGTCGTGTGGAGAGCTGAGTATGCGGAGATGATCAAGAGGAACTTTCACATGAGAGCCTCCCACCGTCTATCAGATATGCTCAAGGGCGGCCGCCTAAAGGGCAAACCACCCTCATGGATAAGGGTGGGAGCTTGCGCACAGTAGGTTCCATCAATCAAGCGCAGCTTGCAGCTCGGCTGGTATATTCGTACCCTTGTTATTTATTGTATTAACTTTATTGTTCTATACTTCTTTAATTACTGTTAAATTTATCATCTATGCTTGTGTTACAGACTAAAAAGTACATGCGAGGGGTGCAGATTCACGAGCTCCACCGCCACACCCATAGTAGGAAGGGTACTGACGAATACGTAGATGAATGCTCGAGGCACACTCAGGTAATTCCCCTTTTATGTTTATTTTTTAATGTTGTATCCTTTTATTATATCATATATGCTCCTCGTGTGTTTGATTATGCATAACCGGAGGAGTTTCAGGAGAAGATATCTCAGGCTAGGACTTAGCGAGCATCCTCTTCCCTATCCACTCCAGCTGGCACTGAGGAGGAGCAGCTCGCGCTACATGTTTGGGTGGAGGTTGTTGACGGAAAGAAGAAGAGCAGCCTATACGGTGCTGGAGACTTTACCAGTAACTATTGAAGAAGGGCATCCCACATCTTTGATCTTAGTGCTGGAGCATCCACCAGCAGTAGTCGCTGCTCTCAGGAGTTTGAGGAGATTGCTGAACTGAAGCGGAGACTAGTCGTTTCTGAGGAGCGTGATGGATGGATGGAGCAGGAGCAACATCAGATAAGACAGATGTTGGCCACACAACAACAACTATTGTAGTAGCAGTCGCCCCCGCAGCCAAGCTAGCACACCGGGGAGGACGAGGAGGAGACAGATTCATACGATGACCTTATGTGACGGTCTCCTTATCGGGATTATTAGATTATTTTGCTAGAGTTTTTAGCATTTTTATCATTGTAAAAATTACATTTTTATCAATTTAATTTCTTTAATATTATATATTTTGTTTATTTTTTAATAATTATTATTTAATATTTGTAATTAACTAATTAATAATTTTAATATTTAATAAATGATAAATATTAATAATTAATTATACCTGTCGATAATATGTGTAGTAACTTTTTTTTTATTTTTTAACTTGTAATATTACTGACGACGGTAAGTCTGGAGCAACTGATGAAGGCACCAGCCGTCGGAAATTACTGAGGGGGAAATTACTGAGGGCTCGTCGACGGTCATACCGTCGGTTATTACCAATGGCTTTCATGAGGTCATCAGTAATCGTTATTGACAACCCTCTTTCTGACGGAGAAGCGATTGTTGGTTGGCCATTGAAAAACTATCGTTACCGACAGCATTAGGTCTTTTCCGGCGGCTTTAGGTCGTACGTAACAAAGCTTTTTGTTGTAGTGATACTATCTAATAATAGTTTAATAATGTTCCCCTATATTATTAACCAACATTTAAATAACTTTGGCTGAAATGTCTAGCAACAGTTAAGAAGTTGTTGCCTAAACCAAAGACAATAAAATCGTTGCCAATGGGAGGTCCAAAAAACTAAGGCCTATTCCCTCAAGTTAGGCAACAATTATTGATTATTGTGGCCGGAAGCGAAAACCATTGCCCATGGGAATAGGCAACGCCCACCTAGACAACGGTTGTGTAACCGTTGCCTAAACAATTTTTAGACTTCTAGGAATGGTTTTTTATTGTTGCCTAAAGTACAAAATGTTGTAGTGAAAGTTACGATTGGAGGATAAGAGGATTGATTGTTGTGTGAACGACTATATGCTTTATTAGGACAATTATTGCAACAACAATGATGATGGCTGGGTGAATGCAAATTTCATTATGCGTCGAGGTAACGTGATCGCAACACTGGGATTGGTAGGCACACACAAGTTCTGGTATAATTGATGTTCTAATTGCCAATAATTCGAAGGTTACAAAGAATGTTTACATCAATGGAAACTGCAGGTGCAATAGGATGGCACGCATTGTCGGAACAAAAGAAATTTAAGCGTGTTACATCATCCGTCTGATGGGGAAACTTGGAAGAACTTCGATAGGGTATACCTTTAACTGATGATCTAAAAAAGATGTGAAATGGTGTATTGACATACGAAATTTCAATAAAGTGGAATTTTATGGTGAAAGTGACTTTAATATGGACTATTAATAACATTCATGCCTATGACATGTTAGTTGGGAAATTCATGGTCAATTGGCATGTCAGTATTACATATAGCATACAAAGGTCTTGCCTCTTAAGTTGACACCTAAAATGATTTGGAAGAGAGTGAATCATCTTCCAAAAGTCACAAATAATGGTTGTTTAGATTACCATGATATAGGGACTAACATAATTGGACAAAAAGAATAATCTTTTAGGATCTTTCATATCGGAAACATAATTTATTGAAACACAATCTTGATGTGATGCATACGGTGAAAAATTATTGATAGCATATTTAATACCGTTATGAATGTTAAAGGCAAAATAAAGGATAATCATTTTCGAGGCATAGTGATCACCTAAATGAGTTTTGTCTTTCCAACAAGGCATTTTTTATACACATGACAGGAATCGAAGCTCTGACAACATGATTAAGAAACCCAACTATCTACCCATTATGTTTGACCTTATTGGTCAATCATTTAAATAAGTTAAAATTATTGTCATGGAATGAATTATAAACATTAGTCCAGTACTCAGATTTTGTTGGAGTATCCCTATTTTGAAAAAAATTATCAAACACTTCTTATTCTTAATTACATTTAATATAATTATTACAAAAATTAATAATGAGAAACGTTTGATTATTCATCAAATGTTTTAATTAATAAAAACCTGACAGCAGTAACAACTACATTATATATATTGAGTTCATATACATTGATTTTGGAGAGTATCATTACATATTTCCATCCAATAGATAAGATTTTAGAGACTAATTTCTCGAATATTATTAAATATTTAAATGGAGATCTTTTCTAATAATATTTTTTTTTTATACTCATAATTTTAGGGTTTAAAACATGTCTAAGAAATTCAAATCCCTTCCACCTGAACAAATATATATTAATCTATCCATTATATATATATATATATATATATATATATATATAAAACAATTCTTCGAAGTAAAATAGAAATACAGTATTGAAGCAATAAACCATAATTTATTGCACGCGATTCAAGAGAGAGAGAATGAGAAATCGGGAGAAATGGAAGAGGCAGTGCACGTGTAGGGAGAAAGTTGGAGCAGAGGAGCGTGGAGAGTGAGACGGGAGAGGAGAAGAGGAAAGTGAATGGGACCCACTTGTGTTGTCTATTAGCAGGGGTGTGTGTGTGTGTCAGTGTATATGGTCCAAAGCAACAACAACAAGGAGAGGAATCTTTGCCCCCGCAAAGCACTTTTCAATTGCTAAATCAAAAAATCAAAACAATAATAATAATAATAATAATAATAATAATAATAATAATAATGCTAATCTATGTCTTAATAATATTGATTAAAAAATCAAAAAATAAAATTTATTTTAAAAATTAATATATTCTATATTTCAAGGAATTATATACTTATCTTTTTAATAAAAAATTATTTTCTATAAAAAACTTAACCAATATCATAAGAATAGCATGATCCTACTACTACTAATAATAATAATAACAATAATAATAATAATAATAATAGGATGTTAGAAAGATACTCTTTACCACACTTTTAACAAACATACTTTTTATTGGAAGGATTTTTAATGGAGTAAAAGTTTTTGAACATCCGTAAGTGGACGTCATATTCTGTTCCTTTGTTTTTTTGTGTATTTCTTAGATGTATATATATATATAAGAAGATAAAAAATAAATGAGAGAGACAAACAAATACAGTGTCACGGATAAAAATTTACTGTTCTAAAAAATAGTATCTCGGTATTCCTCATCAATCAAATATTGGGAATGAGCACAAATATTAATAAGTTGTGATTTTAATTTCTTAAGTGTCAAATTGTTATTGATAGAGGATAGAGAATGAAATAGAAAATTGAGACAAAAGATCTCCATCCCAATGTCATATACAATATCCATACTTTGATGTTCAAATAATACAACTCTTTTTAATAAGACTCACCGGATAGAGAGTGGGTATCTGGTTTAGTGGGGCTCTTGTAAAATACACTTAATAATAGAGAATGTGTTAAAAAAAGTGCTTTAAAGAGTATGTTATTCTTTAATAATAATAATAATAATAATAATAATAATAATAATAAGAGAAATGTTGACAACACATTTTTTTTTTAGAGTTTAATTGTTATACACTGTCAGTGTAAAGTTTTTTACACTGACAACCAATCAAAAATCATGATGTGTGTGATTTTTAAGGTAGTTAGGATAAGAGCCAAACACGTTAGCTTATGTGGCAATTTATGATTGGTTGTCTGTATAAAAAATCTTTATACTGATAATATATATCAATTAAATCTTTTTTTTTTATTGAAACAACATATTTTTTAACATATTCTTTTTAATATATTTTTTATTATTAGTTGAATATAATGTTAGATCCATTAAATCATAAAAATTTATTTTCTATTGAATGGATCCCACGTAAAATTAGTCTTATAAAGATTTTATTAGTGAAATAAATGCAACTCGTCTCTTCACTACTCTCGCTATCGCTATTCGCTAGCAGTGGCTGCTCCTTTCTCCTTACCGTGTTGCGTTGCGTTTCGTCCATTTACGTAAACGTACGAAACACAGCGCGCAAGACAGTCTCCAACCCGAGCGACACTACAATCCACATATGACCAAAGTTCCATTGACCACCACATTAACTTGCCACTATTATACGTAATTAATTGCCACTCATATATTAACGCGTGGAAATTTTATCTTCACAAACACAAATGGTCCCCAATTCACATTTTTCATTTACGAAACTTTTTTGAATAATTATTTATAGAAAGTTACCATTTTATAGAAAGTTAACCACCCTATCGACATATCCATGATTTTTTTTAATACTTATTTATAGAAAGTTACCATTTTATGAAACTGTACCCCAAATGTTGAATTTATTGTATTATGATAATTAGGAAATTATAATTATGCGAAGTAAACATCTTGTATTTTATGGCTTGAATTAAATATAATGGTTTGATGACAAATGTGTTTTGCTTCTTAGTTATTTGGGATATAGATACTCTCAATTTTTTTTTTCTTATCACATGGTCATATGGAGTAGCGCAAAAGTTTTATTAATGAACTTGGTTAATATTTATAAAATTTGTTTTATAAAATTTTTGTTTTTATTTTTCTCTCTCTTCCCCCTTACTATATGACAACAAAAATGAAAAAATAATTAATTTTCCAATTGAAAAAAATAAGTAATGTCTTCTCAAACATTTTCAACACCCGTGTGGCTTCTAAGCCTATTGGAATCCAAGTTTAGCACTAACACAGGTTCTTTCCACCTACATTTCTCTTCTTTTATCTATTATTAAATTGTTTATCTTATCTTAGACACCCCTTTAGTCCTTTACCATAGATTAGGATCAATTCTTTAAGTATCCAATTTATCTTTCATATCAGAATTTATTTTCGAATTTAGCTCTCGAACCTTTACTTGTGCAAATAATATCCAAAATTCTCTATCCAATTTTCTTATTTATCTCAAACCATCTCTGAACTTTTTTCCAAACAATAAATTTCATACTTTCTTTGATGCATGACGTCTCGCACAAGATTTGCTACCATATATTATTGTGGCATTGAATATATATTTTTTTGTATATAAGGATATCCCCAAACGATAATCGATGTAACCCCAAATCTTTATCTGTTAACTTTATCTGTCTGTCGTGAATAAATCAACTGATAACACAATTTGGCTAATTAAAATTAATAACTGAAAGTTAATATCTAGACTCTTTCATGGAATTCGAAATTTTTACCCTAATTTTCCATAAAGTGGTCTTTTAAGTTTTATCTGCTGTTTTGGAACAAAGCCAGAAAAAATATTATCGGGATCGCTAAATTTCTGGTTTTAGATTCGGCGCTGGGATTTTGCGGGCCCGAAGCTGGGAGTGATCCATGAATATCTAGCTCCATCCACATGTCACTATCACCTTTATGTAAAATATCTTCACCTTTTACCTTATTTGGAGGGGAGACAACTTTACTTTTACAAAAGTGCCTTTAGTTCAGTTTAGTCTAAGTTACACCTTACAAAATCTGGTGCAATGTTGCACCTCCACTTGTAGCCAATAATAGGCATACACTGGGTATGTATAGTTTGACCAAGTCAAAGAATTTTTTGGGTCAAATGTATTCTTTCTTTTTGTATTTATAGTTTAGTCATGTATTTTATTATATTTGTACATATTTTCTTGAAGTATTTTTTTGCACTTAATTTTTTTTTGTTTCCCTAATAAAAAAAAGAGCAATTAGTATTGTCCGAGAAAACATGTTTTCCTTCTCCAATAATAGAATCGTTTAATTCATTCATGTTTTAAACTCATTGTATTAAGATATTTTAATATTTTTTATGTTAATGGCATAACAATAAAAAATAAGTTAATTTAGAAACTTCTAAATTGAAATATTACTATAACACTTTGTGTGGAAAAGAAAAGGTAAAAACTCATGCATTATGTTGTCAAAAATAAAACTCATGCATTAATAGTTTAAGCAAGCTGTATCATGACTTTTGTAGTGACAGACTGGCAGTATCGTACATGGATCAGTTCACCACTTTCACTCAGTCTTGACCTGATGCAAAAAAAAAATTGTAAAGCGATGCAAATATGGGAAGCAAGCGATGCAAATACATAACTGTAAATTTGCTTTGACCCATTGCCCAAAAAACTTGTAAAGCTGAAGCCAGCATGTCGTTTCCATTGGTCAATATTAGTTGGTAAAATGGTGTATGAGTGCACCATGTTTTAAAAAGTGCACCATAGCATCACCCATTGTCCCTTACCAAACACTACAATAGAAAAGACTTTTAATAGCCTTTTTTATTCCCTTTAAGAGCCTTTAAAACCCATATCTATTCTGCTGTTATTAAAGGATCTAAGTAAAGATAGCGTTTCTTTGAAGAAGTGCTATCTTAAGTCGCCTAAGATAACACTTAATTCTTATTTCAAGGAAGCATTGTCTTATAGTCTATCCCAAGATAGCGTTTCTTCATAGAAGAGCTATTTATTCCCTTTTTATTATTATTATTTACATTGTTTTCTCCAAATCCCCCCTGCATTCAGCAAAGACCAGTACATATATACCATATCATAAATCTGATAAACCAATAAATATATACACCATAGTAGAAACCAATACATATACTCCATAAACTGATATTTTTTTATTGATAAAACTCCATAAACTAATATTGAACAATCTAAATGATACAATGTCTATGTCTGGTGTTGATCTTATGGTCCAAATGTGCTTGGCCTTTTATTCTTATTCAGGCCCAATTCTAATATCTCAGGTCCTATAGCTTTCGGTTACTGCTGCTTCTCTTATCCCCTCCTAGTTTCTGTTGAAACGGTTAAGGAGTCAGTTATAGGAGTTAGTTATTGTGATTAATGTGTATCTAATTCTCTGTTGTAACTTGGGTTAGAGGGCTGTGTTATAAAGCCACAGGAATTAGGGGTTGGTAAAAAATATATATATATATATATATATATATATATATATATATATATATATATATATATATATATATATTTTCATTCAGCACATTAGAAATAGAGAGCCGAGAGAGAGTATTGTATTGGAGAGGTTATTGAGAGTGGAAAAACACAAGTGAGTTGAGCTGAGAACTTGATGAATGTTGAGCAAGTTCTTGAAGTGATCACTAGGGTGTAACTCTCATCTTCATAGTGAATTTCTCAGCTCGGATCCTGTCCCGCAGATGTAGGAGTTAATCTCTGAACTGCATAAACAAATCACGGTGTTCTTCTTTCCTTCTCTTTCATCTTTAATTCTGTTAATTGATATAATTAGTTCATTCTTTCTTGCATGCGATAGTTCTTGGCACTGTTACATTGGTTTCAGTTTTACTGGTTTCACTTTGTTTGGTTAATTGCAGGATCTTGGATCCTATTTCTTTGATTGAGTCACAACAACTGGTATCAGAGCCAGTTTTGTGATTCTTGAAGGAGAAATGGCATCAACGAAATTTGATATGGAGAAATTCACAGGGAAGAACGACTTCAGCCTGTGGCGCCTCAAGATGAAAGCCTTGTTAGTGCAACAAGGGCTCGCAGGTGCACTTTTGGGAATTGCAAGCCTGCCCGAGACACTCTCAGATCCAGAGAAGCAAGCCATCATTGAGAAGGCACACAGTGCCATCATTCTGAGTCTGGGAGATAAGCCTCTGAGGGAGGTATCAAAGGAGACTACTGCTGCGGCTATCTGGTTGAAGTTAGAAACTTTGTACATGACAAAATCTCTAGCCAACAGACTTTACTTGAAACAAAGGCTGTACACCTTCAAGATGCAAGCTGGGAGGCCAATCGAAGATCACATTGATGAGTTCAACAAAATTGTCAATGATTTGGAGAACTTAGATGTAAAGATTGATGATGAGGATCAAGCTCTTCTTCTGGTCAGTTCCCTTCCTAATTCTTATGAGAATCTTTCTGACACCTTATTGTATGGGAAAGACTTTCTGTCTCTGGAAGATGTGCAATCTGCACTGATTTCAAAAGAATTGAAAAGGAAGACCGAATGCAAGGGAGAAAGCAGTGGTGAGGGTCTGTTCATCAAAGGCAAGACTGAAAAGAAGGGTTCCAAACAGAAAAACAAGAACAAGCAGGGTAAGGATAAGGATAAGTCCAAGTACAAGTGCTTCATATGCAAGAAAGAAGGGCATTTTAAAAAGGATTGTCCTGATCGAAAGTTCAAGAAGAAGAACGATAACAATGATGATGTGGGAAGTGTTTCCATAGCATCAGAGGGTTATGAAAGTGCTGAGGTATTGATGGCTACTACAACTATCACAAAGGAGGATTGGGTTCTTGATTCGGGATGTTCTTTCCATATGTCCCCTATCAAAGAATGGTTCCTTGGATATAGGTGCACTGATGGTGGAAAGGTAGTCATGGGAAACAACACTATATGCAAGGTTGTGGGAACTGGAGCTATCAAGATTCGGTTAGAAGATGGGTCTGAGAGGATTCTATCAGAAGTGAGACATGTTCCTGAGTTAAAAAGGAATTTGATCTCACTTGGCATGCTTGAAGAATCGGGCTGTTCCTACAAAGCAGAGAATGGTGTGTTAAAGGTCACAAAAGGATCTATGGTGGTCATGAAAGGCACAAGAGATCATGGTATCTACACCTTGAAAGGTCATGTTATAACTGGCAGCTCTTCAAATGTTATTGGATCTGCTAGTCCTGTCACTGAAGCTGCTGTCTCCAACAAAACCAGTCTTTGGCATCAAAGGTTGGGACATGTTAGCTTCAGAGGTATGCAGATTCTTGGTAAGCTTGGTGTTCTAGGTGGAGACAAGGTCACAAGTCTAAATTTTTGTGAGCATTGTGTGTTTGGCAAGATGCATAGAGTGAAGTTTGCTACTGGTGTGCATAACACAAAGCGTTTGCTTGATTATGTTCATAGTGATCTTTGGGGTCCAGCTAGAGTCAGTTCACATGGAGGGAATCGATTCTTTGTCATTTTTCTGGATGACTACAGCAGGAGAGTTTGGATCTATCTCTTGAAAAGCAAGGATGAAGCCTTCAATGCTTTCAAGGAATGGAAGGTATCAGTTGAAACCAGAACTGAGAGGAAGGTTAAGAATTTGAGGACAGATAATGGGCTGGAATATTGCAATGATCAGTTTGATAGCTACTGCAAACAGCAAGGTATACACAGGCACAAGACAGTGAGAGGTACTCCACAGCAGAATGGGTTGGCAGAGAGGATGAACAAGAAAATTCTGGAGAGAATGAGGTGCATGCTGTCCTATACAAGAATGCCTATCAAATTCTGGGGAGAAGCTGTTCACACAGCCTGCTACTTGATTAATTTATGCCCTTCCACAGCAGTTAACCTCAAGACTCCTCAAGAACTTTGGTTAGGAAAGCCTGCTACTTACAATCATTTAAAAGTTTTTGGTTGTGTGGCTTATTATTATGTCAATGAAGGGAAGCTTGTCCCTAGAGCCAAAAAGGGTTACTTTGTTGGTTATCCTAATGGTGTGAAGGGGTTTCGGATTTGGTGTCTAGAAAGGAAGAAATGCATCATTAGTAGAGATGTTACTTTTCATGAAAGTGAGCTTTTCAAATCTCTAAGAAGTCCTAAGGATCAGTCCATTGATCAAAGGGACTTAGAGAGGTTTGAGCTCGAGGTGGAGCCTAGAAGCAACAAAGAAACTCAGCATAACACTCCTCAACCTACTCCTGCAGAATCTCAGCAGGATTCAGATGCTTCAGATGAAGAACAAGCTGTCACTGATGATTACCAGCTTGTTAGGGACAGGGAAAGAAGAACTATAAAAGCACCAGAGAGGTATGGCTATGATGACATGATTAGCTATGCCTTAATGGTGGCTGAGGAGGTCAGCAATGAGGAACCAAGGAACTTCACAGAAGCTGTCAAATGCAGTGACAGCAAGGAATGGATGTTGGCCATGACTGAAGAACTCAACTCTCTAGAAAGGAATGACACTTGGGTGCTGGTTCCTAAACCTGAGGGCACTAAAACAGTGGGAAGCAAGTGGATTTATAAGAGAAAGGAAGGCATACCTGGTGTTGAACCTCCAAGGTTTAAGGCTAGGCTTGTTGCCAAGGGATTTACACAAAGAGAGGGTGTGGATTATGATGAAATCTTCTCTCCTGTTGTAAAGCACTCTTCCATTAGAGCAATTCTATCAATGGTGACTCAATTTGATATGGAATTGGAACAAATGGATGTTAAGACTGCCTTCCTACATGGTGATCTTAAAGAAACTATCTACATGCAACAACCAATCGGGTTTGAAGTTGAAGGAAAGGAAAATTGGGTATGCAACCAAAAGAAATCCCTCTATGGCTTAAAGCAATCACCAAGACAATGGTACTTAAAGTTTGATTCTTTTATGTTGAAGCACAAGTTTAATAGATGCAAATCTGATTGTTGTGTTTATTATAAAAGGATATCAAATGATCTCTATGTGTATCTTTTATTGTATGTTGATGACATGCTATTGGCTTCTAAGAGCATGTCTCCAATTGATCTTCTTAAGAAATTGTTGAAAGAAGAATTTGAGATGAAAGATCTAGGTGAAGCAAAAAGGATTCTGGGAATGGAGATTAATAGGTGCAGGAAAAAGGGCAAGCTTATTTTGTCACAGAGAAGTTACCTTGGCAAGGTGGTGAGAAGATTCAATTTGAGTGATGCAAAATCTACAAGTGTTCCCTTGGCTTAACACTTTAGACTTTCATCAGCTCAAAGTCCTGTTACTCAAGCTGAAAAATCTAATATGAGTCAAGTTCCATATGCTAATGCCATAGGTAGCATAATGTATGCTATGGTGTGCTCAAGACCTGACATTTCTCATGCTGTCAGCCTTACTAGCCGATTCATAGGAAATCCTGGAAGAGATCATTGGCAAGCTGTCAAATGGATACTAAGATACTTGAAAGGGACTCAATCTACTGGTTTGGTCTATAGCAGAGGCATTGAAACAGCTAAACCTGTCCAGGGGCATGCAGATTCTGATTATGTAGGGGATATAGACAAAAGAAGATCGATTTCAGGTTATGCCTTCACTTTGTTTGGCAACACAATAAGTTGGAAGGCTTCACTGCAGCACATTGGGGCTCTCTCAACCACAGAGGCTGAATATGTTGCCTTGACTGATGCTGTGAAGGAAGGTATCTGGCTGAGAAATTTGGTTACTGAATTGGGATTAAACCAGAATTTTATCTGTTTGCATAGTGATAGTCAAATTGCCATTCATTTATGCAAGAACCAAATGTATCATGAAAGAACTAAGCATATAGACATCCGGATACATTTCATCAAAGACATGGTGGATAGAGGTGAAGTGGAGATTATGAAGATTCACACTGATGAAAATCCTGCAGACATGCTTACAAAACCAGTTCCACTTAGCAAGTTCAAGCATTGCTTGAGTTTGCTTAGAGTGGATGTTGATTGATGATTGAAATTGGACAAGAGGATCTGATCTGAGAGGTTAATTGCTGAGATGCCAAGTCACTTTGTACCAAGGTGGAGATTTGTTGATCTTATGGTCCAAATGTGCTTGGCCTTTTATTCTTATTCAGGCCCAATTCTAATATCTCAGGTCCTACAACTTTCGGTTACTGCTGCTTCTCTTATCCCCTACTAGTTTCTGTTGAAACGGTTAAGGAGTCAGTTACAGGAGTTAGTTATTGTGATTAATGTGTATCTAATTCTCTGTTGTAACTTGGGTTAGAGGGCTGTGTTATAAAGCCACAGGAATTAGGGGTTGGTAATATATATATATATATATATATATATATATATATATTTTCATTCAGCACATTAGAAATAGAGAGCCGAGAGAGAGTATTGTATTGGAGAGGTTATTGAGAGTGGAAAAACACAAGTGAGTTGAGCTGAGAACTTGATGAATGTTGAGCAAGTTCTTGAAGTGATCACTAGGGTGTAACTCTCATCTTCATAGTGAATTTCTCAGCTCGGATCTTGTCCCACAGATGTAGGAGTTAATCTCTGAACTGCGTAAACAAATCACGATGTTCTTCTTTTCTTCTCTTTCATCTTTAATTCTATTAATTGATATAATTTGTTTATTCTTTCTTGCATGCGATAGTTCTTGGCACTGTTACATTGGTTTCAATTTTACTGGTTTCACTTTGTTTGGTTAATTGCAGGATCTTGGATCCTATTTCTTTGATTGAGTCACAACATCTGGGTATTTATACAATCCGCTAGAAAGGGAAAGCTAAAAAACTAACTATATACTAACAGTAACCTAACCAACTCAGTACAATATATGGAGTTCAATAATCAATTCTGCTACACAAACAACAAGAATAGAACTCCCACTCATGATCACTACACCAAAACCACCAAACCAGCACATGAACCTGCAAATGACAAAGAGATTAAAAAAAGTCAAATTTAAGCTTAAGCAAACTAAAACAGTAACTATACAAACCACTTTAAGCACTTAATATATAACTTCTAGTTACATAAGTAAAACAAAGACAAAAATATGTGCAGATCATTTGACCAAAAGTTAGATGATTTTTTCACTAATATATGCGTAGATCATTTGACTAAGTTACAAGAATAAGAAAAATAGAACAGAAGAACTCATATTACTATATATATTCATTGAATATATTAGTTGAACAAGGATATGCTAAGAAGGAAAACTGAGACCTATTCTATATAGTCAATAAAATGTTATCCGCAAACACAAATTCTTTGCACATTATCCATAAGAAATGTTCATTTTAAATGATGCAGGAAAACAGAACCAGACCAGTATTTGCGACAATTGAAACCATATTCAACATGTAACTTTATTTGATAAAATTCATAACAATATAGCAACACCACCCTTGCTTGAGTTCAGTTAGTTAATCATTTGAGTATGTGTCCCATTTGCAGTCAGAAAAGTACTATGAAATCAAAATTAAATCAAGTTAGAATCAAATTACATTCGAATAGTCAAATATAAAAATGTAAGGGTGTGTTTGATTTGCAAAAGAGTAAAGGACTAGAGAGGACAAACAAAACAGTGCAGGACAAACAAAATAATGTTAAATTTATTACAATACCCTTGTGATAATATAATATATAAAGTGAGAGATGGGAGAGAGAGAAATGGGGGAAATAGGAGAAAGATAAGATAGAGAACATATGTATTAAATAAGTAAGGATAATTGTGTCTTTTAGGGTAGTATGTTCATGGGACAAAAAGTTGTCTCATGGTTTGGTAAGAGACACGATTTTGGGTTTTTGTCAAGTTCCTCACCCCCATTTTTTGTCCTGTCCCGTGACCATTTTTCAAATCAAACATGAAACAATTATTTTTATGTTGTCCAGTCCCTTAATTATTTGCAAATCAAACGCACCCTAAGTTATATAAACTAGAACTGAAATTACATACCGCCGTTGGGAGCTATAATAGGCACATGGAAGGTGTACATGGATCTCACAACATTAGGAATCCCAGAAATGGACTAAAATTCATTAGCAACACTAATCTTGTTAAAATGGACTGGGGATTACAATTATTAGATAATGAAATGATCATGTGATTCATTTTTAACGGTCCTTCAATTTTTAAAATAGATAATATAACTTAGGTGTTAAAAAAATCCACAACCCCAAAAAAATTCCTCTTGCTCGAAAAATCCTCTTGCAGTGAGTGAATGAGTGAGAAAAAGGCAATGGTTTTGCGAGTGGCTCAAACTCAATAATAGGGCCGCGAGCTCATGAGAATCTAAAAAATGAAGGTCATGCTCAATGCTCATGCGATAATACCAATAGCACTACGAAGAAAGAAGCAACTCACATTGAAGAGGGAGGGAAACAACTCACAAGCTCATGGGAACCCTTGTTTTTGACCAGACAATAGCGGCGAACCCTCGTTTCTGACAATATGAAGTGAGTGACGAAAACAACTCACAATGCGAAGAAGGAGCAGTGGGACGGTGGTTGTGGAGCAGTGAGAGGTTATAGTGACGAGAGGAGGGAAACAACTCACAATGCGGAGAGGGAAGCCTATGTTGTGAGTAGGAGGGAACAGTAACTAACTATCACGTTAACACGCACAACCAAGAACCACAACCATCTCTCGAGATCACTACAACATTAACTAACCTCAAAACCACATCAGCTAGGGATCACCACCTACTCTACATGTACAACTTGGTCTACATGTGTGATTGGCCAATTCTACAACATGTATTCTTAGAAATGGGAATGCAATGGTCATCCTCTAACTGCGAGGAATGAGAAACTAGTCTCCAACTGTGAGAGTGGCTATTCTCTAAAGTAAGAATGTTGTCTCCAACTGTGAGGACTTCGAGTTGGTAGTTCAGGTAACCGCTTCTTGAGATCCCAAGATAGTGCAACAGTGGTTCCTCCAACTGCCAGGAGCACTACCTCCTCAAGCCTCTCCAACTGTGAGAAGACCTAAGAAGTTCTCCAAATGTGAGAAAGCACCCGCATCCTTCCAACTGTGAGGTCATTTATCTTGGTCGGTTTGGAATGTCCACCTCGAATACCAACCTCGTGTGACAACCACTCAAACTGTTGTTGCAACTGTACACGCAGCTTTTCACCACAACAATGCAAATGCCATGGTTATTCATCCATCGCCAACTAGTTCGTACTCAACGTATGCACGTAGCATCTTAACGACACTTCAACAACAACATGATCAACGTCTTAGGGCTCCACATCCTCTAACTGTGAGGATGTCACTCTCCAACTGTGAGAGCCGCCATTACCTTAAATCAACTTGCTTAATCTACTAGCCGGATATTATCAATTATCCTATGGGTCTAACATCACACCAACCATCTCCAAACTCAACCAAGATCAGATCATCCACAAGCATATCAACAGTTCATAGCAAAATAACATGTCATAATTGCAAGCATATCAAAACATCAAGTTATCATGTTATCATAATAAGCATATTAGTGCATCTTACTTAGCATCACATAAGACATCAGCAAACGACATCATTTAAGCATGTTATCAACTACAACACGTAGGCATGCATCCTTGATCAACAAATATCATAGACTATCCTATCGGTGATAGATCTACAATGCCTACACGTTAGATAGGTACCACTCCACGTAGTCACCAATGTAAGTTAGGTGTTGTCGGTTACTCAACCACTAGTAGGGTTTGAGGATCTCTACACATGCCAACAATTATACCCTATGCCCATTTCCCCCGATAATTGAAGTTTCTTCCTCTTCACCTGAAAATGATTTCGCGAACATGATCACGAGCTCACGGTCTCTACCAAGGCACCACCTCCACGAAGAATCTCACAGCCTCACCACCAACACTTCTCAGCCACACCATCTCCTCTAGCCACTAACTTCACCACGTCCTCGAACTTTGCCCTAATCACGGGAACTACATACAAGCAACATTGTTAAACCTAGGGCAACTCAAAATCAAGAAAGATTCGAGGAAAAGCTTGAAGAACATGAATATCGACGTATCGACATGCTACAGATTCGAGCTTACCTTCGAGGAATCGAGAAACTAATCAGTCGAATCTGAAGAATATGTTGCCACGATCGTCCTGGCATAATCGGAATTGTGTTACAAAGCTTTGATCCTCCTCAATCCAAGCTTTCTTTCTCTCTCTCTACTGTGTTTTAGCTCTGGAAAATAAGAGTTTTCATGCATGTCAGAAATGGGAGAAAACTTTTTATTTTTCCCACTCAGTTGTGCATGCTTGAGAGTGCAGAATCTCCACGCTTAAGCATGGGTACGCTTGAGCATGGGCTTTCTCCACGTTTGAGCGTCGTGCGCTAGTCACCATGTCTCTTGCCACGCGCGCATTCAAACTGACACGCGTACCACCACGCGTACACCCTTCCACGCTTTGACGTGCACCTACCCTATGCATGAGCGTCAACGGCCAATGTTTGTGCGTGGGCTTTCTTAACGTCCAAACGTTGGGTACTGATTTGACCCGTTCTTTCATGTTTTTGCACTCTCTAAGCTCGTTCCGAGGCCAAATTCTCTCAAAGTTGGATCATAGCCTCCTAAAGCCATATGGAACATTATCCAACCTTCAATCATTCTTAACTTATGTCTTAAACCTTATTTAAAAAAAACAATATGTTAGAATGGAAATCCTATGTGTAAAAAGGGTTCACCTCCTTGTTAGTTGGTTTATTATGTTTCTTGGTTTGTAATAGTCTAGCTTGTGTGTTTATGTGCTTTCTATGCTATTTGCATGATGAAAATGAGTTTTGTTGGTGAAATCCCTTGTTTGAATTTGGTCAAAGTAGGATTTGTTATGGCGATTCTTGAATACGCTTCTTATATTGTTCACTATATTGCATTGTATAACATATTTGATTTTGAGATGATTTGTGAAGTGAAACTTCACCATTTCCTTGTGGGAGGTTCGGCCATGTGAGTGTTGGTGAGGGAGGAAACATTAATTTTTTGAAACTAATGTGTTTAAGTGATCCTTAAGTGGTCTAATGATCATAGAAATTAAGAAAAACAATAAACAATTTTTAACCTAAAATGGACTATGGGGTTTCAGCAATGCTAGGGTTGTAGACTTCAAAAATGTTTTGATTTTCAACCAAAGTTTGAAAGTGAGTCAATGGTGTTTTAAAAGTCAAAGGAAACAAGTTTTTCAAAAATACAAACTCATTCCAAAGAATGAGAACAATTCGGTTTTCACTATATGTTTAAAGGATGAAAAATGATTTCAATACTCAACACATTACTAGTGTTTACAAAAACTCACTAATTGATTTAATCAAAAGGATTTGAGTAAAAAGGGAATGTAACATCCCTAGTTTCCGTAACTCTAATCAAGTGAGATAATCTTGATTAGGGCTTTGGTTGATTGTGTGATTGATTATGTTTTAGTTTAAGGTGGAAGCTTAAGAATAGGCTTGAATCCTATTGGAAGTGCTTAAGACGTAACACGAGAAACGAGGGAAGTCACAGGTTTGGAAGTCTCTTCCCAACTGAGCAGAACGCTCAAGTGTGGGAAGAGTCCCCACTCAAGCCGCTCAAGCGTGCCACGTTGTTTGCCGGCTGGTGTGAGTTCTGATACATGTGGGACACGTGTCAGGTCCTGGAGAAGGCGGAGTGGACGAGGCTCCATGCTCAAGGGTGGAGAAACCCCACGCTCAAGCGTGGGCATGCTTAGATGTGCAAAAACAGCATGCTAAAGTGTGCTGACCAGGAACCTTATGTGGTGTTTCCACTTTCATTTTCACACTTGCACGAAATTTTGGAAAACCAGAGCATTTCCCCTGTGTCTAGAGAGAGAAACAGAGTTCTTAAAGAGAGAGATCAAGTTATCGAAACTTCGGAGCATCGGATTGAGATTTTGACTACACCGGAGTGATCGTGACGAAGTTTCCTTTGATTTCACCAGATTGATTTCTCGTTTCGCTCAAGGTAAACTCGAATCCCTTGCACGTCGACTTTAGTGTTCTTCACGTTCTTCAAGTTTCCTTTCTCTTTTATTTGGTTTTGAGGTTGCCCTAGGGTTAACACTATTGCCTATGTGTTGGTCCCATGATTAGGGAAAAGTTCATGATCGTGATCGTGCGAGCTGGTAGAGTCCTCGTGGCTGTTCTTAGTGATGGCTGCGAGCTTGGTGGTGGTGGCGTGATCGTTGCGTTCGTGATCGCATGCTTGCTTTTAGGTAGTGGGGAGAAAGATTACTGCTGTCGTCGGGAAGGCAAGAATAATATAGTGTATCTGTTTGTGTGTAGGAGAACCTTAAACCCTACTAGAGGTTGAGCCCTGAAAAAGTACCTAAACTCTAGGTTTAGCTTATTTTGGGCTATCACCGTTAAGATTATACTGTGTTGATTCTGATGTTGGTGATACCTGTCTATGTGCCTATATGTTTACTTGGCCTGCTTGGTATGCTGCATATGTTATGTTAGCTGTTGTTATCATTGTTGCATATGCTATGTTGTGGCTGTATGCCTGTTGTGTTGCCAAGTGGCTGTGAGCTGTTGTGTGACCGAGTTGATATCGTGGATGGTTCTGCTGATGTTGTTCTGTTAAGCGTGGCATTGTGGCGGTGGCGGTGGCCGTGTTGATGCGAGGCATCAGAATTGGATTTCTGAGTATTAGGCGCGAGGATTCGGTATCAGGTCGTTGAGTATGTTTGTTGCATATCATAGTGGCCAAGTGATGGGCAGTATGACGGTAGTATGGGCTTCCATTATCATGCGAGGTTAGTTGTACCTGAGTGCGTGTACGGAAAGCGGAAGGGGCGATCTGTGTGGCCTTGGGGATGTAACCAGACTCGGGACCAATCTACAGTGATGGATGGGGTTGCTCCTATCATGTCGTGATGCCTGATCAAGTCTGGTTATCTCGACTAATCCCTGAATTATTCCAAGTTATAGGCTAACGTTCCGAGGTGACTAAGACACCCAGTTCCCGTGTGGAAGAGGAGAGCACTCTTATTGGTAACGGCGAGCGGTTCGATTTCCTGGACAAACTAACTCTTGTTATTGTGTGGAACTTGTTGGCTGTGGCAACCAATACCCAAAAGGGGGTGAATTGGGTTTTGAAATAAAAATGAAAACTTTTTGTACAGTAAAAAACCTTTTATAAATTTAAACAGAATTTGCAGCGGAAAATAATTTGTTTAAATACAATATAAAAAGGTGAAGGAAGAAAAGCACGACACAAGGATTTTATCCTGGTTCGGCTACGCACCGCCAGTGGCCTAGATCGGTCCCCACTCCACCTGTGGGATTTTGTTACACTATAAAGACAAACTTAACTGGTGCTTGCAACCGTTTTACAAAACCAAGCTTAACAGGTGATTGTAACCTTCACAATAACATAGCACTCCTCACAGACCAGAGATATCACTTCCCCCAGTGAAAGAGCCTCAAATAACCACAAGCTTAAAAGGTGCTTGTAACCTTTTGAGCACTCCTCACAGACCAGGGATATAACCTCCCATAGTGACAGAGCCTTAACCAAGCTTAACAGGTGCTGGCAACCTTAGAGCACGTTGATACTCAAAGAAATGGTTTGAGTCGTTTGACTCTTACCAATATAATGCACTCACAATAGTGCGGATAATCAACTTGAAGAACATAGCACAACTATGTGCAACAAATACAGTCAAGAACTTATGATAATCAAAGTGTAACAATGGCTCGAGTGTTTTTCAAAATAGAAGAGAAAAAGTAGAAAAAGATTGGTTCAAAGTGTTAGCGCTCTGTCTCTCTCTCCCTCTCTCTCTCTCTCAACTCTCTCAAAAGCTCTCAAGATATTTTATAGGCTTTTGAAATATGGTAATTAGGAATTTAAAAGGAAGTTTTATTAATAAAAACTAATTCCTTTTCTGATAAAACAATTTGAAAAACTAGCCGTTGAAGCCATAAATGTAGCAGATAAAGAAATGAAATTTTCTCATTTAAGTGCGTCATAATCGATTATCATATGTTCATAATCGATTCCGGCTTTTCTGCCATAATTGGGATTTTCAATAAAACATGCATAATCTATTATCCTAATCGATTAAGGCTTCTCTGTAGAAACCACTCAGTTTTGTAAATGGTCATAATCGATTATCCTAATCATTATACCTTTGTTGTCAGTCAAAAACATTTTTCACGTTGAAACACAGACTGACCATAATCGATTATCCTAATCGATTATTGTTTCCCATAAACATCTTTCAAAGATGAACCTTTTTCAAACAAAAGGGAAACCAAATATATTTTTCAAAAACACTTTTGATAAAAACAATTTTAAAAACAATTTTGAAAAACATCTTTTTAGAAAACTTGAGCCACTATCACCTTCTCATACCTTACATTAAATTCTAAGACCCTTCTATATGACTATCTTTGAAGACCATAACTTTTGGTCTTGAATTCTTGATCTTCTTCACATTCTTCAAGGAAATGTCTTTAACAAATTTTCTCTTCAATCTCTTTGACATTTCTTCTATCAATCTTGGTGATCGTGATTGATCTTGAATCTTACTCTTTACTCCATTTGACTTTATTGCTTTGCTTTCACCTGAACTTTTCTATGATAATTCTCATGGAATATATTAGTTCAAGATATAGTATACTGCTCATTTAAATACGTGCATAAAGCCATATATCATATAAAGACATATTTTAAGATAATATCCCAATTAATATTTCTTATGTCTTTATTTAAATGTGATCAAATAATATCAATAATATATTTGTCATTTATAAATGATTGATCATCACATTACTTCTTAATATTCAATGTTCCTTTGGCATTTAATAATAGTATCAAATTTAATTTCTATGCCATTTAATCAAATACATATATCAAGTATTTGTCACATGTGTATATACTAATAAATCATATTAATCATGTAACACATGTATATAATCCATTCAAGCTTAGTACAATGATATATTATTTGACAACATCAAAATGTGTTCTCCTCTTTAATACGCTATTTGCAAAATCAAAACCTATATAGAAATATGGTTCACATTCTCCCCCTTTCTTATGGTGACAAATACTTAGCAAATATATAAATATATGTTCTCTTTATGACCTTTCTCCCCCTATGTAATACATAGATGGTAATTTGCTATTTTTTCTCAATACTTTGATTAACCACCTTTGTTGTTTATGATATTTGCTCTTTTTTGTGTTGAGTGATTCGGCTGACATGCTGCATGTGATTAGTATCCAAATAGAGGATTGATCTGAGTGAGAGAACTGTTTGGAGATGGTTGCCTGCGTATGTATGATTTGTGAGATGATTGTCTGTATGCATTATTTGTCGCATGTATGCTATGTATTCTATGTGCTACATGCTCTATGTGTTTCTATGCTGTTTTTGCCCTTATCCCGTTAGCTTGACATAATATTCTTATCTTCCTATCTGTTTGTATGTATGTTTGTTTCTGTTGTTTCATTTGCGTGAAGATGACGAGCCAGTTGAGGACGTGGATGGACCCGAGATCACACTCGTTCATCCAGGAAGCACCACGGATGCCGGTGCTGGGGAACCTTGAGATCATCTACCATAATGATCGAGGGTGGCAGGTGGACCCCTCGACGTTCCTGACAGTCTTCACGGGGCCTGTTAGCTTGCTGTTTAGAAGCTTTGATCGAACTACAGAGGACATAGTCGGACCTTATAGAGTGACACAATTTCTTTCTTTCATCTAGATGTGTCACCCATCGAGGCAGCACGAGTGGAACTTTATGTGGGTCGTGCCAGCGTCATCTCACGTTACGAGCAGGAGAGGATTTGTACTGCGCGACCATCAAAGAAGATTCGAGCAGTACCTGTGGACGTACTGCTGATGCAGAGTTGTTGTGTTTAGTTCCTCGTCTGAGTATGTACCTTTGCGGGTCTATAGGCGTACATGTGGCAAGGAACAAGGTAGTTCCAGATATCCACGTCGCTGAGGACATGATACTGCCAGTGTGTCCACTTTAGGTCTGTGAGGTGTGGTGATTTTGTTGTATTTTGAGATGGGTGGGGAGAGCTGACGAGCTTTTTGTGAGTTTTTGAGTTCTCTATATGTATCTCGTTTATCTCTTCAGTTTTTATGTACAATTTGTTTGTATGTTTACCATATGACTGCCCTACTGATGGGGCCAGTTATGCATGTACCTATACATAGTTATCTTTTATGTGCGCTGGACTCTGATTGTCACTTTTTTCGTAACGTGTGTCGTATGTTTTTTGTTGTTTATCATTTTTATTTTGCGCCCGCTTTTGCAGTAGCGCTGCATTAGTGGCTTCAATGGACCGTTGAACAAAATCTTGGAATTCTAGAAGGATAGTAGAGATTGATCTCTCAGCAGTGGCCTTTGTTGCCTCAGGATTCCGTTGATCAGGAATTACACTCAAAGCTTGAGACAGAGAGGGATCAAAAGGGTGCACCACAGAAAGAGGTATTGGTTGAGACTTAGAGCATTCTTTCTCTGAGTCCACAACTTGCTCAATAGGCTCTTTTGGACGGGGATCCGTATAGACAACCTCTATGTTATCAGTATCTTCCGAAGATACTTGGACAGGCTCGACTTGAGGTTCTTCAACAACCGGTTCAATCTAGGGAGCATCGTCCACTTCTTCAATATCGATTGGATACAAAGGAATCCCAAAGATATCATCACTCAGGATCATGAAAGTGACATCTGAGATCTTGTATTTCCCATGGACGGTGGGAGTTTCAGATTTTTCTTCTTCATACATCCTAGAAGATGATGCTTCAGCTGTGCACTTCCAAACATGGCTTTCCTAGACAGTTCTAGCATCATTGTCTCCATTTTTACATATCAGTTACTTCAAACAGAGAGGGTGTACATCTGTATTGTCTCTTGGTCTTCTCCAGAACATTGGAGCAAAAGAAGTATGAGTTGGCTTCACATCCTTGTTCAGTCGTTTCCTAGCATCCTTATCCTTGTTCATATCTAGCATGGGAATCTGTGGACATGCTCTTGGAGGAACTACTCCAACTACGACATTTTCCTTTAGCTTCCAAAATCTTTTAGGAAGGTTGTGCAGAATCTTCACTTGCTGAGGCATCTCTCATTCCTTTCTTATGGCATAGTAAGGAATGAGATCCCTAATGTTTGAGTACTCCTTCCATTTGGACGGATGGCTAGGAATGAATTTCACATTTCTGTCCAAAATGAATTTCTTCAGACCATAGGTTCTGGACCTTTTCTGCTCAATAGAATCCCATTTCATCTTATGCTCATTGGGAGGAATGATACGACGATCCACATTATAGTGGCACCACTGAATCTTCTTGTCCATTATGAGATTTGGATAGATTTTACTTGGAGGAAACCTCTTTTGGCCTAAGTCAATGGGAAGTGGTCCAAGGGAGGTCTAGCTCTCATTGGGAAGGGGTTGGACGGTGTAAAAGGGTGAGGTATGTAGCTGGGAGAGGGTGGTAAGATTTCGGGTTCATATTCATATTCTGGGTAGGTGTAATGTGGTCGAGAGGGTACGATGGTGGTGTCATCATGTACAAGGGCTGGGATAGGACAAACAAAACACATGTCAGTGTAGGTTAGGGGTTAGTTGTTTCTTATGAAGGGTGTGGGGAGGTTCGGATGGTGAGGGAGAAAGGTCAATCATGTCAGGTTGATCAGACTTGGGTGTAACAACTAAAGGAGTTTGAGATTCAGTGTTACATTTTGTTTTAGACCTTGTGGACCTTGTCCTTAGAGGTTGCCTGGACCGAGGTTTATCTCCTTTTCCCTTTATTACCTTAGCAATTGGTTCGTTATCATCATCTTCGTCTTCTGGAATAGACTGAAGGACCGATTTTCTTTTTCTCTTCTTCTAGACAGAAAGAGCAGATGGATGACCAGAGACTTGCTCAACTGTTGGACGAACAACAGGTTCAACTAAGATAGCTTAATCAGATGGTTCTTCAACATCTTGCATCTGATCCTTTCGGATGCCTTTCTGTTTACCTTCCTTCTTGGACTTTTGAAGACAATCCAAGCTCATCTTCATCACACTTTGTTTTCCAAAGATAGGTTGAATCAGATGATCAATTTTGTTCGTGCCAAAATACTTGATCTTGTCATTAGTTGTGAAGGATAGCAAGGTGTCATGCACCTGATGTTGTTCGAAAATCTTTGACAGCAAAGCAGCATAGGGTATAGTTGTGTTCTTGTCAGACCCTTGAATGTTGGATTTGAAGTTCATGAATAACAAGTGAGGCAAATTCACTTGTCTTTCCAGCAACAAATTTACCAAGCAAAATTGATGTAGTTTGAACACAGATTCCTTATAGCTAGCTTTGTTAATGATGGATTTGTTGAGGATTTGATGCAAAACCTTAGCTTGATCTCTCATCTTGGAACTTATCAGTTTGGCTGAGAGATTTTTCAAGAGACATCCTTTTATGGCCTCAGTGCCACCCAGAGCTTCTTCTCATTCGTCTTCACACGTCATTCCGCTCTGAGGACACCCAATAGCATTTGAAATAGTGGCCTCAGATACAATGACCTCAGTGTCAAGAACATTATTCTTGATTTCCCTTGCTGAGATGGTGGGATTCTTCCGTAACTCTCTAACCAAAGCCGGATAAATCACCGGAGATCCTTCAAAGAAGCTAAGCCATCCAGCGGCTTCAATGTAGGGAGCAATGTCTATCCCATGCTGAGCAAAAAACCCTAGATCAAACTTTGATTCCACTATGATAACAGCATTGTCAGCATTGATGGACTTTCCTTTGCCTTTTACAAGAGCAAAAACAGAAGGTGAAGATGCCATTGTTTCAAAAAGAGAGCTTTTTCGCAAGGGAGGGTTTTTCAAAGAAAGAGAAAAAGATGAAGTTGAAGAGATTGTAAAGGTTCTTCCTTTTTCGAAATAAGGCTATATAGACGAGAAAATGGTTCGTATTTTCAAAAGGAAAGTTTAAAAGAAAAGAAAAGAGGTGAGGCGGTGTGCATTAAATGACTGACAACGTTCCAGACTATGAAACTGTAAAAAGCGGTTTTGTAATTATGAAAAACAAAACTGACTCAGTTAGGGAATGTGAATTAAATTTGCCTTTCGACAAAGATTTAGTTCAATTAATGTAATGGACGAAACAAGCAACATATACATTGAACTCACATATATTGGACTAAAACAAATATTGGATGCATGCATTGGACTCATGATTAATCAATGAAATGCATGTTTAGATGTTTTCTTATGAATCTGAATCTATCTTCAACTAGAGATTTGGTGAAGATATTTGCCCATTGATGGTTAGTATCAACAAATTGAATATCAATTATTCCTTTTTGCACATAATCTCTAATGAAATGATGTTTGATTTTTATATGTTTTGCTCTAGAATGCAATATGGGATTTTTTGACAAGTTAATAGCAGTTGTGTAATCACACATTATTGGAATGTTACTCACTTATACATCGTAGTCTTCCAACTGATGCTTAATCCATAGATGTTGTCAGCAGCAGCTTGCAGCAGCAATGTATTCAGCTTCAGCAGTTGATAAGGCAATTGTGCTTTGCCTTTTGCTTGACCATGAGACAAAGTTGGCTCCAATAAAGTGACAACCTCCACTGGTGCTCTTTCATTCTATTCTGTCTCCAGCATAGTCAGCATCACAGAAACCAACTAATCTATATTCATCAAATCTCTTATACAACAAACCCAGATTAGTAGAACCTTTAAGATATCTAAAGATTCTTTTAACTGCTGAGAGATGAAACTCTCTTGGATTAGATTGAAATCGAGTACATAAACAAACACTAAACATGATGTTAGGTCTAAACGCAGTTAGATATAAGAGGGAAACAATCATACCTCTGTATACCTTTTGGTCTACCTTTTTATCTTTGTCATCTTTGTTGAGTACGGACGTTGGATGCATTAGGGTATTCATTGGTTTGCAATCATCCAATTTGAAGCGTTTCAGAAGCACCTTTGTGTACTTCGTCTGATGAATGTACACTCCGACCGATGTTTGTTTACTTGAAGTCCAAGGAAGAATTTTAGTTCTCCCATCATACTCATTTCAAATTCCTTCTTCATAAGCTTAGAAAAATCTTGGCAAAGAGATTCATCAGTTGTACCAAATATTATATCATCAACGTAAATCTGAGCAACAATAATCCTTTTTATTAGATTTTCTGAAAAGAGTTGTATCCACTTTTCCTCTTGAGAAACCATTCTCCATTAAGAAGGTGCTGAGTCTCTCATACCAAGCTCTAGGAGCTTGTTTGAGTCCATATAAATCTTTCTTAAGCTTGCTCAGGGTGGTTTTGATCCTCAAAACCAGGTGGTTGTACAACATATACTTCTTCATTAACAAAACCATTTAAAAAAGCACATTTTACATCTATTTGGTAAAGCATGATGTTATGATGTGCAGCATATAAGAGTGAAATGCGTATGGCTTCTAGTCTAACTACAGGAGCAAAATTTTTAGTATAATCAATACCTTACTCTTGTGAGTAGCCTTGAGCAACTAACCTTGCTTTATTCCTTACGACTTTGCCATCTTCGTCCAGTTTGTTTCGATAGACTCACTTGGTTTGGATGACAGAGTTATCCTTTGGCAGAGGAACCAGCATCCTAACGTCACTACTCTGAAACTGGTTGAGCTCCTCTTGCATAGCGAGGATCCAATACTCATCCATTAAGGCTTCGTCCACTAACTTTGGTTCCAATTCAGAGATGAAGGTTGAATCAGCTTGTCCTCTGAAGGTTGACCTTGTCCGGACTCTATCATTTGGTTTGCCAATGATTTGATCCTTAGGGTGATAAGTCCTGAATTGCCATGAACATGGGGTGTTAGCAACTTACTGAGATGTTGATGTCGCTAATGCATTTTGAGTTGCATCTGATGCTCCATCTTCTTTGATCATTGGACGATCATCTACATCATTTAGATTCATATCTGCAAAAGATTCATATAGCTCTGATAATCTCTTATCAGGTTGTTTGTCATCAAACTTGACATGGATGGATTCCTCAACAATTAAAATCCTAGAGTTATAAACTCTAAAAGCTTTAGACATTTCAGAGTATCCTAACAATATCCCATTATCTACTATGGCATCAAACTTACCAAGTTGATCCTTAGTATTCAAAATAAAACATTGACATCCGAAAGGGTGGAAATAAAAAATGTTGGGTTTGCGTCCTTTCCACAATTCATTAGGAGTCTTATTCAGGATAGGTCTTATGTATATTCTGCTTTGAATGTAGCAGGAAGTATTTACAACTTCAGCCCAGAAGTGTTTGGAAATAGAATTATCACTGAGCATTGCCCTAGCCATCTCTTGACTAGATCGATTCTTTCTCTCAACAACATCATTCTGTTATGGTGTTCTAGGAGCAGAGAAATTGTGATGAATACCACTTTCATCACAACACCTTTGGAAAAGCTAATTTTCAAATTCGCCTCCATGATCACTTCTGATTGAGCTTATACATATGCCTTTTTCATTTTGGACACGCTTACAGAATATAGTGAAGACCTTGATAGACTCATCCTTGTGAGCAAGGAACTTAAACCATGTCCATCTTATGTAGTCATCTACTATGACATGCCTATATTTCTTACCACTGACAGAAGCAGTCCTTGTTGGACCAAACAAATCAAGATGCAATAGCTCTAGTGGCCTTGAAGTACTAATAATGTTCTTGGACTCAAAAGAGTTCTTAACTATTTTCATTTTTGGCATGCATCACAGAGAGCGTCCGTTCTTTACACAATCTTTGGTAGACCTCTTACGAGGTTATGCTTGTTCAGTCTTGAGATTAATCTCAGACTTGCATGACAAGTCTTTTGTGCTAGATCCATCGCTCATCTTCAACAGACACTAGGAAAGATACACTCTGATTTGAGAGTTCCCCCAAGTTAATCTTGTGCAGATTGTTTTTCCTCTTGGCAGTGAATAAGATGGACCTATCAGGGTTCTTGACTATACACTCACCTTTATTGAAGGAAACATCAGACCCATTATCACATAAGCGACTTATGCTAAGTAAGTTATGTTTTAACCCTTGAACTAACAGAACATTATCAATAGTTGGGAAATGATGCTTACCAATCTTACCTGTTCCAACTATCTTTCCTTTTTGGTTGCCTCAAAGGTGACCCATCCTCCAGTCTTTTCACGCAGGTCTTGGAACATAGACTTTTCTCCCGTCATGTGCGTGAGCATCCACTATCCAAGTACCAGGATTGGGGTTTTCTTTGTGTTGCTAAGCAAATCTGCAACAGGGATTATCATGTTTTTAAGTACCTAGATAGACTTAGGTCCTTTTTGGTTAGTCTATGGTCTTCATTCATGCATAATGTTTTTCTTTTTGTGTATGCATTTTGAGAAAGCGTGACCGTTTTTCCCACATAAGTTGCAATAAACATGAGATGCATGCTATTTTGTTTCTTTTTTATTTTTATGAAAATTGGAAATCTTATGATAATGGTTGGGTCTTGATATTTTGTGAGAAGCTTCTTGTTTCTCAGAGTCATAGCCTAAGTCAGACTTATCGTGTGGAGATCTCGAGTACCTCAATACCAAGTTTAGCTTCTCTGATCCCCCAACAAGCTTTGATACGCTTTTGGTTAGGTCAGATAACTCTTGTTTGAGTCTGGTAACCTCGTGAGGTTCACTGGACTTAGAGGTGAGTTTATCAGTTAGACTGATATTCTCAGCTTTCAGCTTATTGTTTTCTTCAATAAGCAGCTTATTTTGTTTGCTGGTGTCTTCCAGCTCTTTGTTTATTTTAGAGAACTTTCTTTTAAGCATAATATATTGATGATGAAGTAAGGAGGAATCATTCATCAGTTCATCATATGCTTCTTAAAGAGAGTCAAAAATAGATACCTCATCTTCCTAAGATTCATCGTCTGATGAAGTGTTTGCCATTAGGCAGATGTTTGATGCATGAGGACTCCTTGGTCCAAATAGAAGATTTAAGGTGTCCAGTTTCTCCTTAGCAGTTTGAAACTGCAAGACCATCTCCAACCTTGGTCTATCTAAGGCATTGATGAGACACCAGTTGGCACGAGCATTTAGAGAGTACCTTCTAACATCTTTGTCCCTCCAATCAGCTTTGGGTTTAGATGCTGTTGAGCCGTCTTAAAAAATTATCATTGGACTATGATCTCCATCAATGAATACATTCCATAACTCAAAGTCTTGAGCTTGAACGTAGATTTGAAGCATGGATCTCTAGTAAGGATAATCCTTTCTATTGAAAATGAGTGGAACATTCTAGCCTCTTACAGGAGTAACTTCCTGAGTTCTCTCTTCAGGAACAACAAGTTGTTCATCGTCCGAAGAGTCTTCAGTTTGAGTATTGGACCATAGACAGAGGTTAGCTTCCTCATTTGCTTCTTTTTATTTCTCAAAGGAATCAAGATCTTCCAAGGTTGCCATGAAGTTCTTCTTCTTCTTTTTGAAGAACTTATTCTTATCCTTTAACATAGGATAGTCAGCTTTGAAGTGGCCTGGTTTGTTGCACTCTAAACAGACCATCTGACCTTTGTCATTGGACTCAGCATGGTCCTTGAAGTTTTTCTTCTGAAATGACCTTCTTTTCAAACCATTTTTATTTCGCCACATATTCTGAATTTTTCTGGAGATAAATGATAGCTCGTCATCGTCTGATGCTTCATTATCAGTTTGATCACCATCATCGCTTGACTCATCAGCTTTTAAAGCCTTTGAGCTGTTGGATTTTTGAGCTTTTAAGGCCATCCCTTTGTTTTTCTTTCCAGGATTATCAAGATGCAGCTCCTGTTCATGAAATTGCAGCGTTCCCACTTGATGATCCAAGGTCAAAGTAGAAATATCTTTGACCTGGGTGATTGCAGTAACAAATGGTCTCCATTCCTTAGGCAAACTCTTAAGGATTTTAGTGACATTCTCCTTGGTAGTATAAACTTTCCCAAGGGACTTTAAGTTGTTGGTGATCGTCTGAAAATGACCCATCATATCCAGAATGGACTTTACTTCAGCCATAGTGAACATTTCATACTGGCCAACCAGAATGATAATATTTGAGTCTTTTACCTTGGTAGTCCCCTCATGGAGATTTAACAAGGTATCCTAGATTTGTTTTACTGATTCACATGCGTGAATCTTCTGGAATTCATCTGGACTTAGAGCGCACATTGTAACACCCCCCTCGAGTGCTACGTACTCGAACTCAAATGCAGAATATATCAAGAGAATAAAATGCTGGTTGCTTTCGAAAAATACTTTAATTAAGTAGCTACGTTCAAAAACGCGGTTCCAAAAATTTTCTGCATGCATAAGTGATCCAATTCAAGACACGGAAACAAACTTCTCAACACACATCAATATTTAAGATCCATAGTAATATAGTCATGACATAAAGTCGGTCTAATATATCATCATATTACAGACATAAAGACTTAGTCAACATTCGTGCAGCAAATAATATAAGACTGCATAAAAAAGATAGACTCCTAAGCTGTTTGGACTAAAGGTAGCCGTTGGGATACAACCCCAAAGTCAGTTCCTTCAAAAGGTCCCGTCATCCGAGTCCTCACATGTCTGCGGGGACCTACAATCAACATCGGTACATGTGTTCCAAAAACACAACAAGGTATCCAACATGTACAGGCAAAGGTGAGGTACTCATATAATAAGTTTATCACGATAGCCGCATAGGCGACAAACAGTATAAACATCCACAGATAAATACAGTTATTTATATAACACAATATAACATCTCAAACACTATCATGAGTTATAATAATGCATGAGACTTCAATATCATCTTTCTAATTCATATACTTCGGAGATTCCTACTACCTTTTATCGAGCGATAGGCCGTAGTAACACCCGTAACATAATTGTTCTCATGAGTCGGCCTCTCAATTTAGGTCCGAACTGCAATTGTTCCTGGGTACCATGTCATAACCATATCCTGAATAGTCCAGTCTCTGATTGAGTTTATTCGTGTTTGGCAACTGATTTACCACGGCACGGTGTCGCAATGCCACCGGCCACTTGTGGAGTTTCGAACACAGAATGCTCCTATAAATCCAGTGGTCTTAACTGGCTGAATTCTCAACTACATAAGTTGTAGCTCGTTTTCAAACGGCACGTTTACCGGTTCATGCATGTACACAAAAATTTTCAGTTTTATTTTTCATTAATTCTTTCATCTGTCGAGGCATATAGCCCACGACTCGTTTTAAAGGACATTAAGCCCGTTCAAATCAAAACACAGGACACAAAGTCCGAGTGCTCAATCCACAAAACACTAGTCCGACGTCTCGGTCACTAGGTTTGCATTCATCTCAACGGTTCCTTGTTTTTCTTTTCAAAACAACTTGGGAAATCAAAACTCAATTTCATTTTCTTGAAATAAGACATTTCTCTTCAAAGAAAATCATTTTCCGGGGAAAACACTTTTTCGTGAACAAAACCATTTTCTAAAGGTTCCACGTCTTTTTAAAACGTTTTTCTAAAACAAAACTCACTTTGTGAAACTTTCTTCAAAACCACTTTTTCCTTTTCAAAAGAACACAACATTTTCAAAAGGAAGGATAACTTTTCTTGAAAAGCAACACGTTTTCCCAAAAACACCTTTTTGATTTCTAAACTCGTTTTTCAAAACTTTGATTTCGGTTTTCGAGTATTTTAATTATTTGTCGAGACATATCCAATCCTATGATCATTCAGGATATATATATATATATATATATCAAAACAGTGTAGTATCACAATAATATTCATCAAAGGCATCCATGCCACAAATCATCAACAAGTACACAAGTATATTTCATTAAGTAAAACAACTTCATATCTTATTCAAACACATCTCCAAATCATCAATCAAAACCATCACATCACATATAGCAATTAAGCACTATGAAGCTACCAAACTCAAATGAAATACCTCCCTTTACCTCTCTAAGTCCCTTAATCAAAACTCGAACGATTCTCGGCTCCGGCTCCGGTTTCGTCCGCGTCGCCGAAAACAATCAAATACAATTCAATTCTCAACAACAATCAACACAAGAAAACAACATCAAAACAAAAATTTTATTTCGCAAGAAGGTCCAAGGTTCGGCCACTTTTGGTAAAAAGGGTTAGGGATCACATTTGGTTCCAAACTTTTGGATTGTTGGTTTATAAGCTTGGTTAACACTAACACAAGTCCTATTACTCAAAAATATGAAACAAAACTCAAAGTTCTTCATGCCTAAAGGTCTCGGCCATGAAGTGAACAAGGGGTTAGAAAATGATTTGGTTTTTCCATCACTTGGATTCAAAGACAATAGGAAAGGTAAGGATGGAATCAAGAGTTAGAAATCAAAAATTTGAACAAAAACACTATTCATCATCATTGCTAGGGTTCGGCCACTTTGGGGAAAATAGGCTAGGATGAGAGCTTGATCATATGCTCTTGGGTTTAGGTAGAGGATGATGAAGTGAGATCAAAGAAATTGGTTTCCCATTAAAAGGATTTTTCTACAATTTCCTATGAATTTTTGGATCATAAACTTGATTTTCCTGAAAACAAGATTTGATCTTGGGATAGGAAGAGATTCATGAATCTTTGATCTTGAGATAGGAAGAGATTCATGAAGCTAAGAGATCCTAAAAGTGATCTTACCAAAGAAAGGATGAAGATTGATCAAAGATTCAAGCTTTTCTTACAAGGTTTCAAGTTTTACTGAAGAAGAAAATGGAGTTTTGGTTGAAGGAAGAAGATGAAGTGTTTTGGTCCTATGAAGGGGCTGATCTTGCATGAATGAGGGCTGGGAATGGGGCTAACCAGCCTTAAAACAAGTCACTTAAGGGCAAAATGGTCATTTCCTTCAAGGGTAAAATGGTAAAAGTGAAAAAGGCTGGGGGTATTTTGGTCATTTTGCATCCCGATAGTTCCAAACGTCATGATGACTCTGGCATGTCCTCCCTAGTGATTTGATATGATGTGACATCAAGATCATCTATTAGCGAGTCCCGGTAAGTCCATATGTGGCTCAGTTCGTCACCCGATTAAGGATTTCGCTCGAAAAAAAGTCAGGAAGTGATTTTTTTTTGAAATTTAACAAAAACAGAGGAAATTAAATCCTCAGACTTAATGTTTCGTTCACGGGTCCATCTGAGGTCTCCTGAGCAGTAAAATTATACTGTCAGTGTAAAAACGCAGACCGGGCTCCGTCTGAGTTTTCAGCTCAAAATTTAATCGTAGCTTCCTATGATATCGTTGAGCATGTCTATGGTCTCGGAATATTTTATTTCATTTTCTAAGACCATGAATAAAATACAAGTTCATAAATACTGTTTAATTAGGAAAAACTTGAAAATCGGGGTGTTACATTATTACCCTTGTAAAAAAAAAAATTCGTCCTCGAAATTTCGTACCTTGAAAAAGATTGGGATAATATAATCTCATCTTGTCCTCGAGCTCCCACGTCATGTCTCCAGTTGCTTCATTCCAAACGACTTTGACTGAGGGAACTTGTTTTCCCCTGAGTTGCTTGCTCCTCTTATCGTCGATTCGCACAGGCGATGTCTCATATGACAAGTTTTCTTGTAAATGTACTATATCAGCTTCGATTACATGAGACGAATCAGGAACATACTTCCGAAGTTGTGAGACATGGAAAACACTATGAATGTTGGATAGAAAAGGTGGTAAGGCAATCTGGTATGCTACTGGACCAATACGTCGAAGAATTTGGTAGGGTCGAATGAATTTGGGAGTGAGTTTTCTGGACTTAATAGCTCTACCTACCCCAGTCGTAGGCGTGACTCTCAAGAACATGTGTTCACTTTCTTGAAACTCGAGGGGTCGTCTTCGTTTATCTGAGTAGCTCTTTTGTCTGCTCTGTGCCGTCTTCATCTTTTCACGGATTTGCTTGATCTTTTTCGTTGTTTGTTATACAATTTCGGGGCCTACAGTCATATTTTCTCCATCCTGGTACCAACACAACGGTGTCTGGCACTTTCGTCCATACACGGCTTCATAGGATGCCATCCCTATGCTAGAATGATAGCTGTTGTTGTAGGTGAATTCGATAAGAGGTAAAAGATCATCCCAACTTCCACCATGGTCTAGAACACAGGCTCTCAGCAAATCTTCCAAAGATTGTATCGTTCTTTCTGTCTATCATCAGTTTGAGGATGATAAGCTGAACTCAGCCTCAGCTTCGCTCCTAAAGCTTGATGTAGACTTTGCCAAAAACGTGATGTAAACTTTGAGTCTCTATCAGAGACTATGCTTGACGGCACTCCATGTAGTCTGATTACTTCTCTAATATACAGCTCAGTTAACTTCTCTACTGAGTAGTTGATCTTAAAAAGGTAAGAAGTGTGCTGACTTCGTTAACCTATTAACGATCACCTAAATCGAATCAAAACTCCTAGAAGTCCTCGGTAATCCTATCACGAAATCCATTGAGATGCTCTCTCATTTCCATTCGGGTAAATCCAAGGATTGAAGCATTGCTCCAGGTCGTTGAAGTTCTACCTTTGCTTTCTGACAGGTCAAACATGATGCTGCATAATCAGCCAATTGCTTCTTCATTCCAAGCCACCAAAACTTCTGTTTCAGATCTTGGTACATTTTGGTTGCTCCAGGGTGAATGCTCAGCTTGCTCTTGTGTCCTTCTTCTAGAATCATTCTCCTCATCTCTGGGTTGCTAGGTACACAAACCCATCCATTGCATCTCAAGATACCATCAGTTGCTTGTTGTTTATGGATCGACTCCATCAGTCCACTAGATACCTTGATCATTCCCAAGCAAATCTTCTCGTGGTTCATTTCCACAGCTAGATTGAGATCACGAAACTGTTCTATAAATTCTAACTCCTTAACCATCATTGCAGAGATATGAAGGGTCTTCCGACCCAGAGCGTCTGCAACGACATTTGCTTTCCCAAGGTAGTATAGCAAAGTCAAGTCGTAGTCCTTAAGAAACTCCATCCAACGTATCTGCCTCATGTTAAGTTCCTTCTGATCGAACAGGCACTTCAAACTTTTGTGATCGCTGAAGACATCAAACTTAGATCCATACAAGTAGTGTCTCCAGATCTTCAATGCAAAAACCACAGTAGCTAGCTCTAGGTCGTGCGTCGGATAATTCTTCTCATGAGTCTTAAACTGGCGCGAAGCATATGCTACAACCTTCCGATGTTGCATAAGTACACATCCTAATCCCTTATGCGAGGCATCACAGTACACTTCGTAAGGTTCGTCTGGTTTAGGTAACACTAACACTGGCGAGGTTGTCAAACATTCCTTTATCGTCTGAAAAATTTTCTCACATTTGTTAGTCCACGTGAACGGTTGGTCCTTCCTCGTAAGTTGAGTCAACGGCACAACAATCTTCGAAAATCCTTCGAAGAACCTTCTGTAGTAACTAGCCAGTCCAACGAAACTGCGGATTTTTGTCACGGTCTTAGGTCTCTCCCATAGAAGTACTGCTTCTACTTTTGTAGGATCGACGACAATTCCTTCCTTCGTAATCACGTGTCCTAAGAATTTGACTTCATCTAGTCAAAAATCGCACTTGGGCAGCTTTGCGTACAACTTCTCCTTGTGAAGGATCTACAAAACTTTTCGCAGGTGTTCCTCATGCTCCTCGGGATTCTTAGAGTAGATAAGAATATCGTCGATGAACACGACGACGACCTGATCCAGAAACAAATGGAAAATCCGGTTCATGTAGTCCATGAAGATAGCAGGCGCGTTCGTCACCCCAAAAGGCATTACGAGGTACTCATAGTGACCATAACACGTCCTGAGTTTAGTCTTAGGTACGTCCTCGTTCTTTACTTTAATCTCGTGATAACCGGATCTCAGATCAATCTTTGAAAAGACAACGGCTCCCTCAAGTTGATCCATCAAGTCATCTATGTGGGGTAGAGGATACTTGTTCTTGATCGTTATCTTGTTGAGTTGACTATAATCCACACAGAGTCTTGAACTTTATCCGTCTTTTTCACCAATAACATTGGTGCTCCCCATGGAGACACACTTGGCCTCACAAACCTCTTGGACATCAGATCCTCTAGTTGAGTCTTTAGCTCAGCTAACTCCGTAGCTGACATCCTATATGGAGCTATAGAAATCGGACCGGATCCTAGAACTAAGTCGATCGCAAACTCGATGTCTCTCACAGGTAGCAAACCTGGAACGTCCTTGGGAAAAACTTCCAAAAAATCTTTCATAACCGGCACATCGCTCAAGACAACGTCCCTCTCGATTTCTAAACAGGATAGAAGCATGTATCCCTGAGCTCCTTCTTACAAAGAAGCTCTTACTTGGTTGGCAGTTAAAAATCCTGAAATCTCAGGGTCAGGAAAAACTAAGGTTCTATGTGCACGGTCTAAAAGGATATGGTTGGAAGATAACTAATCCATGCCTAGGATCACATCCAATTGTGCCAAAGGCAAACATATCAAGTCAACAAGAAAGTTCTTATCATGAACAATAATAGGACAGTTCAAACATACTGTATTTAGAGTAACAGGTTTAGCAGTTGGAGTAGTGACAATCAAATCAAAAGACTGCGAAGAAACAGGCAAGTTTAACAGTCTCACACAATTCAAGGAGATAAATGAATGTGTCGCACCCGAATCAAATAGTACAGTTAGAAGATTACCAGCTATGATGCAACTACCTTGTATGAGATCATCATATTTGGAAGCATCAGTGCCACTCATGGTATACACTCTCCCCCTCGTTGTTGGTCTAGCAGTCCTTACATTGTTGACAGTCGGCTCGGGTTTCGGTGTAGGGCACTCCCTCGCGAAATGTCCTATCTTCTCGCATTGGAAACATAGAACTCCTTTCAGCTCATAGTTATCAGTTGGGTGTCCGTGTTGCCCACATTTGAAACATTTCGGGCTTGGCCTTGGTTCTGGTCATTTCCACTCCTTCCACCATAAGTAGAAGTGACAGGATGATAAGATTGTTGTTTTTGACCATTCCCTTGGGGTCAGGAATATGGCTTCTTCCGAAGAAACAGGCAAGTTTAACAGTCTCACACAATTCAAGGAGATAAACGAATGTGTCGCACCCGAATCAAATAGTACAGTTAGAAGATTACCAACTATGATGCAACTACCTTGTATGAGATCATCAGATTTGGAAGCATCAGTGCCACTCATGTTATACACTCTCCCCCTCGTTGTTGGTCTAGCAGTCCTTAGATTGCTGACAGTTGGCTCGGGTTTCGGTGTAGGGCACTCCCTCGCGAAATGTCCTATCTTCCCGCATTGGAAACATAGAACTCCTTTTAGCTCATAGTTATCAGTTGGGTGTCCGTGTTACCCACATTTGAAACATTTCGAGCTTGGCCTTGGTTCTGGTCGTTTCCACTCCTTCCACCATAAGCAGAAGCGACAGGACGATAAGATTGTTTTTTTGACCATTCCCTTGGGGTCAGGAATATGGCTTCTTCTGGGAATGCTTCCCTTTCTGGTTCTGGTACTGGCAGTACACTGGTTCTCTCTCCCTCTTCTCATCTTTTCTACTTTTCTGCACTTCTCCACCAGAGCTTGAAAGGTATGGATTTCCAAGGGTAACACTGACTCCTTGATCTTGAAGCGCAGACCGCCTTCAAACCTCTCGCATTTCCAGTCCTCGTCGGGTTGATCTTGGAAAAAGCGGGAATATTTGGTGAGCAATTCAAACTTCGCCGCATATTCCCCGACAGTCATGTCTCTCTACTGCAGCCTCAGAAATTCCTGCTCTTTCTCGGTTCTGACACTCTGGGGAAAGTACTTGTCCAAAAACTTGGTGCGAAATACTCCCTAAGTGATCTCTTGGTTGTTGGCTTATAGCAGTTGTCTGGTTCCTCCCCACCAATACTTTGCATCACCCAGAAACAGGAACATGGCATAGTCTACCTTCACTCCTTTGGGGCAGCAAAAATCTTCTCTATTTCTTGCAGCCACAAGTCAGCCTTTTCCGAGTCACAGTCCCTGTGAAACTGCGGAGGATCATGACTCCAAAAGTCGACTAACCCTGTGGCACCAACAGCAAGATCAGCTTTTTGTTGATTCTGTTGAGCCATCGTAGCCGTTTGTTGAGCAACAACAGCCGTCATATCAGCCATAGCCTGGATAGCCCGATTAATGTTGTCGTCAGCATTGATGTCAGCAGTGCCGTGACCACCACCACGACCGCCTCTTAGATTCATGTTTCCCTACAAGGCAAACCAATCATACCTTAATAAGGAAACATAAATGTGTGTATCAAACAATAGTGTCTCAACACACATTGCTTCAACAAAGAAACAATTCAAACAAAGTTCAAACAGAGGCCACACAAGACAAACACAACAGACCTATTCCCCAAGGACTCCCGAAAGACTCGACCAGCTCTGATACCACTAATGTAACACCCCCCTCGGGTGCTACGTACTTGAACTCAAATGCGGAATATATCAAGAGAATAAAACGCTGGTTGCTTTCGGAAAATACTTTAATTAAGTAGGTAAGTTCGAAAATGCGGTTCTAAAATTTTTCTGCATGCATAGGTGATCCAATTCAAGACAAGGAAATAAACTTCTCAACACAGATCAATATTTAAGATCCATAGTAATATAGTCATGACATAAAGTCGGTCTAATATATCATATTACAGACATAAAGGCTTAGTCAACATTCATGCAGCAAATAATATAAGACTGCGTCAAAAAGATAGACTCCTAAGCTGTTCGGGCTAAAGGTAGCCATTGGGATACAACCCCAAAGTCAGTTCTTTCAAAAGGTTCCGTCATCTGAGTCCTCACATGTCTGCGGGGACCTACGATCAATATCTGTACATGTGTTCCAAAAACACAACAAGGTGTCCAACATGTACAGGCAAAGGTGAGATACTCATATAATAAGTTTATCACGATAGCCGCATAGGCAACAAACAGTATAAATATCCACAGATAAATACAGTTATTTATATAACACAATATAACATCTCAAACACTATCATGAGTTATAATAATGCATGAGACTTCAATATCATCTTTCTAATTCATGTACTCTGAAGATTCCTACTACCCTTCATCGAGCGATAGGCCGTAGTAACACCCGTAACACAATTGTTCTCATGAGTCGGCCTCTCAATTTAGGTCCAAACTGCAATTGTTTTAGGGTACCACGTCATAACCATATCCTGAATAGTCCAGTCTCTGATTGAGTTCATTCGTGTTTGGCAACCGATTTACCACGGCACGAGGTCGCAATGCCACCGGCCACTTGTGGAGTTTCGAATACAGAATGCCCCTATAGACCCAATGGTCTTAACTGGCTGAATTCTCAACTATGTAAGTTGTAGCTCGTTTTCAAATGGCACGTCTGCCTGTTCATGCATGTACACAGAAATTTTCTGTTTTCTTTTTCATTCATTCTTTCATTTGTCGAGGCATATAGCCCACGAATCGTTTTAAAGGACATTAAGCCCGTTCAAATCAAAACATATGACACGAAGTCCGATTGCTCAATCCACAAAACACTAGTCCGACGTCTCGGTCACTAGGTTTGCATTCATCTCAACGGTTCCTCGTTTTTCTTTTCAAAACAACTTGGGAAATCAAAACTCAATTTGACTTTCTTGAACTAAGACATTTCTCTTCAAAGAAAATCATTTTCAAGGGGAAAATACTTTTTCGTGAACAAAACCGTTTTCTAAAGGTTTCAAGTCTTTTTAAAACGTTTTTCTAAAACAAAACTCACTTTGTGAAACTTTCTTCAAAACCACTTTTTCCTTTCCAAAAGAACACAACTTTTTCGAAAGGAAGGATAACTTTGATATATATATTATATCCTGGATGATCATAGGATTGGATATGTCTCGACAAATAATATTCATCAAAGGCATCCATGCCACAAATCATCAACAAGTACGCAAGTATATTTCATTAAGTAAAACAACTTCATATCTCATTCAAACACATCTCCAAATCATCAATGAAAACCATCACATCACATATAGCAATTAAGCACTATGAAGCTACCAAACTCAAATGAAATACCTCCCTTTACCTCTCTAAGTCGCTTAATCAAAACTCGAACGATTCTCGGCTCCGGGTCCGGTTTCGTCCGTGTCGCCAAAAACAATCAAATACAATTCAATTCTCAACAACAATCAACACAAGAAAACAACATCAAAACAAAAATTTTATTTCGCAAGAAGGTCCATGGTTCGGCCACTTTTGGTAAAAAGAGTTAGGGATCACATTTGGTTCCAAACTTTTGAATGGTTGGTTTGTAAGCTTGGTTAACACTAACACAAGTCCTATTACTCAAAAATATGAAACGAAACTCAAAGTTATTCATGCCTAAAGGTCTCGGCCATGAAGTGAACAAGGGGTTCGAAAATGATTTGATTTTTCCATAACTTGGATTTAAAGACAATAGAAAAGGTAAGGATGGAATCAAGAGTTAGAAATCAAAAATTTGAACAAAAATACTATTCATCATCATTGCTAGGGTTCGGCCACTTTGGGGAAAATAGGCTAGGATGAGAGCTTGATCATATGCTCTTGGGTTTAGGTAAAGGATGATGAAGTGAGCTCAAAGAAATTGGTTTCCCATTAAAAGGATTTTTTTTACAATTTCCTATGAATTTTTGGAATTTTTGGATCATAAACTTGATTTTCATGAAAACAAGATTTGATCTTGAGATAGGAAGAGATTCATGAAGATAAGAGATCCTAGAAGTGATGAAGATTGATCAAAGATTCAAGCTTTTCTCACAAGGTTTCAAGCTTTACTCAAGAAGAAAATGGAGTTTTGGTTGAAGGAAGAAGATGAAGTGCTTTGGTGCTCTCAAGGGGCTGTTCTTGCGTGAATGAGGGCTGGGAATGGGGCTGACCAGCCTTAAAACAAGTCACTTAAGGGCAAAATGGTCATTTCTTTCAAGGGTAAAATGGTAAAAGTGAAAAAGGTTAGGGGTATTTTGGTCATTTTGCGTCCCGATAGTTCCGAACGTCATGACGACTCTGGCATGCCCTCCCATGTGATTTGACATGATATGACATCAAGATCATCCTTTAGCGGGTCCCGATAAGTCCATATGTGGCTTCATTCATCACCCGATTAAGGATTTCGTTCGAAAAAATGTCAGGAAGTGATATTTTTTGAAATTTAACAAAAACAGAGAAAATTAAATCCTAAGACTTACTGTCTCGTTCACGGGTCCATCTGAGGTCTCTTGAGCGGTAAAATCATACTGTCAGTGTAAAAACACAGACCGGGCTCCGTTTGAGTTTTTAGCTCAAAATTTAATCGTAGCTTCCTACGATATCGTTGAGCTTGACTATGGTCTCAGAATATTTTATTTCCATTTCTAAGACCTTGAACAAAATACAAGTTCATAAATACTGTTTAATTAGGAAAAACTTGAAAATCGGGGTGTTATACACATCAAAGCATATCTTGCTTTGTGATTTTTTTTTTCCATTTTAGGTCTTTCACCATCAGTCCAATCTTCTTCAGCTTTTTCTGTACCATCAGCATTGAGGCACACATTTGGACCATTCATGATTCTGGCCCAGAGAATAGAGTTTGTACTTAAGATAAAGTCTCTGAATCTCTCCTTCTAGTATAGGTAGTGAGTTCCGTTGGAGAACGGAGGTCTAGTCATGGAAGTGTCTTCCATAACTGGTTGAATCCCTCTTGGCATGCCTTATCCTGCCATATCTGCTGTAGGATCTTGTCCTCTACACGGCTAAATGCTCAACCCAGAGGCTGAGCTCTGATACCAATTTAAGGAACCTGTTTGAAACATAAGAAGGGGGTTGAATTGTGTTTCTTAAGTTTTTAAAACTTTTCGCAAGCAAATAGCGTTTACAAACACAGATTGGATGCACGCTGTGAAGGTTTACTTTTAAAAACAAGCGCGTTAAGAAATCAATTCAATCCCAAAGAGTTAGTTAAAAACAAACTAAGGTAAAACCAAGGGAAAGAAAGAGAACACAGAGATATTATGCTGGTTCACTCTTCACCAAAGAGTTACGTCCAGTCATCTCTACTTGAGAGCTTTTTCTACTATAACAAAATCCTTTGTCACAAGTATTCAACACCTCTTCAGGCAAGTATTCTACACCTCTTCAGGCAACACTAGTTATTCTTTTCCAGTCAAGACTCTTCAGGCTCAAGTATTCTTTCTAGACAAGCCTCTTCAGGCTCAACCAACTAAGGTTTTGAAAAAGAGTTTTTGTTCTACTAACTCACTAAGTGTGAGGGTTTGAAACTAAGCTTTGAACTCTAAACAATACTTTTCGCTGAGAGTGATATGAAAGTTTGAGAGCAGAGTAGCTTTGAAAGCTTTTGATTTCTTTTGATTGCTTGTTCACTTGTATGCTTATGTTCAATTCAAGTTCAGTCACCTTGCAACTTCAAAGGCGGGGGTATTTATACCAATCAAGACTCGAGTATACTTCAGTCTTCAACGGATGGAAAAAGATCCATTTTGATCGTGCATTAAATGCTTTGGTCCATTGAGTCTGATAACTTGTTGAAGCTTCTGAAAAGTAAAGTAGACTATCAGGCAAATAGCTCAAAGTAACGCTGACACCTTTTCTTTGAACTCGAAAGTTGTCTTTTGTCTTTTCTTTTGGAGATAGTCAAATCCTTTGTGTCAGGGACAGACTGGCTTTAATGTTTGATGGTAAGAAGATTGCAAAGAATGTTTGTCGAAAGGATAACAAGCTTTTACAGGAAGAATATTAATTTCAAACTTTTTACAAGACCGTTCGCGCTAAGAGAAGTCAAACCTAATGACTATACATTGGACTCAAATATAGCAACTTTTATTTGAAAGAGTCTTTGGACTCAGATACAAGGATTAAAGCTTATAGTCCAGAAAACGCAAAAACTTAAGCTTTGGATGTACTGTAAGTCTTTGGACTTAGATTTTCCTGCATACTTAAGATAAACGTATTAGTCCATAGCTAATCTTTGTTCACTTAAATTAGTCTTTTGTTAACATCAAAATATTAAGGGATTAATGGACCATAACCACTTTGGTTCTAACAAGCCCTAATTGAGGTTAACCAACTCGATTAGAGTTACAGAAATCAAGGATGTTACAGTCCATGTTGATTGTGTGTTAGCATTGCTTGCATTCATGACATGGAGTTGTTAGTTGGGGGAAGTTACGATGACTGGGGAGTTCGTCCAAGAGTATGGCGAACTGCTCGTCCGCGGTGATTCATTCTAGAGTTAGGTGAATCATGCGCATTCGTGGTGATTCATCCGAGAGTAAGGTGGATTGACTATCCAAGGGGTTCAGCCGAGAGTTTGGTGGGCTGCCAGCATGGTGCTTATTGGCTAATGTGGATATGTAACTCCGAAATCGTCTTCCTAAGTTAGTTAATGGATTCATATTGCATATGAAGTAATGGAGTGGCACTGCATCGCATAACATGTTTTATTGATATGATGTGATGAGATATGTTATAATATGTTTGATATGTCATATCTTATATGTCGCTTGATCATCTTGCTAACTGTTTCATTATCATTTGTGATTATACGTATAGTTTCTCACTCTTTATCGATGTTGTTTCTTTGTATGTACCTTGGTTTATGCAGAGGATGGTGAACAGCCTGTTGAAGAGTAATCCCGAGGAGATCGCTTGCTCTTAGTGTAGGATTTTATATTTAGTTGTTTCCGATATATTATTGGTAGTGGTTACCAACACTGATATGTGACATCGTGATATGGGTTTTGTTTTATTTATGTTTTTCCGTAGTTGATACGTTATGGTTTTAAATGTTTTTTATCATGTGATACTTGCTACCTTTTGGTTTAAATTTATTGACTTTTTATCTGATTTATTTTTATATTTATCATATTCAGGGTAGTGGGTGTCACATTTAGTTGTATCAGAGCTGGCCTGTCCTTCAGGTCGGGATATATGTCTGTTGTGTTGTCTTTTGTCTACTCTTATATGATTATTTATTCCTAGCATGGATGATGATATAGACTTATAGGAACTTTAGTTTCTATCCTTGCTTGCCTTTTTGTATTAAATAATTGTTGAACGATGCAGAAAATTATGACAAGTAGAAACGATCGCAATTGCCTTTCAATTTGAAATGTTTTTAATTCTAAAGATTTACGTGAGTTTGAGTGTGCATTTGCATTGGGCTGAGAAACCTAAACTTACTAATTTTGTCACTTTTTATGATTTTTAGTTTACCTTTAAACCCAGCCGGAAGAAATGAAGGATTGATTTTGAGGGCAAACTCGGTTTTCGATAGAACCAAAAATTTGTTGTTTCTGTATTTGCCAAAACTCAGTTTGAGTATTTCAACTACTACTCTTACCATACTATCTTTAAAAATTAATTAACCACTTTTCATATCCGTCTAAAACTTGTAGGACAATTTAGTAACTACACATCTATAATTGTTTAAATGTCATGTGTAGCCATAACTCACTGACAAATTCGAAATTCATATTGTCATGTAAATTAAAAAAGTTAGATTTATATTAGTATTGACATGTATCTTACATTTATTAGTGAAATTTTGGAGTAAGATATTTTTTTTTACATATATAAATCATTTTTTGAGATGTGTAAAAAGACATTTACATTATTTCTGCTAATATAATTTTATATATGTTAAAAGACGATTTACATGTTAAAAGTTGTTATCACATAAAAATTAGCTGATAGATGAACACAGTGATTAGTTAATTTGAGAAAAATAGATGATAATCGAATGCGGTGATTAGCTGATAAATGATGAAATAGCCGATAGCCGAATGCGGTGATTAGCTGATCATAAGTAATTAGCTGATAGCCGAATTAGCTGACAGTCGAACTTGGTAATCAACTTATTATTAATAGTTTTAAACAACTCAATTAATCATGGGTTCAGTTGATTTAATTCTTGCGTGCCAGCTGAAATAGCGTTAACAATAGCTGAAGTGTTGAGTTGAAGATAAGAAGATCTTGTTTAAATCCTGAAATCATGGAATTTGTACAGAAGTGCAACTTTAAAGACCAACTAAAGACATGAAAGCGGTTGTGAATGGATTTTACCTAAGATATAGGAATGTTGTTGAAATTAGATAGCCGTTGAAGGGAAAGTGGTTTTAGTGAACGTGGTTAGTTGCCATGGCCGTTATGTATTGTACGTGTGTTAGTTCCTCGTTTTAAGGCGAAGTGGTGAGTAGGATTAATCATTAAGTTAGGCTATAAATTTGTTATAGATATGATATTGTCAAGAGATCATTCAATCAATCAAAAACTTATCTTTCTTCGCATTTTCGTACTTTACTTATCTTTATTTTATGCAAACTTAGCTAGTTAGTTATACTTCTTATTCTAGACACTCTCTTGAATAGTCTATGAATCCATAACTGAGAAATATAACTCATTTCTTAAATCAATCGATTGATAAAGAGAATCATTTGTTGGCAAATTAATTGAATGATCGACTAATAATTTTGCGCAACTAACAAAAGTGAAAAGTTCTCATTCAAAGTTTTTCTTTCTATTTATCCGTAGAATTAGATGTGTCTAGAATATAAAATAAAATCATACATAATTACATAATAAAAATTATGCAAACATAAAGTAATATAATGAAAATGTATCCGGCTAAAATTACTATATTTTTTACACAAAGAAAATTTTAAATAATATTTGTGTTTTTTTACTCGTAGATTAAAATTAAATCTAAAGTTTATAATACAACGAAATAATCACATAAAAAAATAATATATGGAAATTAAAAGAGTTGCAGGGCGTCGGTGTGAGACTATTGGAGACATGGAGTTGCGGAGACAGCGAATGCTACAGACACTCAGGCAACCACGCAGCAAAGGCTTCAAAGCAGTACTTTCACGATCACCACTAACATTGGTGATTTGGTGTAAGTCTTGGGGTGTATATCCGGAATTACACTTCTAACATACATATCCTTTTTTTCATTTTTTAACTGGTACTCTTAGAATACTAGTCATCCTTTTATTTTTAAAGTTTTTGCCTTGAATTGGTTGGTTTTTGTTGGCATCGAAGACTCTAACAGATTTAATTTGAAAAAAATAATAAATTGAATGGACTGAACGAGTTTAACAAAAACAAAGCTCAAAAGGTGGCATACTTAAGGGGTGAAGTGGGTCCTTATTGGGTATCCCCTATTTGGATTGCATTTGTAGTTTATCCAAGTTGTGGGGCCCAATTAGAGTATGCCTCCTCTCTTCTCAGCAATTTCCACAATTCCCTTTTTCCCATTCCCTCACTCTTTTTCTTTGACCCCTAACCCACAGACCAAATCCCCTATTTATTTAATTATTAATAATGAATAATAATAATTAATCCCCTCTTTAATTTTCTTTCCTTTTTCCAGGCGAGCTTGCTAACCTCACTCACCACACCATCTACAATCGTCTTCACCTCCCTCCACATCACTCTCATACCCAACACCAACAAAACATACGGACTTCAAACGGGATTTTATTCTAGTGTTTTTTTTTTTTTTTTTTTTGTATTCAATCATCTCTATATGTTTCACTACGCTGATTCTTGTTTGTGTAGGAGAAGGAAGGATAGCTAAAACAGTTTCAACTTTCAAAGTGAGACGCCAATAGTGGACTGCCATGTGGATTACGCGGGATGGGGTTTGGCTGGACTCCATTTTGTTATTATGGAGATAAACGTTAGAGGGGTAAGCTCACACACAATTGGATTGGTTACGACGCTCACACACACGCATGTTCCGTAAGGATGGTTAGGTACAGATGTAGTAGCGTTACGGATCGTGACGTCACCCATACCCCCCACTAAGCAAATACTTGTAAATTCTTTCGCCCTTGTTTTTATTGCTCCACATAATAAAATAAAATAAATTAATTGATATATAATAAAATTTTTTTTATATCGTTAATTAATTATAAATATAAAAAAAATTAATTATAAATTATTATATCAATAAAAATATTTAATTTTTATTTTAAAAGTCATTCATATCATAATTTCTGAATGTTTTTTTGGTTTGGCTTCAAATAGACTTTTCCTACAGGTTTTGATCCCAAAAGCAATTTTAACAGTACCTGAACCTGTTTGTTTACAAAATTGCATCATAAAAATTGATTTTGAGGTGGGGAGAATTGATTTTGGTGGAAACAAGAATTTCTAACTTTTTGGTTAAGTAGAATTGATTCTTGGTTGAGGCTTACAAAATTTTTTATATTTGAACCTCAAACCAATTTTTTTAACCTTGAAATCAATTCTTTTAAATTTATTTTTAAAATATCATTATCATTATCAAACACAAATCAATTTTTTCAACCTTGATTTTTTGAAAAAATCAATTCTATCACAATCTAAAACAAGCAGATTCTGATTGATTGACATTATAAAAATCTTTATATTTTTAGTACATAGAAATTAAGCTCTAATAAAAATATGTTTATACTAGACTAATAAGAATTTGATTTTGATATATTATAAGTGTAACCTTCTGTTATACTTTCAGCTAATTATATATCATTTTATGTATAATTTTTTTATGAACCATCATAATTAGGGTCTTTGGTTCCTCAGTAGCATCCTAAGGTATCCCCACAAGCTTCGGCCCTTCGGAACGACTATGGTACTAATTCTTGATCGACTGCTTAGAGCAGAGAATTAATCCTTAATTTTTGCAACCTCCCAACTAGAATTGAACTTGCGTTTTCTTCCTTACGGGATCGAGATGCTTAGCACTCGCCCAACTCTTGGTTGGTTTTCATACATCATTTTTAACATAACTAAGATAAGATTAAAATATTTTTAGAGTTTAATTGCTATGCACGGTTAGTGTATAGTTTTTTACATTATCGTCCAATCAAAAATAATGATATGAAAACTTTTAAGATAGTTAAGATAAGAATAAATTATTCATATAGATAATCTTATTTTAATCGTGAGTAGTGGGTAATTGAAAGATAAATATTGTCTACTTCATCTATTTTGTGTTCCTCGCGGGTCTCAGACTCACCCCAGAGCAATGCCAACGGCGACAATACAAAGTACAAACGTTATAATTTAAAATTTCAAATGAATAAAGTAACGAAACATATGGCTATCCAAAAAAAAAAAGTTAAGCAATAATTTTGTAACAATTATGCACCAGGACGAGAAAATTTAAAAATTCTAAGGAATTTTAAATTCTTGATATTCAATCGCTTCAATTAAATTCTTTTTATTTTGAATTTTTTCGTTTGAATAGAATAATTAATTTTTTTCATTCTAAAAGTTTTTTTATTTGGATAGAGTAATTAAATAAAGGCTAAAATGCAGTTTTCTCCTTTTAATTTTTCATTTTGGCGAAATTCATCCCAATGTTTTTTTGAGCAATTTTAGTTCACATTTTTCTTGCATTGCAATTTTCGTCCCTCCGTCTAACTCCCGTTGGAATGTGCCTATATGGCAAATATTTTGCCACATGTCTTGTCCAGCTGACACCAAAAAATTAGCTAAAATACATTTTTCATCCCTCTACATTTTCACTTTGACGAAATTCGTCCCCCTAATGTTTTTTTGCGATTTTAGTCCTCATATTTTTTTAACATTGCAATGTTCGTCCTCTAGTTTTTATTTTGGTGAAATCCGTCCCCCTAATTTTTTTAGCGAGATATGCCTACATAGCAAACATATTGCCATGTGGTTGTATAAAATAATAAAATAATAATTTATTTTAATTTTTATTATTTTTATTATAAATTTTAAAATCGTATGGAGATTCACTATCTCATACTCTTCCATTGAATTCCTTCATCAGAGAGGTCACTTGTTAAAACAAATACAGTCAAAAATCGCCAATTATACATTTATGATAACCAACTCATGGTTTGGTGCTTTTGCAATCTTTAATCAGTGTTGCTGGGTTGTTGTTTGAGATCAACTTTTGGGAAGTACTTGTTGGACTGATTCGGCCCCTTGTAGGAGTTGTGGTTGTGATGGTTTTTTTCACTGATGTATTATGTTTGGTGATTTGTTTTCTAGTGGTGTCCTATAAATGGTTGTTGAGGTCTGTGATGCTTACAAAGTTGGAATGTCATTCCTCATTGTGATGCTTGTACATGTTGCTTTTGTTTCTTTTTCTGGATTCTTTGTAATTGGGTTTGAGTACTTATAGTACTCTCTTTAATATACTTTTAGCTTATAAAAAAAATATTAGACAAGCCACATGGCAAAACGTTGTCATGTAGGCATCTTCTATTAGTTTTTTTAATGGTTGGACAAACATTATAATGTTAGAAAAATGTGAGGATCAAAATGACTAAAAAAAAATTAGGGGATGAATTTCACTAAAGTGAAAACTAAAGCGACGAATATTGCAAGTTTAGAAAAATGTGAAGACTAAAATCGCTAAACAAAACTAGGGGGACGAATTTCGACAAAATGAAAAACTAGAGGGACGAAAATTGCATTTTAGCCAACTTTTTTATGCCAGCTGGACAAGCCATGTGGCAAAATATATGCCATGCAGGTATGTTCCGTTAGTTTTTTGATGGGAATTAGACAAAGGGACGAAAATTGCAATGTTAAAAAAATGTGGGGACTAAAATCACTCAAAAAAACTAGGGGGACGAGTTTCGCCAAAGTGAAAAACTAGAGGGACGGAAAGTTCATTTTAGCCTTAAATAAAGGTTATGTATAATAATAAGGATTTAATTGGTATACATTGTCAGTGTAAAGATTTTTTACACAGACAATTAATTAGAATTTGTCACAGAAGCTAAAATGTTGGACTCTTATCCTAACTACCTTAAAAGTCACAGACACCATGATTTCTGATTGGTTATCAGTGTAAAAAAAAACTTTACACTGACAGTGTATACCAATTAAACTCTAATAATAATAAAATTCTTATTTTTTATCCTATGTGAAAAATGTGGTGCCGACGGCGACCGACGCCGAGCGGCAATCAACGACAACGGGGGCGGTGGCGACGACAGGTGGTGGGACCAGCGACGGCGACGACAGACGGTCTAGTGACGGGGGTGTGAATATATGATTAAATGTATTTTGATGAATGACAAATGCTACCCGTAAGCATGCAAGATAAAAAGAAAAATAAGTCGAACAAGCATGCCGGTTGTGACTGCCAAAGAAGTGAGCAAAGACCCTCAAACATCAAGACCATAGGAAAATGGGGAAATCTTAAGTCTTAGATGCTTTGTAAGAGTGAGATGAAATTTTAACTTGGAATGGCTCAAGATAATTAAAATAATCAAGTTTTTCAAAAGGTCTTTAATCTCAAAATATTTTTAAAAGCAAGTTTTTTTTAATACATTGATATACAAGCCTTAAACTTGCTCCGGATGAGTTCTCCAATATAATATATCAATGTATGAATAAGATTACATCGACGTATTCTTTGAAACAAAATACAGCAATGTATCCATTATATATATCAATGTACAAAAGTTAAAATATCTGTGTTAATTTTTTAATTAGTTGAATTTGCGAATTAATTTGAGAAAATCATTTTTCGAAAATTAAGGAAGAATTTTCAAGACTCAATTCATCCCTCCCCTCTTGAGTCGAAGCCACCTATTCCAAAAGGCGGCGACAGATGGTACGGCGGCGGCGATCCGACGAGAGGAGACAAGGGAATTTCAAATTCTTAGTTTTGAGGTGATATATCAAATTCCCCAAATTTAGTTTAAAAAAAATACCTCATAAAATTCCTTCATTTTTTTGAAATTCTCCACAATTAATATTCAAATAAGATATTTTACATAAAAGTATTTTAATTACCCTCTAAAAATACATTATGCCTTAAATTACCTCATCCAAACACATTGTGACAGTAATGATAGTACTTTGGCTAGCACTAATGATAGTAATAATGATAGAGATCAAATTGTATAATTGAATATAAAATGCAAGGACGCATTGGCTAACACTAATTTGGCAAGAACATGGACATAATGATAGTACTTTGGAAGTTTAAGATAAACTTCTTCGTATGTATTATTGATCAAGCTGAAATGAAAATAGTACAACAAAATTCACCCTCCTTTGTTCACCCCCTTTTCTTCTATCCCAAGCCCAACTTTAATTAATCATTTGCCATGAGTAGTTAAACAAGATTGGAATAAAGCTAGTAAAAGAGATTAGCAAGGAAGGAAACAGAATGAATGAATAAACTATCGATAAAAAAGGGAGGCAAGATTGGGGAAAGCAAGTAAAACAGAAAAGGAATAGAGGCGAATCCTCATTGGTGTGAGGAAAAGCACGAAAGTTAAGTAACAAACAAAAGAAAGGGATGAGGTCCTTGAGGTTTTGAACTTTTTGGTCCATTTTGGGACGTAAGCAAGAGCAGGAGGCGTGACAGGGAGAGGAAACATTTCAGTTTTGCACCAAAGCCTGAGTGATTACAGCCTTAGCAGGACATCACGTTGATCCTAAGTCTTAGTCACATGATCTTTTAATTAATCACAATCATAACTAGTATTAGAGATAATAGGCTTGCACGTTTGTGGGTGTGTTTTTGCTTTTGGATGGCATTGGTTGGAAGAAGATGGAATGCAGTGGAATAGTGAGGTGAAGACTTAAAATAGACCAGTAGGTCACATAAAGACAGGTTAGATAATTCTAACACCGTTGTCCCTATGTCTTTTTTCTTTCTCTCCCTACTTTCCTTAAGCCTCCCTAAAAATAAATTAAATTAATGCTTCATTTTGCTCACAGTTTTTTAAAATTTTATATAATGTTTATTATAAAACAATTCTTTTTAATTAATTAAACCTTTAGGTTGATCTGATGTTGTTTTTATTTTTTCTTTTCGATTTCCCGTAGGTATCCTCTGTTGAAATCAAAGCGGTTATTGGTTATGACCCCTCAAAGTTTTGACTTTAACAAAAGGATTAAATTAGATGAACAAAGAGTTTTGTTGACTAATGTATCTGATTTAAGTGCGCAAGTATAAAAGTCCAAAGACTTCAGATCAAAAGTCTATCGTAAACTTAACATATGATTAATGGACTCAGTCTCTGGACTATGATCTTAACTTATTTAAAGCAAACAGCGTGCATACAACGTTTCGATCTAGTCACGCGTGTATCTTGTTAAAACGTCCAAACGGCTTTAACTTATTCATCATGTTGTTGGACTATCCAAAATAAGCACAAAAATGATAAAAGCAATATTCAATATTGTTTTTCATATAAAAGCACCTCTGAACATAGTACTATCGAACGAATAAGCGTCTATCTGTTCCTGAAACAAAAGTCTAATTCAACAAAGTTGACTCTACTCAAGAAGGAAAGACACCAAGCAACTTTTGGGTATAAGAGAAAAAGTGTCAATTCTACATTCAGCTATCTGATAACCTGCACTGCTTTTTAGAAGATAAAGAACACGTTATCAAACCAAAACATGTCTCAACAGGATTATGCATTAAATGCTCATCAGAACAGTTCTTTTATCACCGTTGAAGAGAAGAACGTTGAAGTGTTGAAACTCTATAAATACTGAAGACTTTGAATAAATAAGTAGCAGATAATAGCAAGAAAATCATACGCGAACAAGCTACATTCAAATTCATTCAAAGCTTTCAAGTCTTTTAATTCTCTGAACTGCAAATATTTCATATCTACTCTCTGCTTAGAGTTTTCAAAGTTGTGTTTAGATTTCATATTCTCACACATGGTGAGTTAAATCATTTGATTTCAAAACACTCATTTTACACAAATTGAGTTGAGCCTGAAGATGCTTGTCTGTAAAAGAATACTTGAAGAACCTGAAGAGGTTGAAAATACTTGTTACCTGAAGAGGTTGAGAACACTTGTAAGTTGCTAAGAGTTTTAGTGGATAAAGCCTTCACGTAGAAGAGATTGGACGTAACTCTTGAGTTAAGAGTGAACCAGGATAAATATGTTGTGCGCTTCTCCCTGTCTCCTATCTCTGCATTTAATTTGTTTATCACTAACATTGGGGATTGCAATTGCTTTTACTTAACTGTGTTTTAAAGTAATCATTTTAAACTTGCGTCCATTGTTTTGTAGTAAAACGTGCTTTGCATCCAAAGCCCTCTGTTTAGCTTCTACGCCTGTTTATCTAAAACTTTTTTGCAAAAAAGTTTTACAAAAAGTTAAGAAACACAATTCAACCCACCTTCTTGTGTTTCAATAGCTTACTTCAATTGGTATCAGAGCTCAGTCTCTGGGTTGAGCATCTAATAGTGCTAGAGGAAAAGATCATACGAGCTAAACACCAATGGGAAGTCAAGGCATGCCTAGCCAAAGTCTACCAGTACTGGAAGGTACATCTATGACAAGACCACCATTTTTTAATGGATCTCACTATCTGTACTGGAAGGAAAGGTTTAAGGGGTTCATATTGAGCACAAACTCAGCTCTTTGGCCTCTAATCATAAATGGCCCCTATGTTGTGTCAGGTCTCCAAGCGTCTGTGTGTCTTGCTATGCATCTGATAGTTTGTGCCAAACGTCTGTTCCCTATGTTTTGATGTATCTAAACATTTCGATTTATGACTTAAATGAACTGTGTGATATTTACTATTGAGCTACTTGAGTGTGCAAATCTACAAGCAGTTTATCTAATGAGAATTTCAAAGTCACACAAGTAAAACTTCTTATTGAAGACTTTCAGCATCACGCGCCTGAAGAAATTGAAAGCGTCCAAACAAATATCAAGCAAAAACCTCTTTAATGTCTTATCTTCTAAGCGTCTAATGTTTTGCTCTAAAGGAAGTTTTTCTGCTCAAAGAAAAATATCTCTACAAGGCATCTCCAAAGAAAGAAAACTCAAGTTATTTTTTAAAGCGTCTGATGGATGCAGGCAACCTAAACAATCATATCGCATGAACGTCTAAGTATCTGAAGAATACACTATTGAGATCATGAAGCATCTATAGCTCAAAGAAAAGACTTCAAGCTAGTTATCCAAGTGTTTGATGAAGTATACTAAGAGAAGACTATTCAGTCAAGCATCTTCTATTTATCTTCAAGGAAAAGCTCGAAGAACACGAAGAACGTAAAAGTCGACATGTTAAAGATTCGAGCTTACATTCGAGGAATCGATTGTAGTGATGTAGTCGGAATCACGATCTGATGCCTCGATCTTCCCCGGGATCAACTTCCTCACTCTAGAACTCTGTTCTCTCTCCCTCTAACTCTCTGCAACTGTAAACTTTCTATGTTTTCATCCCTATAAAAAATGGAGAAGAAAACTTAAGTCATGCTACTAGATCCTGCACGCTTAAGCATGCAAGTTCCCCACGCTTGAGGGTGGGTACGCTCTGGCGTGGGATTTCTCCACGCTTGAGCGGGGCCTCCTGATCGCCACGTCTCCTGCCATGTGTTCATGCACGTTGACACACGTACCTCCATGCGTACACCCCTTCACGCTTTGACGTGCAACTACCCACACTCGCTCGTCAACGGTCAACGTTTGAGTATTGGGTTACTCAACATCAAACATAGGACGCTGATTAGACCCGTTCTTTTATGATTTTCCACTTTCTGAGCTCGTTGCAAGGCCAAATTGGCTCAAATTTGAACCATGGCTTCCTCAACACATAAAGAACATATTAAGCCCTTAACATGCTTAATTCATTCCCCACACATTAAGCAAGAAAACGGGGTGTTACAATGCCCATTATCTGCTTAAAGACTATTTGTCAAATGAAGATGAAAGATGCAGATGGCAATCTTCTAACTGAGAATCAAGTAGAAGAAGAACAAATAGAAGAAGCTGATGTCTTTGTTACTAACAAAGAAGATGAATCTGATGATGGTTTCATGCCTCTTGTTTTCAAAAGAAGAAGGCCTAGAAGAAAAATGAAAAAGGGCCTTTGGCTAAAAAGGCAAGGACATCTGTTAAAACTTCTCTGAGAAAGAAAGTTGCTTCTAAGAAGCAGTTACTCAAAAAGAAGTAGTATCTGGTCAGAAAAAGGTCATACCTGAAGAATCTGAGAGAAGAAACATGCCTCTGGTTTATAAGAGAAGAAAAGTAAGCAAGGAAGCCAAGAGGAAGCAGTCAGTTGAAGAAGAAGAGAACCAAGATCTTGAAATACTTTCTGAGCTGGTTACATATGTTGTTCCAGGGATGAATCCATATCTAAGTTGTCATCCTAGAAAACAAATATCAACCCTTTCAAGAAAAGAAGATCCTTTGAAAGATCCGAAGTTAATAAAGAGGTTCCTACACCACCTGCTCGGTATGAAGAACATAAGATCAATTGGTGGATTCGATGGGCTAGTTGGACTGACTTAAAGATAAGCAACTTACCAAGGTGGGTAAAAACTCTTGAGGGACCTCTAAAGATTACACCTGACATGCTCATTCCTAAAAAGAAGAGAAATCAGCCTGGAGAATATACTCCATGTCCCAGACTCTAACAGTCAGATTAACAAAGGAAAGCTCTAATGGAAAATTTCTTATTTCATAAAGAAGAGTTTATCCTAAGAGATTTCAGAATCCTGATTGAAGATGTCAAAGGTCAATTTGATGCTAAGCTTCAAGTTCATGTCTAATAGACTACATGAAGTGGAAGACTAAGGTAGAAGGTATCAAGGTCAGCTTTTATGCAGTACAACACTTTCGATACGAAGGATCAAGTGTGACAACGCCCCTGTTTGTCCTTAGACCAATCTTCATCTTCCTATGTATCAGGAACAAGCTATCTAGGATTGACACACCTTATCTCATCCTTATAGCTACTCCTAGATATTTGTCTTTTACTGTCTGTCAGTGTTTACCATGGGATATACCTTATACCTCAACCGTTCATCATTTTGTGTCTAGTTTGTTTTATTCCATCAAAACACTCTCTCCCTTCTCTCGTGTTCAAAATATATTCCCCTCTGAAACTTCGCTCCCGTTTTGTTCTCTAAGTGCCAAGTTTTTATCTATGTTTGTACCCTCTATTTACTATGTCTCCTTACATAGTTTTTTATAGCCTTAAAATAGATTCTCTGATTATTTCAAAAACCGACCTGTATCCCGTCTCCCCTCTTTCATCCCCTATTGGAAAAGAAACCTTTTTCATTCCTCCCTTTTTCTATCAAACTCTATCTTCTCCACCTCAATCTATGTAACAGCTCTACCATCCTAACATCCTCTCTCTCTTGTACCGTCAAAACCAACCCTTTCATCTATCAAGCTTGAACATCCGCATTCTATTTGTATCACAGAAAGCTCTTCAAGTTCATCTCATGTTCACTAAGTCTCCATTTCTGATCCAGTTCTTACTGCCCAGCTCAAAACATTTGGATCAAAATTGAAATCGTTCTAAACTATGTTCCTAGACTTTCTTAAGACATGATCTAAGCTGTAGTTTTCTGTTGTATAAGCTATACTTCAATACAAATTCAATGATGTTAAAAAAAGGCTTATTTATGGAAGTTGGTTATCTTTTCTAATTCTGATACTCTATTGCTATATCTATAGATGATCTAATCTTATATAATAATAATAACAAGGTTGTTCTGTTACATCAACAAGGGGAGTCCCATCAACATGAGCTCCAATGTTTTATGCCAATTTAATAAGGGGAGCAGATAAAAGAACAAGCGAAAGTAACAACCTTTTTTTGCAGTGACTCCACTCCGTTTTGTTGATATAAAAAGGGGAGAAAGTAAAATATTGTTTTATATGATAAGTCCTTTAAAGTAAAATTCAAAAGTAATGGACAAAATAAAATATAGTTTTGGGAGATAAGTCCTTTAAAGAAAAATGCAAAGCATCTTCTTGAATCTAAAATGAGTTGCGATCTTGTTTAATTGATTTGTTATATTTTGTACCTTTTTGTTCATTTAAATCATATAAAAATGTTTTGACATCATCAAAAAGGGGGAGATTGAAAGGCCTCCAAGCGTCTATGTGCCTTACTATGAGTATGATAGCTTGTGCCAAACGTTTGTTCCCTATGTTTTGATATATCTAAACATTTCGGTTTATGACTTAAATGAACTATGTGATATTTGCTGATGAGCTAAATGAGTGTGCAGATCTATAAGCAGTTTATCTAATGAGAATTTCAAAGTCACACAAGTAAAACTTCTTATTGAATACTCTATGCATCATGCGTCTGAAGAAATTGAAAGCGTTCAAACAAATATCAAGCAGAAACCTCTTTAATGTCTTATCTTCCAAGCGTATGATGTTTTGCTCTAAAAGAAGTTTTTTTGCTCAAAGAAAAATGTCTCTACGTTATCCAAGCAACCTTAACAATCCTGTCGCATGAACGTCTAAGTATCTATATTGTAACATCCTGTCTTTAGTAGATGAAAATTTAATTTCTTAACAAGGTTTGAATGAATTTTGTTAGTTAAGCTAACTTAGGTTAGAAAAAATAGAAAAAGGGAGAAGAACAAAATAAGGGTTAGATAAATTAAAATCGTTTAGGAATCCAAATATATATGCAAGTTTTGAACAAAATTTAAATACCTCAAAATTTCCGATAGAGAAGCACCTCAAGCAAGCAGCTCAAAACCCTTAAGGGAAGCACCCCAATTTTGGACCTTTATTAAGGTCACCTATCATTAATCAAATTATAAAATAATTAGGCATCGATGTAAGTATTATTCATAGTTAACTAATTAAAGTTAATCTACTCAAGTTTTATTAGTCATGATTAATTAACACTAATCTAAATTTATTAACTAGTTTAGATACTTAAGCTTAAATAACCAGTAATTAGGAATGTTTTTCTATGATTCATGATTATGTAAACTTAATGAACTAAATTAGATTTGAAAATCCAAAAGTTGGAAGATTACTTAATTTAATTAAAGCTAACTAAGTATAAAGCACTTAATAAAATAAATACTTAATACTTAAATACTTAATTATGCTCTAGTTAAGTACTTTGATCCTAGTTAATTTAATAAAGGAAGAAAATGATTTTATATACATTTAGGTGGTCAAGAAGATAAGCCTACAGATTGCATACTTTTTTTATTAACAAAACCATGTGACATTTCACCTAGTAATACCATGACAAGCTTTAAATTAATGACACCTCCTACTTGCCTAAATGCCACCACCTACTTGAACAAATGGTGATGCTTTCTTAGCATGTAAGAACTTCGGCCAACTTTAGTAGCTTTGCTTAGTCATGTTCCCTACCTTTGCCTTGTCATGGTTCCTAGCATTGATTATTCACCAGCCATTAAACAGGTTGGAATTTCCTTACACTTAGGGAACTTAGTTAGCCGAGAATGTCACCTATAAATACCAAAGTCCATGCCAAAAATTTGTTACACTTTCTCTTGAATGAACCTTCATAAACTCTTTGTAATTTTAGCCGCAAAAGTAGTATCCCGAAAAGTGTGGCCTTCTATCTTTGAAGGAGCAAGTAAGTGGAAAGGAAACAAGGTAGGAAAGCAAGCAGGGGAACCAAGGTAGGAAGCAACAAACTGCTTTCTGCTTTGCATCAATACCGGGTATGGGAGTTGCTTGTTCATGATGTTTGCTCGTGAGTTCGGGGACATTGTTGTTCGTGCAAGAGGTGGTGAGATCATGGTGGGGTTCGTGTGCTCGTAGTGTTCGTGTTCGTACTCGTTTTTCAGGTGGGGAGAATGAATCACACATTCGTCAGGAAGCCAAGAGTAGAGTAGTATATATGGACATATGCAGGGGAACCCTAAACCTTACTAGAGGTTGAGCCCTGGCAAAGTACCTAAACCCTAGGTATAGGTGTCTTTAAGCTATCACCGCTAAGAATATACCTTAGGCTAGACGACTATTGCTAGATGGATGATTGGTATGTTTGGTATAATTGTGAATATGTGTTCTATATGATTTATGTGTTTATAAGTTTAGAATGGTATGCTTTATAGTATGGATTGTATGATATTATATGCTTAAGGTGGTATATTGAATTATTGAATATTATGATGCATGCTCTTATGGATGATATTGATAGTTTGATAGTGAATGAAAGTAATACAATGCATATGTGAGGAAAAAGTGATGGACACTGTAGTATCATGAATAAAGTGATATAAGGATTGAGATGTTTATTGAGATAGTGGTGGCACAAGTGTTGGTTGAGATGCATAGCATAATCATGTGCCAAGTGGCGAGCCGTGTGGTATGGGACACACGAGATTAGTGTACCTGAGTGCGGGTACGGATTATGGAAGGGACGATCTTCGTGATCTTGGGGATGTAATCATGCTCGGGACTTATCACAGGTGACAGATGGGGTTGCTCCTATCGTATCGTGATACCTGCTGGAGCCTGGTTTTCCTGACTGGACCCTGAGTATTCCACATCGTAGGTGGACATTCCAAGACGACCAAGATACCCCTCCCGAGAGTTGGAATGGGGATGCACTCTTATTGGTCACGGCGAGCGGAAGGGTTACTTGGACAACTAACTAAAGTTCTCTAAGACTGAGAACGAGTTTCGAGATATCGGCCGCCATGCACGTAGGGACGAGATACATATAGTATAAGTGTTGACTACGAGCGAAAGGACGAGCTGGAGATGACTGACATATACGATCCATGGAGATGTTTGTCTAAATGCTTATGTGATGCATGTGATGTTAATATATGTTATCCTATGATTTATTTCCCATATATGATGTTTGTTGTGGATCCTTATCTCCCTATTTTATCTATGTATGTTTTTTCTTCTGATTCGTGGAGAAGATACTGCAATTGAGGAGTCGATTCTTGAGGAGGATGGGATCCCCTACGAACCCGATGACAATGGGAGAGCCGCAGATGCCAGCTGTGATAGGCAGGAATAGAAGGTAGTTCATGACCACCATATCATCCTTATTGATATGAATGCTTGGCCAGTGCGTCTCAGTAGGTATGAGAGTTTTGAGTGTTAGTATTTTGATCTTTGTTGGTGAGGGGGCTGGGACAAAATATAGCAGGTTATATTAGTTGTTTTTGGGTGTTACGCATTACATATCTTTCTTGTTGACAATTGTTGTATTAGCTATACGACCTTAGTGGTGTACTCTGATTAATGTACTCAAGGATGATTGCACCTATATATATTGTCATCAGTATGTTGTATGCATTCTTTATATGTGTATTTTAAGTTTTAATTTTTTTCCGCATGTTTTAAGATTAGATAATTAGGTTACTTAATGAGGCGGGAGGTCTCATATATGCTCAAAGAAAAGACTTCAAGCTACTTATTCAAGCGTCTAGTATACTAAGAGAAGACTATTCAGTCAAGCGTCTTCTATTTACCTTGACTTATCTCTTATCAGAACTGATCAAGAAAGTCTATTAAATATGAAGGAAACATATTTAATAATACTACTAGTGACTTCGAATCATACTAGGATATAATGGAACCTATTGGAAACACAAGAAAGGGGGTTGAATTGTGTTTCTTAAGTTTTTCAAACCTTTTTTTGCAAGCAGGTATCTTTTTTTAAACGTTTGGACGCAAAGAAACTTAACGGATGTTGAAAGCGTATACTAAAGACTTTGGACGCACGCTAAAAACGTTTTCTTGAAAGATGAACGTTAAGAAAACAATTTCAATCTCAGGTGTTTGTTATAAATAAACTAAATGTAGAGAAGATAACACAAGGATATTATCTTGGTTCACTCTTAACCCAAGAGTTACGTCCAGTCCCCTCTATGTGATAGCTTTATCCACTATAACAAAAATCTCGTTACAAGTATTCAACGCCTCTTCAGGCACAAGTATTCTAAAACCTCTTCCGGTAAACAACAAGTATTCTTTTACAGATAAGTCTCTTCAGGCTCAACCAAGAATGGTTTAGAAAGAGTTTAAGTTTAAATCTAACTCACATTGTGTGAGTATATGAAACTTAAAATCTAGGACTCTAAAAACATACTCTACGCAGAGAGTAATATGAAAGTTAAACTCAGAGAAACCTTGAGAGTTTTTGTTTTCTTTTGATATCTTTGATTGCTTATAAGCTTGTTTGATTTCGTTTAAGTTCGTTAACTTTGCTTCTTCAAGAGTGAGGGTATTTATAGCCTTCAGATATTGAGCAATCTTGATTCTTCAATGGTTGGCAAGAGAATCATTCTGATGAGCATTAAATGCTTAATCGCGTTGAGTTTGATAGCTTGTGAAGAGCTTCTGAAAAGCGGAGTAGACTATCAGAGAGAAAACTGAAAGTATCACTGACAACTTTTCCTTGTACTCAAAAGTTGCCTCTTGTCTTTCCTTTTTGAGATAGTCAACCTCGTTGTGTCAGGGGCAGACTGACTTTATGCGTTCGAGGGTACTAAGTTACAGAGAATTTTTATCTAAGGGATATTACACTTTTACATGATAAACAATAAATTTGAAACTATTATATTTTCCATTGGCCCGCTTGAATACAATCCAGTAAAGTAAAGACTATTTTAATTACATTCTTTGAAATAAAAGCAGATAAACGTTACTCTAATGAGTCTTTGGATTCAGTTATACTTCTGATAAAGTTACAGTCCAAAGAGGACTTTGTCTATTAATCGTTTACAGCAAAATGATGGACTGTGCGATCAGACTCAAGGTCTGATAAGTCTTTGGACTTTATATACCTGCACTTTTAGGATAAACACGTTAGACCATAACAGATATTCGTTCACTTAATTTAGTCTTTTGTTAACATCAAAATCTTAAGAAGTTATAGACCATAACGACTTTGGTTCCAACAGGATCTATTCCTAAAAGTCAAAAGAGCATCTAAGCACCTTTGAAGCTAGTACCTATCTACATATACCTTTAGTACACAATAACAGTCCTTTTAGAACTGTTGTTCTGACTGATTTAACTAAATAGGTAATCCGCGCCACAAAGACTCTAAAAGCTGCTCTGATTTATTTTGTACGATAATATAAAAGCACCTTTAATGATCCAAACAATTCAATGTTTCTATCAGAACGACTATTTTTCATTGATGGTCACCCAAAACATTTGAAGACAAGCAATCTCAAAACAAAACAAAGTCGAAGAAATGTCTCGCAACGAATCTTTGTCATGTGAAGAATATTTATGAAGATTTTGATGCAGCTTGCAAAACAGAGAACATATACACAAAGATCAAAGAATACATTCGAAAGCTCACTCTGAAAAAGCCTACTCTAGAAGCTTTCTAAAGTTCTTCATTTGCAATACTATCTTCTCTTCTCTGAGTTTCATCTGTAAATATTTTTAGAGAAGTTCTTCAAAGCAGTCATACCCTTGCTTATTACATTAACTCTTGAGTATTAATTGATTGACTTGCTTATTGTAATCTGAAGCTATTGCTTCAAAACAAATCTCTTTATTTGAAGAAGCCTGAAGAGGCTAACTGAAGAATACTTGTTGAGCCTGGAGAGGCTAGGCTAGGTGTGCAAATAATAATCGTTGACCGTTCGATTCTGGAGAGGCTAGGTGTGCGAAGAATACTCGTTTGTAATCTGATTAGTTATAGTGAAAAACTTGGTTAAGCCAAGGACTGGACGTAGCCCAAAGGTTAGGGTGAACCACGATAAATTCTTTGTGTTTCTCTCTCTTACTTTAATATTACTTTATTTATATCTCCACGTTTATATGTGTTCTAATCTTGGAAATTAAGTGCATATTCAAATACCTCTTTGTAAAAAGGTTTTAAACGAATTTGTTTCATATATGTTAGACCGAACGCCTAAAAGCGTTTGTGCTTTTTTTTTTTTTTTTTTTTGCGAAAAACTTTTGTTAAGTGTCTATTTACACAGACCTTTGGTTTAAAACTTGGTTTTTAAAAATAGTTCGAATAAACACAATTCAATCCCCTTTTAGTGTTTATTTGTGGTACCTTCATGTTGTTCGAAATGCTGATAACTCTTAAAAGACTGAGGAAGAATGGACTGATGCTGAAAGGACAAAGTGGGAACAAAATCACAAAGGTACTCTTGATGTGTGCACTCAGCCCTGATGAGTTTAAAAATATTCATGCATGTGAGTCTGCGAATTCATAGATATGGGATACTCTATCCAATCTCCATGAAGGAACTATGAAAGGCAAAGATTCAAAGATCATCATACTTCTTTGCCAGTATAAGATGTTCACTATAGAGGAAGGAGAGTCCATCCTTGAAATGATAGGTCATTTCCAGACTATCATTAACAACCTGAAGTCCCTTGGTAAGGTTTATACAACCAAGGAGAATGTTACAAAAATCCTTTGGAGCCTTCCGAACAATGGAGACCTCTGGTGACAGTTATCACCCAAGCTAAGGATCTTCTAACCTTAACTTTGGATGATTTGGTTGGAACTCTACAAGTTCATGAGCAGGAGCTCAACAGAGACAACCTCATGAAGAAAGGCAAGTCCATTGCCTTAAAAGCTCAGAAGGCAAGCTCCTCAAAATCCCTTAAGGCAAATGAGTCCAGTGATGAAGCCAATCAGACAGAGGAAAAAACTTCGGACGATGACAAGCTGTCTTTCATTTCTCGCAAAATTCAAAATAAGTGGAGAAAGAAAGGTGGTATGAGGAGAAAGTCATTCCAAAAGAAAGCCTTCAAGGATAAGAAAAGTTTGGTCACTTTAAAGTTGAATGTCCTTTTGTAAAGGATAAGAAAAATATTTTAAGAAGAAAAAAAAAAAGGCTATATGGCTTCTTGGGAAAAAAAAAAAAGATGATGAGGGAACAAAAGAAAAGGCAAATCTTTGCCTTGTTGCTGATATCATACCTATAGGAGGTACCACCTTATTACGAGGAGCTTTAATTAAAATAAATCTAGTCTTTGATTGAAATGACTATCGAAGATGGAAACACATGATGGAGCTCTTTAGCAAAGCTCAACACTTTGATCTACTGAGCATCATCGAAGATGGACCATACCATCCAACAATAGTTGTTGAAGATGGAACTCTTGCACCTAAGTCCAGAGAATCATCGACGATAACAGAAGAACAAAAGTTTTTGCTGAATAAAAAAGCTTCGGAGCTGATCTATGAAAGCATGAGTTCCGGTGAACGTATAAAAATTGTTGAATGCACTTCTGCCAAAGAAGTGTAGGATACCTTGGAGAGCTTATATGACAGAAAAGATGCGGAATAACACATATGTTTGATGGCTAGCAATTACTCAGATGAAGAATTGGATGATGATCAAGTACTAGACTCTGACTCTTTACAAGAAGCTTTGGATGAACTTCTTAATAATTATTTTGTACTATCTCATGAATATACAATTCTTAAAAGAAAGTTTTCAAGAATAAATAAAGAATTTGAATCTATGTATACAGAAAACTGAAAGCTTATTGAATAAAATAATAAGCTAAAGTCTGAAAATGTTAGTTAATTGACAAACTTATCTCTGAGTCTAATGCACCCTATGAAATTGTAAGACTTAAAAAAGAGGTTGCAGATCTAACCAAGAACTTATAAAGGTTTGTGGACGGATTTGAGAAACTCAATCTGATCCTAAGATACAGATCTCCTTTTGATAAATCAGGCCTTGGCTATGAGAAAAAGAAACAAGATGTTTCTCCCAAGAAGTTTGGCTTTAATAAATCTCTATACTGTAATATCTATGACGAAAGTAGTCACTCTGCGTCCAAATGAATTCATAAGAAAATATGAATAATGGACGATCTGCTTCTACTAACAAGAAAGGGCCCAAGTCAATCTGGGTACCTAATTGTGAGACAATTGGTCTGATGTTTCCTCTAATAAAGGTGAATGTATAGTCAAGAACCCTGATCAGTCCATCTTATTCAATGCCAAGAGGCAAAATAATCTTTATAAGATTGACTTGGGGAAACTCTAAAATCAAAGTGTATCATGCCTAGTATCCGTTGAGGATGAGTGATGGATTTGGAACAAGAGACTTGGCCACGCAAGCTTGAGATTAATCTCAAAGTTAAACAAGCATAGCCTCGTGAGAGGATTATCAAATCTTGTGTATAAGTCTAATGCTCTCCGTGACGCGTGTCAAAAAGGAAAACAAGTTAAGAATTCATTTGATTCTAAAAACATTGTTTCTACCTCGAGACCACTAGAACTGCTACATCTTGATTTGTTTGGTCCAATACGGACTGCCTCTGTTAGTGGTAAGAAATATGGACATGAGTTATATTCCTAGCTGACAAGGATTAGCCTTTCAAGGTTTTTGATGTATTCTGCAAACGTGTACAGAATGAAAATGGCCACTATATCAGTTCAATCCGAAGTGATCATGGAAGTGAATTTGAAAATGAGCATTTCCAAAGGTTCTATGAAGAAAATGTTATTATTCACAATTTATCTTCTACTAGAACACCACAACAAAATAATATGGTTGAGAGAAAGAACCGATCTCTTCCAGAGATGGTTAGGACAATGCTTAATGATAATTCTGTATGCAGTTACTTCTGGGCTGAGGCTGTGAACACTGCCTGTACATTCAAAACAGAATATACATAAGACCAATCTTGAATAAGACTCCTTATGAATTGTGGAAAGGACGCAAACCCAACATTTTTTATTTTCATCCCTTTGGATGTCCATGTTTCATTTTAAATACTAAAGATCAACTTGGTAAGTTTGATGCTAAAGTAGATGATGGAATACTGTTAGGATATTCTAAAACTTCCAAACCTTTTAGAGTCTACAACTCTAGGACTTTAGTTGTGGAAGAATTCATCCATGTTAAGTTTGATGACAAGAAGCCTGATAAGAGATTATCAAAGCTAGATAAGTCTTTTGCAGATGTGAGTTTGAATGATCATGAGAAGTGTCCAATGCTAAAGGACGATGGACCATCAAACGATCATCACAACCTGATGGATGCATCCACATCTCAATAGAACGTCAACACACAAAGAGCCTGGCAGTTCAAAACCTACCATAAAAAAGATCAAATCATTGGTAATCCCAATGATAGGGTTAGAACAAGATCAACATTCAGAGATCAAGCTGACTCAGCCTTCATCTCTAAGTTGGAACCAAAGACGGTGGACGAAGCTATAATGGATGAAGGGTGGATCTTAGCTATGCAAGAAGAGCTCAATTAGTTCGAACGAAGTGAAGTTTGGACGCTGGTTCCTCTACCCAAAGATAAGTCCATCATCGACACCAAGTGGGTGTTCGGGAACATGTTGGACGAAGATGGTAAGGTTGTGAGAAAAAAGGCAAGATTAGTTGCCCTAGGTTACTCATAAGAGGAAGGTATTGATTATACTGAAACCTTTGCCCCTGTTGCTGGACTAGAAGCAATTTGCATATTACTTTAATTTGCTGCACATCATAACATTAAGTTATATCAAATGGATGTTAAAAGTTCATTTTTAAATGGTTTTATAACTGAAGAGGTTTACCTTATGCAACCACCGGGTTTTGAAGATCAATCTCATCCTGGCCCTGTCTATAACATTAAGAAAGCTTTATAGGGACTTAAACAAGCTCCAAGAGCTTGGTATGAAAGGCTCAGTTCATTCTTAATGAAGAATGAATTCAATCGAAGCAAAATAAATACCACTTTGTTTAGAAAATATCTTTAAACTAATTTCATAGTAGTTCAAATATATGTTGATGACATAATCTTTGGAGCTACTAATGAATCTTTGTGCAAGGAATTTTTTGAGTTGATGCAGAAAGAATTCGAAATGAGCATGATGGGACAACTAAGTTCTTCCCAGGACTTCAAGTGAAGCAAACATCAGGCGAAGTGGACATTCATCAGAAGAAGTACTCTAAATAAATCTTGAAGAAATTCAAGATGGATGATTGTAAGCCTATGAATACACTGATGCATGTAACATCCGTTCTGAACAAATAAGATAAGGACAAAAAGGTAGACCAAAAGGTATATAGAGGGATGATTGGATCACTCTTATATCTTACTGCATCCAGACCTGATATTATGTTGAGTTTTAGCCTATGCGCTCATTTTCAGTCTGATCCTAGAGAACCTCATTTATCATCACTTAAGAGAATATTTAGATATTTAGAAGGTACTACTAATTTGGGTCTATTGTTTAAGAACTCTAGTGAGTACAAATTAGTTGCCTTGTGTGATGCTGACTATGATGAAGATCACATTGAAAGGAAAATCACCATAAAGGATACCACTTCATTGGTACTAATCTAGTATCATGGTCCAACAAAAGGCAAAGTACCATAGCCTTATCAATTGCTGAAGCTGAGTATATATCTGTTGCCAGCTGTTGCTCGCAACTTCTATGGATCAAACATCAACTAGAAGAATACAATGTTTTTGTAAGTAAGATTCCAGCTATGTGCGATATAATACCGCTGCCATCAATCAATCTAAGAATCCCATTCTGCATTTTAGACTAAAACATATAGAAATCAAACATCATTTCATTAGAGATTATGTTCGAAAAGATATATTTGATATTCAATTTGTAGATACTGACCATTAATGGACAGATATCTTTACCAAACCTCTTGTTGAGGACAAATTTCATTTATACGCAAGCATCTTAACATGCATTTTATTGATTAACTGTACGTCAAATGCATGCGTCCAATATGTTTATTATGTAAGTCCAAGTATGCTTATGTTTGGTTTCAGTTCTCTATGAGTCCATTACGTTCTGTGTACATGCATTTATTGGACTAAATCTTTGTCCAGAGGAAAATTTATTTCATATTCCCTCTTCTGAGTCAGTTTTTGTTATCCTTAAAAACTGCCTTTTACGATTTTCAAATTTTGAACATGTGTCAGTCATTTAAAGAACACGTCCTTTCAAAGTTTTCCTTTTATTTTAAAATTATTTGAAAAATGCTACATCTTCGTTAAAAGGTCTTCTTCTCTAAAGTTTTCACCTTTACAAACCCTTCATCTTTTTGAAACTCTCTGCAAAAATATTTTTCTTCTCTCTCGTTTATTCAAACTCTCTTTATTGAAAAGTCATGGCTGGAGGAAAAAGAAAGGGAAAGAGTTTGGTTATTGATTCCGTAGAGATCCTAATCGAGTACAAGTTTGATGTTTCTTTCTTCACTGAACATGAGATCAATATCAGTACCAACATTCGTAATGTAGGTTAGGAGAGATTCTTTGAAGCATCACCTAAAATTTACCCAGAATTGATAATGGAATTCTGGAGAAACCCTCAAGTCTCTGCGAGGGTAATCAAGAGTGAAGTCCTGGGAAAGGAAGTCATAGTTTCTGAAGCGATGATTTCTGAACCCATTCATTGCCCTCAGTTTGGGGTTACACTTGAGGATGATTGGGAAACCTTTCTCGAGGGAATGCTTACAATCCGAGACACTTTGCTGAAGAATGATTCAGATAAACTCATCACTGCAAAAATGAAGGACAAAGCTAGGGTATTGCATCAGATTCTGAACAAATCAATTCTTCACAAGGCCGGGTGTAAGGATTCAGTCTGTAAAACTCACTCGTTCTTCCTATGTCATCTCATGACTGAACAGAAAATCAATTTGCCCTATCTTTTGTTCACCCAGTTCAAGGGATACATTCAAGGTTCGGGGAAGAACACTTCAATTCCTAATGGGGCACTTCTTTCCAAAATCTTCCAGAGGCCCAAGATTTACAACATCTTTGATTCTTTGAACTTAGAAGACAAGATACCGTACTTGAAGACTCCATGCTTTCAACAATTATCTTTGGAAAAACAAAACTCATCAAGATGAAGCTTGATACAATCATTAAGTTCCTGAAGAATGAAGGAGAACAAGTGGAAGGAGAAGAACGACCTTGTCTTATTGAAGTACAGCCTAAACTTTTGGTAAAGGTGATTGGACGATCATCTTTTGGTGTGAGTCCAACAGCTATTGGACCATCTGTTATGGGTCCAAAGGTCTCAGCTCAAACAACTGTTGCCCAACCCCCAAGCTCAAACGACTAAGGAAAATGGTTCTACCAACTTCTAGTGAAGAGGATACTAGTGGGGATGATGAATCGATTGGGAAAAAGTTAAGAGCAAAGAAGCAACAAGTCCCTGCTGTTGATCTCAGACCAAAGTTGACCATCAGGAGACCAAGAGCACCAAGATCGAAGAATCTTGTGTCCATTCCTGAGGGTAACCTTGTACAAACATCTGAGGTTACTCCTGTTATTTCTTCTATTTTTATTTTTATACTTGTTGTGGAACAACCCGTTGTGGTTGAGACTACTACTGTACCACTTGGTGACACACCTCACTCACCTCCACATACACTATCGTCACCACCACATACCTCACTGCAACATCACTCACCCCCAAACACATCACCTTCACCCTCAAACTCATATGAAGACCTTGGTGCCCTTTACCCTCTGTTTAACAAAATTTCATGGCCATCCATTAACCCCATCTCCATCCATGAAAATCCAGCCAAAAATTTGGAGGAAACAAAAAGAAGATTCCCTATTTTGTTTCTGAAACAAACCCCCTTTCCACCCCTTGAAATTGAAAGGGAACCCATAGAACCCTATGAATACCAATATGAGCCCATCACTCCTCCCCAGCCTTTACCATACATCTCATACCCTTATGAATCTAAAAACTGTGTCCCAAGTGACTTGTATAATCAGCATGGTCCTTTGGTAGTACATTTGGAGCATAAAAGATTTCCTAGAAAGATCTATACAAATGTCATAAAGGATAGATACTTTAAAAGATGCACTACTGTAGTGGATTGGCACATTTTCCCTCCCCGAAAAACCAAGAGATGTGTTATTACCACTGACCAAAAAAGGCCCAGAACCTTTGAACATCAAAACTTCATCTTTCCTGCTAAGCTGAAATACATTCCTTCAAACCCTGAAGTCTTTGGAACCTATACGTCCAAAAATGACTGCATGATACATGGCTTGTGTCGAGCTGAAGCCAATATTCCCCATGGAGCCAAGATGTTGACTTCTTTGCCACCTACCTGGTTTTAAGTGCTCCACTCGGTCCAGAGTTGGATTGGTTACTGATAGAATCTGCCTCAGGTTGTCCATGCTGGATGAGAATAAAAATAAAGATGGAAAGAGAAGATGCATTAAGGATATGAAGCCTTTTCTGAAAAAGTTTGATCCGGACTTTGGAAAAAACCCATGGATGATGCTACACTCCAAGTCATTCTTCAACAAGCTAAGTCTGATATTCCTATTGAAGAAGCTAATACTTTCTGGGCATATCATGTATGGAGATGTCAACATGAAGCTTCCTCTTCTGGCCTGATAATTGAAGACAAGGCTAATACTTCCACTCTCAAAGGTCAGTTCAGATTGAGTGACACGCTCTTCATGATCTTGGACGATATCTTTGGGGTCCCCATCCAGAGCAAATGATATATGATGATTATGATCACAATTGGGAGATTCCTAGAGAAATTATGCCATATAAACCTTTGTCGGAGAATGAGGAAGTGGAAGACCCTGACCAAGTTCCTGCTTCATCTGAGCGTCCAAGCACTTAGCCTCTGGCCATTCAAATTGTTCATCTTGTATAGAGGCCAAGTTGAATCGTCTGCTGCACTAAGCTCTATTCCTGGCGGAGATAATATGGATGCCATTGCTGAAAGTGTTGTGTTGCGTTCAAAACACACTTAAGGGCAGCGTACCCTGTCTCAGAAGTAATATAGGACGAAACTCCAGATATCGTACCCAAGAGATTAATTTAGATAACTAAGTGATAAAGCAAGTACCAGAATAGGGGAATCCTTATGTTATTCAAACGAATCAAGAACGAAAAAGAAATAAATAATAATAGAGCAATGGTAAAAGAAAACAAAAAGATAAGAGGAGAGTTTAGAAATCAAGAGTAAAGAGCCCAGAGCCGTGGTTTCACTTGTACTTTCGAAACCCCCCAAATCCTAATTCTATTCAATTTCGCAGTTGCTTTTCGAATATCAATCCCTCTACGAAAACTATTAATTGTTTGTCGGGCAACTAATATTCTTTTCCCTAGATGAACCCAATGGTTGTCAAGCAAAGAGTTTAAATGATTAGAAAGCATAAAGAGCAAAGAGATTGAATGATTGAAAGGAATAAATCACGTTTTCTCAAATCTAGATATTAAACCCCCGGTTATCCTATATATCTACCAATTTAATTGGGCTTGATAGCCAAAATATCAATCAATTGTTTAAGAGCATACAAAGGGTGCGCAATCCTAGTATGGGATGAAAAACAACAGAATAACATTATTCAAATTGCAATCTTGAAACTAAACAGAATTGAATTAAAGCTAAGACATAGCGAAAAGGGTTTCTACTAATGCAAGATCCACCACAACTCTAGTGGTGAATTTAGCTACTCATAATGATAGAGAAAACCAAGTTCAACATTGGAAAACGCATCCTTGATAATTGAAGAGGGAGAAGTTATCTCCAACTTAATTTCCAGGTGCCAAATCCTACTCTAGAAATGAAAACTACAAAAGATATAAAATAGAAAGCTAGAACTAAGAATAAAAGAGTTCAAAGATAAAAAGATCTAAAGAATCAAAGATATCTCTAAAGTGGCACAGAGGGCCTTTATTTATAACAGAATTTGTGAACTGGGCCTTGAATTAGGTCTTCTGCGCCGTCAGCACAGACGTGCCAATCAGGTGGCACGACCGTGCTCTTCATTCAGCACGGGCATACTCTTCAGCATATCACGCCGTGATCAAATATGTCAGAGCGTACTAACTTCGTAGAACAACGTTCTCGTGCATGGGCTGCATCACTGGCGTGCTCTCCTGATGGCACAGGCCTGCTCTTTGCGATGGGACAGTGCTAAGTTTTGTCAAGCCGTGGTTCTTTGAGTCAGGCCTTTCTTCAATGTGGCATGGGCGTGCTCTCGCATGGCATGCCGTGCTAAGTCTCCAAAGGTCAAATTTAAGTATTTTGTAAGCCTTTGTTTGAATGGATGAATTTGGAAGGATGGCACGGACGTGCTCTCGGATGGCACGGCCGTGCTAGCCTCAGAACTTCAGTATTCTTCCCAATTAAGCTCTAAAACCTTTACTTTTGTTCAAAAGTCCGTCGAGTTGCCTCTAAACGTCAATTCTGTTAAAACTTAAGTACAAGGATGAAATACAATAATATTTATTTTTAAATGTATCGAAATTTGACCCAAATACCCCCTATAAAATGCACAGAATTGAGGTTCATCATGTTGCAACCTCAATCCCTCTTGATTTCCAAGTGTTTGTTCATCGTGCAATCAATGAGGCTCAAACGTCCATGATCAACAAGTTTGAAGCTCTGCTGAAGTCTTATTTCAATCAAAAGCCTCCTCCTCCGCCTCCTCCTCCCTTTTATTAGAAAAAAAATCTTTTCTGTATGTTTTTCATTTTCTTTTTCATATTGAGTGTGATGGTTTACTCCACCTTTATCTGATGACAAAAAAAGGGGAGAAAGAAGGAAATTTTGATCGAAATGTATCACTGCATATATGTCTTATGTTCTTTCATCATCTCTGCTGGACTGTTAATTTATACTTGTCTGGACTGATATGTTCTTGTTATATTTTGTTTAAGTCTCATCTTAAAACATCATCCAATAATATGATAAGTTTTAGTCTATGTTATGCATCTTATCTGATAAAAGCTTTTTCGTAGGGGGACCTTCTAGCTCTCTTTAAAGGCTTTGTCGAATAAAATTTAATAGTTTTTGTCATCATAAAAAAGGGGGAGATTGTTGGAACCAAAACGATTATGGTTTATAACCCCTCAAAGTTTTGATGTTAACAAAGGGATTAAATTAGATGAACAAATAGTTTTTTTTTTACTAATGCATCTGATTTAAGTGCGCAGGTATGAAAGTCCAAAGACTTAACATCAAAAGTCTATCATAAACTTAACACACGATTAATGGACTCAGTCTCTAGACTGTGATCTTAACTTACTTAAAGCAAACAACATACGTCCAACGTATAGGTGTAGTCCCACGTATATCTTGTTAAAACGTCCAAACAGTTTTAACTTATTCACTATGTTGTTGGACTATCGAATATAAGCGCGAAAATGATAAAATCAATATTCAAATACTATTTTTCATATAAAAGCACCTCTGATCATAGTACCATCAAACGAATGAGCGTCTATCTGTTCCTGGCACAAAAGTCTGATTCAACAAAGTTGACTCTACTCAAGAAGGAAAGACAAAAGGAAACTTTCGACTACAAGAGAAACAGTGCCAGTTCTACTTTCAGCTATCTGATAACCTACACTGCTTTTCAGAAGATAAAGAACACGTTATCAAACCAAAACATGTCTCAACGGGATTATGCATTAAATGCTCATCAGAATAGCTCTTTTATCACCGTTGAAGAGAAGAACGTTAAAGTGATGAAGCTCTATAAATACTGAAGACTTTGAAGAAACAAGTAGCAGATAATAGCAAGCAAATCATACGTGAACAAGCTACATTCAAATTCATTCAAAGCTTTCTAGTCTTTTAATTCTCTAAACTTCAAATATTTCATATCTACTCTTTGCATAGAGTTTTCAGAGTTGTGCTTAGATTTCATTTTCTCACACATAGTGAGCTAAATCATTTGATTTCTCCTATGAGCTAAACACAAATGGCAATCAAGGCATGCCCAACCGAAGTCTACTAGTGCTGGATGGTACATCTATGACGAGACCACCATTCTTTAATGGATCTCACTATCTGCACTGGAAGGATAGATTTAAAGGGTTCATATTGATCACAAACTCAGCTCTCAGGCCTCTAATCATAAATGACCCCTATGTTGTTCGAAATGTTGATAACTCTTAAAAGCCTATGGAAGAGTGGACTGATACTGAAAGTTCATCAAATAAACCAACTGCATAGAATATTATAAATTATCTCTAGCAATACAATATTACAACAACAAAAAAAAAATGTTAACCAGTGTCCTAAAGGCATTTGTTTCATTGAGCATTTGTTGTAATGGCATTTACTTATGGCCCATTCTTTTCCTTTTTCTTAGTAACTTTTCTCTCTCTTGTATAAGGGTTTGATTATCCCTTGTACTCCTATCAATATACCTTATGCTTATAAAAAAACCATAACTCGAATCAGGCACAACCCTATAGGATGTTTACTAAGTTAATGGTACTATCTTATTATAACAAAATCTCTCATTATCGAGGATATTTATGAATTAAATCTCCTTGTAATCATAATGGCAGAATATATCTTCATATATTACTTATTTTGCAAGTAAATGCATTTTATAAGTTATTTTCTTTGAATGACATAATCCATACAACATTCATTCTAACAAAAATACTCTTAAGAATAAAATATCCAAACATAAATCAATTACTACGAATTTATAATCAAAACCCAATTTGTAAGACTCTGTTCATTAAAACTCAATTTTGCAAATGGGTTTTTAAACAAATCGTGAGTTTTTTAAAAAAAATTCCTATAACAAACATGCGCAGATGATTCTTCTTCTTTTGTTCTTCTCATTCTCTACTCTTATCCTATTTCATTTCTTCCACCTATATTTTTCTCATCTTATCTTATCTCCTTCATCATGACTCTGGGTCTCTATTCTAATGGTTAGCCAGTTAAGTCGGGTCATGGAGCTTGATTTTAAGCTAGATGAGGGCTCTAATAGTCGCTAGTCAAGGCTCTGAGTTTGCGGTGGGTGTTGGTTGAGGTTCCAACTTTAATGGAGGAGTGGTGTGGGTGGAGGAGCTGGCTGTTCATAGCGGTGGTTGATAATTACTGACAGTGCATACCAATTAAATCCTTATTTAAATGTTATATTTCTTTATATATTTTTAATATATATATATATATATATATATATATATATGTGTGTGTGTGTGTATGTGTTTTGAATATATGTTTATATATAGAGTTTAATTTTGATACACTATTTGTGTAAAGATTTTTTTTATACTGTTAATCAATCACAAATCATTTTATGTTTAACTTTTAAGGAAATTATGATAAGAGTTAAACATTTTTAATGAATGACAATTTATGATTGATCGATGGCGTAATTTTTTTTATACTAATAGTGCATACCAATTAAATACTTCTATCTGTCGATGTTTGTATGTTCCTATGATATATGATAGATACTGCTATGGTATAGGATTTGAATAATCACAGTACATCTCATAAGACTAATACTACGTCATTCTGAAAATAATATAGTATTATGTGATGAGTAAAACTCTAATTTGGTCCCTGAAATTGTAACACCGTGTCTACTTAGTCCCTGCAACTAACGAAATTCCAAAAACGTCCCTGAAATTGCAAAACGTTAATCAATCTAGTCCTTTCGTTAACCCCAATTACCTAACACCGTTAACGACGCTAATATGGCAAGTGAAGTGCTCTATTGGCTTCATATCACTGTACACGTGTGTTCTACATCAGATGAGTCACTTGAGATTCTAATTTCAGGGACTAGATTGACACATGGATTAAATTGATATCGGTGCCACTTGAAATACCCAACTACTCTCTTCTCTTTCCAAATCTTTCTGCTTCCTCTCCCTCTCTCTCACTCTCACTCCACCTCATTCCTATGTAGGATTCTTTTGAAGCTGCTAGCGCATTGCTTTCCAATACCCGATCCCTTGTGTAGGCCTCAACTACCTCATATATGCTGCCAGTTATGAAATCTCCATTGCCACAAGTTTCATGGTCGAAACAAGTATATATAAACAAGATCTGGAAGCAATGTTCCTTACAGTTTTGATACGTTTGCATTCACCTGCAAATTTACCAAAGAATAATAGTATTTATACCATTTTTGGCTGACAGCATGAGATATGAAATTAAAGTTCTTTGGCTCTATCAAACTTTGAGAATTACTCTGCTCTGGTTAGGCTGAATCCATTGATTCATAAAGCACAACTTAATTAAGATTCTTTTGCACATTACACTCAGTTTGATGCAGTCATAGGAGAATGATCAAAGATTACTACTCTAATCGTCCACGATTTTTTGGAAGCTGCTAGCACATTGCTTTCCAATACCTGGTCCCTAGTTACCAATTGAAGGTTTGTGTTGTAGAGAGAGAAAGAGAGGGAGGAAGCAGCGAGAGTAGGGAAAGAGAAGAGATATGTTGGGTATTTTAAGTGGCATCAATATCAATTTTATCTCTGTGTTAATTTAGTTCCTGAAATTAGCGTATCAAGTGACTCATCTGACATGAAACCCACATGTACAGTGACATGGAAGCCAACAAACACTTAATGTGTCACATCAGCGCCGTTAACAATATCAGGTAAATGGGATTAACAAAGGGACTAGATTTATTAACGTTTTGTAATTTCAGGGATGTTTTTAAAATTTTATTAATTTCAGGGACTAAATTAACATAATGTTAAAATTTCAGGGACCAAATCGAGATTTTACTCATTATGTGACCATGTTAAAAAAAAGGCGAAAATATATTTTTGATCCTTTATTTATTTATTTTTATTTTGATTTGATCTCTTTTTTTTAAAAAAGTTTTATTTTAATCTTCTAATTATAAAACATTATATAAAACGATCCTTTTTTTCTGTTTCGTTACTAACGTCATTAACTCTGACTTAAGTGACAGTTAACTCTCATACCTGGCATGTGAAATGAAAACTTTTTCAATTTTTTACAAAAAAAATAAAACAATTAAAATTTACAGAAACCCATCATCCCAGAAACCTATCTCTGGCTAAATGGTTACAACACGATGATTTTCATTGCTTCTCTTGAAGCCTAGAACGATATTATGATGACGAAGAAGAAGAATATGTAATAAAAATCGAAACTTTGGACCTCTTTTCATTCACAACACCGAAACGGGGCACCCTAAAGAGGTGAAACTCCGTCATTCTCTCTGTGACACCGTTTTCTCAGCTTCCAATCCTTCACGCACCGCTTCTAAGCATCTCAAGCGTGGAACTTGCCTCAACTCCAACAACTTAGCTAAACTGATTTCATCTATTTCACCAACAAGTGTTGTTGTTGTTGTTTCGTCACCTCCTCCTTCTTCGGTTCACCACAACCACCGCATATGGATAATCCGGTTTGCTTGTTTCTTCGGTTCACACACAACTTTTTGCTTCTTCTTCTTCACTCCCATACAAATAACCCAGTATGCTTGCCTTTTAATTTTTTTTTTTAAAATTATTCTAACAACTTTCACTTCAGACAACTAATTGATAAACTAATTGGTAATCCCTATTTACTTCTAATTTCTTAGACAAATAGAGAGAGATGACACCAATAGAAACAAAGGCTTCTAAGGTTAACAGAGTCAAGAGGAGGGTAAACCAAGTGTGTAAGTACAAGTGTTTTGATTTCATCCATCGTAGTTATTTTTCCTTCACTTTCTATGAAACCAAACGGAGAGTAAAAAGGTTGTGTGGACATTTCAAGCAATTCATAACATAAACTCAAATAAATCATTTCCCTTTTTTAAAGATTCAAATTTGAACAAGAATTGTGTGGGTTTTCTACATTACAATCCCACCTTTAGGAGGTTGTGGGTGCCTGTGGTTTGGGGGCGAGCAACCTCTGTTAAAGCTTGGGGAAGAAGACTTATTTTTATTTTTTTAATGAAAAATTGGAAGAGTTGTCATGTCCTCCATCACGTTACTCCAAGGTGGAAAAATTGTCATGTCACTTGCTAAGCAAAGTTAATTACCACATAAATCACAGTTAATGATGTTAGTAACAGAATTGACGAAAAATATCATTTTATATAATATTTGATAGTTAGAAGACGAAAACGAAATTTTTTAAAAATAAGAGATCAAATTAAAATTAAAAAATAAAATAAAGAATCAAAAATATATTTAAATGTTTAAGAAACAAAGAAAAACGTTTGTGTTTATGAAATACTAGCTAAAATAAAATGAGTTATGCTCCGCTTTATGATATCGTGCTTATCAAAATTCATTAGTGGTCGGTGAACTATTGTTGATAAGATTAATTTAGAGGTTAAGATTATTATAATTCTGTTAGTTTGTTTTGCTTGAGGTGGGACAGTGGGTTTCTTTTGTTCGTGCAAACAAGTAACTTTGAGATAATGATGAATAATGATACTGATATATATTAGAAGGCATAGCTCTCTAGGGAAGGTTTGACACAGATAGAACAGAATGAAATAAAATATTTTATTTGATTCTTGTTGGTTTAACTTAGAATTAAAATATTTTATTTTTAATTTTATATTCTATTATGTTTTATTTATAAAGTATATTAAATATAATAAAAAATTCATATGTTTTTTTTTTCTTTTTGTTAAGACTCATAAGAGATCTTATATGAGAGAAAAAGAGAAAGAAAAAAGAAATAATCGAATGATGTGAAACACTTTATAGAAGTTTGAACGTACACACAAACAAATCATGTCTCATATTTTAACTAAATGAACCGACTCAAGAGAAAAACTCATATTTTATTCTATACATTATACTCTACCAAATGCTATCCTCATGTTGGTGTTTAGTTGGGCCGACTTATTCATTAGTGGCTTTCGGTAAGATGTACTAACTTTACCAGCAAACCACTTCAACTTCGAGTGGTCAAGTTTCAGATGCATTAATTTAGACTAATCAAGGAAAGGAAGCTATGGATAGGGAATCCAATTTATTTGTGAGGGTTTCATATTAATGAATTATTTGACAAGATTGATGTCCATCATATAAGCATAAAACTTTCTCGGAAGCAATTATGACCATTAAACTTTTAAAGAAATTACGTATCACAGTGTATTTTTGTTACATGATATGCTCCTAGTGCTTTTTTTTTTTTTTTTATATGTATCAAGGTTAGAGTAATTTATTCGTGAAATGGAGATTATCGAAGTAAATTTTATCTTTTTCAACAAAGTTTTTTTTATACACACAACAGAAATTGAACCCCTAACAACATATTCAAGGATCTCAACAATCTACCAATTATAATGGACCTTGTTGAAAATACGTTGTTAGTGTTAATAAAGAATATTACGTCTTTTTTTCCAGAGTATGTATTTAAAGGAGTTTCATGATACTTGTATTAGAAATTGATAGCAAAGTCAACTAGGAATGCATTATCTTCAGTGCTTCGAACTTCTGATCAACAATGTTACGAACTCACACTTATAATCACATAACCTCATATTCGAACTTCTGATCAACAATGTTACGAACTCACACTTATAATCACATAATCTCATATCCTATAGTTTTCAACACTTGACAACATTTGAACCCCTCTCTCTCTCCCTCTCTCCCCCCTTTTTTCATTTTATACATTTATATTCAAATTCTGTCATGTGAACAAATGTAACAGACGGATCTCCGATGATGATGTGTTTCTAACATTTTTCTTTAAACTTTTTACTTCATAAAGAAATATTGCATCACTTTTTTCTTTAAGAGAAAATAATACCAAGATTGTTAAAATCAAAATCTTATCTAGAATCGAAAAGCGAGAGACACGTAAAATGTAATATCGTAATCACTACAACAAAACAGACCTTCAATAACGCTTATTTTTTTGCATTTAATAACACTTTTAAGTGCTATTTATCTTTAACATAATTAAAGGAGTAACCAAAGATAGTGTTTCTAAAGCTCTATCATAGAGTATCTATGATAGCACTTCTTTAAGGAAACGTTTTTGAAACGCTATCCCCTTTAATAGCGCTTCCTTGAGGAAGTGTTATATTTTCCCCATTTTTTTAAAAAAAGAAATCATGATTTCTTATATTCAGTGCTTAAATTTGCAGATTCAAAAAGATATTCAAAACATGGAAATGATATTCAACACAAAACACCGTCAATTCTTTTAGAAAGATTGGGATTTGAAAACTAATAAGAAAATTTCATCAGTATCACGACTTGGAAAATAATAAGGAAATAATTCATACTTACCTGCTCGAAACTGAGACATAGGGATGGAAAGGAATCATCCTCTTAGAAACCCCAGACTTTAAATCTTCGGATTTGAAAATTAGAAAAGGAATTCTATCAGTATCACAATTTGAAAACTAAAAAGAAAAAGACTCATACTTACCTTCTTCAAACGGGGACATATCGATGGAAAGTAATCGTGACATTCCTCTTAGAAACTCCGGACTTTGCAACGTCTCTGGATTAGATAATAAAAAGGAATGTTCATGAGTATCGCGATTTGAAAACTGGAAAGGAAATTACTCATGCTTACCTCTTAGAAATAAGCAAAAGGGTGCAATTGAATCCTATAACAACCCTAAGAGAAAATGCAACACGAGACTATGAACTTAAATGTACACAATACTAGTGGCGTGTGTTTTTTTTTTATAAAAAAAAATGGGAAAAGATAGCGTTTCTTTGAGGAAGCGTGCGCTATTAAAGGTGGAGCGCAATTTTTTTTCAAATGGGGAAAAGATAACGCTCCCTTGAGGAAGCACTATTAAAGACATACCTTTTAATAACGCTTCTTCGAGGAAGTGCTATAAAAGGTGCAATACATTTTTTTAAAAAATTAAGGTATGTGGTAAAAATAACGTTTAAAGAATATCTTTTAATAGTGTTTCCTTAGGAAAGCGCTATTAAACACCTCTGTGCATTTTTTCATAGCGTTTTCTCCCAAAAACGCTAAATAGGCACTATTAAAGGTCTTTACCATAAGATTGTACCCCCCCCACACACACATACATGTGTGCGTGTGCGTGTGTGTGCGTATGTATATGTGTGTGCATTGTTCTACTACTTTAATGGTTTGTGAAATCCCATAGCTTTCAATACGATACATTGCAATTTTATACAGTGATCTCGTATTTTGCCCTATTTCCTTTTTTATTTTTCATTTTTCTACCGACGACTTCTCCTGTCACTATCAACAAACTCTTCGGCCACCGCTGTGAAATAACTAAGTGTAAACACGAGAAGAGGAGTTGAATTATGTTTACCTAAAAGTTTTCACAAAGTAGAAGTACTTTTGAAAGTAGAGGAGAGAAGACGCTTAAAAGGCTTACAAACGTTTGGATACGGTTGAAGATTTTTAGAACTTGTCTGAGACAAGTATTTGAGAGGCATATATATAAAGCAGTTTTCAACAAAACAAAAGTTTGTTTAGGAAAGACAGTTTAACCCCGGGTTTGTTACAAGATAAACAATAAAACAATAATTAAAAGCTTAAGGAGATAGAGAATCACACACATAAATATATCATGTTAACCTTCAACTTTGGCCTACGTCTAGTCCTAAGCTTCACCAAGATTTTCACTATAACTGATCAGGTTACAAACTCAAATATTCTTTACTCAACTAGCCTCCCCAGGCTCAACTCAACTACAAGTATTATTTTCTCTCCTAGTCTCTTCAAGCTCTAACACTCAGAAAGAGTAAGAAATAAATGTTTTGGTTACAAACAACAAGTCAACCAGAAAACACTCACAGAGTGAGTAAATATGAAGATTGGAATGACTGTGTAATAACTTCTCTATTGAATACAAATGATTGAGGAAAGAATAAAGAATGAAAAATTAATTGCTTAGATTAATTTCAAGCTTTGAATGCGAGTTCTGTGTGTGTAGCAATTCTCAGAGTCTTATTTATATAGCCTTCAAGCAATAAATACATTGAGAGACATTCTCCTCCCAACAGTTGCTTTTGTTCAAACAAACTGATTCTTCATTAACGCAATAGAGTCATTCTGAATGTGCATTTAATGGTGAAAAACGTTGGTCTTGGCATTTGTAGAGAAGTTCTCACTTTTTGCTGAAGCGTAGGGACATCAGAGATGCAGTAGAGCTACTTTTGTTCTTGTGCAGCGCAAATTACCCTTTCTGTGCTAAACTGAATTTCACCAGCTAAAAATCGCTTTTGTTGTACTTTAAAGAGTGTTATAGGATTACTTTATTACTCGCAACGTGTTTCAACATGCGTTGACATCTTGACTCAATAAAGTCTCCATGTACAGCTTTCAAATTCACTATACGCTTGAAATAGACTAGATCTTCTTAAGTTTTGAGTTGTCCCACTCATTAGACTCCTGGTTTAAGATACTTGAAACTTCTAAGTCTTTGTTCAGACACTCGATTATCAGACTTCATTTGGACACTAGATTGGGCATACGCATGGTCTGCTGTATGTTAGTCTTAAACATACTTTGCCTGAGAGAGTGTTTATTATCAAATGATTTAATAGATTTGCACACTAAGTGGATTCATTAGTGGATTTCATAAGGTTCATTGAAACCAATTTACAAATGTTTGATTTCATCAAAACTTAGGGTAAACAAATCTTATTAGGCGCTTGGAGACTCAACACGCCAGCCACCTCCGATGACCTTTCTGACCCCCGTCGATGGATTCTCTAGCTGCCGATCTCTGCCACTAACACCTCAACCACCAATGTCGGTGGCCATCTCCAGCAAGGTCATTTCTAATAGCATGGATCTCTTGTTGGACATCTCATGGTAGATGACTCATTTGATATGATTAGAATCATACCATGGGAGGGCTAAGGTGGGAAGAGGCCTAGATAGAGCAAAAGGTATAGGTTCTAAAGAAGAGAAAATAGAAGGGTAAAAAGATCTATAATGAGCTTTAGGAACAAAAGCAAAAAGATGAAAATCATTTGAAGGTTCAAAAACAAGCTCAGGTGAAGGAAAAAGATTAGACAGAAGAGACAAAAGAGAGGGAGTTCTAATAGTAACAAAAGAAAGATAGGAGAGAAAAGGAGATAGATAACAAAGGAGATAAGGTTCCTCAATTATTTCATAGATGTAATCATGCATTCATCAGAACCAGACACAAGGACAGTAAAAGGAAGAACATAAACAAAATAATAATGAACATTAGGATAAAGACATAAAACATTTTTAAACCAGTGAAAAAGTGGAAGAGGGTGGATAGGGTCTCTATAACCTAAGAAGGGAATGACATAGTTGTTGGCTCTGCTATCATTGATATTTTCTATTTCTGGTAATCTGAAAGCCTAGAGTTACTAGATTCACGATCCCATTGGCCCTTGACATCTTCTATTAGAAACTGCCGATCTCTTGTAGGGAACTTCCTTGACTTCCTTCTAAGCTTGTCCAAAAGACGCATTCTTTAAATATCAGGAAAAACATGTCTTGGAGAAGGGTTCATAATAAAGCTTCATCATCTTTAAATTGGCATGAATGGCTTTCACTTCCTTTGCCGTTATTATGTCTTGATGCGACCTGATAACAGTGTTGGGCTTCATTATAGAAGACAGAGCAGGCTTCCACCTGACATTGTTCTTCAGCCTCTCTTGAGAACTTACCCAAAGTTGCTCACACGCAAGATCTCCAATAGCCTTCCTATCATAATCAGTTATCAAGCTCTCATCACATTCTTCCAGAAGAGGAGGCAAGCACCTTGTTGGCTCCTCAATGTGAATTTCTACTTGGGAGTTCAGAGATATCCCTTTGTGTTCTTTGGCCTTTTTGAGCATGTATTTAATTTCTGGGTGCTGGTACAATGAATTTATCTCTTCATCAAATAGAACCGATCTCTCAGAGTCAGATTCATATCCACCCTCCATTAGGCTTAGGTTCAGAAAACCACCATCGGCTGGTCCAAAGATGGGTTCGGGGGATGAGAGGAAAGTGTTTCATCAACTTGATGTAAGGGTTTAGAGATGGTTGTAGGTTGATGAAGGTCAACTTGGATATGTGTTTGTGTTTTTTGGAGATGGAGGTGGAAAGGGAAAAGAAGTTTAGATATCAGGTTAGGATTCAAGTGATTCGGGAAATGGAGAGGATGGAATAGAAGGTGAGGGTGAGGAAATTTCAGGTTTAGGAGGGCTGGTTACCTTGATTGGCAGAGGTGTAGACTTAGTTTCATATATACAAGTAGAGTTCTCAGGCACTCTAAGCTTCTTGAAAGGCCTAGGAGGCTTGTTGGTAATTGTCTTGATTCTTCCTTTATGACGAGGAACAACTAGTTCAACAAACACAGTTCTTTGCCACTAAACATCAATGCCAAACATTTTTCTCTTAGGGATAACAAATGTCATCATATGCTCCCCCTGAGCTTTACCCTTACTTCTGACTTCAGCAGTAGTAGAGTCAGATTGAGAAGACTCCTTGGTTTACTTCTTTGAAGGCTCATCCTCAGACACAACAGTTTTCTTCCTCTTAATAAGCAACTTACTTCCTCTCTTGTAGACAAGAGGTTCATTATCAGAATCCTCATCTACATGCACAGACTTTTGCCTAGTGATGTGTGTTATTCCACATCACATTGCTTAGTCATTTTGCATGCATTTTCATGGTAGATTATGAAGTTACTCATACAACATTCTATTGTTTTGACAAAGACTACCAAATGCACAAAGGAACTCCAAGTTGAAGAACATGGTTTAATTAGGAATATTTTTGTTAATTTCCGAAAGTATGAAATTAAGCTCGTATAAGTGTTTAAGTACTTTTAAAACTTAGAAGAAAAGTTTAGAATTGCTTTTCATAGATCTCAAGATGCTTTGGATTTAAAACAAAATTATGGAAACGTGCTTCAAAATGAAAACCTAATTTCAAGAAGAATAATTGACTACTTTTCTGAAGTAATCGATTACTTTGTGTTTTCAACAACTAGGAATTTGTTTTAAATCAAAGTAATCGAATATTTTAAAGAAGTAATCGATTACTTCCATATGATCTTGAATCTTGAGGTTCTGTTAAGCAAGGCAATCGACTACTTTATTAAAGTAATCGACTACTTTGAGGTTTGTTTCAAAATGGTTAGCTTTCTTGAAGAAATTAATCGATTACTCTTAAAAAGTAGTCGATTACATTCAGTTTTTTAGAAACAGTTTTTCAAACTTTTGAACCTCCTTTGCTAAACTTGTTTTCTATAAATTGGCACAGTTGTGACTCAAAAATTAAGAAGTTTTACACTATTGACACTCTGCAAAAATATACACTTGAGCTTTACAAATTTCATACTTGAGAGAAATTTAGTTTCAATTGTAAAATTGTCTTGCACCAGAATGTAGAGTGTATTGTTATAATTTTGTACAAGCAACATTGTTGCACATTCAAGGTGAGGTATCATTGAAGGTTTTTCAAGACTTTGGTAGGGCATCCAAAGGAAGGTTCAAGGTGACGCATCCTTGAAGAAGTTCAAGCCTCGGATGAGGCACCCCGAAGGTTTCAAGAGTGAGGCATCTCTTGAAGGAAGAAGAGGTTTGGGTGAGGTATCCCAAATAGACTCAAGGGTGAGGTATCTCTTGAGAAAGAAGGTTTGTGAGTGAGGTATTCCATGAAGGTTGAGGTTTGTATGTAGAGTGAGGTATTTCTAGGTTGTACAAACTTTTGATATAGTAGAAATACTTAAGCGTTTCGTGGGGACTAGATGTAGGTCACTCTGGTTGTGATTGAACCAGTATAAAATTCGTTGTGAAACTCTCTCTTACCTTACTCCTTTACTTTCACGCAATAATATTGTTTTATGCATTAATCTTTTGATTTTTTGATGATTATGTTTATATCTTGTGTGAATGCATCTTGATACTTATTTGTTAGTGTATGTCTTGTATGATTTGTAATATTGTGATATTTGCAAATCTTGTTTGATTGTGTCAAAGAAAATCTCTTACTTATTTCTATTCAAGAAAGTTTTTGATATCCTAACTTTACACCAATTGAAAAAGATTTTGTTTTTCAAGAAAAATTTAAATACTCAATTCACCTCCTTTCTTGAGTGTGCCCATTATTCTAACAGATTAGGCATTTTAATTGATATTTAGTTAGTTTTTCATCTAGAATGAATTATTGCGGTATATTTGGTGTTTTGTTGCAGGTTTTATTAATTAAAGATCTGGGATCGACTATATTGGAGCTAGCTAGAAGAATGGAGCTTGAAAGAAGCAAAAAGGAGCTAAACATAAGCGATCACGACCTGGGTGTGAAGTTGGTCACGGTCGTGACGTGCATTCCTAAACAAACAGAGAATATCACGGCTAGGGCATGATGACCATCACGGTCGTGATCTGGAGATGATATTATTGAAGCTTTTGAGTCAGAGACGGTCACAGCCTAGCCGTGAAGGCTTTCACGGTCGTGACCTGGAAGTATCAGATTACAAACATCAGAAGCGGTCACGGCCTGGCCATGACACTATTCACGATCGTGACATGCTAATTTTCAGAATTAAAATTGTAATTTTAAACAGAATCCCATTGGGCTTGGGACACCTTTTGATCTAATGTATAAATAGGATAGCTAGGCTCGAAATTGGGCATCAAACACTTGACAATTGGTGGTTTTGGTTTAGGATTAAGATTTCTCTCTTCTCCCATCTCTTTTTCCTTTTTCTCTTTGAATTTTTATATTTTCTTTGATCAAGCTTGTTATAGTTATGGCAATGCTTGAGTAGTTTCTTTATTTCTAGGAATTGGGGCTATGCCCAAGACTTGTTTTATGATTATGAATTGATGATTTCCTTTTGTTAATGTCAATTTTCCTTAGATTTAATTCATATTGTTTTAATTACTTGTGAATTTGGCGACCGCTTATTTGTATGTCGTAAATACTCTAGGGAGGAAGTGATAAGTGAACCTAGATATCAGATCTATAGGAGTTGAACTTAGGACTTCAATCACGAGAGTTAGAAGCGGTCCTTCGAGGATTTCATTGAATTGTCCCAAATATTAATGGGTTCAATTTAAATACAATTACCACAAGAGGAGTTGGTTTAATTAGGCATGTCTCTTGTATCTCGAGAGGGAAGATTAACTATTTTAGGATAAATTCACCTACGAGGCATATTGGTATTAATAAAGGGGGAGGTCAATTTTGAAGCAAAATTAGTCTTTATGTTAACCCATTTCCTCGAATTCCCCACCTATTTGAAGACCCCAAATCTTGTTTTCTTGTTTATTTTATTCTTGATTTTACTTAAATGCTATTTATAATTTTAAATTTTTACATGGTTCTCATCATTAAAATTATCCTTTCTTTTTTGGTTAATTAATTTACTAATTAATTGGTATTCAAAAATCATGATTTCTGTGGATTCGATTTTTTTTTATTAATTAACGATGAAACCATACACTTGTGAATTTCATGCATCAAGTTTTTGATGTCGTTGTCGGGGATTGTGTTTTCTTGATTATCAATTTAATTTTTAAATTGATTTTTCTGAACAGTTTTTTTTTCAATTTTTAATTGTTCTTCTTTTGCTCTTTGGAAGTGATTTCTCCCTTTCATGGCAAGAACCCGAAGTCTTGGAACTGTTCTTGAAGCAGATCCGGATATCGAAAGGTCTTTTCATAGAAGAAGGAGACAACAAAGTCGAGGAGCAAGAGAGAACTTGGTTCCCATACCAATGGCAAATCAACCGGATAACAAACCATTGATGGACTACACAACCCCAAATGCTACGGGTTTGCGACCAGGGATTGCTAGGCCAGAGATTGAGGCGAAGCACTTCACCATACCGCCTGCTTTGCTTGCCATGTTAAGGAAAAACTAATTTGGAGGGTTGCCTTTAGAGGATTCGAATGATCGCTTGCAAACGTTTTTGGAGTTTTGTGAAACTATCAGAACTGAAGGAGTTTCAGCTAATGCTATTCGTCTTTGTTTATTTCCGTCTGCCTTGAGGGGTAAAGGTAAGGCTTGGTTGAAGTCAGTGCCCGCCAACACATTGACTACCTGGGACCATTTGGAGCAGGCATTGTTGGACAAATTCTTCCCACCCTCCAAGACTGCTCATCTTCGAAATTAGATCACTAGTTTCATCCAAAAGGACGGAGAATCCTTATCTAAAGCTTGGGATCGCTACAAGGGATTGCTTGAGGCTTGCCCACATCTTGGGCTAGAGAAATGGCTATTAGTACACACCTACTAGAATGGATTGGGGTATTCTTCGAATGTGTCCCTTTACTCCGCAACTGGTGGAGCATTGATGAATAGAGCACTTCATGAAGTTTCCTGATTATGTCCTCCAAAACACTTACAACCAAGGAAGGAAGCCTCATCCCTACCTCTCCCATCAGAGCAATAATACACAAAAGCACCAACACCAGAATGGCAAAAGTAATATCCAACTTGCTTCAGGGTTCCTTTAAGTACAAAAATCTAAACTTGAGTCCTTTCTAGAAAGCTTTGTAGAAGCCCAGACCAAACAAAATGAAGAGTTTAGGCAACGTGGTAGGGCTAGGGGTGAAGCTAATAAGGAGCTAGCATCTAAGGTAGATAACTTAGCTATTCACAATAAGATGTTAGAAACCCAAATCGCCTAACAAGCTAGTAAATCAATTGGGATTCAAGGTACGTTTCTGGGACAACCTGAAGTAAATCTCAATAAGCAATGAAATCCTATCTACTTGAGGGATGGTAACCTTGAGGTAAGTGAAAAGGATGAGGGGTGTGAGGTAGACATGAGCGATCATGAGAATTATGTGTGCAGGATTGAGTTATTACCTTCGAAGGTGAAATAAGAGCTTAGCTCGAAAGCAACTCCTAAACTTTACTTGCCAAATGATGCATCGGATAATGATGAAGATAGAGTTGCTCTACATGTGAAGTCAAAGCTTTTGTCTGAGGGAAGTAAGGCCATGAAACTTAAAATTAAAAAAGCCAAGCGAAAACACATGTGGCCATATGAAGATTATGGCCTCCTTGAAGGCATTCCTTGGAAGAGAGTGGTTTTCTCACTTCCAAGCCTTGCTGATCCGGGTTGATTGAATGGAGTATGGTGAAGCTTAAAACCAAAAATAAGCGCTACTTGGGAGGCAACCCGAGTTTTCTTTCCTTGCATCTTATTTCTTTTGTTTTTGCTTTTGTCATTTGAATAAATGAATTAGTCTGGAAGGAAAGGATCTCCTACTGATGGATGTTCCATATTTATTTTGCAGGTTGGGTAATTTTGGGAGCAAAAAGGTAGAAAAACTGAAGTCTAGAGATGATCACGCCTTAGCCGTGATGAGCATCACGACCATGATGGGCAATTGGAGAACTTGCAGAGACATTCACCGGCTAGCCATGACAGAGGCCACGCCTGTGATGCTACCCAAAAAATTTTCAATTGTACTCTAGAGGAGATCACAGGTTGGCCATGATTAAGGCCACACCCTTGAAACATGCAGAGAAAATTTTGCAGAAGGTCAGAGGCGATCACGCCCTGGCCGTGACCTCTGTCACGGGCGTTGTAACACCCTGGTTTTCATCTTTATGCTTGAATGTGTCTATCCTTGTTGTTATATGTTATATATGATTGTTACGCTTATGTTAGATGCTTAGGGACGTGTTTTGGGGTAGTTAACCTTAGAAAGAGACAAATTAGTGAATCTGATAGATGAGCACATCTGTGCTCTTGTCCAACACGCCTGTGCTCGTTGGCCAGCACAACTGTGGTAGAGGTCTGCATGGCTGTGCTTCGCGCGCGCATTAGAACGCAAATTAGGCTCTTTTCCCAGCCCATTTCGCTCTAATCCTTTTTATACCTTTTTAGTTTGACCTAAACCCTAAAGTTATCATTCCTAACTTTAGAAACAACCATCATCTCTCTTTCTCTTGGATTCACATTGAATTCCTCGAGCATTCTTCAAGTTTCCCCAAACCTTCAATCCTTGTTTCGAGTGTTTTTCATCAACAACACATCCCTTGGTGTTAGCTCTTGTGATTGGAGGATAAATCGCTCGTTTAGTTGGATCTAAGGTAAGATAGCCAGCCTTGTTTCATTCTTTTCTTTCAATCCACTAAATTGACTGTTAAATCGTTTTTATGTTGAACCAGACTTCAGTTATCGAGTGTCGGCGTTGTGAACAACAACCTAGTTGATTAGTTCTCCTAAGATCTAATCGAGGTATGTTTGTAAACCCTTGTGTTAATCCCATTTCATTTCTTAGAATTGGGAATTAACTGTCCTTTTCTTTTTGATGTTCTTGATTAAAGCTCGTTGAACCCGCTGAGAGTAGTCAAGTTTGGACTTCGCTCAAGTTTTGCTCATAGGATGAAATCGTCACACCAAGTATAGGGTGAAGGAATTAGTATGAACATATAGGTTGTGGGGTAGCGTAAGATGAGGGTTAACCCATGACCCTTTTGTATGCTAGATGACTTAGATGATGTATGGATCCTAATTGTTATTATCGTTATATGTATGATGATAATTGTCTGTATGTCGTTGCATGATCTTGATATGTTTTATATAAATTGATCGATGATGATATTGTTGTATGTCATGATTATGTGAGTTGTATGAATTACGATGAACTATTGTTGTTAAAATATGTTAATCAAAAACATAGAGATGTTAGTGTTGAACCTAAAACTAGGATTGGTTAATCGATGCTCATAAAACATAAAGATATTGATGAGGGAGGAGATTGATACCCAATGGATTAGTCAAACCTTAGGATTAACTTTGAGTGTTTAAAACATTAGAAACCTTGAGTTCTAGAACTGAGAACGCTGTAATGGCGTTGAGCACGCCCATGCTCAAGGTGAGCATGCTCGTGCTCAGTACTCAATGAACGTGAATGACCATGATGTAATCCAGTATGCACGTGTTCATGCAGCATTGAACAAGCACGCCCGTGCTCCAGGGAAGCACGCCTGTGCTTCGCAAATGGCGTTTTTCAGTACATTTGTGTTTATAATGTGCACGCCTGTGCTCAGACCATGCAATTGAGCAGATTTGAGGAAACTTATCAGATTCAATTAAAGAGAGTTTAAATAACCCTTTTGGGACAAAAACATGATAAATAGGATTATAAAACGTGACCTTGAGGATAGTTAATGAACTAGGATGATGATAAGGTAAGACTTAATAATGAAGATTCTTAATGATAAAACGTTGACGTTGGTTAAGACGGTAGCGATGAGTTATCGCCCGTTGATGTTAGTTATGATCACTTGATGGTCATTGGTCAAAGTTGATAGCCATTGTTTATGGTGTTGATGGAGGTGGTTGTCCATGTTGATCGTGTTAGTATTGCATGCATTCATAACATAAAGTTGTTAGTTAGGGGAAGTTACAATGACTGGGGAGTTCCTCCGAGGGTATGGCGAATTGGCCGTTCGCGGTGATTCATCCGAGAGTTAGGTGGATCGAGCGGATCCGTGGTGATCCATCCTAGAGTAAGATGGATCGGCTATTCAAGGGATTCATCTGAGAGTTTGATGAACTACCGGCGTTGGTGCTTATTGGCCAATGTGGATATGTAACTCCAAGATCGTCTTCCTGAGTTAGTTAATTGATCGACATTACACATGGAGTAGTGGAGTAGTACTGCATCACATAACATATTTATTGATGTGATATGATGAAATATGATATGATGTGATCTGTTATATTATGATGTGCTATATATTGTGTGATCATCTTGCTAACTATTCCATTATCGTTTATGTTTATACATACAGTTTCTTACTCCCTATCGTTGTTGTTTCTTAGCATGTACGTTGGTTTATGCAGAGAATGGTGAGCAGCCTGTTGAGGAGTGATCTCGAGGAGTTCGCTTTCTCGTTGTATAGGATTTATATTTAGTTGTTTCCATGTATTGTTGTTAGTGGTTACGCTCTGATATGTGACATCGGGATTTGAGTTTTGTTCTTTATGTTTTTTCACAGTTGTTATGTTTTGTTTTTAACGTTTTGGATCATGTGGTACTTGTTACCTTTTGGTTTAAATTTATTAACTATTTTATATCGTTTATTATTTTTATTTACTGTATGCAGGGTAGTGGATGTCACACTTAGTGGTATCAGAACCAATCTATCCTTCAAGCCGAGTTATGTGTCTGTTATGTTGTCTTCTGTGTACTCTTATATGATTATCTATGCCTAGCATGGATGATGATATAGGATTATAGAAAACTTAGTTTCTATTCCTACTAAACTTTCTGTATTAATAGTTGTTGAACGATGTAGGAAGATATGGCAGGTAGGAATGATCGTGCGATCGCTAACGCTCTGACGTTGTTGGCTAATGCCATTGCTCAGAACAATCATAATTTGAATCATCATGGGGGAGATGTTGAGCTTCAGGGTTTAGATAAGTTCCAGAGGAACAACCCGCCTTCGTTCAAAGGAGCTTATGACCTTGAAGGTGATCTTCTATGGATTTGTGAGCTCGAGAAGATCTTTCGGGCTATGGCAGGCACCGATTCCCAGAAGGTCACTTTCAGGACTTTCATGTTAGTGGAGGAAGCCAAGCATTGGTGGGAGAATTGCCCCAAACGTATGGAAGTTTGGGTTGCCTTCAAGCAGAGATTCTTGGGAAAGTACTTTCCCACTAACATCCGTGACAAGAAGAAGATGGAATTTCTGGCTCTAAAGCAGGGAAACATATCTGTTGGTGAGTATTCTGCGAAGTTCGAGGAACTTGCTCCTTACTACATGTTCTATCAATATGTGAATGATGACCGCTCCAAGTGTGTGAAGTTTAAAGATGGTCTACGCCCAGAGATCAAGCAAGCCATCAGCTACCAGGATATTCAAGTCTTTCCCATTCTTGTGAACAAGTGTAGGATCTTTGAAGACGTCTACAAATCCAGAGTTGGGCACTTCAAGAGTTCAGATGCTCAAGGCAGCAGGAAAAATGATCAGCGTGATAAAGGGAAGCAGCGCCTAGCACCGGTTGGTCGTGGGTTCAAGCAGAGCGGCAAGAAGCCACATTTTTCAGCAGGCAAATCTGGTGAATGGGATTCTTTTAATCCTAGGCCTATCAGATGCAGCAAATGTGGAAGGGACCACTTTACCAGTCAGTGCAAGAAGACCGACGTCATCTGCTTCAAGTATGGCAAGTTTGGCCACATCAGCCGCGAGTGTGGAGGAGAAAAAACCGAGCTGCAAAGTGCTGGCAAAAGTAAGAATTCTCAAGCCAACTGACTCAGGACAAGTGGAAGAGTCTTTACTCTCAGCAGAGCTGAAGCCTCCGAGTCCGAAGACCTGATCCAAGGTAAATGCCTCGTTGATGGAACTCCTTTAGTAGTGTTATTTGATTCAGATGCGACCCATTCCTTTATATAGCATGATTGTGTCAAAAACCTTAAACTGCCTGTGACCCTTCTTGATTGTGATTTGATTGTTGCCACACCTACAAATAAACCCGTTCTTACTTCACATGTGTGCAAAGGTTGTCCCATTATCATTGATGATAGGAACTTTGTAGTTGACCTTGTATTTCTACCACTCAAACAACTTGATGTCATTCTTGGTATAGATTGGGTATCTTCCAACCATGTTCTCTTGAAATGCTTTGACAAAAACATTGTTTTTGGAACTCATGTTAAATTTAAGGATCCGAGGTTTCTTTCTGCCAACCAAGTTAAGGCTTCTATGAAAGAAGAGGCCCAAGTTTACATGATGTTATCTTCCCTTGAAGTGGAGAGCAGAGCCAGTGTTGAGAATGTGCCAATAGTGAGAGAGTTTCCTAAAGTGTTCCCTGAGGATGTTTATAGTCTTCCACCTGAGAGAGATGTTGACTTCACCATAGACTTAGTGCCTGGGATTGGACCTATATCCATAGCAACTTATAGGATGTCTCCTTTAGAGCTAGAAGAGTTGAAGAAGCAGTTAGAAGAGTTGATCCAGAAACAGTTTGTTAGGCCTAGTGTGTCCCCGTGGGGAGCACCGGTGTTGTTGGTAAAGAAGAAGGATGGTAGTATGAGGTTGTGTGTCGATTATCGACAGCTCAACAAAGTGACGGTTAAGAATAGGTACCCTCTCCCTAGGATTGATGACCTTATGTACTAGTTGATAGGAGCTTGCATATTTTCTAAGATAGATCTGAGGTCAGGGTATCATCAGATTCTGGTCAAGTCTAAGGACATTCTGAAGACTGCGTTATCTATTCTTAAGTTTCAAGTTAATTCTTTAAATATCCTATTCTTCACTATTCTTCACTCACTCACTCTCTCATTTTTTTCGGCCATAACACAGCAGCCCCAACACTCACCTTCTTCTTCTTCCTTTCCTTCTCCTTCCTCCATTTTCTCTTTTCTCCATTTCTTCAACTCCATTTTCACTCAAGTTCCTTAAGCTTTTTCAACCGAATTTGTGAAGCAAAGTTGTTCCTATTATCCTCCTCTATCACCTAGGAGGTATAGATTTCATCCTTGAGCTCTCAATCTTTATTTTTCTCCATTGATTTTCATGAGTTTTAATTTCTAGATCTAAACTTCAAAAATTTCTAGAAAATTGTAGAAAAATCATTTTAATACCAAACCAAGTTCTATGGCCTAGGTTCATGACATACTTGCTTGATCCAAGAGATTAGAGCCAAGAAATCTCTCTAGCTATTTTTTTTTGAGAGAGAGGCCGAACCCCCATTATAGTATATGGCAGCGTTTTTGGTTGGTTTTTGATGTTTTGAGTTGATATCTAGGGTTATCACACTTAGTTAGGGTGTTATCCAAGAAATGAGAATTTTTGGAGCTCCCTATCTATTTTTCATATTTTTCATTCAATAGGGCCAAACCCTAGGGGTAGTGCAAAAGGAGAAATCTTTGTTTTTTTGAGTTAATGCCTTCATTGATTATGTTTAGCGATACCTAAGGATTATTGCTCTAGGAGTTAGGAATTTTTAGACATCCCTAGCCTAATTAATTAAATAGGGGCAGTAGCTAATCCTAAGGAATTAGGGAGTTTTTGATTTAACTGTTTTAATTTCTGGTTGTGTTTTGTTGTATAAAATCGGACAGGACTCGAACATCCGACAGTGCACCCGACTGACTGTTGCGGGGTTATAGCCGGAGCTTCACGTCAAATTTTCTAAGGTGCGGGAAAGAACCACAATATCTTCGGGGAGGCAAGCTTTAAATAATATATATTGATATGCGTAGGGCGACCCAAACCCTACTAGAGGTCGTTTGACTGTGAGGTTGATTTTACTATATATTGAGGATGTTTGTGATGTGATTGGATACTTGATATCTTATATGTGATATATGTGTTATGCTTGCTATATGATTATGACTGATTAAATGTTATTTATCTGTAAGCTGATTTTACCGTTAAATCTATTTTGGTTGTTATTCATATGTTGTTGGACTGCTGATGTCTTAGTAGAACTAGGCAGTGATTTCTGATAAATTGGGAGATGAATGTGTGGTGAGAAAGTCGACAAAACATCACAAACATCCTCAATATATTAACTGAGATGAGTTAGTGAGATTCATGTTGCATAGTTGTTGTTCATCACTGTGTTGGGATACGGGCGATTCCGATCTTACTTGTGGGGAGATGGTCGTACCGATTAGTTTGGCGTAGGGGCGATTTCGATCTTACCTACGGGGAGATGGTCGTACTCGTTAGTCGAATTGTAGACGGACGGGCGAAAATCTCGACCTAGCCTGCGGGCGGGGGGATATGTCGTTACCGAAAGTTGAGTTGTTAATGAACGAGCGAGTGCTCCGACCTAGCCTGCGAGCGGGGTAACATGTCGTTACCATAAGTTGCGTTATTGACGGGCGAATATTCCGACCTAGCCTGCGGGCGAGGGAATATGTCGTACCCATCAGACGAGTTGGGCCTGCGGGCTTTAGACCGAACCCTACTTTATGGGGGTGACATAGTGATGATTGGGACACCTTGATCCGTTGGGGATGCCGCGTCGTGATCGCGTTCATATAGTCGTTAGTTGCATGAGTGTGAGAAACAGTAGTTAAGGGAAAAATTATCCGGAAGTTGTTTGGTTGTCACGGTTGTGATTCGGTGTGTTGCTATCTATATACATTATTTATATCGATGTTTTTCCCATTTATGACATATTACTGTTTCTTATCCCCTTTATTTCTATTTCGTATTTTATCTTTATTCTCGACTGCACGAGAAGACCCTGATGAGGAGTTTCCAGAGGAGATTGACGGTATACCTGTTGAGCCTGATGCCGGCGGGAGAGCCTCGGATCCCAATGCTGGGGGACCTTGAGTTCCAGGAGAAGACGTCTGATGTATCTTCATTTCCGCTACTATGTTTTTAGTTTTTATTTACTGTATACTCTGAAGTCTTTTATATTTGGTATCAGTGTTGTAGGCTCTACTAATGGAGCCAGTACTATTATGTCTGTATCTATTATTATGGTATCAGTATGTATTTAATGTTTTAGTAATTCCGCAATTTTATACTACTACGCTACGCTATAACGCTAATAATTATAAGTAGGGTCACCAATGGGACCTCCTAGGAAGGGATTGTCTCATCTTTAGCTTGAGTAATTGCAGTTACAGAGGTCTCCAAGGTTTTGGAAGACTTCTCAGTATCTTGTGCACCTTTTCTTCTGTGGTGTAAACTTTGCCAAGAGACTTGAAACTATTAGTTATGGTCTAAAATCTGCCAATCATTTTGACAACAAGTTATCCATCTTCCATGGCAAACAGTTCATACTGTCTAACCAGCATGCTTATCTTTAAATCCTTTACCTTGGTTGTTCCTTCATGTGTGGTTTCCAAGGTATCTTAGATTTCTTTAGCAGATTCACTGGCATGAACTTGCTCAAACTCTTCACGACTCGAGGCACACATCAGTGAATACCTTGCTTTGTGTCCATTGATCTCTCGGAATAACTTCACCAGCATCATCAATAGGTGTGTAAGGGCCATTAGTGATCAGATCCCAGAGATTTGATTTAGTAAACAGATTTAGTAAACATAATGAACCAATGGAATCTTTTTTCCAGTATAAGTAGTTTTCTCCATTGAAGAATGGAAGTCTATTCATGGAGATTCCCTCCATAATAGGTTGGCTTCCGCTTGTTAAGTCATTTATGTTTCTATAGGATCTTTCCTTTATCTTGTTAAGTGCTCAACCTAGAGGTTGAGCTTTGATACCAACTGAAGTAACTAAATGTAAACAGAAGAAAGGGGATTGAATTGTGTTTACCTAAAAATTTTCACGAAACATAAATACTTTTGAAAGTAGACGCTTAAAAGGCTACAACCACTTGGATGCGTCCCAAGATTTTAAGAACTTGTCGAAGACAAGTATTTGAGAAGCATATATATAAAAAAATTTCAACAAAAGAAAAGCTTGTTTAGGAAAGATAGTTTAACCCCCTGTTAGTTGCAAGATAAACAAATAAAGCAATAATTACAACCTTAAGGAGATAGAGAATCACACTAAGAAACTTATCCTGGTTCACCCTCAACTTTGGACTACGTCCAATCTTTGACTTCACCAAGAATTTCACTATTAATTGATCAAGTTACAGATTCAAGTATTCGTTGTTCAACTAGCCTCTCCAGGCTCAACTCAACTACAAGTCTTTTTTTCTTACCTAGCCTCATTAGGCTCTAACACTAGAAAGAGTAAGAAATAAATGTTTCAGTTACAAACAACAAGTCAACTAGAAAATACTCGAAGAATGAGTAAATATGAAGATTGATATGACTGCGTAATAACTTCTCTATTTAATACAAATGATGGAGATAATAATAAAGAATGAAAGAATAGAGAATTAATTGGTCAGATTAATTGCAAGCTTTGAATGTGAGTTCTGTGTGTGTAGCAATTCTTTAGAGTTTTATTTATATAACCTTCAAGCAATAAATCCATTGAGAGATATTCTCCTTCAGATAGTTGCTTTTTTTTAAACAAATTGATTCTTCATTAATGCAATAGATTTCTTCTGATATGCATTTAATGGTGAAGAACGCTGGTCTTGGCATTTACGAAGAAGTTCTCACTTTTTGCCGAAGCGCAGGGACATTAAAGATCCAACAGAGCTGCTTTTGTACTTGTGCAGCACATATTATCCTTTCTGTGCTAAAGTGAAGTTCAGTAGCTAAAAAATACTTTTTGTTGTACTTTAAAGAGTGTTATAGGATTACTTTATTATTGGAAACGTGTTTCAACGTGCGTTGACATCTTGACTCAATAATGTCTCCATGTACAACTGTCCAATTCACTAGACGCTTGAAAGAGACTAGATCTTCTTAAGTCTTGATTTGTCCAACTCATCAGACGCTTGACCATCAGACTTCATTAGACATCTGATTGGGCAGATGCTTGATTTGCTGTATGTTAGTCTTAAATATACTTTGTCCGAGAGAGTGTTTATTGTCTAATGATTTAATAGATCTGCACACTAAGTATATTCATTAGTAGATTTCTTAAGGTTCATTTAAACCATTCTACAAATGTTTGATTTCATCAAAACTTCGGATAAATAAGTCTTATAAGACGTTTGGAGACCCAACACATCAGTGATCACCTCCAATGACCTCTCCGACACCGTTGATGGCCACCTTTAACTGCCTTTTTCACCAACATTGGCGATTTCTTCAACCACCGAGCTCTGCCACTAGCACTCCGACAAGCAATGTCCGTGGCCATCTTGTAACACCCTTTCCAAGGGCATTGCATAACGGACAGTTTATAAAATTATAAGGCTGAAAAACGAGTTAATTAAAAACATTTAAGAAAGATGGGGTAAGTTTTTCCTGTTCACAAGACATAACTATAAAAGCTTGTAACCGTTTTTGCATGTAAGGTAAATAGAAACATTTCATAATATAAGTTCATAAGTTCATAAAGGTTTACAGAAAAACCTAACCCGACTACAGAAATAAAATAGAAAGATACAGACTCAACATAAGATACTTGGAGACGCAGCTCCACAAAACATAAAAGAAAGGTACAGACACTCTGCCACCCTACACTAGCCGACAACAGACTACACGGGAAGACATCCCTTGGATCAACCGCTGAATGCTTCCTCTGACTCCTCCCTTACGGAGAGATAAGCGAAAGAAATAGGAAGGTGTGAGTAGATCACCCCCTCCTAGTCTCTTCACTCATCGCCTTCCAACTAGGATCCATCAAATGAGACCTAACAGGAACCCTAGCAGGGGCTATTGTTGGCATTCCTATGGAAAACATAGCAGGAGTTGCCTCAGATGCAATTCTGCCAACAGGCGGCCTGTCCCCAAGAGAGGGAGGAGGCACTGAACACATCAGTGGAAAGGTCAATCTAGCATTCCACTTACGACGTGAAGACAAGCGGTGGAGCAGTTAAGAACTCTTCATCTAAGACTCCTACAGATGGTGAGTGTGGCTCTTCCCATGTACTATGCTAGAATCCCATCTTGGCTGGATGTCCAAATGCCGAAACCACTGGGAGGCTCAACAGAGAGATGCATTCGAAGCGTCTGGTGAAGTCTCGGTAACATGACCTTCTCGGGAGACAACCAGAGAAGCACACAACGATGCAATACAAAGTAATGAGGTGAGATTCTCATTCATCAATACAACACATGGCTGAAGTAAAAACGGTACGACACGCAAGACAACAAAATACTAGTCATGCATATCATACATTTCAATATCTCATATTATTCAATCAACAACATAAGACATCATCAACACAGGATAATAATGTTTCTATCAACAGTCATGCTGTGACACCCGGGGCTAACGAGGGCGGGGAGTGATCGCCGGTGCATGAGGCACGGACAAGGAGCGGCTCTTGGCATGCTTCTAGGCGGAAGGACACATGAATGAACCGATTCACACCGAAATGAGAGGGATCCTGAGACTGTACAGGTATGGGACTATACAGTTGAGGAAGGCATAAAGGAATTGATTGGTACTACCTATATAAACAAGATGCATCTTCTTTTCGGGAGCCTTGAACATAAGAACTCCATAGTTAAGCGTGCTTGACTTGGATGGGTGACCTTTTGAGAAGTTTTCTAGAAAGCGTGCGAGTGAAGACAAAGCATGCTAAAAAGACTCGTGTTGGTTTGTGGGGACAGTCGACAATCCTGAAAGCAGTCCGAGCCGTTACAAATGGTATCAGAGCGGACCTCTCCCAGTACGATGTGGTTCGGGGACGAACCAGGCGGAAGCTGGTGGGCATGTGACGCCTGAGGCTGACAAGGGCGGGGAGTGATCTTCGGCGCTTGAGGCACGAACAAGGAGCGGCTCCTGGAAGGGTTCTATACAAAGGGACACATGAATGAACCGGATTCACATCGGAATGAGAAGGATCCTGAGGCTGTGCAGGTATGAGCCTGCACAGTTGAAGGAAGGCTTATAAGAATTGATTGGTACAACTTATACCAACAAGATGCATCTTCTTTTCGAGAGCCCAGATCTTAAGAACTCCATAGTTAAGCGTGCTTAACTTGGAGCACTTATGGGATGGGTGACCTTCTGGGAAGTTTCCCAGAAAGCGTGTGAGTGAGGACAAAGCACACTGAACAGACCCGTGTTGGTTTGTGGGGACAGACGACAATTCTGAAAGCAGTCGGGGCCATTACACATGCAATGCAATGCAATGCGATGTACATGACTCAATGCCATATGCCACAAAGGTAAAACTTTGACCCCAACTCCATGGAGCTAACAAACGTCTGAGAGAGTGAATGGGAGGACATGTTTTGTGACCGCTAACCTTGGGCAAGATGCTATAATAATCGTAACATGCACATATCTGGCTTTTACGGAAACACTCTAAACCAAACATGAAAAGTACGACATCTAGTCAAAGATGTCACAGCAGTGCATGGAATACCATGACACAGAAGAATCACCAGCTGGTCACTTATGGAATCTCCAACCCTGATATCCTCACGACCCTTTAAGATCATCACCGTAAGATTCGCACCCGCATCAAGGTGTAAGCTCAACTCCTAGGCTCAAGGCCTTACTAACTCATGCATAACAATGACAATGCTTACACAAAAGCAGATGCGATAAAATGTCAATCCACCGGATAAACCTCATGATTCTTCAAGAATCTTGCCGTTATAAGGCTTACACAGATATCATGTGTTAACATTTATTCATCGAATAAAACTTATAATTCCATTGGAATCTTCTTATATATATCTTTCACTGTTAAAGTATTTTAAACTTTATCCATTGGATAATCTTGTGATCCCTCCGGGATCGAGTCATCACAAAACTATACAGTTAGACGATGTCCTCGGGTCCGACTCACCAGCCCGTCATCAAACTACTGTTCCAAACCAAAACGTTTCATATTTGTGTTCGTGTCTTATGATATATTTCTCAAGTCCTAAATGTCTTATGAATAAGGATTGAGAATCCTCTCGTTAAGGCTTAGATCGTTTCTAAGTTAGAGGGTACTTGTCTTTCAACTAATAAAATACATCTTGATTCATTAAATCTTATGAATCGATTGATGAGTGAATCGTCAATGGTGTAGCATATGGTCTTGTTCCACCACACATTACACTTTCTTATCTCTTTCTTTCACTCTAAGTCAATTATTTGACTTAGGGTTTTAACTTAGGAAAATCCTTAGTTTTGAGTTCAAAACTCTTTTGTCTTTTTATTTGAAAAATTCAAATCTCTTTAAAAAAAACATCATTTAACTTTATAAAACCCCATCATAAGTATATTAAATACTTATGATGGCTTAAAAGATATTCCTTTTCGAATACCTCACTTTGTTCAAAAACTCAATTTGAGTGTACCATTGCTTTTGTTAAAGGAAGATGAGTGTATAAACTCTTTGTAAAGAAGTGAGTACATAACTCCTTTGTTTTAACTAAGAAGAGGAATCTTATTAAGTCCAAATTCCTTTTAACTTGAAATCATTTATACTTCAACTTGAAAATAGAAATTGCATTGAAATCAAAGATTGGTTTTACGTTCAAAACCTACTTAGTAACTGAATATTACATAAGATTTTCTTAAAGTTGTTTGTCATTGAGAATTCAAAACATCATTTGGTTTACTTAAGCCATAACTTAAGATCAAAATAATTTTTCTCTTGTTTTAAGAATCTCTTGAATGAATATAAGTGTCACAACCCGAAAGGGAAAGACTTTCCTTTTCCCATCGCAGCCTCACAAGCATACATAAATCCGTTTCCTCCAAAGTTAAAGATTACATTCTTTAATTACATCAATATAATGAATATATTACATCAGAGTAACCAAACACAGAATAAATTACAAAGTCCTACTAAAAGAAACTAGATACACTTAAACTATGGGCATCAACCCATTAAAAGCTATCCACATGGCATCCAAGGCGTCTGACAGTTTCACCGATACCTGCATCTGAAATATTGAACGTCGGGTGAATCCACTGACTCAATGAGGGAATTTCCCGCAAACACATGCAGGCATGCAAGATAAGAATAAAACATTAGCACACAGTCACGCAAGCACTCACTCATATCCATGCATAATACAACACAAACAAATACGGTAAAATAATATGTAACATTCATATAGCAAACAAAGCTCAAGAGGACATCTAATCCATTCATCGAGTACTTGTGGAATGTCTTGTACTTCATTTAATTCTCATATCACAAGTCCCTCACAAGGGATCAATACATTTCTCATATATACACGTCATATATCATAATATCGTCGGGTCTTTGGGTATCCTAGGAGGTGTTTTTACTGAGTACCCCCTGCCATGACAGTTTTGATTTCCTACCCCAGAGATACCGCACCCTCCGGCAAACAACAACATCCCTCCTAACACCCGGGGTATCTAACAGGGTCCCCTCGTCCCCGACGGTGATATTTATATACCAGAGCTTTCCACTCCCCGATCGGTCTACCCAAAGATTCACATTTCACATTTCTTCGGCAATCCATTCCATCAAGTACTGTTAATAAGCTTTCAACCACAATCACAGGCATCACAATCAAATAGTCATCAAATACTTACACCATCACCAATTTATCATTTTGAAACTTACGGTAGCAGAATTCAAGTGAGCTTCATAAAAGACTATTCAAGGCCACACAACTCCATACAATATAAGTATATAGATATATATACACATTAGACAACTCATTGCATAACTAACCACTTAAAAACACATATAATTTATAGTTCCAAGCATTTAAAATTTTAAACTAAGAGAATAACATCAACAAGTAACAACTACTTAAATCATTAATCCTTACAAAACATCTCATAGACATACTATACTACCATTATCATATATTCTCTTTCACAATAATAAAACACAATTACATAAATAATAATCAAGTCTCATCATCACTTAAATATACTTTATCTCAACTTGCATATTCATCACCTTAACATAAATCATGCTCAAAAATTTCCATAACCATATCATCATAATACTCAATATTATCATAATCATAAGCATAATATCATAATCATACATGTCTCATATAAACCTCGGTGGCCATAATAAGCATTCATATTATTAGTCCAGTCATATAGAGACTCATTGGCCACACCATTAAAATTCATCTCATTGTTCACCATTGTTGTTTATGGACAACATATATTTCAATTAAGATTAAATCTTGTTGTGTTACTTTACTGATCATTAATCAACTCTATGAGTATCTTCCATGAATATACTTCCTAACATTTAGATAGCTTTGTATCCTTTTTAATAACTTTATAATGCCACCAGATGTACTAAGTTTGAAGGTTGTGACCCAAGATATAACCTTACCAAGACATGGCTGCCAGAGGAAGTTTTCGACAATCCTAGACCAACTTCAAACGAAAACTGGGGATACTAAAGAGATCCATAAATTCCGAAATTTTAACCATAGCAAGAATTACATATCTAATTTCAAATGTCACTAGTTTCACATGAAAAGGAGGTCTACAACTCTAGATGTAAATTTTGAAGTAAAGACTATTCGAGTACATTTGAGACAGACAATACTCTGATTTCAAGATTAAACAGGGTCCTCCTCAGGTCTCCTTAAATCACTATGTTTTACCACAATATACTTGTATATCTCAGTTTTCAAACGCAATAAGTTTCATCTAAATCCGAATTTTATAACTCAAGATATAAGTTTCTGAATGCAGGCTATTAGGATGTATTCGGGCAGCTCTAGCCCTGTTTTCAAAATTTAACTGAGAATATATCAGCTTTCATAAATTCACGAAAATTATATATTATGTACCTCTGTGTGTTAGCTTTCAAATGGAACTGATTTCATCTCAATCCAATATCTACAACTCCAATTGAAATTTTTTGATTACAAGTCTGTCAGAATTTCACCCCTAAACCGAGATACTCTAAGAAAACATTCAACTTCAAGCTCCAACAATGGAGTTTCCTCACCCCCAATTTCTAGGGTTCAACCACACGGTCATAAAATTTATTTTCCTTTCAATTTCATGGACATAAACATTAACTAAAAGAAATTAAACAAGATTGAACAAGAGAAATTCAAGAAAACTTCAAATTCCCTCACAAAAATCAGAATTTATACACCCAATTAGCAAAGGAAGAGGCACAAGGCATACCTATACAATTACCAAAGCAAAATCAAACATAAATACACAAATCCCTCATCTCTTGTAGATCCTAAGCTTGATGCTCCAAACAACACGAAAATGAAGGGCAAAGGAGAAGAAGAACCACCATTGGAGCTCCTCCTCAAGCCTCCAAAGCTAAAAAACGAAAACGAAAAAGAAGAGGTGAGAACACCAAGCTTCAAGATCTTCAATGGATTCTTCTCCTCCAAGATCTCTCACACTTTCTCAATCTTAGCTATCTCTCTCTAGGGTTTTAAAAAAAAAAGAAGAATGAGGGAGGAAGGAATATGGTGACACCCCTTCTTAACATAACCTTGGGCCCTAGGTGGGTAAAAACCCACAAACTCATTAAATCACTAATGTTATTAGTTAAATTAATCTACTTACTAAGGGTATGTCAAATATGCACTACCCTATCTAGGTCTTAAAATCCTTATTTGAATTATTAAAGGATGCCCCATCATATTTTTAAATTATAGCATGATTTACTAATTTTTAACATACTTATAACTGTCCTAGAAAAAAAAAATCAATCACGTAGAACCTTTATTCAAAAAGAAAATTTAAATTACTAGGAATAATATCATTTAAAGTCTTTAATTACAATATTAAAATTTTCGAGTATTACAATAAGGTTGTGTTTCATTCAAATAATGTTTCTTTGTTTTGCTTTGGTTCATTGTTCATTGATTCTATTTTATTTATGCTTTAGTCGAGTCCTACACTAGTTTTAATGTGAAGATGAGCAAGAGTAATCATAAATGCGTCAAAATGAATAATAACATAACATCCAATTCCAAAAATCAACACAAAACCCGTATACAAAATTTTCAGCATTTCAAGCATCAACTTGTGACAAACATTTGATTGACCAAACGAACTCGGATTTGAGAAAATGAGAACTCATATGAAAGCTTAGGATGTCTAAGTTTTGTCTATAAAATTTATTTTCACAAATAGCAACCAAGTTAATACAGTTTTACGAAATAGGTCACTTTAGTCAGAATCTAAGACAGAAATTTATGCTTAGATTGAAACAAATTATTAAGGGTCAAATCTCCATGAGCCTAAACAAAATTTGCGCTCAAAATAAAGCCCGAGATGTCTAGTTTTAGGATCAAAAACAATTTTTGAAATCCAAGGTCTAGGTTGAGAGAAAAACCGAAATGACTCACATAAGGTCAGATTCGAAAATCAAATTTTCACAAACTCTTTTCAACAAAAAGATGGAGGAACCCTAGCTTAGGGTTTTCCAACATATAAAAGTCATTTGCAACCATTCAAACACATCAATAAACACAAATCAAGCAATAATTAATTTTTCCCAAACCAAACCAAACCCATAAACCATTTTCACCACCATCAATGTGGTGTGATGTGGTTCACTCCCCCATTACCTTAATGAAGATCTTTAGGATGAGAAAAACTCCAAGCTCTAAGAACAAGGAAGGCTGAAACTTATAGAGAGAAAAGAACAAGGTTTTGAAACTTGTTTTGTAAAGATCAAGAACTAGAAGAAGTTAACTCATGATTTAAAGCAAGGGAATGAAGATGAAATGAAGATCAAAGCTTACCCAGGGAAGAACACTTTGAAGATCAAGATGGTGTTCTTGAAGGTCAAGAACAAACTTCCTCCAATCAAGAAACTTTCTTCACCAAAGTTGTTTTAGAGATCAAGACTAGAAGAAACATAGTCTTAGAAATTAAAAATGAAGTTTGGATGATGGAGTTTAAGATGAGAACAGAATGGAGAGAGTAAGAGAGAGAAGAGAGGGTTTGATGAATGTTCTTGAGAGAATAAGTTTTGATTCATAAAAGTGAACGCAAATGAAGTTGGTTAGTGTTTTTAACACTAAATGGCCGAATGGCCTTAGGTGTTCATCACCAAATATTTGGTCATTGTGTTATGACATGGATGGAAATATGTGTAAGTAATCCAAGGGCTAAGGATTAAAGAAGATGATACTTGTTGACTCCTTATCAAAAGTAACAAGATTACCCAAAAATGGTTAAATTGCTTTTCCATAAAAGGTAATGTAGATAGGTTATTAATCAAAGGTTCATAGAGTTTAGGGACTCACGACTCTGGGCCAGAACATTCCACGGCCTCGGGCCAGATTACTTCCTGGCCCTGGCAGTCATCCCAAGATAAAGCGGTCCCGATTAAAATAATAAAATTTTTATCGGTTCCGACTCAAAAAAAAGCACATTGGGTTCAAAACAACATTTTATGATTATTAAGCTCATAATTGAAATTCAAACATGAATTTTCAATTATTAACTATTATTATGATTATGATTAATCAAATTATATTCTTAATCAAGTTATTCACATAAACAGTTAAAAAGATAGATGTAGTATTTTTGGGATGTTACACATCTCAGACAAATTCTCCAACGACTGAGCTCCACCACCACCTCGGTCTTGGTCGTTGCCATCTTTGTCATCTCGGCTACCATCGGCAACCACTGTCGGTTGTCGACCTGCACCATCACATCCTGATCGTTGTTGTTACTGTCTCGATCGTTACCACCAACCAGCCATCCTCCACCCACCACCACTGAATTATATTGAAAACTATTTTTTAATAATAAAAAGTTGTCGACAACTCGATGTATAAAAAATATTTTTTAGTAAAAAATTGCTCGATTTTAGGCATTTTATAAGCTTATTTGGCAATCCGACAATGAATTCATAAATTTCGGTTTTGTTTATGCTTTGGATCACTGATCCCACTAAAATTATAAGACTCTGCAATCTTTAGAGTAAGATCTTGATTTTAACATGCTTGAATTATACAATTTCTTGTTTTGATGATCCTTCTTTTATCTCCACTCAATATGTGGGTTAACTCGTGATTGAATGATGCAAGTCATCTTTAGGTCATATATTTTCTGATACACAATGTTTTTTTAACAATGCTAGTAACTCACTCTTTAATATATTCTCTATTATTTGATGAATTTTATGTAGAACTTAATAAATAGATAATGAACCCATATTTAATGGATTTTTTTAGTGGATCTTACATGAAATCCACTCAATAATATGTTTCTAACATTTCTCATGTTTTTTTTTTTTTTTTTTGGTAAAATAGAAAATTTTGTTACCAAAACCCTTTAAATTATATGAAACAACATAGGGCTAGAGGTGACCGATAAAGAAAAACAGAAAAGCAAAAAGGTTAATTTATTCTGGGAAGGAAAGCACGCATTTGGAGCTTTGGTCCTCTCTGGTGAGAAAATGAGGCCACTAATAATATAATATTATAATACATGTACATATTTTAACCCTACACACCACGTGCCACATTTTCCCCGTGCGTTTGAAATCGCTCTGTATATGTGAACGACATTAATTAGGCCTCGTAGTGGAGCTTCACTATTTCAATTAGTACCAAGAAAACAGCTTGAATTATATGACATTTTTAAAAGTAGAATACAGCATGTATAAAATAAATAAAATTATAAAACCATAAAAGAAAACAAGAAAAACACAAAAGCCATGCTTGCTTGTATTCTACAGAAATGACCAAAATTCAACAGCTCAGCGAATCATGGGCCAAGGCAGATAACATTGTTATTTTAAGTGAAGAAGATAAGCTTCAATATAGTGGAACAAGACGAAGAGGTCATTCTTCTACTTTTTTATTTACTTTTTCCCGAATAAGTTTTTTTGACATAAACAAACCTTTTTTTGACATAAACAAACCTAAGACTCAATTCCACGTCTCTTGCATTTTGTGACCCACTTTATGCAAATCCATGTCCTCAATATCTAAGTATGAAAACCAAATAATAAACAATTCTTTCTAGTATAAAAAAGTTGTCTAGTTCAGATCCAACCATTTTGATGGAGTCCATAAATAAAACAAATAAAACAAGCGGCACAAAAGTTATGATTAATAGATGAGGCCGTATTATCTAAACGTACATGGCTATGTTACTTATGTGGTAAATAAGCCATATAACAATACAGCTGGTCACATTTATCATTTAAAAATCAAATGAGCCTAAAGACAAGTGTTTAGTTGATCCATCGGCTTTGTCAGAGAGAGAAGGGAAACAATGTAAGTGGATTCTCTCATGTTAAAAAAAAAATACGAAGGAGTTATATTTTTAATCTCCATTATTTTATCCCTTTATTCCCTATTTTTAAATACATTCTCTCTCTTCTTTAATATATTAAATAAGGGACTGAGATTCAACTTAAAGGGATCCACTCTCAAAAACAAAATAACCGGACGGTTGGCTGCTGAAACGTCAATAGATTTATTCACATAATTGCACCGCCTTGTGCTTTTTCCATTGGATATTAAAGTTTTATATGGGCTGGGGTGCCATCTTAATCTCTATCTATCGTAATCAATATTGAATGGGGGTGATCCCTGTAGATCAACAATTACACAAGAACCATCTTTATTTACCATCCGTTTGAATAAATAGTTTAATTAAATACTTATATAATAATTAAGGAAACATTTGAAAGAGTTTATAGAAAGCTTATTTAGGTTTATGAGAATAGCTTATGAAAATAAACTTATGCAAATAGTTATAAAAATAATTTATGATTTTCCTATAACTTATTTAAAATAAGTTATTTTTAGCTTATCTGAAGTAAAAAAACTTATTTAATAACCGCTTAATTAAGCTGTTTACCCAAACGCACCCTAAGTTCTTTTTCAAATAAATTAAAAACAACTTATTTTCATAAGCTTCTCTGACAAGCTTACTGAAATAAGCTAAAAAAAGTATATGGAAATATCATAAACTATTTTCATAAATAATTTTCATAAGCTATTCTCATAAGCTCTTTATAGGCCTTAGGAGATAAGGTACAAGCTTTGCACTTAGGTTTTCATGGAGGTAGAGGAGATGGTTATGTCTGCTCAAAAAGTTATCCCTCACCAGGACAAGCCTCCCAATGACGGAGGTGGAGGAGTAAGTCCTACTACAACTTCTTGTTCCTTTAGAGATAAGCTCCTTGGAAATAAGACACCCTTTCCTAAAAGAGAAAAAACAGACCTCATTGCTAAAGGTTTGGTTCGGGTGGTTCTTGAAGACGGAAATAGGCTTCTTCCTGAAGTTGTTATTGATGAAGAGATGTTCCACGAGCTATGTAATCCCTGGAAGGAGGCAATAGTGATCAAGCTTTTGGGAAAAAAGGTGGGTTTTAGAATTATGCAACAAAAACTTACGTCTATGTGGAAACTCACAAGAGGTTTTGATCTGATGGATGTTGATAACAGGTTTTTTATGGTCAAATTTGATCAAGAGGCTGATAGAGAAAAGGTCATTGGCGAGGGGCCCTGGATGATTTTTTATCATTATTTGGCAATGGCTGAATGGAGTCCTGACTTTGTGTCTACTTCAGTAAAGATTGAAAAAACTCTAGTTCAGATTCGTTTTCCAGGAATGAATTTGGTGTAGGCAGGAGTAGGCAATAAGGAGGGTAACTCCGATATGAATATGGAGTGTGAGTCAGGTGACAAAAATGTTAAGGACCAAGCTCAAAATTTGTTCAGAATGTTGTTCATGGTGAGGACCCGAACCATGCAAGCATGCAAACGTGAGTTGCATAGGGTTTGGGTTGGTGTTCTTATCTTGTCCATTTTAATGCTTGAATTCCAAAATTTCTCTATTCTTTATTGGAACATTCGGGGTGCTATTAATGTGGTAGGGAAGAGACACATGAGGGGGCTAATCCACAAGCATACACCTTCAATGGTCATTGTTATGGAGACCCATTGTGCTTTCCAGAGAGTTGAGCAATTCTGGACTAGACTTGGGTATGATGCAGGGGATATTCTGAAGCTAATGGCCAATCTAGTGGCATCTAGATACTTATGGAGAAAGGGAGGAATTTTTCTGTTTTAGTGATTGATATCTTTCATCAAATGGTAACTATTTTAATCACTTGTGGTTCTAAAAAGTGGTGTTGCTTAGTTGTATGTGCAAGCCCCATTCCTACTATCCGTGAGACTCTTTGGAGCTATATTGATATTATTAGGGGGCCTATTAATGATCATTGGCTCCTCATTGGTGATTACAATGAGATTCTTCTCCCTTCTGAAGTTCGTGGTGGTACTTTTTCAGCAACAAGAGCCAATAAATATGTGCAGGTTATGAACCACTGTGGATTGTTGGATTTGGGAGCAAAAGGTTGTAGTTATATGTGGTATCGTCATGCTAAAGGTCAGAGACCGGTGTCCAAGAGGTTATATAGGGCCTTTGCCAATGTGAGTGGCGAACTCAGTTTCCAGAGGCTTTTTTTGAGAATCTTTTTCGCCATCACTTTAATCACTGCCCTATGTTTCTAAGGTGTAAGAGTGTCCTTCCTCTTAAGACTAAAAGACCGTTTAGGTTTCAAGCAGCTTGGCTCACTCATAAAGATTTTCCATCGGTGATCCATTCAGCTTGGAATACTGGCAGCAATACGTTTCTTGGTAGATTGGACAATGTCCGGAACGAAGCAACAGATTTCAATACAAGGATATTTGGTAATATTTTTAAGAAAAAACGTACACTAGAAGCTCACATCAAATGGATCAAAAGAACTCTAGAAAATTCTGATATTAAAGCCTAGCGCTGCTTAAAGAAGATCTCCAGAAGGAATAAAATGATGTGCTTAAGCAGGAGGAGCTAATTTGGTTTCAAAATTCGAGGGAAAACCGGGTTAGGTTTGGTGATCGTAACACTACATATTTCCATACTCAAACCATAGTGAGATGAAGACGCAACAAGGTGCATGGGAAGTTTTTCTTGATGGCCAAGAGTGGTGTACAGATCCTAATAGACTTAAAATTGAGGCTATGTTGTTTTACAAGAGGTTATTTGCCTCGAATGTGGAGCGGAATACTGATAGCTATCCTACTGTTCCTACTCCTAGTCTTAGCCAAGATAGGATTTCAACTTTGTTGGCTCTAGTTAAAAAAGAGGAAGTGCGATCAGTGGTTTACAGTATGAAGTCTCATAAGGCTCTAGGTCCTGATAGCTTTCAACCTTTGTTCTTCAAGCATTTTTGGGGATGGGGATGATCTTTGCAATCTTGTTCAAAATGCCTTTGTTAAGGGCTACTCTGAGGAACGGATTGCATAGATTTTGATAGTTTTAATTCCGAAGGTGGATCATCTGGTTTACTTTAAGGAGTTTCGCCCAATTAGCCTTTGTAATGTGGTTTATAAAGTCATCACTAAGGTGTTGGTTCAACGTTTGCGTCCCTTCTTGGATGATTTTGTGGGCCCTTTATAGAGCAGCTTTATCCCGGGAAGAAGTACAATGGACAATGTTATTTTGGCTCAAGAGGTAATTCATTACATGCACTGTTCTAACTCTAAAAGTGGCATTATTGCTTTTAAAATTGATTTAGAGAAGGCCTATGATCGGGTTTGTTGGGATTTTTTGGAATTAACTCTTAGAGATTTTGGTTTGCCTGAGACAATTATTTCTTTGATCATGTGGTGTGTTAGGGATGCAGATTTATCTATTCTTTGGAATGGGGAGAAGCTAGATAACTTCAAACCCTCCTGTGGACTTAGACAAGGGGACCCACTTTTTCCTTATTTGTTTGTTCTTTGTATGGAGAGGTTAGCTCTAAATATTCAGCAAAAAGTTTTGATTGGAGCTTGGCAGCTTGTCCATGTATCACCTAGGGGTCTTGGTATTTCTCATATTTTCTTCGTAGATGATGTGATGTTGTTTTGTCGAGCTAATTTCATTCAAGTTAATTTGGTCCTAGACACTCTGAATGATTTTTGTAATGCTAGTGGTCTCAAGGTCAATTTTGATAAATCTAAAGTTATTTGTTCTCATATTAGCAGACAACTCAAAGTCTCAGTCGTGCTAATGAGATGATACGATGTTTTGTTTGAAAAAAAAAATGTTTTTGGTTCCATGGATTCTAGGCTAAGAAGCCTATAATGGTTTTAGTTGAAAAGACATTGTGAAGGTTTTGGGTGTTAAAATCATAAGGAAGGTGATGATATAATGCTATCACAAGATTACTATGTTTAAGAAATTTCTTAGAAGTTTGATCACTTAGAAGCTTAAATAGTGAACAATTCTTATGATGCTAATTAACGCTTGTTTGAAGGAAAAAATGAGAATGTGGAAGGTACCATGAATTATGGTACTCTATATAGTGGTTTTCCGCAGTATTAAAAGGATACAGTGATGTTAACATTGTTGGATATTTTATTTTGAAATGTTTTAAATTTTGCTTTTATTACATTTTAATTCTCCTTTTTATGTTAACGTTTTAATTACTTTTCTTACTCCTTAATGCCTTTTGATGCTTTGCCATTTGACTTAAAAGGAAATTTAACCGCGAGTCTTTAAAAGGTTATAATGCCTACATGTTTCATTTGGTATTTTATGACTTTAAAATGTTTTTAATAAATTTTAAAATTATTAAATCAAATATTTATTTGGTTTAAAACTTGAACGATGCTTTGTTTCTTTTGTGTGAATAACCTTTATTTCTCTTTGAATTCAAATTAAATGTGATGAGAAATATTTATGGTTCGGTCAGTTACGAATGAGAAGAATATTGATATGTTGTGGGAGTTACAACTTGTAAATGAAAAGTCATGTGATCATACATTTCAATGCATATGTATGAAAAGGTATAGCGCTCCTCCGAGCCCAAAGACAAACTTGGTCTAAGGAGATGATATAATTGATGTTGTCATTCTTAAGCTTATCTTATGGAATATGTAAAATAATGGATGATAGACTTTGATGCTATCGAGCATATTTGTGCAAATAAAGATGTTTTGCCTCCTACATTTTTATAGGGGATGAACTATGATATCCAATTGTGAATTTTCTATTGTATTGTAAAGATATAATGATAATAACCGGAACGCTAGTTTTGTGTTCACCTTTGTGGTGGTGTAATTACTTGGAGATCAGCCAAACAAATTTTATTCTTGAGTATACAATGGAGTCAGAGTTCATTACTCTGAAATTGGTTGATAATGAGGTTGAGTGAATGAAAAACTTCTTAGCAAATTAATATTTCATGTGAGTTAAACTAACTCCTTATGTGTTTATATACTGTGATTGCCAAGTGGCAAAATGAATATATTTTAGAAACATACGTATGTGTTACAATTCTGGAAAGTAGCTACAAAATGATGAGGCCTAATTTTTTAGAGGTCAAAAATGAATTTGACCGATTTTCTCACAAAGCAAAAAACTAGTGAGTAAAACATCGAGGGGAACGGGACTTGAGCCAATGTGAAATTAACGGTGATGGTAACCCAACCTTTGTGATTGGAGATCCCACGAAGAAGGTTCATATAGGTAAAAATAAGTCATTTATTAGTTTTGCTAGCACCAATAATTTTGTCTCCTCCTATGGTGTGAGAAGTGCTAGATTGCATTTATTGAGGGATAAGCCAAAAGCTTTTAATGAATTTCATATCCCTTATGGGTGGTGTATGAATGCAGCATACACTTGATGAATTCACCTATATGAGTGTCAGGTGGGCCCGCTTGTATGAGATTGTGGCATAATCTCTGGAGCACCCACGAATTAACAGGTGCATGTATGGCCTATTAGCGCAAAACAACGTAATAGCAATAATTGTGGGGGTGTAATGTGATTGGTAGACCTTTAACATCATCTAATGTGTTTTAGTTCATAGAAGTTTACTTCATCGACTCACTTGTATGTTATGTGAAGGAACCTGTTTGAAACACAAGAAGGGGTTGAATTGTGTTTCTGAAGATTTTAAATTCTTTTCGTAAGCAGATAATAGTTTTCGCAAGGTTGGACGCTAAAACGATTAAAAGCTAAGAGAGCTCTTCCAAGCACCAAGTTGGACGCTAACTTAGTTTGAGTAAGATAAGAAGACAGCGTAGAAAAAAGCAATTCAATCTCAGTTAGTTAGTTAGATAATAAACTAAAGTAAGGGTAAGAGAGAAAAGAACACAAAGATATTATCCTGGATCACTCTTCACCAAAGAGCTACGTCCAGTCCTCTCTACTTGAGAGCTTTATCCACTATAATAAAAACCTTTTATTACAAAGTATTCAACACCTCTTCAGGTAGTATTCTCAACCTCTTCAGGTTCTCTAAGTATTCTTTTACAGACAAGCCTCTTCAGGCTCAACCAAACTAAGGTTTTGAAATAGTTTGTTCTACTAACTCACAAAATGTGAGAATTCGAAACTAAAGCTTAGACTCTTAAAAACACCTCTACACAGAGAGTAATATGAAAATGAGAATCAGAGTAGCTTTGCTAGCTTTGCAAGCTTGAGACTTTCTCTTTGATTTCTTGAGCTAATGTTTGCTTGTATCTCTTAAAAGATTTTGAGTGCTAAGTGTTGCTTCACTTGTATTTTTGCTCAAGTTCTATCTCGTTTTCTTGTTTTCACTTTCAGGGGATGGAGGTATATATAGCCTCTTGTCTTTGAGCAGACTTCACTCTTCAACGGATGGAAAAGGATCCGTTCTGATGAGCATTGAATGCATTTGATCCGTTGAGTCTGATAGCTTCTGAAGTTTCTGATCAGCAGGATAGACTGTCAGGATGATAGCTAAAAGTGGATCTGACATATCCTCTGAGTAAAACGAAAGTTGCCTTTTGTTTTTCCAAATGAAGAAGGTCAACTTCTTAAAGTGACAGAGACATACTGGCTTACGCTTTACATATGTACGAATATTACAAGAAATGTTTTGTCCCAAGGATATAAGCCTTTTACAGGGAATAATAAATTCAAAAGCTTTTACAAGAAATTCGCGTTTGAAGTATAGGAGCATTTATTGGACTAGCTATTACAAAAGTAATCGAAAGAGTCTTTGGACTCATGGTTCTATATATTACCGTCCAGTCGTAAACCAAGATTAAATGTTGGACGAGATAAAGTCTTTGGACTAGGGATAGTCTTTGGACTCAATTAAGTTTTATCCTGCACACTTAATATAAAACGTTAGTCCATAACAAATCTTTGTTCATCTTAAATTAGCTCTTTGTTAACATCAAAACTTAAGGGATTATTTGGATCATAACCACTTTGGTTCCAACAGTATGTCTATCAATCTAGGTCTGGTTCATAGTCCAAAAGACACCAGAATCGAAGCATTAACATCCATGTGATCAACTCTGAATTTTATTAATTCTTTTCACAAATTATTTTAAAATATGTGAGGGATTGTTGGATATTTTATTTTATTTTAAATTAATTTTTTTTTTTGAAATTTAAAAGGTTTTAAATTTTCTTTATTACTCTCATTTATCAATATTTATTTACCATAATTTTTCTGTTAATGTTTATTGTGTTTGATTACTATTTAATGCTTTGATTATGATTTTATTACTATTTAATGCAATTGATTGCAATTGCAAAGTGTGCAAGTTGTTCACAACGTCCAGATGCCTATTTGGCTATTTAGTGCTTTCTTCTATATGATCAAAGTGGTATTTATACAAAAATGAAAAAGAGAAGTTATGGGTATTATAAAAGCTTAGGAAAGCTTCTCGTATAGGTGTTGGGAAAAAGTTTCTATTTTGTTTATGAGGACTTCTAGGGCTTTCCAAACCTCCTCTCTTTTTCTGAAGTGTGTAAAAAAGTTGATATTATTCTTGCTATTCTGAGTACCTATAATAATATTATTATTCTAGAAGAGTCTGTTAAATCCTGGGGGATGATCTCATTTTTATTTCTATTGTGGAGAAATAATCCTTAAGGACAGTGTGATTCCACATGTCTCAGACTATAAACAATCTATCGGTGTTCTTCATCTTTTTCTATATTTATTTTATTTATCTTTTTATTCAATATTTTTCTAACACAACAAGATTGATGTTTCTATGATTTATTAGATTGCAGATATAGGGTGAAAGTATCCTACTGCCACAAGGAAAAAGCAAGAAAATAAGTCGTCGTTAGAATGCTACCACCACCTATGAATGCATATCAATTTCAAAAAGTGCATTTCCAAGGACATTTCCTTCTTTTCCGAATAAACCACTAACACACCTTCTTAATTCGGTTTACACTAAGCCACTTAATCAAGCATGATATGCAAAATTACATCACTATGGAGTTTAACATCCCAACTAAGTTAGCACCATAAACTCCAACAATCATTTGCAACATATCATACTTAAGTCAATTTTGATTGTGGTACAACATTTAGCATATCTCTAAGTAAGTTGAATCTTTCAACCTTCAATGGTTTAGTCAAGATATCTGCAACTTGATATGCAAATTTGCAATGCTTCAGCTTGAGCCTTCCTTTACTCACTTAATCGCTTAGGAAGTGATACCTTGTCTCAATGTGTTTGCATCTTCCATGTGATATAGGATATATGGCTAAGTCTATTGCTGATTTGTTGTCAATAGACAGCTGCAGTGCCTTTTCTTCCCTCAGGTTTAACTCCATTAACAATGTTCCAAGCCATAAAGCTTGGCATGTTCCACATATTCAGCTTCACAAGATGACAAGGCAACAATGCTTTGCTTCTTTGAGCACCATGAGACTGGTGCCTTTCCAACCATGAACACATAGCCTCCTGTGCTCTTTCGATCATCTTTATCTCCACACCAATCAGAGTCACAGTAACCATTCACCTCTGCCTCCATATTCTTCATTTTGTTGGAATAAAAAATGCCAAAATCAAGTGTTCCTATGACATACCTCATAATTCTTTTAGCTGCCAATTGATGAGATAGTCTAGGATTCTCCATGAACCTGCTTATCAATCCAACACTATAGGCTAAGTCTAACCTTGTATTGCATAGATATCTTAGAGATCCTACCATTTTTTTACACTGTGTTGCATCCATTGTTGCCTCAGTTCCTTCCTTCTAAAGTATAATACCAATATCTGCAAGTGTAAAAACTGGTCGACACAATTTCATGTCCAAGGAAGTAGGATAGCACCCCTAAGTCTGACATTTCGAATTCGGCCATTATCCTTGTCCTGATCTCTAACACTTCTTCCTCATTGTCACCAGTTATTAAAAGATCATCAACATATAAACACAAAATAAGCAAACTAGAGTTGGTACCTTTCCTGACATAGACTCCATGCTCAGCAGTGCACTTGCTGAATTTTTGTAGCACGAGGAGCTTGCTTTAGGAGAAAGAGAGCCTTTGTCAGTTTGTACATCATGTTTTCTTGTCCCTTCACCTCATATCCAGGTGGTTGCCTTACATAGACCTCGTCTTCTAAAGGTCCATTAAGAAAAGCTGATTTTACATCCAGCTGATACATGGACCACCTTTTATAACCTGCAATTGCCACAAGTCTAATTGACTCCACTCTTGCAACTGGGGAAAGGCCTTCATAGTAGTCAAGGCCTAGTTTCTGCAAAAAAAACCTTTGGCAACTAGTCTAGCCTTGTACTTGGCTATCTCACCACTAGGCTTCACCTTCACTTGATAGTCCCATTTCACATCAATATGTTTCTTCTGTTGAGCCAGGTCAACCAACTCCCAAGTCTGATTTATCTCTATGGAATGCAACTCTTCTTCCATTGCAGCCTTCCAATTTCTGTCTTGAAGTGCCTGCTCAAGACTCACAGCCTCTGCTTCAGCTGGAAGTGCAAAGTGTACTAGGTCTTCTTCTGTTGTAACTGTTGTGTCAGGAAACAGCTCATATTCCTGAAATCTTTGTGCCAAATGTCTCTCTCTGGTTGGCCTTCTTTGCACAATTTCTAATTTAGTCCCATTACCTACACCATTCTCTTCTCTTTGTCCCATTTCCAGGTTAATCAGTACACTGCTGTTACCATTATTAGTACTGATAGAGTTCCAATTCCAGCTCTTTGTTTCATCAAATACTACATCACTGCTGAACTGAATCTTCTTTTCCCTCAGATCATACAATTTATAAGCACTTGTTGGATGGTAGCCCAAAAGAATCATCTGTGCAGCTCTGTCATCTAACTTTCTTCTCAGCTGCTCAGGCACATGCTTGAAACATAATGAGCCAAAGATCCTGAAATGACTCACATTTGGCTTCTTCTCAGACCATGCTTATTTAGGATTAAATTCATCAAGCCTCTTTGCGGGATATCTGTTTAGGATGTAGGCAGCATTTGAGACTGCCTCGCCCCAAAAATAATGAGGCATTCCCTTTCCTTTCATCATGCTTCTAGCCATGTTCAAGATTGTCCTATTCCTTCTTTTCAATCCCATTGTGTTGAGGTGTGTAGGGGCTGTCACCTCATGGATTATGCCTTCTTCAACACAGAAAATGTGAAATTCTTTTGAGTTGAACTCACCACCTCCATCTGTCCTAAACGCTTTGATAGACCCGCCACTTTGTTTTTCTACTAGCAGTTTGAATTTCTTAAAAACGTCAAACATTTCACTTTTTTCTTGATTAGGTAAATCCACAATTTTCTAGTAAATTCATCTATGAAAGAAACAAAATAACTGTTACCTCCAAGTGAATTTACCTTAAACGGTCCACACACATCTGAGCTTGTCACCTCAAGCTTTTCCTTTGCTCTGCAAGGTATAATGGCTTTATGAGACTTTATTGGCTGCTTGGACATATTGCATTCGGTACGCAGTTGCATAGGCAGCACAATTGGAGGAAGACCATCAATAAGCTTCTTAGTTTGCAGCATATGCAGGCTTCTGAAATTTCAGTGCCCGAATCTGTGATCCCATATCCAATTATCATCACTAACAGAAGCTAATCAATGATGTTCAACAACCTGAATTCCAATCTTGAAGGCCCTATTTTTGGCCAAAGGAGTCTTCAAGATCAGTCTCCCTTTGTTGTCAAACAATTTCAGCATGTTGTCTACGATCTCCATTGAGTATCCTTTCTCCAGCAACTATCCAAGACTCAGCAGGTTGTTCCTCATATTAGGGTCATAAAGTACATCACTTATAGTATCCTGCTAGCCATTCTTCTTCAGTATTCTCACCATGCCAATACCTTCTGCGGTCACAGTATTATTGTCTGCGAATTTCACCTTGCTTTTCACTTTTTCATCAAGATTCACAAACCATTCTCGATGTCTAGATATGTGATTGGAACATCCTGTATCCAAATACCACAAATCAGCTCCACTATCATATGTTTTTGTGGTTGCTATCAGAATGATATTTTCTGCATCAGATTCTTCATCATGAGCCATTAGTGCTTCATTGTCTTGTCTTGACACCTTTTTGTTTCTGCATTCATTCTTAAAGTGGCTAAATTTTTGACAATTGTAACACTGGATTCCTTTCTTGTTGAATTTTTTCTTTCCACTCTTTGAATTACCACCATTGTTTTGATTTGATGCATCACCTTTGCCTTCACCAGAATTCTTCCACTTCCCCTTTCCTTTCTTGAATTTTCCCTTTTCACAGCTGTTTCTTTTGCTAGTCTGAGCCTGCAGGGCTTGCTTAGCTGGCTTAGAAACAGTTCTTGAATTAAGCCTTACTTCTCAAGCTTCAGGAGGTGCTTACAATTCTTCCAACTTCAACTCTTCAAGATCCTTTGACTCTTTAGTAGCCACCACAATATGATCAAATCTTGAAGTCAAAGACCTCAAAACCTTCTCAACAACCATTACAGTTGTCAAGGTTTCACCACAACTTCTCCCACTGCTGAATTATGAAGCGGGCTCTCCCATCTTTCTTTGTTGCTTCACAATGAGCAATTTTCTCTTCCTCATTGGCTTTCTTATCAAGATCTTGAACACCAGTTTTGCACAATATTTGCAACTTCTTGAAACCTAAAGATCACACACATTTGGACACTCCATCGATCCAAATTCTTCCCATTCAAGACCGGAAGAGAGGCTGGAAAATTTCCATCAGTAGCCATGATCGAACACCAACACTCACAGGTCCCTTAAACTTGAGCTCTATGATACCACTGATAGAACTAATTGTACACACACACAGTATTGAGAATATTGATTAATGAAGGATAGAGAGAAAGGAAAATTTATTCACTGAATAACACTTCCACTTTATTGAATGTATATGAGGCTTTTATACAATGCTAAGTCAAGTCCTTTTTCACTTAGGACCTTGACCACACTTATTCAACTAACTCACAATTTGTTAGTTACACTAACTAACCTCTCTAAACCAAATTAACCACCAACAATTATTATGTTACATGGGTCAAAATTATGGAAAATGTAAAAATGTTGGTTAAATGAACCTCTCAAAATGATGATTTAAGCATGGAATGTTAACTGTCAAAGACTTGTGCAAATTGTTTTGGTGAACAAGACTTGTGCAAATTAAAATGTGCTGAATTTCAGAATTTCTTATTTCTTACGAACATTGAATCTAACAAAGCTTTCATATCATAATGAGCGACATAGTTACGATCCACGTTTCAGGAACTTCCCTCGGTCCCGTATTTCCCTTTTGTAATTGATCCACGTTACTCCAATGTTCTTGTGACTAAAGTGGACACTTAAACAACAGTTAAACCTCAGTTTTTCCCCCGTTTTTTCTTTTTGCTACAAGGAACTTAAATCTTGTTGAATAATCACTCAAGTTCAAGTCTCGTATATACAATCCCTGGAGAACTTTAATCTTATTACACACTCCCAAAACTTTCCAAAGGATGGATCTTGCAACACTCAGGACTCTAGTTGAAATTTGAAATAGATTTGAAGCCCCAATAAGCCCCATTAAATAGCCTATCCCATCATTCAACAGAAGATAATAACTATAAACACATGACCCTACAAAACCAACCCTCCAGCTCCAGGCCCATTGGAGAGAATTGACACTAAATTTTGTCCTTTAAGTTTCGTGGACATGTCATCTGCTTGTTAAGAGAGAGACAATTTCATTGCCAACAGTGGGTTCAGATGCAAGCTTAAGAGGAGTGTTGCCTTCTTTATCTACCACATGTGGATTGGCCCCCCTGAAAATAATTGCCAAATTCTTTTGAGTAAAATTTCTAAAGTAAACCAGGGTATATACAACCTATGCCCACAAGATGTGAAATAATATATGCTAGGAAAGTTAACATGAAACTATAGTTTGCTATAAGTAGCATAAAATTGAAAAGAATATTCATCATGGGATAGCGATTAAGCTACTCCACGGTTAAGGCATAAACCTTATTATTTGGATGATATTTCAATTCCACCGACCTAGCTAATCTCAAGTCTGAGTCCTTGTTTTATGCTTATGGGCATAGCTTACCCAGGAAAGGGGATAGAATGAAATGATGGCACGTCAATAGTGTCAAATTTATTAATCACTTTAAAGAATACCAAATGAATATATATATGAAACTGCAATGACATAATAATATGCACTACTCAGTCACTAAAAATAATGTACTTGGCTTAATTTTTCTCAGTTTTTTTTATGTACTCAAATGTTTAGCACATACACTAACAAAAGATATATATTTGCAAGTGAATACTGTTTATGTAGAAACAGAACACACCAATAAGAGGCAGGCCAAATCATAATAGGTAGGATACCAGATTAAAAGGCATATGTAGAACAAATAATACAATGAAAATTACTAGCTATTTGATGACCGTTAGGTGAATTTGGATATAGAATAATAAAATCCAGTGAGTGATGGAAAATATAAGGGTATAAATAAATTGGTGGTATCTTAGAAGCCATAAAAAACAAGTACCTTGTAATAAGAACTTTTGCAGTTGCAATCTTCCCTCTCATAATGCAGTAATGTAGTGGTGTCCGACCTCTTGAATCAACAGCATTTACATCTGCCCCATATTGTAGGAGTAGTTCCACCATTCCAGCATCACAAGTTAGGCATGCCAGGTGAAGCACACTAGAACCGTCTTGTATGTCCTCCATTAGTTGAATTTTACTTTGAGATGATATGTTTGAATTACTTGAAGAAGTCATGTTGAAAGAATTATCTGTACAGCAACTAATTATTGGTAAGGGATTTCCTGCTTTTTCAAAAGCAAAAACTTTGCAGGAGTTGAGACTTTCAGGATAAGAAGACATACCATCTAATGCTTGTCCATTGATAGCATTGACATCCGCATCTGATTTGACAATATGTCGGTACACTGCTTTTTTGTCATTGGTGCATATGCTTTCCCACACCTGTTGTGCCGCTGAAAGGAGACGGTGGTTTTTTGTCATCCGGCGAACAAAGACCTTCTCAGAATACTGCAATAAGAGAAACCATCAAGTTTGATCTCTCAGACATTATAATCTTCAATCAAGTAAAACTTCAAAGATAAGATTCCTTCTAGCTACTAGCTAGAGGGCTTAAAAAGGGAGAAAAAGTAAACATATCTAAGTGTAAATAAGAAACAGCATACAGTTACCAAATAATCAATAACTACTTGTTTCATAGTAAACAAAAAAGAATAAGAAGGAACAAAGGGTAACTATACATCCTCTAGTGTTCAAAATGTACTGATAAAGAATGAATAGCCTACTTTCAAGCTTCTCTTCAACTACTTTACACCGATGTAACATGGATAAAATGATATAAGGCTCTAACCAGTAGAGTTTGAGAATTTGAGTTGGCAAATGTGACATAAGTAAAGCATTTAAGTTCATCTTGGTCAACTATAAAATAATTTATGGTACTTATTTTGGAAAAGGTAGCCATGTTACTCAAACCTGCACTATGCACTAAGTTACCATGTGGCCACATACTCTAGCAATGAATATAACTATGTAGTAATTCCTTTCACCAATGAATTAAGAACTCAAGTGAAACCTTTAGGGCATGGCAAACTTCTTTGGTACAATAATAGGATACATATACTGTTTTCCTAAGCTGAAAATTTTATGCTTAGAATTCTTTAGTTGAAAACTTTAAAGGGTTCATTTAACCCCTCTCCCCTTAAATATTTCTTTCTAACTAGGAAATAACTTAAAAAACTTTCATTGAATACCTTTGCATGAATGAACCTCTCCTTTAGTGAAATAGGATCATCATGTTCTGGTTTTCTTGCATGAAATAACTTGTTTCTGTTGTCCTTGGGTGAACTACATTGCAGGGTGCTTGTTAGTGAAATTTCAAACAGTTAATTCCATCAATATTGGCAACACTTACCCAACAGCTGTGTCATCGGTTGGAGAAGTACTTGTTGAATGCAAAAGCTCCTCCCAAACTGAGTTTGCGAAGAGATTGCCCAGTGACTGAAACATGGTTAAGACAGAGGAATCCCAGACTTTCACATCAAGTGTTAGTGATCTTACCTGCAAAAAATGTTTTCCACATTAGTTGCAAAAGTGAGGATTGAAAACAGAAAGCTTTTAGTTTTCCCTTGTAATAATAATAATAATAAAAGAACTATAAAGAAATTTACAAAGAATACTGTGTTCAATGAACCCCCTCTCCCCCAAGAAAAGAAAAAAGAAAGCAATTTCAGACTCAGATTTAAAAATCAAACTATAATAAATTGGTGAAATTGCTTGCAAGACTTACATTTACAGGTCTTGGAAGACAATTATTAATCAATTACTTTTAAAATATACTTTATTTTCTTTTATGCCTGCACGGCACTCTAACAAATACATTGATACCGTAATATTCATTCTTCAAACCCCTTTTTTGCTAGTCCAGATGTCCGATTCCCTAGGTAAGTTCCCTAAATTTACCAGATAATGTCGCATACTTTCATGCTTTTGGATTTACAAAATGTAGTTAATTTATCTCCACATTTTGCAGCATTTGGCCTAAGCTAAGCACAAAGAAATAGATTGAGTTCAAACATCATCTCTAACTGTAAGACACCCACTTAGTTTCTCCTTATTCTAGAAAAAATAATGCATGAATTCAAGTTCTATCCAAACAACAGCAATGGCCTTTACATAACATGAATCCCTACCATTGTCTTTGTCCGAATATATGTTAAATCAACACAAAAGATAAATAATTAAATTTCTTTGGACTTTGAGGTACAAGTCAAAGGTCAACCTGTATCTTGATGTTAGTATTCAATAAAGGTTAATTAGACATGAACCATATATAACACTAAAGCATAAACTTAAATGTGCAACCTCAACTACTTACTTTTGACACGTGTACACCGAGATTACGATGAACACCAGAACATTCAATGCATATAAGTATGCCAAGGTTTAAGGATGCCCAGTCTGGTTCAGGTTTACCACAATCAGCACATTTGTCATTGCCGCTAACCTTTCTAAGAACATCAATTGGCTTTTCACCTTTCATACTGTGTTTATTCCTCTGCAAGCCTATAGGTGAAGTAATAGTGGTCAAGTTCTTGGATGCAAAATCCCCACTCACTGCCCGATCATCATCTGGAGAACTTAGTAATGAATCAATCTTGTTGGCAACGTAAAATTCGTCGCTTTCTGAGTCAGCCGAGCGAGGCTGTCACATATTGTTTTATAATTATAGTAATCACAGTTAATACAGGCATCAAAGGATGCATTTACAAGAAAAAAAGTCATGCTAAGAAAGTGGTTGATGAACATTTAATGTCACTGGAATCTTCAACTAGGTAAGACATTTGATGAGAAATGCTAAAAGCTAAATGATCCAAAAACAAAAAAACAAAAAAATCTATCTTTGATTACACCACTTTCGAATGCAATCTTTCCTTTTTTAATTTCTTAACCAAATGTTGTATTGACAAAGATTCCCCTAGACTATTTATACTGTTTTGTTTCCCAAGTTTTTTTCATATTTTCTGAAGCTTTTCTTACAAGCATTTTTGTAAGAAACGGACCAGGGGTTGACACAGTTAGATTGTCTGGTTGCTAGGTCACCATTTAATAGCCAGTTTGACCAAACTAAAGCCTGATTAAAAAAACTTACGAAGAAAATCAAAACAATTGGTTTTTACTAGTGTCACAAACAATTTATTGATTTCTTGTTGTCTTGTGACCTGGGTTCAAATCCCTAAAAACGATCTATCCGCTTGCGGGGCTAACACTACGTACATCTATCCTTCCAGACCCAATCAGGTGGGAGAGTCGTGCATTGGGCTGCTCCCAACCTCTCAGGTAGTTGTTATCAAACTTTTTTTAATTGTGTGACGATACATATTGGTAGTAGAAGACTAATCTCTTTCGAGGTGTAGAGATCACCGAAGTGAATTTTTACATCTATCAACAAAGTTTTTTTTTTTTTCATAAACACGACATGAATCGAACCCCTGCTATATACCAAATGTGTTGGACCTTATTCGTCAATTTCACAATTAGACTCTATCAATTATATATTAGACCCATATTCTAAGGAGTCTCCCTCCTTATTTATAGTTTGAACCCTTGTTAGAAAAGGCATAAGAAAATATACTATGTACCGTTTCCAGTGTCTGGACACTCAACAAGGAGGAAATCACTCCAGTTATCTTTTCCATCCAATCCATCTGGTCCAGGGCATTTTCTGCCTGCATTGCTTCCCTAACTATCATCAGAAGAAATAATAAAAGCTAAACTATGTTGTTAATAATTTTCTTGAAAGTTTACCTGCAATGTATAAATCTTTGATGGTGAAATAATCCTGAAGCAGAACCTTAAATCTGTCTGTTCAGCATCAATCTTGATTGTTGATGTCAAAAGGTTCACTGTATGACGTGCTACAGATCTTTCATCCTGGACAACTCCATGGTAATGCGAAGAAAGCAATCGACTCAGAATCCCAGAACTATTTTCAGTGGCTAAATTCCTCTGTGAAGATGGTTGATTGCCACCCTGATAAGGTATGCTCACATTTATCAAGAACATACGCATTTTCTACCTTAGAGTATTAATACTTAAATTTTAGTTTAATTAATACTTACATGTAACCCAATCCATGGTTTACGATAGTAGTAAAGCATTCCACGACTATCAAGAACAAAATACCTTCTCTTCCAGTCACCCCTCAAGTTGGAGGATCGTTTTGAAAGATAGCCTTGTCGAATTATTTGAACCTAAAGATTATGCACATTTTGAGATGAAGAGTACCAATGGATAGGACTCAGAAATGAAAACTATGTAGAATGAAGTAAATACTAATTCTCTCAGAGAAAGAGTGAAACATCATATCCTAAAACTACCTTTCCATTTGCAGCAGATTCTGTTACTGCATCTACCACTTTATTTGATATCCTAGAAAAATGCTGCATACTGTCTCCACTGGGAGAACCATAAGGACCATTCAAGGACAACCTACTTTCTTGATGAACTAGTTTTTTATGCTCTACCATTCTTTCACAAAGAGAAATCTGCTCCTCATTGTAACTTTCTCTTGACTTTTGTGCATAAGCCAAAACCTGAAACATAGCAGATACAAGAAAGGAAATCTTCCATTCAGTCAATAAATCAGGAAAACTAATCATAATCCAAACCAACAATTTTGCTTGATACTTGAAACATGTCATTGTGGTTTATTGATGGGATTCACATCTCGGATTATCCTACCAATCATTCGAGAGTTTGAGTTTTGAGGAAGTATGCTATACTGAGAATTCCTAATGTGTTAATCATAAGAAAGTTGCATATACTATCAAGTATTCATGGAAAAGAAGTATGTTTCCTATCTTCAAGTCAAGTTAAAGCAAAATAAGTATAGAGTTAGTAGCAAAACCTCAACAATGAAAGGCTCCATCTCATGAAATAGTTGATATCCCTGCAAGAGAAAGAATTTTTTAAAAACATCATAAGTGCAATACTGTCCATGGAATATGCCATATAGGACCATGTCACATACCTGCTGAAAGTATCGAAGATGAGCATCCATAACTCCAGTGACAGCCTCCAAAAACTCAAACCTCTTCTTGGCCTCAATATTATGAAGAGCACTAACCTAGAACATGAAATATGTTCTGTAGTTTAGAGCTAAACATATGCATTTTATACTCTTACACAAAGCAACATCTCTTGTCAACTAAAATTACCAGATTGAAACGAGCTTCCTCAAATGAGGTTCTTGCATTGTGCAATTCCTGGAATGTCTCTCTACCAAATTAGATTAAAAATGAACATGGTAACCCATGACAAGCTAATGCATAATTCATGAATAAAAATGCCGAAGATAAGCTACTGGATTTACCTCTTCTATGACAGCGGCGATATCATACCTCGTACTTTTTCTCAATGACATGAACTTTTCGCGTGCCTGTAGCAAAAAATCCATGTTGTATGAGTTATGATCAAGAGAGAGGCCAAACAGGTGTCAACATCTCTATTTTGTTTTTTAAATGCCGTATTTTTTTCCTGGATCTGGCAACATTTAATTTACACATGCATCTACTCCTTTGAAATTTCTTTAAAAGAGTTACTCCAAGTTCAAACTTGAATTGAACATTGACATGTAACTAGAACATTACAATGCAAGTGATTTGAATGTCCATAAAGTGAGAACAATTGAAAGATCAAACTTGATCTTAAGGGCTATTTGACCAAGGCAAAATTGAAACTTCAACCAGACCACTAGAAGATCCTATATGCATTAAAAGCCAATTCCTTCCTCTCTCAGTAATACATGGGAGCATCAATATATGAAATTCAACAAGTGAGTTGGAGATGTCAAAATATAGATCAACCGATGTCAAAATGATGGATGTTGAGAAACTTACTCCTGGTATCAGTTATCAAGAGAAAGTTTCAATCAATCCAATAAAATAGAGATAATGATAAAAGTAGTATTACTGAATACTCAAAAACAACCAATTAGCACTTATGCTTCTTCTCATGTAATAATCATGTAATAAATTGCATGGCTCAAAGTATGAGGAAATGAAATCCATGGATGCAGAGATCATTATACTGTGAAACCTTTATAGGCAATTGAGAAGCACCTGGTCATATGCAAGGGAAGCTTTGTCGAAACGCCTTCGAGCTTCCTGCAAGCATCGCTTGAAGCATTAAAAAAAACTTTCAAGCAATATGATGCCAGGAATTATGAATATTTTGTTGAATATGAAAACCAGACCTCAGGAGTTAGGAGCACTACAATTTTTAAAAGAGTTGTCGATTTTAAAATTGAATTCCATCAGTTGTAATTTTCATTGTCCATAGTTTTAACTGATAGTCTTGTAATGAAGTTATTTCATCACAGTTTTTATAGTAGTCATGATTTCATAGCTTAAATTTTTTTTTTTTTTTTCTTATTAAACCAATAAAACATACATTCTCCCCACTGAATCCATTACCTTGACATCAAGGACTTCAACATTGAGAATGTTCAGTAACCGGTCATTCAGCATGTGCTCCACCTACAAGCCGCATTAGCAACATCAGTTAGAACAATTGTTTCTAATTTACCGAAAAACCATGAAAAAAGAAGGATTTTCAAAATTATCATGCAATTTAATCCAATCTAGAAGGATGCATAAATAGACAATGAAACCCCAGCCATATAGCTAGATCTGAGAAAGAGTCATGTAGCAAATTAAACTCCCAACAGCAGCTCGAGATTTATAAGTTTAAAGACTGGAAAGCCACAAGTTTTACCAGTGGGCTAGTATTAACAAAAGAATACATTGCTGCAAAATAAGAAAGACAATGACAACACTAGACAAATCACTACCTCTGACCGAAGAAGTTCCTTGTGTGTACTGATTTCTCTCAAAGCAATAGTGAATTTGGCCATAACAGGTCCTGAGAGTACCAAAACAAAATTTATCAAAATTACAACAACAAAGCTTTTTTTCCACTGAGTACGGTTTTGTTTCATCAAAATTTATCAGAATTAATAACATAAAAAGGATAAAAAATTTATTGAATATTCGAAGGAAGCATGGTGATTAAGAAAAGCATGGGAACAGATGAAATAAGCATAGCATGCTTTAGAATATTTGAAGCATCTTTGACCACATTTACTAAGGGATTTTGGAAGCTACTTTAATATCCTAAACATATCATGCACATTATTGTAGTATGCATCCAGTAACAATATGACTTGTTATGCTCAACCTAAAATTTCAAGCTAGCTCAGGGCTAATATAACCCATGGTATTATAACCTCCAAGTGCATATATCTCCAGTCAATGCCTCTTACAAAGCAATAAGCATACAACAAAGAAAGTCATTTAGGTTTATTTTGTAAGAAATAAGCATACCTCCCAAAGTTACAAATAGAGGATCACTATGCCCTCCTACAAAAATTTCAAGAGCACTTGCAAATGCGACGTCTCCATCATATGCCTCTCCAAGTCCTTCCCTAAAAAAGGTTAAAAATATCAGAAATTTAAGAATGTAGGAACCATAGCTAGACTCCTGTTTAATCAGCCACAATGATCAAAAGTATGCCATGATGAAGTCAAATAATGTTCAAGCCGAAGCTGAACAATACAAGTCTCAAGGTTACAAAGCTCTACAACTCTAGTCTAATGGGTGAAATGCTGAAGAAGAAGGAGAGGCCTTGCTCATGAGCGGAGGGTGGCTTTATAGTGCCTCTTCAAGCGTGCCAAGTCGTGCGAGTTTGTTATGTGGGGGAAACAATCATTGCTTGCGTGAGGTGTGGGCCCAAACCGTTAGCGGGGTATCCGAGCGTGTGAGGGAGGAAATGATCGCCTGCTTCTACTTTTATGCCACGCGCTGGGTTTTTAGCATGTGTTCTCTGCATTTCTGGATGAGGTACAGGTCAGGTGTGTAACTCAGCTCGGGCCTATTGAGATGACACCCACAAGTCAGGTTCTGTCTCTGATAGTTCCAACTCGGGTTTAGGGATGGGTTGTGCGATGTGAGGGGTTGACTAAGTGTTCATGGCTGGACTTCTCCATGGTGGGCCTCTATGTATTGGGACCGGACCAATTCCGGGAGGAACAGGAGTCCCCCAAGCCTTGAGCTGAGTATCAATGAAAAAGCTTTGCTCGAGCTGTTGACTTGTGTACTGGGCCTCTATATTGGGCCCGGACCGATTCCCGGAGGAACAAATAACATGACATAAATTGTTCACGTATTTGCAATACATGTAGGTAGTATATTATAATATGTTCTACCTTTCTATAAGAATCAAAAGTCAGATAACATGAAAAAACAAACAGTTTTCTTTCTTCTTATTCTTGCTCTATTTCTAATATAACTAACGAACCCACTTGGTTCCGACATGCTTTTCCTCCTCCATCCAAATATTTTATCTACTTGATCTTTCACAATTTTTTGGGATGGAAAGGTGATTTTAGAGCAGACCTTAAAAGCAGAAGCCCGTGAGAAGCCAGTGTTTGTCCAGTGAACTTCAATTGTTTCTAGATAAGTAAAAAAATAGTGTTTAGATAAGCTTAAATAATTAACTTATTAACCTCAAAAGTTATTTTTAACTTATTTTATGAAACCAATTTTTTAAGCTTGCTAGAAAAGTCTGGTGCGAAAACTGATATACAACATGACTTGGAAGCTATTTTGCACGTTTACGAGACAATTACATCTCTATAATAATTTGAAATTTCATGAAAACCAAACCATTCATCTCTCACCTACTAAGATTTATGCAACTACTTAATGTTTATAAGCTTAGTGTATACAAGAATTTCTCTTAAATTATTCGAAACTGTTTAGTGGTAGAGACTTTAAGGTTTGAGCTAAAGTAAGTCCTTTCCTATTTCAAGGTTCAATTTGTTGCCCCAAAGGTGAATGAGTTCAAGAAAGGAAGTGGGAGAGTAGATAGGGGATTTGGTCTTTTTTTTTTTTTTTTTTTTTTTTTACCTTTTCTTGTTGTTGTTTTATTTATTGAAGTCTCTGCCTTCTTCGGAATGTAATGAGGGGTCTTGCGGTACATATAAGTTGACGTGCATGTAACTTGTAAGTTATCTTATACCATACCACTAAGTAATTCTACATCAATTATTCACATAACTTTATATAGAAAACAATCTCCAAAAGGGAAAAAATCAATAAACAGTGGCATGGAAAACTCACGTGTACTTTCGACATGCTTTATAGAACTTGAAGCATCTCGAGCGTAACGTTTCTGAACTTTCTTCCATGCAGTGCAGCTGCATCCATAGTCATTCATGAATCATATATGATATATAATTAAGCAATCAATTCGGGTTCAGCACAACACAACCATTAAAATAATAAAAAAAACACATTACCATCCTAAACAAAAATTAAATAAAAATTGCACATAAACAACACCAATCATAATCTCTACATAACATTAACATAACATCAAAATATTGTTATTTTCTCTGTCTCTCTAAATTGTTCAATTTTAATAATCGAAGAATCACACCACCGAGAATGATTACAATCTTTAGAGGAATAGGATTGAGAAAAGAACCTGTTGCCGGAACATAGGTGAGTCGTGGAGTTTTGGGAAATACATTTTCTAGAAAAAAATATAAAAAAGTTTACAAAAATTCTTCTTTTTTGTTTTGCAGAGAAAGTATAATTGTTCTATAGAGAGAGAAAAGAAGGAAAAAGAGATGTCTATTTGGTGGTTTTGTTTTTGGTTAAAATTAATGTAATTTAGAGCGCATTTGAAGCAGTTAAAAGTGGTTGGAATTTTTTTATGTCTGTCAACTCAAATTCTCAACTGGCCCTTTTTATTTTCTCTCTCTAGACCGTGTAACAATATTAACAAGATGTCGTTTTTGCTTTGACCATCTAGTTTTTTTCCTTCGAAAATATAGACAATTTCCAACCCTTCATGCATTTTAGATTTTGGTTTCACTTTTCAACATAAAGTTATGTTCTTTTAGTTAGATTGTACGGGGGAAAAACAAATTCGCCATTTTATTTAATACATATATTTTTTAGCAACATTCATATTTCCAACCAAAGAAAAGAAGAAAAAAACACGAGGGTCTTGTGAGTAGTGAGCTTGTACATGTAAGTTTTAGTTTTCCTAAAGGTTCGCATACAAGAAAATTAAATAAGATCTTGGAATCTATGATTCTCACATGGGAAGAAGAACTTACCTTTATCCATGGCAAAAACTTTTATTCTTCACTTCTTGTAGAAACTTGAGCAATAGTAGAAAAACTCTTTTTTCTATCTCTTCCCTTCCTTCCTTATGGTTCTCTTAATGATGGGAATATTGAAAACATACTTTATAGGTAGAGATAGGGATTATTTAATATCCTTTCCTTATATATATTGCTTTCATCAAGCAATATATCTCTTCATAAAATAACGTGCCCTTTCAATTCAAACACCAACCAATGTGTCCTTTCATTTAATTATTAAACTATCACTTATATCTATTACATGAGGCAAATAATTCTTACATTCTCCCACTTGGCTCATGTGATGAAGTATGACTTCATGGTTTAATACAACATCAAACATATTGCACATATATAAGGACATACGTCGATTACATCATAAATCATAGCTAAGAATAAGAACCAATAAGAATTATGGCGGTCATACATCATTATTTCGACATAGTCCCTTCCATATACTACTATATTAGTCTTTTCCCTAACATGACACTTTCATGGGAAGTACATAATGTCATTTTTCAAGAACATAATTTGTTTTCAACATTATCAATTGCATGCATATACATAAGTAGAAAACAGAAAAATCAGAAACAAGTACATCAATGATCTCAGAGTATCAAACATTCATCAATAACATAAGCATCATAATTTAACATTCGCTAGCAGACGTAATGCCCATATTCTCTACGTGGCCAGCAAATACTTTAGGCGGTAACCCTTTTGTCAAAGGGTCAGCAATCATAAGATTAGTACTAATATGTTCAATTGACACCCTACGTTTCTGAACTTCTTCTTTAACGGCAAAATATTTCAATTCCATATGCTTAGCACCTTTGGAATACTTGTCGTTTTTAGAGAAGAAAACTGCTGCAGAATTATCACAATAAATTTTCAGCGGTCTGGCAATGCTGTCGACTATCCCAAGTCCTGAAATAAAGTTCCGCAACCAATTAGCCTGAACAGTGGCCTCAAAGCATGCCACAAACTCAGCCTCCATGGTGGATGCAACAATGACTGACTGCTTCGCACTCTTCCATGATATTGCCCCTCTAGCTAAAAGGTACAAATAACCAAATGTAGATTTTCTTGTATCTACACAACCGGCAAAGTCTGAATCTGAAGACCCAATCACTTCAAGGTGATCAGATCTCCTATAAGTAAGCATGTGATCCTTCGTCCCTTGCAAATACCTCAAGACTTTCTTTGCAGCTTTCCAATGATCCAATCCTGGGTTACTCTGGTATCTACCCAACATACCAACTGCAAAGCTAATATCTGGCCTCGTACATGTTTGAGCATACATCAAACTCCCAACAACAGATGCATAAGGAATATTTTCCATCTGTTTCCGTTCCAATTCATTCTTTGGACATTGCATGAGACTAAATTTGTCTCCTTTCTGTATTGGAACAGGAGATGCTGAACATTTCTCCATTCTGAATCTTTCTAAAACTTTATTAATATATGCTTTCTGAGATAAGCCTAACAGTCCTTGTGATCTGTCACGGAATATTTCTATCCCAATCACATAACTTGCCTCACCCATATCTTTCATTTCAAAGTTGTTAGAAAGAAATTTCTTAGTCTCACTTAATAGACCAAGATCATTAGTTGCAAGTAAGATATCATCAACATACAGAATTAAAACAATAAACTTACTCCCACTGACCTTTAGATATGTACACCGATCAACAATGTTTTCCTTAAACCCAAAGGACATAACGGTATCATTGAACTTGAGATACCATTGTCGGGAAGCTTGCTTAAGACCATATATTGATTTCTTAAGTTTACACACCATGTGTTCCTTCCCCTTTTCTACAAACCCCACTGGTTGATCCATATAAACATCTTCCTCTAAATTTCCATTCAAAAAGGCGGTCTTTACATCCATTTGATGTAACTCAAGGTTATAATGAGCTACAAGTGCCATGATAATTCTAAAGGAATCTTTCTTGGAAACCGGTGAAAAAGTCTCCTTGTAGTCAATGCCATCTTTCTGAGTAAAACCTTTGGCGACAAGTCGAGCCTTGTAACGTTCAATATTGCCATAAGAGTCACGCTTAGTCTTAAAGACCCATTTACACCCAACTCTCTTACATCCTTCAGGCAATTCCACAAGGTCCCATACACAATTATGTTCCATCGATTTAAGCTCATCTTTCATGGCATCTAACCATTTATCAGAATTATCACTATTAATGGCATCTGAAAATGAAACTGGATCATTATCAATTCCTAAGTCATTTTCTGACTCTTGTAGATATACCACATAATCATTCGGAATAGCAGACCTCCTTTCTCTTTGGGATCTTCTTAATGCCGTTTCCTGTGGTTGTTCAACTACAGGTTCATTGCCAACTGCGGGATCAATAGTTTGTTGTTCTTCATGATTGGTATGCAATTCAACACAGGGAACAACAACTGTAGAAGTAGAAGCACGAGTCACTGGGACTAGTATTCTGACTTCCTTAATCTCCACATTTCGTGAAGGTTTACTCCCACTATTTTCACCATTTTCAATGAACCTAGCATTTCCAGATTCAATAATTCTTGTACTATGGGTAGGACAGTAAAATCTATACCCCTTAGATTTTTCTGGATAACCAATGAAATATCCACTGATTGTTCTTGCATCCAGTTTCTTTTCTTGTGGGTTATATATTCTTATTTCCGCCTGACAACCCCAAACATGCAGGTGTCTTAAACTGGGTTTCCTACCTGTCCACAATTCAAAAGGTGTATTTTGAACTGCCTTACTAGGAACCCTGTTTAACAAATACATGGCAGTTTTTAAGGCATACATCCACAATGATACGGGTAAAGATGAATTACTTAACATACTCCTAACCATTTCCATTAAGGTTCGGTTACGCCTTTCTGATACACCATTTTGTTGTGGTGTTCCTGGCATTGTGTATTGAGCACAAATACCACGCTTTTCAAGAAATTTAGCAAATGGACCAGGGTGTTGTCCTGATTCATCATATCTTCCATAATACTCACCACCCCTGTCCGATCTAACGATTTTCACCTTTCTGTCCAATTGCCTTTCAACCTCATTTATGTAAATTTCCAAGGCATTTATTGCTTGAGATTTCTCATGCAGTAAATAGACATATCCATAACGTGAAAAATCATCAATAAAGGTGATAAAATATTTTTCTTTATTGAAAGAATTGACGTCAAAAGGTCCACAAATATCGGTATGTATGATTTCAAGAAGCTGAGTACTTCTTGTGGCTCCTTTCTTTGTGTGTTTTGTTTGTTTACCTTTAATACAATCCACACACACATTAAGATCAGTAAAATCTAAATCCGGAAGGATTTCATTCTTTACTAATCGTTGCATTCTTTCTTTGGAAATGTGTCCTAAACGCTTGTGCCACAAGTAAGCACAACATTCATCCACTAAACTACGTTTAGTGCCAACATTATGATGCAAAGTCATAAGTGTTTCAACATATAAATTATCAAGATTCAATTTATATAAACCATCACAAAGTATACCAGATCCAATTATAGAGGTATGCTTATACAAACTGAAACAACCATTACCAAACTTAAAAGAGTATCCAACAACATCAAGTTTAGAAATTGAAACTAAATTCCTAGAAATATTAGGTACATACAAAGTTTCAAATAAATCTAAATGATGCCCAGTGTCCAAGATCAAACGATAAGTCCCGACACCTTCCACTGGAACTTTCTGTCTGTTCCCCACGAAGACAAATTTTTCATTTGGCTTTATGGTTTGGATCGTAAGGAATCCCTGCATCGTATTAGAAACATGAGTTGAACATCCAGAATCAATCCACCAAGTATTATGGGGAACTTCAGTTAAATTTGATTCAAAACATACATAAGCATTAAGCTCACCTTTCTTTTCGAACCAAGCCTTACGCTTTGGGCAATCCTTCTGGAAATGTCCGGATTTCCCACAGAAATGGCATTTGCTGCTCTTCGGTTCTTTCTTCTGGATATTGACAGAGGACTCACCAACCTTTAATGGTCCTTTTCCCTTTCCACGTTTCTTTCCAAATTTCTTTCCAACTCCTTGATGACTCACTAGATGAATGGAGTGGTTCCCTTGATTCTTGAGTCGGGTTTCCTCTTGAACTAACATACTGTGCAGTTCATGCACATTCCATTTATCCTTTATGGTGTTATAGTTCATTTGGAAAGGACCATACTCAAACGGTAATGAACTCAATATGAATTGCACAAGGAAACCATCATCAACTGCCATTCCCAGTGACCTAATTCTTGCTGCAATATTAGTCATTTCAGTGACATGTTCATGCATGGTACGAGAACCATCAAATTTCATGGTGGTTAAAGTACTCATTAATGTCCCAGCAAGAGACTTGTCAGCAGTTTGAGAGCATTCTTCCACAGATTTCATAAATTCTTTAGCACTTTCAGTTTTGGGAAGACTTGACCTCATGTTACTTGCTATGCTCATTCGCATAAACATCAAACTAAGTCTGTTTGACTTTTCCCAGGCTTTATAATGGGTTTTATCTTCATTGCTACTATCATCAGTAATAGCAGCAGGTTTATCAACTTGAAGAGCGAGATCAAGATCCAATACACCAAGGTGAAATTGAATTTGTTCACTCCATTCAGGAAAATTCAACCCATTAAAAACCGGAACAGACATAGCTTGTGAATGCAAAGAAATAGGTACAGATACTGCAATTAATACATGCTCAATATTAATACTTTGAGTTATAAACTAATATACAATTAAAATTCAGACAATACATAAACATTCTATATATATTAATGTTCTCCTTGGGAGATCCACCAATATACAACATAACAAACATAAAGATGCTATTAAATTTAACATTTATTTGGCATGACATATACATCAATCAGAAATACTTATTATCTTTGGATATATAAATAAAACTAATAATGCACACACATTACCAACAATCATGTCCATTAATTATAAGAACAATTAATCAACCTTTGGGTGATCCAAAAATGTCTTATAATAATGAACTTCAAATTATCCCATAAATAAATTATAAAATATTAGCATCCATACAATGGGTAATTGAAATAATATTATCATTAATTTGGAATCAAATAAACATACAAGTTTGATCACTTTGGTGATTAACAAACTTATCATAATATTTAATCCCAATTTAAAATAATTTCTATGTCTTATTCTGTTAAAAGAATATTTTCGAAACCAGGCCCATGCTTTTCCGATCCTTGTTTATTTATTAACACTAAAAGACGAACAACGATCAAAATATATGTATACGTGAAACCATCCTTTATCACATATTGTTTGCATACAGTGTCATTATCTTGGCTTTATCCATGATTTGACACAATTAGAAAGGACAAACAGTATAACGTGTGCAGGGCCATACTTGAATTCATATTCATTCATATATGGACATAGGCAATTAGGCATAACAAAAGGCTTTAAGTACGTGCAGATGCAAAACATTCACGACTTCATACATTCAAGTTGCAAACATGCCAGCGGAAATTCAGAATTTCATAAAAATTCTTCAAAACATTCTCGTAAAAATTGTGCAGCGGAAACATTAAAGAATCTCAAGTTTCATAATTAGGGTTCATAAACAACTTGGGAGAAATGTATCATTCAAGGAGAATCACATAATTCTACAACCAAATGCTCTGATACCACATGTAAGTTTTAGTTTTCCTAAAGGTTCGCATACAAGAAAACTAAATAAGATCTTGGAATCTATGATTCTCACATGGGAAGAAGAACTTACCTTTATCCATGGCAAAAACTTTTATTCTTCACTTCTTGTAGAAACTTGAGCAATAGTAGAAAAACTCTTTTTTCTATCTCTTCCCTTCCTTCCTTATGGTTCTCTTAATGATGGGAATATTGAAAACATACTTTATAGGTAGAGATAGGGATTATTTAATATCCTTTCCTTATATATATTGCTTCCATCAAGCAATATATCTCTTCATAAAATAACGTGCCCTTTCAATTCAAACACCAACCAATGTGTCCTTTCATTTAATTATTAAACTATCACTTATATCTATTACATGAGGCAAATAATTCTTACAGTACACACAACTCTTCTGCTCACACAACTCGTTCTTGTTTTTGTGGGACACTGTTCAGTGGTGACAGTGACAGTTACACTTCTGAGCTCTGAGCTCTCTATTCTGATCATTTCAGAGTTTATTGTTGACATTTTCTCAACATTTGGGTTCAGGGCATTGCATAGCAGTGTCATCCCAGCCAAGAACAACATCAAGAAGCAGGAGAGGAGTTAGACGATTTTATTAAGGTAGGGAAAAAAGAATAATATTTTCTTTAAGAGTCTAATTTTGATAAACCGTTGGCTTAAAGTTTTTTTCATTATCAACCAATTACAAATCACCTTATACATGACATTAAGTTTATTAATATAAGAGTTAAAACATTTATAATAATGTAGCAATTCATCATTGGTTGACATTATAAAACATTTTTACTGGGTGCATAACAACTAAATCCTTTATTTATAAGAGCTTAGTTATAAAGTTGGTATTTTTCTTAAAAAAATTACATGTAAAAAGCTTAACTTTTATAAATATTGAAATAGATATAGCTACTATATTCTAAATCTACACGCGGCCCTGCCAAGAAGCTCTGTTTAAAGCACTATCAGGTTCTTAAATTGATTTTGATGTTAGATACATGATCATGGTTAAAAGTTCTTAAATTTGCCTGTGCTAATGATTACTTTTCTCTTCTTGTAACTTTTAATTGTTGATTTGATTGAAATTTAAAATTTTGAAACATTTTTGGTTGCATGTATGAGAAGACTCTCATGCTTTTTCTGGAAGTGTATGACACACGTCTCCCTTAATATTGGTTAAGAGAATTAAGATGCATTGTTGACTGCCATTTGGAATTAAATTACTGTTTTTGCTGCTTGTCTATGAAATGGTGGATCTGCTACATGCATTTGAAAGGGGAAACATAGGGCTTTAACCTGAAAATTTCCACACACAAGATGCTAAGGGTTTCATAGCTGCTGTAGTAGCAGTTTGGTTGGAGCATGGCATGCAGTAGTAAGTAACACAGTAACACTATATCAAACAGTGAATCTTGGTTGGAAGATAGAAACTGATCAATTTGAATTCCTTGTCAGGAAGTCAGTTCTGAAATTTGGTGAATGTTCACTTTCGGGATTATGAGATGCTTGTAGGTAACATTCATATATGTATGATATATATTTCTAATTGGGAAGCCTGCAACATTTTTTCTTTGTTAATCTCAGATGCATCTTCTGAAACAGATATAGATAACTTGTTTTAGTTGATTACAATTCTAAATTCTTACTCTTCCTGTTTATTTCAGTGTTATTATGATATATATTTTTGAGCTGATATTTTGCTTCACATTTTGTGCAGTATGTGCATTTTCTTCAGAGGAAGTTTGTGCATGCAGCACCCGCACAGCACAGGCAGCAAGTTTATTTCTAGTAGGCTCCTTTATGGACTATTGAGTTGATGAAAACAAATGAGTTGATGCCTATGGCTATAGTTTGACATCCGTTGTAAGTTTCTCTTTTATTTTCTATACTTTTTAGTTTAGTTGACTGATCAAACTTTGTTATTTTGAGTTGATTTTTGGATGTGTTTCAAATAACATCTTCGTATGAAACCCTGTGAATTTTCATTATTTTCAGAGACCTAGAAGTTTGTCAAAACTGTCCTAAAATTTCTTGCAAAATCCTGAAGCAAGTAATTAAGTTGACTATCAAATCTTGTAATTTGAGTTGATCTTTAGATATGTTACAAGTAACATCGTAATATGAAACCCTGTAGATTTTCGTGATAAAGGGGTGCCTTTGGAAACGCGGACACAGGTGGTGCATGGCTATCGTCAGCTCGTGCCATAAGGTGTTGGGTTCAGTCCTGCAACGAGCGCAACCCTCCTGTTTAGTTGCCAACGTTGAGTTTTTAGAATCCTATAACTATATAAGAATTGTGCCAAGAGTGGCTGCTAAATTCTGATGCGAATTCTGGAACAGCTTCCCTTTTCAATTTTATTTGTCTGATCAAACCTGGTTTTTCCACTGATTGCTGATAGATAGTTGTAGTTAAACATTTTATGTGTGGTTCCTGATGGTTGCAATGTGCCTCCCTAGAGTGACTTTCAGCTCCTTTCCCATTTTCTATCTGCTTTTTCTGTGGGACCAAAACCAAAAATAAATAAATAAATAATCAACCTTCTTGTTTTGACTGTTGCCAAATATTATTTGTCATCCTTTGCATTATTAAATCATATTTGATCATAAAAAAGGTTAAAGTTCTTTTATTAGTACAAGCATAATGTGTTTCTTAACCAGCATTTGAGTTTTCTCATTTTCTTTTTCAAGTCAGCTCATGTCATAGAGTAACTGTTCTGGCATATACCAATTCCACCAAGCTTATTTCCTCCAGTAGATGTTAGGATTTATATCCTGGAACCAAGGAGATGATGAGAGAGTTGAATGAGGTGGAGGCTCTTCAAGAGAAGTGGGCTGCTGCAATCATGATGCTCAGTGAGGAGTACACCGGTGCCAGGCAGAAGTTACTAAGTGCCCAGCAACTATACCCGGAACTTGATAACATCAGTCTAATGCTGACCATCTGTGACATGCTGCTGCTTGCCTCCAGTTTCAGGTTATCATATAATCATGAGATTGATTTTAACTGCATTCTTGATCTAATATATCCTTCCTCAACTTATTCTGATGCTAGATATTATCTCAATAATCTTGTCAACCTGATAAACGGTATCAAAGATGAATTTCAAGGAGCTGAGTTAGCTCTAGAAATTGTTCAGAATGAACTGAACATGCTTTCAAAAAGAGAAAAGGATTTTTATCATGGTTTTAGGCATGATGACAATGATCTTATTTCTTCAAATGAGATTTTGGATGGAGAGAACACAGAATCTGGCTCCACTTCAGAGAGTTGCAGAGATATCATAAATGATGATGTTCCACTTGAACAAAGTAGTTTGGAGGAATCCGTGGTAGAAGATCAAGAATATCCACAGCAAGAATTCTATAACTTTGAGAAAGAAAGAAACATCAATTTGTTTGAACACGGACAAATTTGGGCTGCGCACTATCAACCTGATGAGATTAAACAGTGCCGATATGCGAAAATCAATTCCAACAGTGGAGATGTGCTGAGTATTACATGGTTGAAACCAGTTCTTGTTGGTGCTGATGAAAGAATATGGAGTAATGCTGGTTTTCCTGTTGCTTGTGGAGCCTTTTTCCAGGATCCAAATACATATGATCAGGTGAGGGCAAGAGTCTTTTCCTACAAATGTTCTTGTGTTTGTGGTCTGATGTATGATCAGATTGAAATTTACCCAAAGAGAGGTGAAATTTGGGCACTGTACAAGGATGGAATTGTTAATGAATCTACATGCAATCCTGAAGCACTTAAAGGATGCAATTTTGAATTGATAGAAATGTTTTCTAATTATTCAAACTGTACTGGAGGAGATTTTGCTTCCTTAGTGAAAGTTAATGGTTTTCGCAGTGTCTTCAAGAGACTAACATCCGGAAGGAGTCCTGTTTTGTTTCATATTTCTCCCAACAGATTGCTTTTCTCTCATAAGATCCCAGCGCATAGGCTTATGGGTGGGAAAGATGAAGTTTTATTTGAATTGGACCAAATGGCTTTGCCCAATAATTTGATTCAATATATTGATGCCAAAAATCCTGTCAAGGATAATGTCAATATTAGTGATTATATCAGCAATGTTAATGAGAAAAAGTTGTGTGTTGGGAAGTTTCAATCAGAGGGTAAATTCTTGGAGCATAGGATATCAGCATATGATTTTGCCACTGGTCAAGTTTGGGCAATTTATTGTGGAAAGGATATAATGCCTCGCCAATATGCTGTTGTAAACAGTGTGGTCTCCAACAGGCAAGTTTGTGTAACATTGCTAGAACCTGAACCAGTTCATGACTATTAGAACAAATGGAAAGAAGATCTACCTGTTGCTTGTGGAACATTTAAACATGGAAATAGTAATGTCATCCTGGATATGCCTCAACTCTCCCATTTGGTCAAGTACATGCAAGGTACAACTAAGTCACAGTATATGATTTATCCCCAAAAGGGAGAGATTTGGGCAATGGACAAGAATTGGAATATAAAATGGAAGCATACTGATTATGAACAATGTCAATGTTGGCTGGTAGAAATTATTTCAGATTTCTCTAAAGAACATGGGATAAAAGTAGCCAAACTGGAAGAGGTACATAATTGTCTGACCTTCTTCCACAGGCAACAACACCGGCGATCTGATCTATCTTGTACAGTTCTTGAAGCAAAGATGCTCAGCTTTTCACATCAAATTCTAGCTTACAAGGTGCCTGGAATTGAAAGGTATGGTATTCCTAAGGATAGTTGGCATCTTGAACCTCATGCTATACCTTATCAGCTAAATGTATAACTCCAGCAGGACTGCAGGAGTGCCACATTATATATATATATATATATATATATATATATATATATATATATATATATATATTTGGTATTCTCATCTTAAACTTCAATGCTTTGTTAAGTGCACTCCATCTAAATTGCTTTGTTAAGTTCCCTCCTTCTAAATTTCTCTATGCATTGTCTTTTGTAGTCTTACCTTCATTTTCCTGCCTTTTATTAATTCCATTAAATGACCACTAATTGTTTATAGCTTCTGAGTTTATCAATTGGACGTCCAGCAACTGTTATATTTTCAACTTAAGTTACATTGTTCTCTAATTATCTCAATTCAATGAGATTATTCAACCCCATCTCTCTCCATGTCTCCAATTAGCCTCAGCTTTTGGTCAATTCTGGTAAGCAAGGATTATTAATAACTAAAATAAAATTATAATGAGTGAAGACTCATTCTGGTCCCTGAAATTTTTTGGATCTCATTTTAGTCCCTGAAAAAAAAAAAACTCATCTGTTAGTCTCCCAAATTTACTTCCGTGACCCATTTTAGTCCCTCCCGTCAGTCAATAGTAGTTGACCTCCGTCAAGTGGCTGACGTGTGACATTATGTATCTAGGTGTACAATTAGTATTTTCCGGCATGACACTGTTTTAAATAAACCCAAATATCAAGCATTTAATTTAAAACACAAAAAAGGGTGCTGATTCGCTGGAAACAATATGTCTTCTTCCCCATTTAACTTCTGAAACCCTAACTTCTAAAACAATATGGCCTCACGTGCATCAGAATACACACAAGAGTAAATGGAAACCAAAACCAACATGCACCAGAAGCACGTGCTTAACCACAAAGCATCCCAATATGCAAAAAAGTCTCACTCCAAAAAGTTTTGACTACAAACCAGTCATAATCAAAATAAACAAAGGGAAAACTTTGACCCACATTTATATGCAACAAAGACAACTCCTACAATGTCCCCTTTGGTCCCCAATCAACCTAATACATGAACCCCACCAGCATAAACAAATTAAAAGGATGAAGTGGACAAATTGCAAAAGACAAAACGACGAGGGTGTCACAAACTCACGTTTAGGGTCAGCGACGACGACGGTGTCACAACCCACCAAAAACCGCCACCCTAAACCCGAAAACCCAGAACCCCCAGCAAGACTTCGAATGTTAAGGAGAATAATGTTTTGAGTGAAACGCAAATTTGTGTCAATCTCTTGCTATGTAGGGTTTACTGTGCAAATTTAGAGAAGAGTATGAATGTCTATCACGATGAGTTGGTTCCAATTTTCCCTCTCCAAAATGGCGTAGCATAGGGCATCAGAACATTAACACCCTTTTGCCACCAAAACGACACCGTTTCGCATCATTTGTGTGGCTGATATTTGGGTTTATTTTAAACAATATCATGCTGGAAAATACTAACTGTACAAGTAGATACATAACATCACACATCAGCCACTTAACGGAGGTCAACTATAATTGACTGGCGGGAGGGACTAAAATGGGTCACGGAAGTAAATTTAGGGGACTAACGGACGAGTTTTTTTTTTTTTTCAGGGACTAAAATGAGATCTCAAAAAAACTTCAGGGACCAAAATGGTCCTTCACTCAAATATAATTCATTTAAAAGTAGTACATGGGACAAGATGAGTTGACTCTAAACTTGCTCCGACCAGCCATCAAGTTTAAAACCCAATCCATGCATAATAAATAAATACCCATAGCTCGAGATCAAATTACCATCCCTAGCTTTGAGCCAAAACTACTATAACTTGTCATCCTTGGATTTCTTGTAAAAAGGAATAGATGCGAACTAAAAACTCTATATTAACAACATTTGTATACGTTTCTCCTCCAATTTGAATTCAAAATCGTCGTGTATTCAATCTTTTTGTTTTCATCATGAATCTATGTCTTTGCTTTTGCTTATATTGATAACAAATTCTGCAAGATAGTCATCAGTCCCATAACTTAATATGCGGGTTCAACTTAGTCCACAAGCTATTTGTAAACCTAGGCTATGAAGATCACTACTTTATAATTTGCATTTTTTTTTAAGGTAAAATATAATTTGAATCTAATTTGCATTTTCATTTGGCTGCTTTGCATTCTAAAACCAAACTGGCCATAAACAAACGGAAGATGGCCTCCACATATGTCTGGCGGAACCGACGATGCCAAACTGACGATAAACAATAGAAGATTGGCTCTGACTCTGATACCATGTTAGATTCCATCCTAAAACCAATTGACATTAAGTGGAGTCACCCAACAAATATATAAAGGGCACCCTAGAAATTGAGTCAGTTGGGATTTCCAACAATTTCTATTTATTCTTTTTTTGTATCATCCAACAATTTCTATTTTAAGTTTTAACAAGGAGGCCCTTTAAATTAAGAAAGACAACTACTATACGTAATTGAAACAAAACACAATTAGCATATTACTTTGGTGCTCATGGGTGTCACAATTTCCCTCAGTGGTGAAACATATTAAGAAAGTTACTACAGATGTCTCAAGGAGCAATAGTAAACCCCGTTAAACATTGTCCATATATATAAAGTTAGGGAAATAATGAATTGAACAATTTTAGCGTGGGATTAGTTGAACAAATAAGAAGAGGTAGGAAAATTTTGAGCTTTCTACGATGAAAATTATCAAAATTCGAAAGAGCAAACAATCAGAGTCACAAAATGCCATATTAATACTTTTATAGAAAGGTAGTAAATTGTAAAACATTATGGAAATCACTACACAAAAGAGATTTAAAAAAGTCATAATATTTCCTTTTTCTACAAAGCGAGATGTATATATGTTCTTGTCCCAAACAATGGTCGATGGTGGTTACCTCCTACGGTAGGAGCGGTGGAGAAGGGAGTGGTGTACTTGTAAGGTGAGACACCTCTACTATCTCATAACCTGTCTTAATTTAATCCACTACTTTAATCATCAACAACAATAAATCCAGACTTATATTCAACACACCAAGGTCCTCTTGGCTTCATGACCTATTCATTCCACAATTTTAGTAAAAACTCAAATATCCATTTGTCACAATTCACCCTATCATAAATAGATAGAAATATATATGGATTCATATCATATCATAGAAGTATTTTAGTACAAGTTTCTTAAAAGAAATATTCTTACATATATACAGTCAGTACACAAAATATACATATCACTCAATATATCTCCTACAGAGCTGGTCCAAATACACTATACATACTCCCCAGACTCCAAGACCAGTCTGTTCCGATGAGTGACAGAACGATCAAAATAGCGGGTGCTCCACCTGTTATTGTCATGGAAAATGATCCTTGGGTTCCCCAAATACATCTTTCGTCCCACCATCCAAACAGTCTACTAATTTAGAAGAGTACAGACAAAAGAAAACAAACATAACATATAGGAGGTAAGATGTTTGTCATCTATACAAAAAGACAGCAGAGTAGTAATAGTTCCAAAAACAAACAAAAATGAAGCAAAATATACAAGTAGAAACTAAACAGACAAAGTACAACATCATCGAGTGTATTCATAGTCTTCTGAACATTTACAAGAGAACTAATAAAATATCTCAAACATAAATGCAGGATGTCAAATGCCAATGCACATACATGAGGCCCAACTAGACTCAACTCCATGGAGTGTCCACATTGTCGGAGGAGAGATCAAAAGTACATGTTTTGTATCTAGTAAGCCCAACACGACGCATCAATCTCAAGTTTTGCGCAAATCACGATTTTACCAAAACACTCTCCATTGATCCTGAGTAATTTAATGACTCGTCGGGGTCGCCATACGAAGGTATTGGTTTACCACGGCACGAGAGAGCTACCACCTGGCCCTTTGTAAGATTTATGCAACATGCATCCCCAAGGTCTTCACAACCTCCACTATTGTACTCTCACTCGCAGCAGGGTGTAGCTCTCTCCTCGGCATCATGTCAATGTCATGCATGACCTCAACACAACTATCTTTATATCATTCCATTAAATCGTCAAGTCATTCTGTGGGTGCTTACCCATGTATACTCTTTGGGGTCTAAAACAACTCATACTAGCGAAATTCCCTTAACGACTAACTTCTTCAACACTCTAGGGTAATGCATGACTCTATGCATATGCTACATGTCTTTGTGCATAACATGCTTCCAAAAAAGATCACATACTATTAACAAAGTATCAATATGATTATCCTCAAACACGACAATGATGTCAGATGTATGTTGCATCAATTTCAATCAAACATTTCTCATTTAAGAGCAAGTAATGAAAAATTATAATAAAATATTACCACTTAAGATCAAGGATTACACATTGATGGTCCAAGTAGCATATGTCCTTTGTCCACACTTAGGATTTATTCTATTGCCATGTTGTGAGGCCTAAAAACATAATTAGGACTATTGTCCATTTGTAAGTCCATTTAGAGTCAAGTTATAAGTGAATTGGGCCTTGTAGGCCCATTGGTTAAAGTTGTTATTGGTTTGTTGAAATCTAATTAGTTTCTTACTAGATTCTTACCTAATTTTAGTTTAACACTTAAGTTTGCATCCTTGATTAGATATTAAAGTTTGTCTTTACTTTATTCTAATTTGATTTTATTCTAACTATCAATTTACTTTATAACTTGGTTTGTTTTACCCTATGCCATTAATTCTAATTGTTTTTCTAATAACAATTAAGGTTTCAATCCTAAATAAATTAGTTACTTACTTAGTCATCATTTCCTAAGTGTTTTATTAACTAATGTCACCTAGCCATTCTTTGTCTACTCCAAGTAATATGTGTTCCAAGAAACTATCTAAGAACTTGACTTGCACATTGAGGCCCATTTACTTCTATAATTGTCAAATTTCTCATAGGCCAAGAGGGATAAATTTATCAAGCTATTCTAGTCCCATTATCATGGTCTCCTACTTGTTTCTTTTCTAACATCTACCCTAATTATCATTTAAGAGGTTATTAGTCCCTTATTCCCATTTGTAGGTGTGATTAGCTCAAAAATTGGAAGTTTGGCTCTCTTCCTTTTTGGATGATAGTCGAATAGGTGCTGTGGCCTTAGAGCCCCACCAAGTTCGATTTTTCTCACACATTTTAGTGTCCATTCCTCTTCCATTCACCCACATCTTCAACCTCCATCAAAATTCTCATGTTTTTAAGGTTCTAACTCTAACGAACACAATAAAAAAATTCACAAAACTTCAAGGGACCAATAACCAGCCCTAAATCAACCCAAAGATTACAACATTGTGGATTTTACATCCATTTTCCATCCACAACAAGCACAAATCCAAAATACATTAATAACCTACAATTTTAAAACCCTAACTTTCTCCATAAGAGGCCATTCAAGTCCTAGGTCCATCACCAACCAAGATAGGATCCCAAAACAAACCAAAATTTCAAATTGATGGATTGTTCAACCATCTTCCAACAACCAACACACCAAATCCGAAAATAAACCAATAATAGCAAATAAATTCACAAAAATGCAAAAACCAAAGCAAAACAAAATTTGCAAAGAAAAAGGGGTTAGGGTTTCTCCTAACACAAAGAAACTACTATTCCTACTCAAACCACCATAGATAAGTTCCATCTTCCTCCCCACACTAAGCGAGATTCGAGATTTAGTAACTCACACTTTATAGCGGTTTCGGGAGGAAGTGCTCTAAAAAAATGTGCGAAAATTTTTAATAACTCTCCCCCTGAGGAAACGCTATTAACATACAGACCTTTAATAACCTTTCCTCAAATAAATGTTATCTTTACTCAATACCTTTTTTTTAAGAACGCGCTCCACCTCTTACAGCGCTTCGTCGAAGACGCACTATTATATGTTATACCTTTAATAACGTTTTATCTAGCAAACGTTGTTAAAAGAATAACTATAATAACATTTGCTTGAGGAAATACTATCTTTCATCCGATTCAAAACAAAACCCCCTAGGTGACCAACTCTCTACATGTTAGTTGAAACAGTACTCCATGAAGTTAATGAATAATGATATCTCTACACAACGCACAATTTTCTCAATTCATCAATTTTGTTGCTTTGTAACTCAATACTTTTGGAAATGTTAGTTTGAATTATTTGACCAAACTCTCCTATAAATAATTTTGCTCTGTGTTCTTATCCTTCACACTCCAAATTTTATCAACTCCCGTTCTCAATCTATCATGTTCTTCATTGAGGGTGTTCCCTTTCTTGTGTGGGAAAGATGAAAGAAACTTGGCTTAATAAAATCCAGAATTTGATTCGTAATAAAACCCAAAAGAGAGGATGTGAGTCGAAATAAAACTCAACGTGAGTTTGTTCTCCATCCTCACCTTAGAGCGGGAATTAAAGGACGACTGAAAATGAGATTTTGTATTACTTGTCCATGTCTCCTCTCCTTCTTGTCGTAATTGGAATTATAAGATTTTGTAACGTTGTCAACCTTTAACCTTACTATTTCTGATACCATAAAACACAGCAAGAAAAAGTTTCATTTTGAACTTAAACATATAAGCATAAAGCAGTGAAACACCATATCAGAGTTCTGCCTGGAAGCCATGGCATACACAATATACACAAAAAAACACCTCACTGGCCGTGGTACAAACACTACAGAAGACTCAACGATACCTCTGAGGCCTCTTTCTACACTCGCGGATCACCAACGTCAAAGTCGTTGCGGAAGATGAACCTCATCTCGAGTTAGCATCGGTTGCTTCAACGCTCTCGTCAACCAACCAGTACTTTCGTCTTCGGATCACGATCCGAACAACCATATAGAAAACACAGGAAAAACATGCACGAGAGGTAAGAAACTCTACAACTATCATGTATAGGGAAAACACATAGAATATAACACGTCAACATGCACAACCAACTAACACAGCCATCTCTCGGGTTCACCACGACATTCAACCTCCAGATTATCACAACTAAGGATCACCGCCTACTCTATATGCACAATTGAGTCTACATGATTGGCCAATTCTACATGCACTCTTAACAATAGGAATGCAACGGTCAACCTCCAACTGCGAGGAATGACAAGCCAGTCTCCAACTGTGAGAGTGGTCATTTGCCAAGGTAAGAATGTCGCCTCCAACTGTGAGGACTTCGATTCGGTCGTTCAGGTAACCGCATCCTGAGTTCCCAAGACCGTACAACAGTGGTTCCTCCAACTGCGAGGAGCACTGCCTCCCCGATCCCCTCCAACTGTGAGAAGACCCGAGAAGTTCTCCAACTGCGAGAAAGCACCCACATCCCTCAAATTGTGAGTTCAGCTATCTTGGTCGCTCCGGAATGTCCACCTCGAACACCAACCTCGTGTGACAACCACTCAAACTGTTGTTGCAGTTGTACACACGACTTTTTAACACAACAATGCAAATGCTATAATTATGCATCCATCACCTCAACAATGTTCTAACAACAGCTTAACCAACGTCTTAAAGATCCACATCCTCCAACTGAGAGGATGTCACTCTTCAACAACGAGATTCACCTTCAATTGTGATCAACTTACCTACACTACAAGTCGGATACCATCAACTATTCTATTAACCTAATAGCACACCAATCATCTCCAAATTCTATTAAGATCAGAGTAATCACAATCATATCAACGGACCATAGCATAACAACATGTCATCATTGCAGGCATATCAAAATACCAATTAATCATGTTATCACCATAAGCATCTTATCTAGCATGTTATCATATATAACATCATCACATAAGCATGGTAACAACTATAGCACATAAGCATGCATCCCCAAAACAACATGTATCATGGATTTGCCTAACAGCGATAAACCTATAATGCCTACACCTTAGATTGGTACCACTCCACGGTAATCTCCAATGTAAGTTAGGTGTTGTCAATTACTCAATCACTAGTAGGGTTTGAGGAGCCCCACACATGTTAACAGTTATACTCCATGCCTACTTTTCCCCAACAATTGAGATTCCTTTCTCCTCACATGAACTGTCACACGCACATGCTTATGTGCAACTTCTGAATGCAAAAACGCAACCGACAACCACGCACGCTTTCCAACGAGCTCACCACGCGGCTCCCAACGCTGCCAAAGATACTCCTGACATGCACATTGGGCCAACAATTTCCCCGAGCATATGCACGGGGTTCAGAAATAGGCTAAAACTCATAAACAATGACAGATTCAACAACAACGCAACTGGGGCTCAAATCAAAGAATAAAAAGGAATGAGCCAAGAAAAGCAAAGGGAATAACTCACCAATACAGTGGTTGGCTCCCGCAAGGGCAGATCCATTACGGTTCCTTAGCGTGCTCCCTTGAACAAACGATCGGGTAAAAAAGACCCGTAAAACCCTAATGTGTTAGCAAAGCAGCATTAGATTGAAGCATGAAGGAGAAAAGGACAAGAAACAAGCCAAACATTAGAAAGAACTTAGGGTCAATGATGTTGGCACCTTAACTTACCTCAACGAAGCTTAAAACCCAGATTGCACCCTAGGCAAGTCCAAAGCTACGAGCACAAAAATATAGTCGTATTAGGGTTTCGACAGACGATCGGGTCGGAATCAACCAAAAACTCTCAAAGTGCTCTCTGTAACTCTTTCTCAGTGAAGAAGACATAGGAACTTAAGAAAACTCGAGCTTAAGTGAAATGAATAAAAAAACATAACACTTAAGGGAAACACAACACGCTTTGGCATGCAGATCTCCAACGTCAAAGCATTCCCACACTGGAGCATGGGGTTTCTCCACGCTTGAGCATGCAACCTCGTCCACTCTGCCTTCTCCAGGGTCTGACAAGTGTCCAACACGCATCAAAACTCAGAACAAATGGCGCTACCACTCAGCACGCTTGAGCGTGCAACTCTCCCACGCCTAAGTGTTGCCACGCTTGAGCATGCACCTCTCCCACGCTTGAGCATGCTGCTCAGCTGGGAAGAGGCTTCCAAACCTCTGACACCCCAGCAAGATCATGCAAAAGCAGGTCGCTACACCCAACAGGTGGGTCGTCTAAAACATGAATACCAATAGGTAAACTATGAGCATAATTCGCAATTCAGTTCGCAACCCTGTTCCCCTCACGAAGACCATGAGTAACTTGTTGTCCAAGCTCTACCAAAGAAATCACGAATGGAGAGAATTAGAGAACCACAAGGGTGAGCTGTATACTCCTCATCAGAGACTAATGATACCGCAATAGAGGAGTCACTCTCCACCCACACATGAGAAAGAACTATGTCCCAAAGCTAGCGCTAAGGCAGTATAAATACCACAATCGGGTATACTGTTATGTTATTCTTATTATGTTGTATTTTATTTGTAAAATACATAAATATAATAGAAATGTGTGTGTGTGTGTGACATTAGCCTTGTAAATGGTGATAGGCGTGGCTGCTGTAACTGACCCTTTGTCATATATGAAATTGCTGCTATCTGTATGTGTGTACATCATTTAAAATCAGATATAATATACAACAAAAAGGCTAAAACCTAAAATCTTGTCAAGTGGCAACATCATAGAGTTGTAGGTTTTGAACTTTGGAAATGATATTTGAACAACAAATATCTCACAACATATGGTGACACCGTATGTTTGTAATGGCAAACTTGTAAATTTGATAAACATTTATGACCAACTATTTCAAACGTGGTTAATGATTTACAAATATTTAGTTAATTAAGTTTAGTGATTGGTTAACCAGTTACCCATCTACCTCAGTTGTATCCATTAACCAAGCCCAACACAATATTAACCACGGTTTGAACCCTATTAACCAAGTTTTAATAAAATGGGCAAAAAATTTGATAAACTTCCTTTTTCATCATTTTTTATATGCTATGTCTATGCGGTAAATGTTGTGCAAAACCATGGTTAATGAAGATCAGTGGGTGGTTAACTAGTTATCCATCTACCTCAAGTATACCCATTAACCAAGCCAACACAATATTAACCAAAGTTTTGAACCCTGTTAACCAAGTTTTAATAAGATGGGCAAAATTTTTGATAAACTTCCTTTTTCATCATTTTTTATATGCTATGTCTATGTGGTTAATAAGTGCATTATATGAGTATTGTTGTAAGTTTGGCACTGGCCTCACCATTATTTACAAGTTTGCCATTACAACATATATTTGTTGTTCAAATATCATTTCTCTTTTAATTTCAGGTGTTAAAGCTAGAGGTTTGTTGCCTATAAATAGAACTTAGAACAAAGCCATTCAGGTTGGCCCATCTATTTATACGCATATTATAGTCCCTACTTCCTATAGTTTTTAAGTCTTCGGTGTGATGCTCACTAATTCACATATTACAATTAAGTGTAGCGACCACTTTCAATTCATGCATCTCTCTATGTTTTAGCATTTGTGTAATGGCTTGTATCATTTACATTCGATTTAATATAACTTCTTTCTTTTTAAGGTTATGCATGTTCCTTCAAGTTCTTACTAGCTTGTTCTTGAAGTTCTTGTTAAACTTTGCAACTTGCTCATAGCTATGGTCGGATTCTCTTTATTTTGCTTCTTTTTGAGGTCTTTGCATGTTTTGTCCAACTTGATATAAATTTAGGCTTTAAAAGTGTTTACTTTTCTTAGTAAAAAAAGTATTTACTTTTTAAGTTTATTTCATTTTTCATACTCTTTGATGATCATGCATTTCATGTGTTATTTTTCTTGTTTGATCTTCATTCTCACACACAACACACTTCTAACATGTTTTGTGAACATTTCACTTTTACATTGTTTAACATCTTGTATTGCCATTAACATTTCCATCATTTACATTTTTTCATTTACATTCTACCATATACTTTCATGTCAATTTACTTCCAAGAAGTTACTTTTGACAATTTCTTTACTTTGCCATCTATGTTTTGTTAGTTTACTACTTCTAGTAAGTTCACTTTGATGCACTTCATTCTTCACTCATCTACTTCTACACATTGCTTTATTTACTTGCGCTCAATATATTTTCTCTTGACACATCTAATGTCCATTTTTTGTTCGAACTAACATTTGACTGATCAATGATTATCCAACACTTTAACATAAGAATGACAAGGGTAGATTGATCACAGATAATGCCTTAGGCACCATGGAGTGCTTTCATTGGCTCAAGAAGAAGAAGAAGAAAAGGAAGAGTGGCATGATGGCATTGAAGCTGGATATGTCCAAAGCCTATGATAGAATTGAGTGGCCTTTTGTCCAGGCTACCCTTATCCCCATGGGATTCTCGAATCAGCTAGTCAACCTCATCATAAGGTGTATCTCTACTATCTCCTACCAAATTCTCATTAATGGTCATCCTAGCAAAAATTTCTCCCCGGGAAGAGGGCTAAGACAAGGGGAGCCCCTTTCCCCTTACCTGTTCATAGTTTGTGCTGGTGTGCTCTTCAATTTACTGCACAGAGAACTGAAGGATAAATCTTTGCATGGTTTAAGGGTTGCAAGTAGGGCTCCACAGTTGTCACACTTGCTCTTTGCTGATGACAAGGCTCCTGTTTGCAAGAGCAAATCCTAATGAGGCAAGGGCTATTCTCAAAGTTCTTTCCATTTATTAGAAGGCTTCTAGACAAGTGGTCAATATGGAAAAATCTGAGGCTTCATATAGTCGAAATGTGTTTGATGAAGATAAACAAATGATCTACAACATGATGGGTGTACAGACTGTGGAGTCTCATTTAAGATACCTAGGTCTTCCAGTTGTTTTTGGGAGATCTAAGAAGGATATCTTTCCTTTGTGATTGACCGGGTGTGGAAGAAGATAAAAGGATGGAAGGAGAGATGGCTCTCTAGAGCAGGAAAGGAGGTTCTAATCAAATTAGTGTTGCAGGCCATTCCAAACTATATCATGAGCTGCTACAAATTGCCTGAGGGTTGCTGCAAGGACAATGAATCAATTCTAGCTAGGTTCTGGTGGGGGTCCAGAGAGGGAAACCACAAAGTGCATTGGTTGAGTTAAGAAAGGATGACAAGGGCAAAGAATCAAAGGGGATTGGGCATCAGAAGCTTTAGTGACTTCAATAAGGCTCTTATTGGAAAACACTACCGGAGACTCCTCTCTGATGAGATCTATCTGATGGCAAGAGTCTTCAAAAGCAGATACAATCCGAGAGCCTCTTTTATGGAAGCTAGCCAAGGTTTTCAACCAAGCTATGCTTGGAGGAGTATGCTCAGTGCTCGAGAGGTGATGGAGAAAGGTGCAATATGGTCAATTGGCAATGGGCAGAAGGTGAGGATAAGGCAGGATAGGTGGCTTCCTAATCAGATGGGCTTCCAAGTCAGAAGTACATCTGCTCAGTTGGATGCAGTTGCTATGGTGAGTGATCTTCTCCATCCTACAACAAATCAATGGAACAAAGGAATCACGATCTCCTTTAGACTTCCTGGAGATAAATTGCTTTGGCATTGGGAAAGGAATGAGGAATACTCAGTCAGATCAGTTTACCATCTGATGAGAGAGGAGAAAATGTAGGATATCCCTGGCCCTTCAAGTGACCCAAATAGGAACTTATGGAAGAAGATTTGGCATGCCCCAATTCCAAGCAGAGTTAGAAACTTTTTATGGAGGCTGGCCAAGAACATCTTGCCTACTCGAGCAACTCTGAAAAAAAAAGGATTACAGATTGAGATGTTTTCCCCTGTGCAGTATGGTTGTTGAAAAGGCTGAAAACTTGTTCATGCAATGTCAGATGGCTCAATTGGTCTAGTTCTCATCCCAAGTAGGAGCGCATGCTCCCCATTCCATGGACCTTAATAGCTGGATCATGCAGTGGTTGTCTTGCAAGGAATCCTATGGGACTCAATTATTCTGCATAATACTGTGGAAAATATGGACTGTTAGGAATGAGATTGTGTTCAAACAGAAAAATTTTAACCCCATTGAAGTGGCCAAGACTGCAAAGGATTTTGTGGAAGAATTCAATCAAGCAAACAACAAAATCCAGCCTTTAGAGCCTCAAAACTTGCAACCTGTTCAGCCTCACAGGGCAAATGTTGATACTTTTATCAGTGTGGATGCAGGATGCTTTTCTGATGGAACCACAACTTGAGGAATGATTGTTAGAGATTAATTTGGTTCTATTCTTCTCTTAGCATGCAGAAAAAAGGAAATCTCAGTTGACCCAGCTTGTCCAATCTACTAAGGATCAGCACCTTACTAGAGTTTGTATTAAATCTGATGTTGCAATTGTTGTGAATTGTATCAATGGTAAATCTAGCTTAGCAGCAATTGATCCCATTATCCAAGATTGTAAAGCCATCACGAGGCAGTGAGGGGAAGTGGAGGTGATCCACATTAGCCGACACTTGAATTCAAAGGCTCATAGGTTGGTTGGTGTAGCTAAGTATGTTGGCCCTAGAACTTGGCTGGGGAATGCCCCAAACAAAGTGATACAAACTGTAGAATTAAAAGCAATAAAACAGTAACAGCAAGATAGAGAGAAAAGGGATTCGGTATTATTTGCTCAAAAGGGAAAATACAGGGAATGTGTATTCCTCTGCCACAGAGTTAGGCTCCTATAGAGAGCTACTGCTCTCTATCCATAACTAACTTTCCAATTCTCGAAAGATACTCCACTCTACCCCCCTCACTCAGTTAATAAACCCGTAAGGGTCGTAACCAACTATTGCTTCTCCTCTCTCCTCTTTTCTCTCTCTGCCAGCAAATTACTTCTTTGATTCTCTCTTCTTTTTCCTAGAATAAACCTTCCACACTTTGGGCCTATGTGAAACTTGGCCCAACAACTGCTCATTTGGTTTGCCTAGCTCATCTTGGGCTCTATCAATATCGCCCTCTTCAAACAGAGCCTTGTCCCCAAGGCTGACTTGTGGGAATTGGCTTAGGATAGTGACTTCATCTTCCCAAGTAGCTTCTTCAATAGGTCTGCCCTGCCAATGAATCAGCAGCTGCTGCACGATTTCTCCCTTCTTCCTGATGGTTCTGGTTGCCAAAACAGTAGCTGGCACAAATGCTTCATAAAAATCCCCTTCTAGTCCCAAAGGCAGGTTTGCCTCTGCTGCATAGTTGCCAATGGCCTTCTTGAGTAAGGAAACATGAAACACCGAATGTATTTTGGACGAGGCGGGCAATTTCAGCTTATAAGCCACTACGCCAACCCTCTCCCAAATTTGAAAAGGGCCATAGTACCTTGCAGACAACTTTGCATTGATCCTTAGAGCCACTGATTGTTGCTTGTGGGGTCTCAACTTCAAAAATACCCATTCTCCAGCAGTAAAGCTTTTCTCCTTTCTTCGTAAATCAGCTTGGTTTTTCATTCTTCCCTGGGCACGCTGTAGATGGTATTTTAACTGTCGCAGTGCTTCATCTCGGTCCAAAAGGTCTCTTTGGACAACCTAACTCGAGTCTCACCTTGCACATATTGGGTAAGGGTTGGTGGTTTCCTTCCATAGACTACCTCAAAAGGTGTGACTCCCGTAATCTCATGGTAGGTAGTATTGTACCAATACTCAGCCCAATGTAACCACTGCTGCCATGTGCGAGGTTGATCCGCAATAAAACATCTGAGAAAAGTCTCAAGGCATCTATTTACCACCTCCGTTTGGCCATCGGTCTCCGGATGATAGGCAGAGCTCATCTTAAGTTGAGTACCCTCTAACTTGAATATTTCCTTCCAAAAATTACTGATAAAGATTGGATCTCTATCGCTGATTATAGCCTTGGGAATTCCATGTAAGCGCACAATCTCCTTGGCAAAAACTTCAGCTATTGCTCTGGCCGAGTAAGGGTGTTTCAATGGAATAAAGTGGGCATACTTAGACAACCTATCCACCACCACAAACAATGCCTCATACCCCTTGGACTTCGGCAAACCAGTAAGAAAATCCATTGAAACCTCCTCCCAAATCATATCCAAGATTGGTAGAGGTTGGAGAAGTCCTCCTGGCAAGGAAGCTAGATATTTTTGCCTTTGGCAAGTATCACAGGTCTTCACAAAATTCTGAATTGGCCCCTTCATTCCAATCCAATAGACATTGGCTGCAAGTTTCTATATGTTCTATAGAACCCCGAATGACCCCCTTGAGGTGTGGAATGGAATTCTTGCAATAAAATGGGAATCCAAGAAGATTGGGCAGATATGACTAACCTTCCTTCATACAGTAAGACTCCATTGCTGTATGTGAAACCAGGCCTCTTTTCAGGGTTATTATTCACCTCTTCAATGATTTTCAGTAGGACAGCATCATTGTGGACCTCCTCCCACACTCGATCCCTATCTTCCCATACAGGATATGCTCTCAAAGGACACAATTCTACCTCAACTTCCACTCTGGACAGCGCATCTGCACCTCTATTTGCAATCCCTAGTTTATAAACAATATCAAACCTGTAACCCAATAATTTTGCTACCCAATTCTGTTGATCCATGAAGGAAATCTTCTGCTGCAGCAACTGTTTAAGGCTTTTATGATCTGTACTCACCGTGAAATGCCTTCCCAACAAATAAAGTCGCCAATGTTGGATGGCTAGGACCACTGCCATGAGCTCTTTTTCATAGGCTGATTTTGTTAAGTTCCTTTCGCCCAAAGCCTTGCTGAAATAGGCTAAGGGTTTGCCCTCCTGCATGAGAATAGCCCATATTCCTTGACCCGAGGCATCACACTCAATGAGAAACTCTTTAGAGAAATCTGGCAAAGCGAGAACAGAAGCGGAATGATCTTCTTCTTAAGAGTGTCAAATGCTTCTTATGTCTTAGGATTCCACTTGAAACCCTCCTTCTTGGTGAGTTCGGTTTGAGGTTTAGCAATTTTCCCGTAGTTCTGAATGAACTTTCTGTAATACCCCGTTAGACCCAAAAATCCTCTCACCCCCTTCACATTTCTGGGACAAGGCCACTGCATCACACTTTTGACCTTGTTGGGATCCATAGTAACTCCTGCCTTGGAAATCAAATGGCCTAAATACTCCGCAGTAAGCTGAGCAAAATGGCATTTCTTTTGATTAGCAACCAATCTCTGTTGCTGAAGAATGTGTAGCCCCTTATTCAAGTGTTCCATATGAGATTTCCAATCTTGGTTGTACACAAGTATGTCATCAAAAAATACTAAGACAAACTTCCTTAACATCCCTCTAAACACTTCGTTCATAAGGGATTGGAAAGTAGATGGAGCATTCATTAACCCAAAAGGCATGACAAGGTACTCATAATGTCCTTCATGGGTCCTAAAAGCGGTTTTGTGCACATCCTCGGGTCTCACTCTCACTTGGTGATACCCCGATTTAAGGTCTAGCTTAGAGAAAAATTTAGCACCATGCAACTCATCTAATAACTCATCAATCACAGGAATGGGAAACTTGTCCGGAATGGTTACCTTGTTGAGAGCTCTATAGTCCAGGCACATCCTCCAAGTATCATCTTTCTTCTTTACCAATATAACTGGGCTGGAAAAAGCACCATGACTTGGCCTAATCACTCCAGAATTCAGCATTTGCTTAACCTGCTTCTCAATCTCATTTTTGTGGTGGTGCGGGTACCGGTAAGGCCTCACATTAACAGGCCCATGTCCTTCCAAAATGGAAATAGCATGCTCCTTACTTCGTTTGGGAGGAAGTCCCTGAGGTTCATTAAAAACCTCTGCATAACGTACCAACAACTGCTCCAATTCAGATTTTTGTGCCAAACCGAGCTCCTCCCTGTGTGTGCCTTCTATTTGTTCCATAGGGCAGCATACTGCTCTTGACAACAACACCCCATCCACCCTACATTTTGGCCTCTCCAATAAGCTTTGTAAAGTTGTTTGAACTCCCTTGCTACTCTTCTCTCCTTTCAACTCTACCCATGCTCCTTCATGCTGAAATTTCATAGTATGTTTGCCCCAATCAACTACAATTTCCCCCAAAGAAGCTAACCATGATATGCCAAGAACCAAATCAATGCCCTCTAAATCAAACAAAAAAGCTTCTACTTTCAGTTTAATTTTCTCTAACTCCACCTCCATGCCACTACAATTCCCCTTAGAGACCACTTGATACTCGTCTCCCAATTTGATCTTCATTGGGCGAGTGTCTTCCATTGGGCAGCCTAAGGTTGCCACCAAATTTTTAGAAACAAAATTATGGGTAGCTCCAATATCCACCAAAATGAGGCTAGGTACCCCTTTTACTCTGCCTTTGAGCTTCATCGTATGAGCGCTTGAACCATGCTCCTTTTCTAAGCTTTCCAAACTGATGACAGTACATTCCCCATCTACTTCTTCCTCTTCCGCCACTTCAATAGCCACCAAGTTGCCCTCAGCTTCCCTTGCATCTTCTTCATCCAGCACCATCAATCTCAAATGTTTATCAAGACATTGATGGAGTGGATGGAAAGGCCCCCCACACTTGTAACATAATCCTTTCTGTTTTCTCTCCATAAGCTCATTGTAAGACAAATGAGAAATGCCCCTGTCCCTCGGTCTAGCTCGTATCCTTTCCAGACTGGGCTAAATATTTGACTTGGGCCCAATTGACCCACTTTTGAAATTGCTTCCCCCACTCGAACCAACCTCTTTGGCCCCACGCACATAGACCCACTCAGAACCTGGATGGCGACTCAAGTTGCTGGACTGGGTTCGAAAAGAAAAGCCCGACCCGGATCCGAACCCACTTCGGTTCCCATTTCCTCCCAACGCATGTCCCCCTTTTCCTCCGATCTCTCTTTCCACCGTCCTAGTCACGTTCATGAGACGCGAACGCGACAAAGGACCCAACGCGATCAAGCTCCTGACCCGTCCCCTGATTTCCTCCTTGAGGCCATGAAGGAAATACCCCAAGTACTGGTCATCGGGTAATCTTCTTACCTGGGCAATTAGCCGTTCAAAACTTTGGATGTAATCATCTACCGAACCCCTTTGCCTGAGATTCGTGAGTTGTTCGAAGATGTCACCATCGCCCATACCTCCGTAACGATCGAGCAGCTCTCGTTTCAGCTTCTCCCACGTCAGCTCCGCTTCATCATCTAGCAGTGAGTTGAAAAAATGGATTGTGGATCCTTCCATGCACAACTGGGCCAAACTCACCCTCACTTCTGGGGTCGTTTCCTGTACTCGAAAGTAAATTTCAGCTCGTGTGATCCACCCAGCGGGATCGTCACCATCAAACATAGGGAGCTCAACCTTTTTGACGGATTGCCGGAACTCCTCCAACGCGTCGCCCTGTAACCTGTTTAGGCCCGATGAGCTGGAGTCGCCCTTGACTGGTGACCTTTTACCACCACCCTTCTCTTGTTTGTTATTCTCGCCCATGTTCTCCTCCTCTTCTTCCTGAACTCTCTCGCCCAGACACTTCTCCAACAACGCCTTAAGGACCGTGTGGTTTTCATTCGCCTTACTCTGTCTCTCCTCAGCCTGGTTCTGCATTTCAGCCAAGACAGTTTTGAGGTTGTTTAGCTCGACCTCCATAGCAGCTACCTTCGCTTCCATCGCCTTCGCCTTTTGCACTTGTCTCCTCGATGGCATACACCGCCTCGGTTATCCCCTTCGCGCCGGTCCACTCCCCAGGTCAGACCAGTTTGATACAAACCATTAGAATTAAAAGCAATAAAAGAGTAACAGCAAGATAGAGAGAAAAGAGATTCGGTATTATTTGCTCAAAAGGGAAAATACAGGGAATGTGTATTCCTTTGCCACAGAGCTAGGCTCCTATAGAGAGCTATTGCCCTCTATCCATAACTAACTTTCCAATTCTCAAAAGATACTCCACTCTACCCCCCCTCCACTCAGCTAATAAACCCATAAGGTTCATAACCAACTATTGCTTCTCCTCTCTCCTCTTTTCTCCCTCTGCCAGCAAATTACTCTTTTGATTCTAACTTCTTTTTCCTAGAATAAACCTTCCACACTTTGGGCCTATGTGAAACTTGGCCCAACAACTGCTCATTTGGTTTGCCTAGCTCATCTTGGGCTCTATCACAAAGTGGTTCAAAACTATTGCAATGTTTTCATTCCTTATCAATGAATGCTCTCTTTTACCGTAAAAAAAAAAAAAAAAAAAAAAAGAACATTACTAATCACAGATACTTGAGAGTTCGTAAAAGAGTCTATTCACTCCTATATTTAGATCTTGAATCACCAATAAAGTAATCAATAATTTGACGAAAAATCACCACATTCATATTGATTTGATGAAATGCAAACCAAAGAAAAAGAAAAAGCAGTTTCATAACATTTGATTAGATGTAAAGAGAAAAGGAGAGGAAGTGAGGAACAATAAACTTTATTGGCAATGAAATTGAGTCCATACAACCTTTGCCAAACGACCCATGTAAATATTTCCGGTTGCAGGCGTACATGATATTGAGGAACAGGAACATAAACTTTCACACAATGATGGACATTTCTGAGTGCAGTGCTTATTTTTCAGTAGTGGTCCTGGTGAACCTCTACTGCCTAAAACTGATAATAAAGGTCCTTATTTCCATAGGAGCAAGTTCTACAACTAGCTTTTCTGGCTCTACTGGTCCTCCCCTTGGAACCTGAGGTTTTTGAGGTGACCCTTCAACTTGCCAGACTAATCTCTTCCTCTCCATTTCTGCTCTTTCTTGGTTAGCTGATAAGCTCACCTCATTTACTTTGTTTATCTGAATACAATAGAATTAAATATGAAACACCTTAGACAAAGACAACTCCATTCGGATTGGCTTAAACAAAAAAGGAGCTTTCACGTAGAAGTATAAGTAGAAGTAGAAGCTATTATTAGAAACAGAAACTATTTTGCGTTTGGATAAACTTTAAAATAAAGGGCTTATATGTGATTTGTTGCATAGACATTAATAAAATGTGACTGATCCTCACTATCTCTTATAGTGGATCTCATTAGAAGCTAGAAATTGTAGCTTCTTAAAAAAGCATCAAAATATACATTTTCAGTGCTTTTGTTTTTTTTTTTTTTTTTTTTTTTTTTAAATTCCATCCAAACACTCATTTTTTTTAAAAATCAGTTTTATATTAAAAGTAAATGCTTTTTCTCAAAAAGAAAAAAGGTCATCCAATCGGCTCAAGAGAAATATGAAATGGTCAGCTACAAACGAACTATGAGGTGGCATGCTGTTGTACCTGTTTATCGGGGAACACCTTTCTAAGCTCTACCGTTGCCTTAACAGAAAGTTGCTTGTCCTCGCCAATCTTGCATTAGTAAGAAAAGGAATTCAGAGTGTGTAGAAAACAAGGCTTAAAAACAGTTGAAAAAAGGGAAGAGAGGAATAAGAAGGATAAATCATTTACTTGGAAGAAATTATTAGGTAATTACTGAAAGCCAACGTAGAAATAAGCAGTAGCTTATCTGGGATTCTCATTATGAGAGGGATTAACAGCTTTCAATGGACCCAGGTCAATTATTAAAATTCCAGAAGAATCACTCTTAATTTCTTTAATATAATGTCATTGTATATTCTTCAATTCAAACCAAGACAAGAATTATTCCCCTTAACTCTGAATTCATTAGAAGTTGAACACGAAAATGGTAAGAGTATAATATAAACAAGCAGATAGATGCTTGTTAAAGAGTATATACCTCATATAAGTGTGCCAGACGAAGTAGAACTTTTCCATCAGTCATATCCTGCAGGGTTCAAGAAGATGGCATAAAATTAGTAGTAAGCAAGAATCCTAAAAATCCTCAACACTGTCCATTAAAGAACTCAGCTTAGTTAGGAACACAAATTCAGGGCAAATATCAATAGGTCTTATTGCTTAGCGAGGGAGTGCTATGTTGCATCCAGAAGACATATTTTGGACATATTTTCACGCTTATGTTCATTAGGTAATTCTAGGAGATCGAGGTAGTATAGTAGTATGTCTCTACATTAAACAAAGGTGAAAGATATACACCTGGAGGGTTATTATTGCAACATTGTCTGGTAAGTTGTATGAGGAATCCAGTCCTGAGAAGGTTGTGACATGAGAATCTCTCCAGTTACCTTCACTCTAGAAAATGTGGAAAAAATGAACAAAATGTTCATCAGTACTAGCTACAAGTTCAGCTCACTGGACAATTCAAACACTCCTAATAACCATTCTTTCACCACCTCAGTGAAGGCTAAAAGTAAAGGAGAGTATATCTCCTGACCAAATGATCGACGCCATCTAGCACCCTCTCCCACAGGATCTATTCTGAAATAGTACTTTCCTAGTACCTGCATAATATATTGAATGTGATGAATAGGCCAGATGTGGAATATATGGTCCTTGCCAACCCAAATTTCACAGGTTATTAGGATTTTCTTACAGTTAATCCAGCGCACTTATCATGGATGCAAACTGTTTCATTCAGTGCCTCTGCAACACCCTTGGAATCATCTGCAAGTAACCTCCTATATAAAATAAAAAAATGGAAACAGTAGACTTTGATTGGTAGAACATGAAATGGTACATAATCAGCATAAGCAGTTGAACAACATAACAAACCTATGAACCATTAGTTCTGCTTGCCCATCTACAATGCTAGAGCCCCCCACAGATCTATCTACCAATACAGAGAATTCTTTACTTTTGTCTTTCAGGTAAATCCCAAGATTGATCTGAAACAAGAAACTAGATCTCATTAATTGAATACTTCAAGGACTGTGTCTTCATGTGTATAGATGTAGCATCTTGGAACACAGTACACATGATTCAACAAAAGCATACTGGGTAATAATTTCCAGCAACAGGCTGATTTACTTCCAAGTCCCAATCTTTTCTGTAGTCTCGAATCTGTAAAGGTATGTGTTATAATGACAAAACATTAGGTTGGGCATTCATATAAAAAACTGTAGCTATAAATCATCTATTCAACCTGTTTGACTCACCCGTTCAATAAAATCACGTCCATTAGAATCAGTATAGAACTTTTTGTTGCTTGCCAGATTTGTTTTAATCTCAGTAGCAATTTCTTTGCCAACTCCATCATCAATGGGTATAGGTCCAACCTGATATTATGAGCTTTATCATGATTATATAGTCCTTAGAAATTAATTTTAAGTACCCACATAAGAAAATAAAAGACTTACAATAAACTCAACTTCAGCATGCTCTTTCCCCTTGTATAGTCTGGTGGTCTGTTCAATTAAATCATAGTCAAATATTGAGCTCTATGGACCTTTTGATTAGAGAAGCTAAAGAATAAGCCTACTACGAACCTCTAACAGATTCCAGAAGTTTTCTTCATTTTCTTAACTATAATTCATGTTATTTCTCCGCTATGAAGCCCAGATACTTCAAAAATGGAAACGCATTCATGTTGTACCCGTATCCGACACTGATACTTGTAGGATACTTCTAGATAAGTACCGAAGAAGTATCCCTTTTTTATTTTTATTTTTAAATTTTCTTTTACCCGATACTCGTACGATACTTTCGGATACGTATTCAAGAAGTATCCCTTTGGCAGAGTTGTCTCTTGATAAACCAGACCTAGAAGTCAAGCTTTTTCTGGATGACAGCAACGATGGAGAGAAGACTGAATCACTTAGCATTAGACAGTAATTTAGTAAAGATGCTTTTGAATTGTTGACAATTGTATACAGCCAAGACTTGTTTTGGGTTCTACTAAAGATGTTTTTATTGATATTCTATCATAGGGGAAAGAATACATTATGATATAGGCAGAAATTGTATTTTTTTGGTATGATCACAAATATCTTTTTATAAATTATGATCATCATAGTTATATGAGAAATGATCAATGTCTCTTTCTTTACAAATATCCTGCATCTATATAAAATATATGTTTTGCTATAAAAATTTTCTTAATGTATCCAGGTCATATCGTATCCTGAATTTCAAAAAATTGTCCGCATCCCCGTATCTGTGTCGTATCGTACCCGTATCATACCAAGTATCCGGGTTTCGTAGTTTCTCCACCTCTCACATATTTGTGCAAGCATATTAGATGTTTGAAGAATCGAGAAAATTGTAAAGTGTATTTATTTTATCTGTGGTTCTCAATATTGAAGACATTTGATTTTCTTGTGATGTTCCAAGCTCACCCATATATAAAGAAAATAATAATAATAGCAACAATAACAACAAATTGTTACATACTACCTGGTATATCCATGAATTGATCTTCTGATGCACTTCATGCACAATAGGTCCCCGCAAGACTGTAAGAGGAGACTGAAAGTTTTTAAATAAAAACTCATTAATCTCTTGCAGTCTTGCTACCACTGAATATTGGTAATTGAATATCAAGTGTTTTCATAGAAGACTTCACCTCCCCGTAGAATTTAATGGAAGATGATGAACCATTAGGACGAAAAATATATGCTCCAGATGCCTATAACAATATAGAACATTAAAATCATTAGCTTCACATAAGTAATCATATTCACAATCAAACCATCTATCAGCCTGATAAAAAGAAGTATCTTAGAGAAAGAAAAACTAATCAACATTCTATGGATAGAAAAAATGTTATCACCTGAGCATTTTGTGTTCCGTCATTTCCATACCCGACATAAAATTTGTATGTTTGCTCTAGAGATTCTTTGACCTTTCATTATGAACAGAATATCAAATAATTCTTATAGTATACATCTTTAGCATCAATAACTTATAAGGTTTTAGATTTTAGCTCTAGATTGGGATAAATAGCAAGGTAACATCCAAATCACATACCTTTCTTTTGCTGTTGATATATTGAGTAAGTTTCCCTTCCTTTTCAGAATAAATTAGTTTCAAGTTTCCCGGGCCCACTTTAAGTCTATCACTCTGATTCCCTGACTTGTATGCCTTATGTGTATCTGAAATAGTAGCTGCAATTGCAAATTTTTGTTTTAAGGAAAAATCAAACATTATTTTCACACAAAATAGTTTCTTAATTGTTTTTGTATTTGCATGAGTCATGACGACTATTAGAAAGGAAATCACTGATCAGGACTAACCTGCTTGTTTAGCATTGGATACATAGTAAGTGCTAAAACCAAGGGGGGGAACTGTTGCTGAAAATGCAAGCCAATATTTGGGGTTTACAGTGGGAGACACTCCCAGGTATGCCTTCGTGTGGTAGTTTCTTAAACCAAGAAAAGCATCAAGTATTGGTAGCAGCTGGGATTGCATTTCCCTTCCACTGGAATCCCGAACAACAACATTTTCATTGACAACCTATGACAAATTTGATAGGCAATTTATGCCGAGCAAAAGCAGTATTGGAGGATGGCAGAGTTTTGTTCTTGCAATATGATTTTCCATAATAAGTTCAAAACAACCTTCATTCATGTTGATAAATGAGGTAATTCCACAGCACAAGGGGAAAAACAGAATTGTAATGCGCCTAATAGCCATCATTTGGCACATAAAAGCAAAGTAGTTAATCAATGCTTGTGGATGTAGCAGATAATATTTATATAGCTCATACATTGTTCTTAGTTTAACCTGAATATATATAAGAAGAAAGGAAGAATAAACCAATAGTGCTTGAAGGAAGAAACTCACAGGAATCCTTATAACATCCTCTCTTTTCCATCCTAGAGGATTGTAAACGACAACAACCTACAGGAAGCAAAGTATCAGGAAAATCTTAATAGAAAAAATTATGGCATTCTAATCAGAAAGAGGTCATAGCTCCTCACCATGTCTTTCCCATCTGAGAAGTTAACTTCTGATGCTGGACAGTATGTTATGTTCAGAAGTGGACACTGTAATGAGAAGATGGAAGAAATAGAAGGGATATAATAGAAATCAATGTAGATCATGAAACAGCGCAATGAATAACTCAACCTCAGCATGAAGTCTTCAGAACTTTGCGTCTCAGAAAATGTCAATATTTTTCTATTTTTTTCAAAAGGAATACAGATTTTCACTTCATCTACTGATTTGATCTTGGCCTGAGTGGATAATTGGCTAGAAGCCACATGTCTAAGCTTAGTGATAGTATCGAATTGTAAATTCCTGATTTTCTTTTACAGCCTTAATAATTTCTAGTTGCACACAAAGTATGAATATCAAGAAGGAAACTAGAAAAACCAACATGAAACTTCCTTAAATTTCTTACATAATTTCATCTCCGTAGATATATTTCATAATAAGTGCTGCTCTAGTCTATTAAATGTATCTGCTCCAATGAAGCATGCATCAAAGACCTCTAAATCCTCCTATTCTCTCATTCTTGAAAGCTGTAGACTTTCTATTTTCTTGTACAATAACTTTGTTGATAAGTTCATAAGAGAAATCGTTCGGAAGGAATAACGATAACCTAATTCGTGAAATATATGTAATTAAATTTTCTAAAAGATTCACTGGACGCACCCACATTAAATTTATAGATTACCTGAATTATTGATGTTATCACAGCATGAGCATGCATAAGTTAATGACTAATGAGCTTCTTTGACATAAAAAAGAAAATAAAAGGAATATGTAAGAATTTAGAGGTAAATATATCATTGGGTAATTTATCTTGAATGTCATGTATCCTACAAATTGAATTACGTGATAAATTATAGTCACCATGAAAAGATTAGCGAGATGCCTTAAGATATTATTTAAAGATTAGTAATCAACAGGATGTAGGCTAGTAAAAGAAGCAGAGAAAAACAATAACAACTGTTGCACAAAGGACCTGTTGAAATTTAATCCGTGGACTCCTACAACCAGTTTTGGTTGCTGCCTCTGTCAAGCAAGCAAGTGACACTGCAACAACCTTCTCAGCCTGAATAAGACATTAAAATGAAAAACATTTTTGAGGTTATATTCAAGACAACAAAGTTAAAAGAGAACATAATATATAGATAAGTATCACCTCCGTGTAGCCTATTGAAAGTCGTTTTGCATAATCATTAGCCACATGCTGCTTTTCTGTACCAGTTACTGCATCATGGTGTTGAGCAATAGCCAAAGCATCAGCCAAAGAGTCAGTTTTTGGACCTAAAGCACACTTCCCTTTAAAATACTCCAACTGCCTTGCTGCCTGTTTCAAGATTGAAGGGCAATAAGAGGCAACTTAATTGAGGAATTATGATAACCTTCTAAAGTAATCCCATGGAGTACAAGGTTGAATTAATTAGATTGCTCTCAATCACAGCTTTCAGATAAAATGAGGATCTCAGGATACCCCTTAAGCTCTCAGAGTAGCTAAAATCTAACCAAATACTTAATTACTTCAACTAACAACGGTTAGAAGGCTTACCAAATAGTATCCACTCATCAATCTGACATAACCTTTGAGAGCTGGCCTACTTGTAAAGTACCCCGTCCAATAGGCATTTACACGATCAGCATACCTAACAAATGCATGGCCCAAATATGAAGTAACAAGTTCGAAGAATGAGGAAGAGTGTGAATATGCAGCTAATCATGAAGTGAGTGTTTGGGTAGGCAGTTCAGCAACCCAAGTGTTATTCTCAAAATCACGTTGCACGAATAAGCTAAAATCTAAAGCTTCTTTCTGAACGTGATTTTGAGTTGGTACTGCATGTTTTGCATTTGAAAACTCACGGAAAGAAGTCATCAGTCTTGATTGGCCAGGCCTCATATGCAGCATGTTTTGCATCAGTATATATTGATGGGGTTGAGTATAGGGCATGAACCCGGCCATCCTAAAGAAGCATTAGCCAGTTGTCCCATTAGTATGCCAAACAAAACAATTGCTTAACATACCAAGGTCTACTTGATTCAAAATTCAAGAGCAGATAGATCATGGAAAACTTGCGAGCCTAGTGTATCATATAAAATGTCATTTATCTGAGAAGTGAATGTTTAATTTAGATTAGATCGGTCAAATATAGAGCTATAATGCAAAAATTAAGTAAGAAACTTGTGAACTAAGAAAAGATTTGAAGATAAGTTACTTGATTAACATAGTGAATGAACTTGTCTAGTTGCCGAAACCAGGTATGTGCATATTGGTACTTGAAATCTGTCCCCATCGTCCACATTATATGATTTGTGCGCGTAATATTGGCCTGAAACAGGATATTCAGTGGAGGTTGTTGACTCGAATCATTTTCTAAGTGCAACTGATTAAGCTTTAAAGAATTTGAATGAGATTGAACATGAATAAAAAAAATTGAAGTACTTCAATAGGAGCATCTCTACTTTCGTTTTTACTCATACTCACAACAAAGCAAACATTGGCTACCAAGACCGTAACATCAGTAACTTAAAAGCATCAAAGACACACAATTTCAGACACAGCAATTTTATATGGTAAATTTATTTAAAAATCCTGCTATATTTATTTTAACAGTGCATTTCAAATGACTAAGTTTCATACCTGTGATATTGCGGCTGAGACAAACTCATTTATGCGATCAGGGACATTGTAGTCAAACAAATTGACATCATCCTTCAAGTTAAAATGCATAAGTTTACTTAATACATATTTTCAAACAAAAGCTAATAGACCCTGCAGCAATATGTGACTTAGATTTTACCTGGACAACAGGAGAATCGTCATTAACTTCAAAGTAGAAATTACTGGTGGGAGGTTCATAATTCTCAGGGAACGCACCAGAAAATATCTATATAAATGAAAAATTTTAAAGATCCGCAAGTAAAAGCATACTTGGAAAAAGAAAGTGAAACAAACAGGAGCAAAAACAAATTGTTACTTTTTTTTATGCAACATTAATATGAAAATCATAAACCACATTGGAGTACTCACTTGTGCAGATGAACCAAGGCTCTTAGAGCCCTGCCACACAACTTCAAGAGTTTTTTCACCTTTCCTCTTAGCTCTGTCTTGGTAGTCAATCCGTGCAAAGAATAGAGAGTCAAATCCAACCTATGCCAACAAGGGCTTTGCTTAACAAGGGTTGTGCTATAGAAACAAGTAGAAATGCTATGCAGAGAAAAATAGAGATTCTGTTGGTAAATCAACTTCAATATCATTTCTTTTTCCATCATCAAATTGACATTCTGTATATACTAAAGCAATAATGTACCTCTGCTCCCAACAAGTAAGCCTGCACTGCCGAATGTCCAAATGGATCAATTTGCCATCCTATTCTCGGAGTTACACCAAATTCTTCTTTGAGAAATTGGTGTCCAAGGGTTGTCTGATCAATCATGTCAATGTAATGTGTGGTAGCCTCATCATGCATACACATACCACCATTTCTGTAATAAAAAATCTTAGGAGTTAGTTAATGCAAGTTTAAGTTTACAAAAACCAGTAAATGTGATTTGGAATGAATGATATTTGGCTACTTTAAAGCATGCATGCAATAATCATTGATCTTTGACCAAGGTATCCCACGAGCTGTGAGACTAACATCTCGGACACATTAAAACGGAGGCCCAGTGCACGAGACTCCCACCTAGTGGGTTCTATGGAGGGTAGATGTACGCAGTTATACCCCCGCAAGTGGAGAGACTGTTTCCAAGATTTGAACTCGTAACCTCCAAGTCACAAGGCAACAACCTTACCATTGTATCATGGCTCACCCTATTCTTGGACACGTTAATAATGGGGGGGAAAACATTGTGTTTACACCAATAGTTCTACTGTGTGCTCAGTTGAGTAGCTAGAAAGTGGGAAAGCAAAAAATAGATACAAATCTTTCATGTGTCCACTTTCCACCTACTTAACCGAGCACGCCCCCCTTAGTCTAAAGTGAAGGAAGATGAAATGGAAGAATACATGAACTCCAATTGACCAGAATTGACCAGATGCTTGACTGTGTTCTGGACAGTCCCACTCTGTTCTCTCCACCAACGCTGGAAAAATGCCTGCAATACAAACAAATAACTTCTATCAAATCCATGGTCCCAAAAGAAAAGGCAAACAATTGACTTCAATTTTCATAATAGTTGGTACAGCATTGTTCTGTCTTTTTAGGCTGGGTTTGTGATCAAGTTCACTAATGGATGTTGGCCAAAGCAAAAAAATTCTTCTGTCACATTGAATGTAAAATATTTTACAACTATGCCATTCAGGAAGCACGTTTGCAGCTGCAAACGTGCAAATGTGCAAACAAACACACACTTAATACTGATATTGAAGCTTCGTTCATCATGAAATTCCAACTAAGTTAACTAGAGGCTAATGAAATAGTGAGTACTTGATAATTCACTCCCATACAACAACAACCAAGCCTTTTTCCACATGACGGGATGGACTACATAAATCAAATGATGCCACAGTATTCTATCTTAAATCATGGCTATATACAAATCATTAATCTCTAAATGCTTCTTAATGGTTTCGCCTGAGTTTTGTACATTTCCGTATGTCATATCACTATCATACAAAAAAAAAACGTTATGTCTTCATTGTTCAAATTTCTCCTTTTTTCTTCTTCCCCATATTTTTTTCTTAATTAATGTTAACTACACTTTATGCTATGGCCTTGCCTGTTCAACATATATGAATTTGCGATTCTTGTCAGCCAACAATGCGGTTACCATGGAATCTAGCACATTTTGAACGCACGCTCCCTGCAATGCCAATTCTGAAACCAAGATAAGACGACCAATAAAAAAAATCAATTTAATTAAGACACATAATAGAGATAGTGAGTGAATGAATGAATGACCTGAATGGAGTTGTTAGAACCGACATAGTACTGATCAACTGTCTTCAACCATCCAACATCGTCGTGAGTGTGAGGAACCAAGTGAACATTGAGCTTCCCAGGAACAACACTTGAAGTAGTATTGTACCTTATATACTTACACTCCGATGAAAGAAAACACCCCAGCAACACTAAAACTAAAACACATACACACTCACCACTTCCCATTGCAGTGACCATCACTAAGCCTTTGATCTAAGTGTGAAGAAAGAAGAAGAAGAAGAAGAAAGATGAGGGGTTATTTGTAAATTGTAATAATATGGAAGTCAAGTGAGAAAGTGACAATGCCAACACAGTGGAGGACCCTCTGCAATCGTTATCGGCTTCGCTTGTCGTTTGGTGAATATAGTAACAACACGGTGTCTGTCAGTTTAGGATTTTCCATGATATTACAAAGTTTATAAAAGCTTATGATAAGATTTGGCTTTTGGTGCCTCGTTCAGCACGAACGAACTACATTTTTTTTTATAGTAATCGAATCTTTTATTGCTGTCCTTCTATGACTCTTTCTGCAACTTATTTACCCATTTAACATGTGACCTGCTTCACTTCACTTCACTTCACTGTGTGAGTGTTACTGTTGTGAGTGATTGCTTTTTACCCGGATTCGTTCGAGTTAACGTTAGAGTCCTTTCGAATGTTTGTTAGTTTTAGTTTTGCTGTCCCTACGGATTGCGTGTATGGCTCAGCGTTTGTTTGGTGGGGCTGGCATTTGATAATTATGATTACGGATCGAATGGATATTCTAGGTTTGATTTGAATATAATTAAGTTTGCAAAAGAAGAGATTTATATTTAGATGTTTTTATTTTAAAAGTAAGTTTAATATAAAATTAAGTATACTTTTTTAATCCAAAAGCAAAAGCTACTCCTTCAAACTGTTTTTGGTAGAACTGATTTTAAATGCAAAATTGTTTTTCTAAACACATAATCAAATACCTATTTTTTTACTAGAATGTTTGATAGGTGTAGAAGCAATTTCGGTGTTCCTTATCGTGATACCAAACACATGCTCAATCATAATCATAGAATCATGTTTCATATTCACGTTAGCCAAAAGTTTTTCTCACACAGCTTTTGAAAGAAGTGTCATTGAACGTATTTTTCTCATTTTTGTCATAAGAATAATCTCAATTAAACAAACCATACATATATTATAACACGTTAGACATGGATAGAAAAGAATAGAAGGATGATATTAATACATCCGTTCTGTTTACTTAGTGTGTGTATGCTTCAGCTTTTAGGATTATATTTGGATTTTCGTTTTAAACTTAACTTTCTATTTCAACTTGTTAAAAACCTTCTTTCACCTTGAATGATTTTTTTTTTTTTTACAAAGGTGACATTACTAACTTAAGTTTGTCAACGGAAATTGAAACATGTACTAGAAATCATGGCAGAAGAAATCACGTTTAAATTAAGGATTAGGTTCCTCTAAAGTGAATAAATGTATAAAATAAGAAAGTAAAGGGTGTATCCATCATTGATTAGTTAAAGTGCATTGAGATCTCAATCCACTTAAAGTAATCAAGAGTAGATACATCATTATTTTCTCACTTTACATTTTTGCTCACTTTTGAAAAACTTTTTCCTAAATTAAAATGACACTAATATAAATTTTTTCACTTCCGATATGCGAAACGAGACACATGCTTATTTATGTTTCCAATCCATTTAATGCTAATACTATAGTGGTTTTTGTTTTGTTCTTTCTGATTCCAATCGGTTTAATAGTATTAATAAACACTATAAAAAAATATTTTAACGATCATATTTAATCGGTCGTTAAATATGAAAATTCGATCGTTGAATCATTTAGCGATCATCAAATGATTTAACGATCGAATTTAGCAGTCGCTAAACGTCTCTTTTTTTGTACTGAAAGTGATTTTGTTTCATTCTTTTTTGATCTGATTTATTTAATAGAATCAAAATATATCACTTTTTAATCCCATGTTATGTTTTATTTTAAAGTAATGTTATTTGAACCACTAAATGTATAAACACCATATGAACACCATATTTTTTTTTTATCATGACACCCTATCTATTGCTTTCACTTGTTTTAGTTAAATTAAAAACTATAAATAAAAAATAAAAAATAAATCATATTTATGATGGTCATACGGTATTGGTGTCGATTATACAAATAACATTTTCCTTTATTTTATTCATCAAATATACAATAGAATTCATATGTTACGTTTCATCTCATTCTAATACGTTCAAACAAATATGCTAACTTTGTGGAAAAAAAAAAACAAAAATGCTAACTTGCAATTGCATGGTGTCATGTTATCATGGTCTTTCGAGGTTTGATGTACCCACCCACTATTGATTACTGGATTTACTTAATTAGTAACTTACTTTTAGGTTTTTGTCAAAAACATGCCTCAAAAATTCTATTTTGTGTTGTATATTTTTTTTATTATTATTATTTCAAAAAAAATTCAAATTTTAAGTTGAAGCTTTAAACTCTCCATTTTATTGCTCTTTAATACATTTAATTATATTGTTTATTTTGGATTCAAAACTTCTTATGCTAAAATACTATTTTGGTCTCTTAATTTATTTTTTAGTTTCAATTTGGTCCCTTAACTTTTAAAAGTTTCAATTTGGTCCCTTAACTTGTCTTTGTGAACACAAGTTAGTCCCCTCCATCAATGACATAAGCAAAAGTGACGAAAATGCCATACATGTTAATAATTTAAACGACTAACTTGAAACTCATTTAAAATTTAAGAGACCAATTTGAAACTCATTTAAAAGTTAAGGGATCAATTTAAAACTTATTAACAATTAAAATGACCATTTTGAAATTCATTTGCGTATGTCATTGACGGATAGAACTAACTTATGTTAACGGAGACAAGTTAAGGGACCAAATTGAAACTTTTAAAACTTAAGTGACCAAATTGAAACTAAAAAATAAGTTAAGGGACCAAAATGATATTTTAGCCAACTTTTAACATGGTGTAAGAATTTTTGAGACTGTATTTATTGCAACCTAAAACTTTTAATGAATTTAATATCACTTATGGGTGTTGTATAAAGTGTAGTATATATTAGATGAAATCACCTATAAAAGTGTGGAGTGGGCCGCTCCTGTGAAATTGTGAGATAATTTTTAGAGACTCATGAACTATTAGGCACATGCATGGCCCATAGTGCAAAACAGCATAACCACAAAATCTTTGGAGATGTAATATGTTTGATAGGTTTCCTGCTTACACAAAATTTATGGTTTATAAAAGTTTAAAACTTCACCAATACATTGTAGATAATCGACATGTCAGTGTAAGTTTCGTTCATAGTTCAGAAGACGCCAAATATGAAACATTTATTCTCATGTTATGCTTTGACTCAGAATTTTGTTTTAAATTCTTTTCGAATTTTATTTTTTTGAAATATGTGGGGATTATTGTATATTTTATTATTATTATTTGAATATATATATATATATATATATATATATATATATATATATCAAAATTTTAGTTGAAAGTTTAAACTCACCATTTTCTTACTCTTTAATACATTTTATTACATTGTTTATTTTGTATTCAAAACTTTTTAACATGTGCACTTTAATATCATTGAAATCAAATTAATTTCCTCTACTTTTTCCTAAACGGGTTTCTCATGTAAATACCTAATTTGGTCCCTGAAATTGTAGGATGTAACACCTCGTTTTCTTGATTAGTGTATGAGGCATAAACTAAACATATTTAAGGGTTTAATTTTGTTCCTTATGTATTGAGAAAGTCATGGTCCAAATTTGAGACAATTTGGCCTCAGGAAGAGATCAGAAAGTGCAAAGACGGGGAAGAATGGGTTCCGAACATGATGAAACGCTAATCGAGCGATTAATTGATTAACTAATTAATTAATAAAGGGTTAGCATATTAAAATTAGATGAGGACTTGAGTAAAATAGGTTTTTGGGAGTAGCCTAAAATAGTTACAGAAAAATATTCCGGCAGTGGGGTTACGCGAGAAAATGCGGAAGAAAACACTTGGACGTGCTAACAGGACAACATGCGGCAACACGTGTGAGTGACATGTGTCACTATGGGACACGTGTCATGACACCTAACTAAACTTCCACATGACACCTAGCACCTAGACTAGGACACCTAATGACTCTATGTGACACCTAATCCCACCTATGCTAATTAATATAATAATTCTAACTAGTTTAATAAACAAAGTGTGAAGACATTAGAATCTTCTTCACTCAAGCAAGAAAACAAGCGCCTGGACCAGAAGAATTAGTGAAGAAATTCACTTCCAAAAAGCCATCCTTGAAACTTCGAAGCTTGGATTAAGGTGGTTTCAGGTATCGGAATTTTAAACCGATCGTACAGTCGGGTTCGCAATTGCGACACCTTCGCACAACTACGTTTCTATATGAGTATCGTCAAGGTAAGTCGGTGTCGAAATTTACCTTCTTTTAGTCATAAAATTCCATTTCTTCCTCGTTCTTAATCCCAACATCATTTCGGTGCGTTTTAGGCTTTTACGGGTGTTTCTACGTTATCGATCATTAAAGGAGTCGTGACCATGCTTTGGGCTTGAGGTTGCGTGAACAGCCCTGTTTGGTGAGTATTTCTCCTTCAAATTTTCGTGGGCTGAACCCTTGTTCCTTTGATTCATTGTTCTTCGATCGTTTATCATTGATTTTATGGTTGTTTCTGAGTTTCTGGCTGTTTCTGGATCCCGTACGTGTACTCGGGGCGATTGTTGGCCCAACGTAGGTGTCGGGGGTATCTTTGGCAGTGGTTTAGAGCTGAGTGTTGTGCTCGTTGGGAAGCGTATACGGTTGCTGGTTGTGGAGCCGCAGTCTGTGTTGTACGGGAAAGCGTGCGTGTAGCAGTTCGTAGCAGTTTCAGATGGGGAGAAAGAATCATACATTCTTCGGAAAGGCAAGAGTAGAATAATATATATTGACATGTGTAAGGGAACCCTAAACCTTACTAGAGGTTGAGCCCTGACAAAGTACCTAAACCCTCGGTGTAGGTATCTTTGGGCTATCACTGCTAAGAATATACCGTAGGCTAGACCACTATTGTTGGATAGATGACTGATATGTTTGGTAGAATTGTGAGTATGTGCTCTGTGATTTATATGTTTATAATTTTAGATTGTTATGATTGATAGTATGAATTGTATGATCTTATATACTTAAGGTGGTATGTTAAGATATTGAATATTACGTCTGCATGTTTTATGATGATGATGTTGATAGTAAATGAAAGTGCCACGGCTCGAGAAGAGCCCATACCTAGAGCTAACATCATATAACCCAATTGAGACATTGTAGAATAGGCCAAATGTGTGAGGAAAGTGACGGATACTATAGTATCATGAATAAAGTGATACAAGAATTGAAACGTTTGTTGAGATATTGGTGGCACAGGGGTTAGTTGACATGCATAGCATAATTATGTGCTATGGGACACACGAGGTTAGTGTACCTGTGTGCGGGTACGGATTACGGAAGGGACGATCTTCGTGATCTTGGGGATGTAATCGTGCTCGGGACTTATCACATGTGACGGATGGGGTTGCTCCTATCGTGTCCTGATGCCCGCTATAGCCTGGTTATCCCGACTGGACCCTAAGTATTCCACATCGTAGGTGGACATTCCGAGGCGACCAAGATACCCCTCCCGAGAGTTGGAGTGAGGATGCACTCTTATTGGTCACGGTGAGCGGAAAGGTTCCCTGAACAACTAACTAAGGTTATCTGAGACCGAGAACGAGTATTGAGATATCGACCGACATGCATGTAGGAACGAGATACATATTGTATAAGTGTTGACTCCGAGAGAAATGATGGATTGGAGATGACTGACATGTACGATCCATGGAGATGTTTGTCTAAATGCTTGAGTGATGCGTGTGATGTTAATATATGTTATCCTATGATTTCTTTCTCATATATGATGTTTGTTTTAGATCTTTATCTCCCTATTTTCTCTATATATGTTTTCTCTTCTGGTTCGTGAAGAAGATACTGTAATTGAGGAGTCGATTCCTGAGGAGGATGGTATCCCCTATGAACCCGATGCCGGTGGAAGAGCCGCAGATGCCAGTTGTGAGATGCGGGAATTGAAGGTAGTTCATGGCCATCATATCACCCATGTTGATATGAGTGTCGGGCCAATGCCTCCCAATAGGCCTGAAAGTTTTGAATTGTTGTATTTTGTTATATTTTGGTGAGGTGGGCTGTGTAACGCCCTGATTTTCACGTTTTATATTTCTTCAGTATTTTAACGTTTGTATTTTATTGGAGGGTCTAAAGAGTGAAGTAAAATATTCTGAGAAGATAGGAATGCTCTACACAACCAGAGGAAGCCATGGTCAAGTTTCGGGCGAAAGCTCAAACAGAACCCGGTCTGCATTTTTCACGGATAGTAGCCTTTTTCTACTATCGAGACCTAATTTGGGATGGGTAACCTCATGGGAAGTTTTCCAAGGAAGCGTGTGAATGAGGACAAAGCACGCTGAAGAGACTCGTGTTGGTTTGTGGGGACAGTCAGCAATCCTTAAAGCAGTCCGGGCCGTTACAGGCTGGGACGAAAGATAACATATTTTATTAGTTGTTTTTGGTGTGGCTTGTTATGTGTTTTTCCTGTTGGTAGTTGTTGTATTAGCTATATGACCTTAGTGGCATACTTTGATTAATGTACTCAAGGATGATTGTACCTATATATATATATATTTCTATCGGTGTGTTGTATGCATTCTTTTTATGTATTTTAAGTTTTCAATTTTTTGCATGTTTTAGGATTAGATAATTAGGTAACTTAATGAGGCAAGACATCTCATTTTATGGTATCAGAGCAGTTCGGTTCTAAAACAGACTGTGAGGTTATGTTGTCCAAACAATCGAGTCCGGATAGGACCACAGACTGTGAAGATGGGTAGTTGGAACTGGCCATGTTTTGTCAAGACCTCAACAGGAATTGACTGTGTCTAGAAGGGTAGGATGCTTGTGTGTTGGAGTTATCTCTTGTTTCCAATAGTTCAAGAATGAAGATAATTGACTTGATTGTATGATATGTGTGATTGTTTGCTAAGAGTTTGCTTTTGTGTTTTGGGACTATGGAGCTAATGGTTACTTTTATAGGAACCAATGGCTCGTGGCGCAGGACGTGGAAGGATGGGAAGAGGTAGAGGTAGGATGGTGGAAGCTGAGGATAACAATCATCATGGAGAAACCTCGAGAGTCGGAGGTAGTGAGGAAACGGCCGAAGCTATGATAACTATGAGGGATTTGGCGGCAGCCATGTTGTAACAAACTCAACAAAATGATCAGTACATGCAGCAAGAGAGGGAAGCGCGACAACAACCTCAACAACTGAATCCAGTGAGAGAGGCGGAAATGGTGGAGCTCGGTCTAAATGCCTTTATGAAAGGAAACCCTCCCCAATTCCATGGAGAATACAACCCAAAAGCCACTGAATTGTGGATCCAAGAGATTGAGAAGATCTTCATAGCGATACACTTCGGGAAAACAGGAAAGTGACTTATGCTTTGTTCATGTTGGTTGGAGGAGCGGAACATTGGTGGAAGAACAAACAGAGGTTGCTGGAAGCTAAGGAAGAGTTATCACATGGCAGGTGTTTCGGGAAAGCTTTATAGATAAGTATTTTCCAAAGAATGTCAAGCAAGAAAAGGAAAGAAAGTTTATGGACCTTAAGCAAGGAGGAATGTCAATGGGCAAGTATGCTATGCGTTTCGAGGCACTATTAAATTTTTCTCAGTTTTATCAGGTACGTCCAGATGAAGAATGGGTGTGTAAGAAGTTTGAGGAAGGATTGAGGCCCAAACTGAAGCGGGTGATGTTGCCTTTTGAGATCTGTAACTTTTCGGCATTAGTAGAAAAGTGTACAGTGTTGGAAGGACACAACCGTAGAGGAATGGTCCAACAAAGGAGGGATGGACCAATTCGCAACGACAATCAGAAGGGAAGAGGAGGAAAGTTCCAACAAACACAAGGACCTTACAATCGACCAGTGCAACAAGTTGTTAATGTTGAAGGAAGCCAGGCAGAAGGACCGCTAAGATGCTACAAGTGTGGAGGAGGACACTTTGCTAGAGATTGTCCAAGTGTGAGACAAGGCGGGAGCTCAATTTGTTATCGATGTGGCAAGTCTGGCCACATTGCTCGGTTTTGCACGCAAGGAATGACGGAGAGGCCTGGTGTAGTAGGGCAAGGAAGCAGACCTCAAGGAGCTGGAACAAGACCACTGGTGGCAAATCAAAAATCAAGGCCACAAGCTATGGGAAGAGTGTTTACTGTGAGGGGAACTAAATCCTCTCAATCTCCTGATCTGATACAAGGTACGTGTTTAGTTTCGGGGAAGCTATTATCTGTCTTGTTTGACTCAGAGGCGACTCATTCCTTTATTTCTTTGGCATGTGTGGATCATTTGAAATTGTTTGTTTCTTTGCTACCATATAATTTAACTGTTTCTACTCCTACTAGTAGTCCTTTGACTACTATGTCTGATTGTTTAAAATGCCCTATTGTAGTAGAAAATGAGAATTTCTTAGTCGATCTGATTTGCTACCCATGCAACAACTAGACGTGATTTTAGGCATGGATTGGCTTTCGGCTAGCCATATATTTTTAGATTATGCCAAGAAATCTCTTATCTTCTCTAAGCAATCTAGATTGGTGCTTAACACCTCCTACTTGATGAAAATGAATAAAACTCCAACCTAATACAACTACTTCTACGTAAGTTAGTGCACCAAAAGGACCTAGTTAAACAAATGTAATGGAGTAGGAACCAAAGGAAACAAGTATAAAAAAAATGTCATGATCAAACCATGTGAAGATAAGATTAGATAAGCCTAGAAAAATCAAAAAATTCGGCTACCTTGCTACATAGCTTTGCTGCATAGTATTTCAAAAAATTCGGCTGCCTTGCTGCATACCTTTTTCCAACCATGTGAGCCTAGTAGATTAGTAGCATTGAGGAATCACCTTACCTAGAGCTGGATACAACCATAAACAAGTTTCCTAAATATTAAAAAAATGATGTTTCCTTAGGCTTAAGTAATTTTACTTAGTGATGCAAAAATCCTATAAATACTCACCTTGTTTCTCACCGGCAAAGCTTTCCAAACCTCCTTCATTCATTTGCTATTGGGTCATATGATAGTTAATAGATTCTAGCCACCAAGAAATCCAAATTCTACTTTGAACTTAATCTAGTTCAAAATCAAGGAAAGCTGCAACAAGTTTAACTCAAGTTCTAAGAAGATTTAAGGAAGCAAACAAAGGAGCAACTCTCACTTGCAAGGAACTATGCTTGGGTGTAGGTGTACACAAAGGTTCGTGATATTTGCTTGTGAGTTCGGGTTCAAGGTTGTTCGTGCAAGTGGTTGTGAGATCGTGGTGGTGTTCATGTGCTCGTAGTGTTCATACTCGTTTTTCAGGTGGGAAGAAAGAATCACACATTCGTTGGGAAGATAGGAGTAGAATAGTATATATTGACATGTGTTGGGGGAACCCTAAACCTACTAGAGCTTGAGCCCTGACAAAGTACCTAAACCCTCGGTATAGGTATCTTTGGGCTATCACCGCTAAGAATATACCCTAGGCTAGAAGACTATTACTAGATGGATGATTGGTATGTTTGGTATAATTGTGAATATATGTGCTCTATGTGATATATGTGTTTATAAGTTTAGAAGGATATGCTTGATAATATGGATTGTATAATCTTATATGCTTAAGGTGGTATGTTGAGATATTGAATATTATGTCTGCATGATTTATGAATGATGATGATGATGACAATGAATGAAAATGCCACAATGCATGTGTGAGGAAAAAGTGATGGATACTGTAGTATCGTGAATAAAGTGATATAAGGATTGAGATGAGATGTTTATTGAGATAGTGGTGGCACAAGTGTTGGTTGACATGCATAGCACAGTCATTTGCCAAGTGGCGAGCCGTGTGCTATGGAACACACGAGGTTAGTATACCTGAGTGTGGGCTGGAGCCTGGTTATCCCGACTGGAGCTTGAGTATTCCACGTCACAGGTGGACATTCCGAGGCAACCAAGAGACCCCTCCCGAGAGTTGGAGTGAGGATGCACTCTTATTGGTCACGCCGAGCGGAAAGGTTACCTGGACAAACTAATTAAGGTTCTCCAAGACTGAGAACGAGTTTCGAGATATCGACCGACATGCATGTAGGGACGAGATACATATAGTATAAGTGTTGACTACGAGCGAAATGATGGATTGGAGATGACTGACATGTACGATTCATGGAGATGTTTGTCTAAATGCTTGTGTGATGCGTGTGATGTGAATATATGCTATCCTAAGATTTCTTTTGCTTATATGATGTTTGTTGTAGATCCTTATCTCTCTATTTTCCTAGGTATGTTTTCTCTTCTGGCTCGTGGAGAAAACACCATGAGACGACCCGTTGTCCCATTAAAGAACCTAAGATATTAACTAACCTTAAACCGTATTATAAACGTTAGCGCGCTTTATACAACAGACAAAACGAAGCGGAAAGGTAAAGGCGGAAACAAAGGAAAAGCACGCATACATCAGAGTACACAGCTATAAACATAAAAGATATATATATATATATCAACTGCCCCATCAGTAAGGCTACAATAGTAATATATACACAGAGTACATCGGTACTGACTATAAGCAAAATACATTAGAAGACAAAGAGAAAACTCTCGAACTGACAGCGCTCACCACCCCCACTCAAAATACATCAAAATCCTCATAGCACACTCCTAATATAGACGCACTGACAGAATTCCATCACCGACGACATCGATATCTTGTACTACCCTGTCCCCCACCATATGTGCACTCATAGACCCGTAGGAGCACATATTCTAATGAGAAACTTGCATCCTCCTCTGGTACAGAATTCAAAACCTCTCGAGGTTGGGGTTCGTGGCTCGCCCACCGGCATCAGGCTCGTAAGGAGTGTCATCCAATTTCTCAGCGATTGGTTCCTCCATAGGGTCTTCCTGCAAAATAAAAGAAACACACAGAGAAAAGACAGAGAGATAAGAAACATGCATCATCAAACATGGGAGAGGGGCAATAGTATAGTCTATACACATGTAGCACACAGCAACGGAAGAACATACAACATTCCAACAGACATCTCTCGAGTCACACGTCACATCCACCTCCAAGATTATTCTCTCATATCAAACCTTTACGAGGGATACTAATCCCTATATGCATGTCGGTCGATTTCATCACGTCTCCTATCCCCGTTGGGATCAATAAATTCCCTAATTGTTGTCGGGATCAATACATCTCGTCCCCAATTAGACATCCTTGTAAGGATCAATACATCACGTCCCTAGTTGGACATCCTCATGAGGATCAATAACGTCCCCAATTGGACATCCCGCCTCGGGATCGATGGTACACATCTCGCCTCCATTTGGACATCCTCCATTGAGATCAAATATGCTATGATATGCAACAAACATCCACCACAAATGCCATCGTAAGTGTTTGTGTACTCAATTGTGAAATGGTTTAGACAAATTATTCCTTATGATTCAATGGTATTACAATATTGTTCTGAATTTCATACTTTTGGTATAAATAATCGACTACTTCAATGAAGTAATCGACTACTTAGTGATTCCAGAAGACAGAACCTTATTGTTAAGTAAAGTGATCGATTACGTACAAATGTGTAATCGACTACTCTTGGTATTCTTGAATCTTGATGATTCTTGACAAAAGTAATCGATTACTATGATAAAGTAATCGACTAATTTAAAGTTGTTAAAGACAGTTAGAGGATCTTGATAAAAGTAATCGATTACCATCTTTAAAGTAATCGATTACTTGAGGTTTTTCAGAAGCAGAATTTCAAATTCAAAAGCTTTCTTTTCTAAACCATTTTGTCTATAAATTGGGCATTGTGCAAACATGAAATTAACTTTTGAAATATTATTGTTACTCTACCAATTTGATAAACACTCTTGATCTTAGCAAACTACTTTCATTCGTAGAGAATCCCGATTTCAATTGTATTGTTTTTACACTAGTAAGAGTGTAAGCTTCAAACTCGAAGAAGAAGATTCAAGGTGAGGAATTAGGGGTGGGCATGGGTCGGGTTGGGTGGGTTTTGGTGCATTTAAAGACCCAACCCAATCAAATAAATATGGGTTGGGTTGGATCGGTTTCTTCGAAAATTTTCATGTAACCCAAACCAACCCAACCCAACCTCATACGGGTTGGTTTGGGTCGGGTGACCGGATTTGGTAGTAAATTATTTTGTTTTTATCAAAAGCAAATAATGGGGGGAAAATAGGGAAGAAAAATACTACCAATGCATTAATTTGAACTTCCAAATACAAAATGAAGCATACCACTTCAATTTGGAGCACAATATCCATCAAAATTAAGCAAACAAGTGAAATAAAAAATAATAATAATGTCTTCAAACAATTCCTAAACAATTTCACTGACTATGTCTTCAAGCTATTTCGGCATGTCTTCAAACTATTTCTGCTCATGTAACCAAAAAATGATCACTCCAATTTAGGCGGCTAAGTATTAAAGAAGAATCATCAAATTCAAGATAGAAGAGTCCCTCCATGCTCTAGCGCTGGACTTATAATATTCCTCTCAATATGTGGGTTGGGTTGAGTGGGTTTACAATCTTTGGACCCAGCACCCAACCCATAAGCTATGGGTCTACTTATTTAGAAACCAACCCAACCCAATGACCCGAACCAACCCAGTATTTGTGGGTTGGGTTGGATTGGGTACATCGGGTTCGCGGGTCGACCCGTACCCATGCCCACCCCTATGAGGAATCCTTGAAGGTTGAGAAGACTTTGGTGAGGCATCCAAAGCATATCAATTTGGTGTGGCATCCAAATTGGTTCTAAGGTGGGGAAACCTTAGTGAGGTAAGGATTGATATTTGAGAGAGTTAACTCAAAATCAATCAAGGGTCAAGGGTTGTATCTCTTTATTTTGACATTGCTAATTTGTAATATACTTTTTACAAAGTTAGTGGAGAATACCCAAGGCTTCTTGGTTACTGGATGTAGGTCACTCATGTTGTGGTCGAACCAGTATAAATCATGGTTGTGAATTTTTCTATCCCTTACTCTACTTTTAATTCTCGCAAATTTGCAGTGTTTTAAATTCAAATTTGTTATTTGTGTTTCAAGAAAATTAAAAATTAAGTGATAATTCCGCGCACTCAATTCACCCGCCTCTTGAGTAACAGTTATATAAACTAACAATTGCAAAGGTTTTGTTTAAAAGTCTAATAGCTTACAAGATTTGCTTTTAAAGTGGCTCTTAACTCAAATAGGAAACACAAGCACATCTCTACAACCACCCCTCCTATCTTTGATGGTGAAGGTTACCCTTATTGGAAAGCTAGAATGAAAATCTTTGTTGAGGGTATAGACTTAGACTTATGGGAGATAATTGAAAAAAGGTCCCTATATTCCTAAACATGGCGTTGGGAATGAAGAGAAGGAAAAACCCAAAACTCTTTGGACTCAAGAAGAAAAACAGAAAGTCCAATTAGATTATGAAACAAAGAATATACTCACAACCGCATTATCGATTGACGAGTTCTTTAGAATTTCTAATTGCAAAACGGCTAAAGAAATATGGGATACTTTACAAGTAACCCATGAGGGGACAAGTGAGGTTAAAAGATCTAAGATTAGTACTCTCATGCATCAATATGAACTGTTTAGAATGAAAAATGATGAATCAATTATAGATGTGCAAAATCGTTTTCCGTTCATAGTAAATCAATTGATTACTTATAACAAGATATTTTCTAATGAGGATCTTATTACCAAGGTACTATGATGTCTCTTGGTAATAAGATGTCTCAATCTAGATTGGCAACCTAAAGTTACAGCCATTATAGAATCAAGGGATCTCTCTTCAATGCCACTTGCTACATTGTTTGGAAAGCTCAAAGAACACGAGTTGGAACTAACAAGACTCAAAGAAAATGAAGATTCCGACAAAAAGGGAAAAGGTATCTCCTTAATGGCTTGATCCTTCAACGAAAAACATAGTGACAAGGAAATCAATGATATTGATGAAGAAGATCAAGATGATGATCAAATAAACTTCCTTATGAAAAAGTTTGGAAAGTTTCTAAAGAATAAGGGCACTTGGGAGAAGTTCAACAATACAACGAAATTTCCAAGGATCTTCTTCAAACCCAAATCCCATTTGCTATGAATGTGAAAAACCAGGTCACATCAAATTTGAGTGTCCTAACCTTCAAAAGAAAGACAAGGAGAAGTTCAAGAAAGATAAGAAAGGTAGAAGTGCATATATAGCATGGGAGGACAATGAAGTAAGTTCGTCAAGTGAAGAAAGCCAAGAAGAAGAAGAAGCCAACCTTTGCTTAATGGCTAGTCTTGAAGATGATCATGAAGTAAGTGCTGATGAATTTAAACTTTCTTTCAATTATGATAAACTACAACTTGCCTTTGAAGAATTATATGAAGAATCAATTCAACTAGCAAGAACGGTAACAAGGCAAAAATCCATCATATCTAGGCATGATAATGAAAAACAACTTTTGCATAAAGAAATAGAGGACTTGAAACTAGAAGTAGATTTTGATGTTGGAACAAGATCAATTTTTTTGTTACACATCATTAAATATTTGTTATATCACTCATAATATTAACAATGTAGAGCCTGTTTGGCACATCTATTGTATGAGCTTCTAACGGATAATTTATAGCGAATGGGAAAGTAGCCCTGTTTGGCACGCACCTCTGTCACGAGCTTATAGCGTTTTTTCACGAGTTTATAATGTTTTTTCCAGACTCTACTTGAAGTAACATTCGAGCTTATCCATATTATTTTAAGTCATTTCCCACTTTATCCTTAATATAATATTTATAAAAAATGAATTTTATTGGTGATTACGTTTTTATTAAGTTAATACCCACTCCACTCCTATATCAGTGATTACTTTTTTTAAGTTAATACCCACTTTATCCTTAATATTAATATTAATAATATTAATATAATATTACCCTTAATATAATATTCTAAGAAAAATATTAATACCTTATTGATGATTTATTATTTATACTCTTTTTATATAATTTAACCTTTTTTTTTTATAATAATTCTATGATAGTAGTTCAACATTTATTTTATAATATAATGTATATATAATAATATATTTTTATATGATAATATAATGTGGTAAGATTATCATTTATATAATTTTTATTTATTTTATATATAAAAATGTATCAACATTTATAATATTAACTTATATATAATTTTTTTAATTTTTAAACAACATTTATATAAAAAGGTATAAGCACATGTCCTTTTATGTCATTTTATATGTTTCAGCAAGTTCATCCACCAGTTTTATCAAATACTTCTACATAAAATAATCTAGTTTATTCGCTATCCGCTATCAGTTATCTCATGATATAAGCTATTCACTAACAACTACTTTTACAAAACAGGCTGGTAGTTAATGTTTGTATAAATTAATGGCACAAGAAAAATTCTGGACATTATATGACGAGCCCCATTTGACCCTTCAATTATGTCTATATAGGACATTGCTTCATTTATATCCTTGGATTCAGGGCATGCTTGTTTAAGATTAAAAGAAGTTATTTTTTTATAAAATAATCTAGTGATTACTTTTTAGAAATTTTTAAGTAAAACAGAAGTTAATTTGTGTTTGTTTACAATAATAAAAGTCAACGGATGCTTAATTACAATACACTGTTTACACTGACAACCAATTATATATTATCATATCACTCAAAATGTTTGATTTTTAAAGTAAGTATCTTAAAAGTCACATATGAAGTTGATTAACATTGTAAAAAACTTTACACTAATAATATATCAAAATTAAACTTTGATTTTTACATTGTGACATGAACCAACTCACTACTATTATAAGAGATACGCACATGTTAGTTAATTTACCCAAAAGAGTTTGGATGAAATGATACGGGTTTTTTTCTGTTTAACCAGTGGTCTCGAGTTCGAATCCTAGCCCTGGGAATATAGCAGCGTTAAAACTCTTGTGGGGAAGCTTTTCACTAAAATTTCGAATAGTTGTCCCGAATTCAAGTTGATTATGTTTCGTCACTTCCTCAGAGAAAGACGATCAAACAATTCCCAATCATGGTCCTACTCTTGTGGTCCTACCCAACTCGAGAGATTATTCTCTAGAGTTTCGCGCAAAGGACATCTTGGGAAACCAAAAAAGTATTAGTTAATTTAATTTTCAAAATTAATTGATACTACAATAGATACACAAATTTAATTTTGAAAAGAATTTATTTTAAAAAAATGAAGTTGAAAAACTTGATTTGTGTTTGGTAATGATATTTCAAAAGTGAGTTTAGAAGAATTGATTTTGTTTGGATGATAAAGTAAAATCATTTTTGATGTGTAAATATAAAGATTTTGTGGGTCTCACACTTAGAGTCAATTCTACTTAACGGAAAAACGAAAAAATCTTGCATATCTAAAAATCAATTCTACCCACCCAAAATTATTTTTATTGAACACAATTTTAAAACTAACCGGATAATGTAGTAATTGATTTTAGAGTCAAATTCCGTTCGAATAGCCTGTTTGGGTACTATCCAATTAGACACTAAGAAGGAGATTTTTTTTTTTGGGTGAGGGATACCTAGAGTTGGGTTGGGTCTTAAATTACAATGATTTGCATATTTTTCAATTTTTACCATAACATGGGTTGCAGCAATGAGGGTCAGAATTGTTAAAGGGTTGTTTTTTGCACCCTTAAAATTTTTAATTCACCACAATTTTTTTAAAGAACTTTTAATATTTCAAAACTACCCTTGTAACCTCCTTCCCTCCCCTTCTATTATTTTAGGTTCACCATTTCTCTATTTCATTTTCATCTTCCATACACCTTCTTCTTTCCATAACCCATACACTTTCTTCTTTCCTATTCACAGAACTCATACACGCGTCCATTCCATTTTGTCTTCTACCTTCGGCTTTTGCACCATTTTCGTCTGCAACGGTTGCAGGCGAAGGGTCGTCTTCTCCGAAAGCCAATTAAAATTTATTCCAGAATCTTATTTCCCGAAGCCATTATGTTATAGAATCTAATTTACGGAAGCCAATTAAAATTTGTTACGGAAACTAATTTCTGGAAGCTAATTTAAATATGTTCCGGAATCTTATTTTCGGAAGCCATTTAAATTTTGAATGGCTTTCGAAATTAGATTCTGGAGCATATTTAAATTAGTTTTCGGAAATAAGTTTCTGTAACAAAATTTAGTTGTCTTCTGGAAATTAGATTCCATTACATAATGGCTTCCGAAAATAAGATTCTGAAATAAATTTTAATTGGCTTTTGAAAATTAGATTCCTGAACATATTTAAATGACTTCCGGAAATAAGATTCCAGAACAAATTTTAAATAGCTTCCAAAGAACACGACCCTTTGCGTTGTAGACGACAATGGTGCAGAAGCCGAAGGTATACGACGAAATGGACTGGACGGACATATGGATTCTATGAAGAGGAAAGAAGAAAGTGTATGAGTTATGGAAAGAAAAAGATGTATGGAAGAAGATGAAGATGGAATAGAGAAATGCGGAACCAGAAATAATAAAAGGGAGGAAAGGAGGTTACACGGATATTTTGTGAATATTAAAAGTTTTTTAAAAAAATTGTGGTATATAAAAATTTTAGGGTGCAAAAAGAAACACTCATTTGTTAATTGTTCCTTCGATGTTGGGCCCGTGGTATGGGTCAGGGATTTGAGCCCATTTTACTTGTTGTATGGTATATTTCCCCATTGTTTCTCAGATTTCCCTCCATTTTTGGCAATGGAAGGGGCGGGTGGAAGCAGCGAAGTTGAAAGAGAGGAAAATGACTCAGAAGCCAAGCTCTTGAGAGACAGATTCAGGCTCTCAGTAATCTCTATCGCCGAATCTGAAGGTTCAATTTCAACTTTTTTTATTTGATGAAATTGGAGTGTTCGTGTTCCTGATTCTCGTGTTTTACGCAGCAAAGAAAAACGACATGGAACTATCAAAAGTCATAGTCACTTGCGTTGCAGATTTGGCTTTCAAGTATACGGGTACGATCGTCATTTTCTACTTTTCGTTTTACTGTTAATGCCTAATCTGTCTGTGCTCATACATTGCAATTATGGTGGGAAAATACAGCGAATACAGTTGCAATTGCGGTTGTAACGGGGTTACAAATATTATCAAAATTTTAATTTAATATTATGGCTACAGTTTTGGTTGCGGACTATAACTTAAAACCTTGATTGCAACTAAATAATGGGAGTTGAGTTGGTTAACTAGTTCTTAATAAGAATTTATTCTTGCTTCCTTGCATCATTGAAGTAAGATGATATCATATTCACATGTAAGAACAGTATAAGCAGTTGGTTCTCAACCCGATAAAAAAAAATTATAGAAAAAAGAGAAAAAATGGGATAATATGTGTGGCTCATTTGGCAAACTTTTTGGAGTTGCATCATTGGTGTGGAGAGTTGTTTAAAGCAATGTTTTATAAACCGGTCCAACCGAACCGTTTCAACCGGTTGGACCGTCGATCGGATGCCTTCCCAATTCTGGTCAAACTAGAGAATTGAGAAAGCTGTCTGACCATGCAAAAACAGGTTAAACCAACGTAAAACTGGTTAAACCGACGTAAAACCGATTTTCGAAAACCGGTTGGTTCATTGTTTCACTTCTTTTTTTAAAAAAATTAGGAAAGTACTTTTGGTCCAATTTGTTTGGGGTTGGGGGGCTCCGGTCCAGACTCAATTCACCTAGGCTAGGAGCTCTTACATATTGCAGTTAATGTAGTTTAATGTTAAAATTATAATTGTTTATTGAAACTGCTATTAAACAATTTGGATTTGATATAGAAGTTGGAACTTGGATTGAAATTTAACTAGTTGACTAATCTTTTTATTAATTTGTATTTGTAATATATATATATATATATATACCCTGATTCGACTACCGGTTAAACCGGTTGAATCGATTAAACCTTGAACCGATTTCCTTTCCGATCCTCCGGTTAGCCGACTTTTAAAACATTGGTTTAAAGTAGTATAAAGTAACATGTGGTGATGTGACATGATTGGTACATAAAAAGGGGAGTTAAGCAACTCCATTGAGTTGCACCAATAGAGATGCTCTAATTGACAGGAAATAGAAATGCAGTACATTCAGATAGGTATGATTACAACATGTTTGAGATAACGTTACTGCAATTCCGCTATAGAATAATAACGTAATGCTTGTATTCCACATGTGATTATAAGGTGATGGTAGGTAAGCAATTTAGTTGTCACTTACTGGAAGTTTAGGCTCTGAATTCATTTAAGTGTTAACCAGTTAGCCCTTAAATTTTCAAAATTTCATGTCAAGACAGTCCTTCTTTGGGACTAAACTGAGATATAACAAGGACTAACAAGATACGAGTTTTGTAAAGAGGGACTAAATTGCGAGTGGAGAATAATTCTAAGGATTAAGTTGCTTATTTACTCTTCTTAGGGTGTGTTTAGAAACCCGTTTGCAAAATTGAGTTTTAATAAACATGGTTTTGCAATTTTGGTTTTGATTAAAAGTGAGTTTGTAATAACAAATTTATGTTTGGATATTTTATTGTTAAAAGTAGATTTGGGAGAAAAAATATTATTTGAATAGTGTTAATCAAAATAACTTTTACATGTATAATTACCAAATGGACGTTGAAAAAGGATGGGAGAAATGTGTTGGAACACAAATCTCACACTCAATAATTCACTCACAGTTTAGCTATCTCTCTGCACTCACACACATACACATTGATAGGAAAATAGAATGAGTAGAGAAGAACAAGAAAACAATTCACTGAAAAATATTCTCCACACTCTATTAATCACTCGATCACTTATTTATACAACACATAACTCTAGTCCCACATGGACTAGCACATCAGTTAGTTACAACTCTAACTACTTACAACAAACTCATTAACTAACTCTATCAACACTAACCACTAAACTGAATTACATTTCCAATACTCCCCCATAATTTAGTTTCCCCAAACTTTCCTGGATCCCATTCTCTACAAGATGTAAATTTTGCCTTTCTCACTATTTTGGGTTGTGACCCAATTTTCAAAGAATTATGATAAATGGGCCTTGCACAACCAACGGCTCTTTTAAAAGATTGGGCCAAATACACATCAGTTTTTCTGATACACCACTGCCACTCTTCATAGAATTGGGCCTGGCCCATTAGGTCAAGTGGTGAACTCCCCCTACCACTCTCCTCCCTCTTCGTTGCCGTCACCCATTCCTCATCAATATCTCTGCCAACTGAGTTCAGCTTAGAAGCATACAACCGTTGGGCATTGTCACGTACAGCTACTTGAACCTGGAAATCAGTGGCCTTGAAAACAGGCTTCCAAGGTAGAAGGAAATACGATGCCTCTCCAAAAACCAGATTTGACACATATATCAACTTCTGAAATACCCGGCGCTGCTTAATATCAGCTTCACGATCTCTGGATCGTTCACAATCACGTTCACGGCCCATTTCTCTGTCATCACGATGAGCATTCATTGCCAATTCCTCCTCCAAAGTCCAAGCATCCTTCTTTGTTCGCTCTACCATCACACGTGAACTGCCGCGTGACCCTACCCTTTTGACGTCGTACCAGATTTGTAACTCGCCGACAACCTTCCCAACGGCTGCTGTTTGTGGGCTCGTGGCTGGTAGCTCCCTCACTTCCACCAAATCCAAACCCTCCGATGGAAGCTTGGCCACCTTCAACCCTGAAAGTTTAACCTTTTCTGCTTCCTTTGAACCCACATCAGTGGTAGTCTCCTGATTTTCCTTTGCTTCAACACTTTCAGCTGTCTCAACAACATCAAAAACAAGCTTTGCAAGAATCTTGTCTAAATCTTCCTCCTCTTGAGCAGTACTTCCTTCTTCATCGGTATCATCACCAAGCAAACCAAATCCTGCTGCAGTCTCTTCAAATCCGTCCATTAAATTTTCCTAAACCCTAACGGGTTCTTTCACGAATCCGTCGTCGGCAGCGTCTTCCTCTGAAGACCATGGTTCCTTCACCTTTTGCGCCACGTTACCTTCGCCGACCACCGTCATCTCAACATCACTGTTGTCTCTCTCGGATTCAGTCTCGACTATATCCCTTTACTTTGAATCGACGTCTTCTTCCTCCTCTGATTGATCGCTGAGGAGGTTCTGCATCATTTGGTGCCGCTTCTCTTCTCCTCTTATCCTTTCTGTACAAGAAACCCTCTCTTGTCTACTGCTGCTGCGACTCTGCTTTCTGCTTTGGACACTTTGATTTTCTTCTCTGTTTTCCTTGATCGCACCATAGGCTTTGTTCAAGATATCCCATGCTTCTTTTGCTGTCAAGGCCAAGGCAAATTTCTCAAAATTTGCTTCATACTCACATTGATGAAGAATGAAGAGAGCATCGCAATCTCTCTTCTTGGAAGCACTATCTTCCACATCTTGAATTCCTTCTAGCACAATTTCCAGCACATCCTGGAAATCGAAGATCATTCGCATCTTCACAACCCAATGGTTGAAATTCTTGCCATCAAGAACCGGTAAAGAAGCTGGAAAATCCTCACTCAAAATTGCGGCAGTCATGGAGAACACACACTCACAGGTCCCTCACGAAAAGCTCTGGATACCAATTTGTTGGAACACAAATCTCACACTCAATAATTCACTCACAGTTTAGCTATCTCTCTGCACTCACACACATAAACACTGATAGGAAAATAGAATGAATAGAGAATAACAAGAAAACAATTCACTGAATAAAATTCTGCACACTTTATTAATCACTCAATCACTTATTTATACAACACATAACTCTAGTCCCACATGTACTAGCACATCAATTAGTTACAACCGTAACTACTTACAACAAACTCATTAACTAACTCAATCAACACTAACCACTAAACTGAATTACATTTCCAATAAAATGAAGTTAGCATTCACTTTACAAGAGTATTGTGGTCCGGGTAGCAGTTGAAACCCCAAATTGAGTTTTGATGAATGGAAAAGTGAAATTTTTTTAATTCTTCTACATTCTTCTTATATTCAACCGAGGTTTGGGCTCCAAACCCTTACGACTAACTGATAGAATGAGTTGCTAAACATGTTTAAAAAACTCCAAATTGAGTCTCTAGACTCAGTTTGGAGCGCTCAGAACGGAATGCTAAACACACACTTAGAATAGTATGGAAACTGGAACATGGATATATCCTGCAAATCTACAATTGGAAGTGATGAACATCGAACATGTTAGGGAAGGCTACTATGGAGTGTGAGTGTGGAATGTGCCTTATGCTTAATGATGTTGATTTAGGAACTGTATTGCTTATTAGCAGGTGTATGCTTCCTTTTGAGCGATAAAATAATGTGTTCGTTTGTATTCACTATTCCGGTCATGCTAAATCTATTTACTTCAATACCAATTACAAATGCTGCAAACAATTTACATGCATTGTTGAGCCAGTTGAGCTCGTATTATCAATTTTTGTTTGCCTGTAAAATCACCTTTAGACTTTCTGTTCAAGGACAATCATAGTGAATATCTGTGATTTAATAATTGGCTGGCAATGCTCACCTGAAAATAGTGAAACTGAACTAACTGTTTGTTTTGCGAGCAGAGAATCTGGCTAAAGATCTTCAGCTATTTGCACAGCATGCAAATCGTAAATCTGTAAATATGGAAGATGTCATACTTTCTGGTGAGTCTCATCATCTTAGCCTATTTTTCAGGCGGAATGAGCTTTTTATCGTTTGGTATATTCTCCATTCTTTAATCTTCTGTATATAATTTGATTTCAGCACATCGAAATGAACATCTATCTAGCTTGTTGAGGACCTTCTCCAATGATTTGAAAGCCAAAGATCCTCAATCTGAGAGGAAGCGAAAGAAAGAATCCAAAAAGAATGACAAAAACAGCCATTTAGTGCATATGCCTGATACACATGTAATCCTGTGAACACATCTTGGTATTCTTAGAAACTTTTGGCACCATATTTTTAGAAAATATTTGCTAGGAGCTACTTTTTCTTCTTCCCTCCCTTTCACCCTCTCTTTTCTTCTTCCCTTTTCATGTTGTGGGACTTGTTAGTATTTGGATCCATGAGCCCATCTTTATCATTCCTAGAGGAACAGGTGCAGCCTCTGCTAGGCGTGGCAATGTAAGATATACTTGTACATCTTAAATTTAAATGGGCCATGATGGTGCTGACAGTGACAGGAGAATACCATCTCAACAATATTAGGATATGGATAATCTAAAGTGAGGAGTGTACAAAAATTATTTTTTGAGGACGGTTCCTAGTGGACAAGACAAGAGATCAAAGTGACATTATTACAAGAAACATGAATTCCCACATTAACGTGTTACATTATTTCGTTCATATGATATGTACGCATTAATCGTTTATGCTTTAAGTGTATTTGCTTCACCATTGCAAACTTTCTTCTTTTCACGTTTGATTCAATTTTTTTTTTTTTACAAAGTGTCATTGAAAACGCACGTTTACCACTATTAACGTGGAACTAAACATGAGTTTTTTTTTTCTCATCAGAATATCTTATTATCAATAGTTGAGATTGATTACATTGATTAAACGATATTATATTGTTTTATCAAGATTAAATCATCCGGTAAGTCACTTAAGTCTAAATCTTTTCTAATTATTTTGCATTGAGTCTTTCATGATTTTCATCTCCTAATTATATATCATTGTGACTAGAGGTGTTTGTGTAATTTGGATCGGTGTAAAAAACCATCTGATTACTTTTGATTCATTTTCGATTCGATTGATTTCAATATCCAAAGTGAATATTAATTAGATTGGGTGATTCAATTTTTATCCAACAAAATTATTCCATATCCACTTACCCATGACCATTATTAGCTACCATCTGCAAGTTTTGGACACCAATCCTGTCAAACTCATTCCACATTAGAAGGGAAAAATATACAATGAAGTAAAATAAAAGATAAGAACAAAGGACATGATAATATTAAAAGGAATGTAATAAAAAGGAGCACTTCCCCCGGTAACATTGAGCTTAAGAGATAGGGGTAACAATAAGGTCAAGAGATAGGGGCGAGAATAGATTAGGCCGAGATAAGTCCTATAAAGCCTGAACTTGGCATCTCAATGTCTGAGCTTGGCCTATTAGTTTGATATAGACCAATTTTTAAGGCCTAACCTGACCTACTCCAAAGCCTGGCCTGGTCTGGAAGCTTATTTAAAAGCCTATTTTTCAACAAGATCTTCAAATATGTCACCACCTATAAATAGGTCATAGGCTTTCACTTGTAAATAGGTCGTTAAGCCTTCACAAATAAATATGTATGCACAACGCTACATTTAAATGAGCAAATAGGCCTTTACTTTCAAATGTTATAAATATTATAAATAATATATTATATGTGTGTGTGTTAAATAGGCCTAATAGGCTTTTTTCAAAACCTTAGCCTGATCGCTTTAGCTATATAGGTTTTTTAAAAAACCTTGACTTGACCTTTTTTGTTAAATAGGCTAGGCCAACCTACGCATTAAATAGGCTAGGCCATAAGCCCCTGAAGAGCGGTTTGGCCTATTCCCGCCGCTATTAGTGTGTGTCTGGGAAAGATTGATTTTCCCTATTTCAGCTATTGTTTTTTGGCTAAAAAGTTGTTTCATATATAATTTATCATATTTGACAATTAGTTTAAATTTTTTTAAAAAAAAAAAATTTCGGGAAAGAAATATATTACAGGATTGAACTCAACATGATCAACATAACAAAAACAGAAAACTGACATGACATATTTAAATAATGGTCATCAACTTATTAATCAATGTAAGAAGGTAACAAAACATTCTATTTTTCAAGGGTAACTGAGAAATATTATATATATAGGGAGCGTATCGGGTGAGAACTGATGTTTATTGTGAGAAACGAGAACTACTGATCACAGCCGTTGGATACAATTTAACCGTTTCGATTAAGAGAATTAATTAAAAGGTCACGTGTTCTCCTTCTACAGTTTCCACATCCGTTGCGCTCCCCTTTCCCCTCCATCCACCCCTTCCTAATCCCTCGACAAAATACCCACCGCACGCTGGAGCCTTACGGAACTGCCTGATAGCACCGTCATTCACTTCGCGTACCAGTCATCACCGTGAGGCTTTGTCTCCCTCAGACTCTCCTCCACTGTTGGTGTCTTCCAACTCAACCCCGCATGCAAGCAAGAATAACCATGAGCACTTTAATTAAGAGCAGTTTTTTTTTTGGTGAGCTTAATTAAGAGCAAATGTGACATGTTTCGGGGCATCATCGCAAGCTCTCCTCGAATTTGCGCAATCCAACAAAGAACATGGTGCCTAACTCTACTTGGATCACATAGAACCAATGACCAAAGGAATATTGCCATCATCTTCCTTTCTTTACTCTTTGTTTCATTGTTTTACATATATGCCTTGTTTTCCTCCTCTTACTTCTTTTTTTCCTCAACCTGTATATGTGCGCATCATCTGTTTGTGGAAATGCTGCATGGAAGATTACTTTCATTATTTCTATTTGTTTGGTAGTATTAGTTCTAGATGATTAGAAAGAATTATTTTGTGCAAAGATAATTTTTAAATCGAAAAGAATATCACCGATTGGTATTTGCAGTCGTTACTAGCCATTGCATTTGTTGGAGGAATAACTGCATTTAATGGACTTTTGCCCGAAGTACGTTGAGGATACCGATATGTAGATGAAACTCAAGGGAGACAAAGCCTCGTGGTGAGTAACTGTTATGCGAAGTGAATGATGGTGCCGCAAGGCTCCATGGTGGGTATTTTCTCGAGGGATTTAGGAAGGGGTGGATGGAGGGGAGGGCAACGGATGTGGAACACGTGACCTTTTAATTAATTTTTTTTAATCCAAACGGTTAAATTGTATCAAGTGAGAACTGATGTTTATTGTGAGAAACGAGAACTATTGATCACAGCCGTTGGATACAATTTAACAGTTTGGGTTAAAAGAATTAATTAAAAGGTCACGTGTTCTCCTTCTACAGTTTCCACATCCGTTGCCCTCCCCTTTCCCCTCCATCCACCCCTTCCTAAATCCCTCGAGAAAATACCCACCACACGCTGGAGCCTTGCGGCACTGCCTGACAGCACCGTCATTCACTTCGCGTACCAGTCATCACCGCGAGGCTTTGTCTCCCTCAGACTCTCCTCCACTGCTGGTGTCTTCCAATTCAAACCCGCATGCAAGCAAGAATAACCATGAGCGCTTTAATTAAGAGCAATTTTTTTTTTTCGGTGAGCTTCATTAAGAGCAAATGTGACATGCAATCCAACAAAGAACATGGTGCTTGACTCTGCTCGGATCACATAGAACCAATGACCAAAGGAATATTGCCATCATCTTCCTTTCTTTACTCTTTGTTTTCGTTGTTTTACATATATGCCTTGTTTTCCTCCTCTTACTTCTTTTTTTCCTCAGCCTGTATATGTGCACATCATCTGTTTGTGGAAATGCTGCATGGAAGATTACTTTCATTATTTCTATTTGTTTGGTAGTATTAGTTCTAGATGATTAGAAAGAATTATTTTGTGCAAAGATAATTTTTAAATCGATAAGAATATCATCGGTTGGTATTTGCAGTCGTTACTAGCCATTGCATTTGTTGGAGGAATAACTGCATTTAATGGACTTTTGCCCGAAGTACGTTGAGGATACCGATACATAGATAAAACTCAAGGGAGACAAAGCCTCGCGGTGGGTGACTGGTATATGAAGTGAATGACAGTGCCGCAAGGCTCCAGCGTGCCCCGGGTATTTTCTCAAGGGATTTAGGAAGGGGTGGATGGAGGGGGAAGGGGAGGGCAATGGAGGTGGAGACTTTAGAAGGAGAACACGTGACCTTTGAATTAATTCTTTTAATCCAAACTGTTAAATTGTATCCAACGGTTGTGATCAGTAGTTCTCATTTCTCACAATAAACATCAGTTCTCACGCTTCCTATTCGAGCAATTTGCATATCTTCCAAATCGAGCACAGTGCCTCCCTTTTGGGTTATGTACGTTTCATCCATTTAACTCATTTCTCTTTTTTCTCCTTCAACAATTTGTTTCTTACCACGAATTTCTTACCAGGCCTTGAGAGTATGGAGGGAGGACAAATTGCTGGATTTAATGGACTTGAGTGGTAATATATATATATATATATATATATATATATATATATATATATATATAGAGAGAGAGAGAGAGAGAGAGAGAGAGAGAGAGAGAGAGAGAGAGGTATATAGGAGAGTGAATTCTATAGTGAAGGCTAGAAATTAAAAAAATCAAATATTACAAATGAACAATTTTATAACAGATTATCTTAAAAATCATTTTTTAGCAAATATGTCCAAATACAAAACTGAATCTATTATAATCGATTAAAACAACAATCGATTATACACATAATCAATTATTAAAATAATTTATTTTTCATAGCTGATCCAAACACATACTAAGCTTCAAATTTTTAGTTTCGCTAAAACAATGGTTTTGAAATTTAATCAGTTTATCCAAACATATCAGCTTCTACCGAAAAACGACCTTTATCATGAAAAACAACCGTTTTGGTAAGATTGAAATGTAAATCCTAAACTTTACCCAAATACCGTTTGTTTTAGATTGTGATAGAATTGATTAGAATAATTGATTTTAAAAAAAACTGATTTTAAAAAAATTGAGTTTAAAAAAATTGATTTGTGTTTAGTAATGATATTTAAAAAGTGAGTTCATAAAAATTGATTTCGTTTGGATGATAAAAGTAGAATCACTTTTGATGTGTAAATATAAAAATTTTTATGGGTCTCACATCCCGAATTGATTTTATTCAACCCAAAAGTTAGGAATTATTGCTTCCGTTAGAAACAATTCTAGCCACCCCAGAATCAATTCTACGCACCACGATTCTGCTACCCAAACACAAGAAGAATAACTTCACTTCTAGTGGTCATGATTTTGCTCCCAAAATTGATTCTGACCTCTCCAGAATCTAAACCATACGGACACTAAGGGTACTTTTGTTTTAGATTGTGATAGAATTGATTATGAATAATTGATTTTAAAAAAATTGAGTTTAAAAAAATTGATTTCTGTTTGTGTCAGGACCCAACTTAGGCGTCCCTGACCGGCCAAAATGGAACTTCACTGTCCAATTCCCAAGACCTTTCAAGCACGTATAAGTCACATCATAACAAGATATATTGCATATTATAGGTAATTATCAGAGTAAAAGATTATACCAAAAGAAAGCCAAAGGTGGCCCTGAGTCAACATCAAGAGTTTTACAACAAAGACCAAACGGGTTTACAACCAGAAAGAAGTTCAAAACTCCAAACAGCGGAGAAATCTCATATGACAATAAACCGAACTAAAATGAAATTGAAATAGCAGCAGCTGCTCGCACTACACAAGTGCATGAGCTCCCTGAGATGGCTCCACTTGTTAAGTACCTAAAGCTAAAACCAAAATGGGCAGGGATGAGTCCTAAAACTCAGTGAGGGATAAACAAAACATAACAGCAAATAGTTCAATTTATAAACATCTCAATAAATATATGTCATTAAGTACTTTATATTGTACATAACCTTACATAGCAGTTCTTCACTTTCTATGTAGTCAATGTTTCATTGGACAAGATGCTTGTGTATCCCCTTGGAGTTGTTCACTAGAGTCTCCCACTCCGACGATCACATTTATATCCCGGTCGAGTCCGTTGACCGACAAGTGACCTCGATCACTACACAACCACCCTCCAAACTCCGGGGTTTTTCACTAGAGGCCCCACACTCCAACAGTCACATTTATATACCGGTCGAATCCACTGACCGGTCGGATACACTAAGTCTTGTCTAATGTCTATGTATCATATCAAAACACCAAATACAATATATCATGTCTTACCATAGCATACGTCCACTATGTTTCGTAACATAGTTTGCAAAACCACCTCAGCGGTAATCAATAACGTCCATAAGGTTATCAATCACAAATATATATGGGTTACATTATAGCCATTCCGTTCACATACAGTATCACCTTGCCATTCCGTTAAACCACTTACTTCATATGCAATTACATAGAGGAAGCCAACAAACCTTACCTTAACATATTTCAATAATCTCATAGCAAATATTATTCATCATAACAAGCATTTATATCACCTTCGAGGCTCAACGAACTCAAGATACAAGCATGTAACAAACTCATAATTCATTAAACGCTTGGATAAAAATAAATCATTGCCCATAGACCCTCATAAATATAGAGTAGGAACATAACTCACATATTCTTTATGTCATTTCACTTAACTACTTTCTCAACATTGCTTGGGTACCTTTACCATCTTGACTAACGTTCCTTATCGTATCTAACATAATTGCAATGTCACACTTATAATAATACCCTCTTCTTTCCATAAGAACCAACTCAACTATAAACTAGAGCCAATCTTAGCTCCAACAAGAACATATGGATCTATATCACCATCATATAAATACACTCAAGGCTTCCTATATTTTTTCTTATCCTTTTTCATTTCTTAATTTCATAGCCTATAAACATAGTCCATAATCATGTTCCTCACATTTCCTATCACCATACACCTTCATAAAATAATACTCACCTCATCATTTATATTACAATTATATTTCATCATGTCCATAGATTTCTCGTAATCCGTACCATCATATAAAAGAACTTACAAATAAAGTTATCAACTCAAATCATTACATAATACTTTCGATATGCAATCTTAGATACAATTCAATATTTTATTCTCATAACAAACACTTCACATAGCAACTCATCATATATATATATATATCAAATCACCTATAAATACCCCATAACGCAAAACATACATCAAAGTATGCAAAAAGTTTTTTGAATACTTCAAAATACCCAATAGCCATCATAAACCATGATAAACCATCATTTTTTTTGAAATATAATATCCTAACATTTGATCACAATTTATACCATAACTTTTCAAACACATAAAATTTTAATCTAAAAGTTATTGCATATGAAAATAGACTCAAAGAGCTTTCCAACAAGATATCATTTACCCAAAACGGATAAGAAATAAAAAAGATATGCACATTTAACGTTTGCTGTCTTTGTATCTAGCGCCCAACGCTAGGTTACCAGCGCCCAGCGCTGGAATCATCTTCTCAGGCCCCTTCTCGGGTGCTCCAGCACCCAGCGTTGCACACGGGACGCCCAGCTCTGAACACTAGGCGCCCAACGCTACCTGGAAATCGCAGAAATGTAGCAACACGCTATTGTTTCACCATTTTCACCCTAAAACCTCATTTTCATGATTTTCAACCAACAAACAACTATAACAACTCACCAACAACATATAAATCAAAGAATAATCAAACTAAATATGTTCCAAATGATTTTCATGGAAAAAATTCACTCAAAACAATTCAAAAGCATCATTATTTCAACCATCACCAACCCATTTCATATACCACACTAATATCCATGAAAATTACCCAAATAAATCATAAATCCCTCACCTCTTGATACTCCATTGTTGCCTCCACCTTCTTCTTCCTCCTCCTCCTCCTCCTTTCCCCATTTATCTTCTTCTTCTTCCTCTTTTCTTCTTTTTCTACTGATGGCTACCCACCCTCCTATCTCTACTATTTATATCTCATCATTTTTATCAAAACGCCCTTGATGTTAGGCTAACTCATAACTTAACACTTATGTAAACAAAATATGTCTCTAAGTTTATTATGATTAATTCATTTATTTTATTTTTTTATATAATAAAAAATAAAAAATACCATATGCCATTTTTTTGTCGGTATTACAGTTTGATAATGATATTTGAAAAGTGGGTTCATAGGAATTGATTTCGTTTAGATGATAAACGTAGGATCACTTTTGATGTGTAAATATAAAAAATTTTGTGAGTCCCACACCCAGAATTGATTTTATTCAATCCAAAAGTTAGGAATTCTTGTTTCTATTAGAATTAATTTTATCCACCTCAGAATCAATTCTATCCAACATAATTTTGTCACTCAAACACAAAAAAATAATTTTCACTTCTAATAATCTTATTTTTGTTTCTAAAATTAATTCTGATCTCTTTAAAATCTAAACCAAACTTAGACTAAATAATTTTGGAAAGAAGAGAACCTTATCCATAACTTTTTATGGAATATTTATGCACAAACAACACTTCTCATTTTATTGTGCAATTAATGAATTATGGGAAGTATTGAATCACTTTTTTACACGTGGTAGAAGTTTCTCTGACTCCAATGGACTTAGGGCGGGAAAATTTTTATATTTTGTTTTGGCATTGCGCGCAACTCAAGGTCTGCTAAAGAATCTTGAATTTTGAACAGTGCACTGTGATACACTCAACCATAGAAGGGACAGTGAGACAGGCACATGGAAAAGCATGTTGGGCCGCTTGAAGTCTAAAAAGAACTCAAGAAGGATGATGATGAAACTGTGTGTACTTTTGGCAGCTCCTTATCTTTTTTTGATGAATAGGCAGCTTCTTATCTCATAAAGGAGAAGGAAAAAATAATAGTAATTAAAGACGCTATAAAGAAGAAGACCAAGTCAATGTGGAATATAATTTTGGATCAAGTTAATCATTATTTTAAGGATATTAATTAAGAATTTTAATAAAAATAAATAGTTATTAAAAAACTAAATATAATATTTCTTTAAATATTAAATGTATTATTTTTTAATGTTAAATTTTTTCTTTTATTTTTTTAATCAATATTTTAAGAATATTGATTAATATTTTTTTATAATTTTTTATTTTTTTATTTTTTATCTTTGATAAAGAGAAGAGTTAAAAGACTGAACATTCAGAGCCAATAAGCTCAAAACTAGGAAGTTTGGGAAAGAGCCAAAAGGGTCGCTGCTATGCTTTTAGTTTCAATTTCAAAAAACGTGACCAGTTCTCACATATCGTCTCTCGATCGTCATCACTCGTCAGTTGTCAGATTATAACATTAGTGCAAGCGTCTCACGCGCCTGTCTGTATTAGTGATATCCTCACTTGTAAGGATGGACATATATCACGGATTTTTAACCAACGATAGAATCTATTTATCAAAATAATTTTATTTTAAAATTATTTTTTAACTTAATTCACTTTTTTTAACATGGCACTTTATTATATTTTTTTGAGTTATGTGAAAAACATTAGTCAAAGTAGAGATTTTATCACAAGGCGCATTCCGAGCAAAGGCGTTATTATGCATTACTTGAAGTAGCGTCTTTGTTCAGAGCGCATCACGTGGCGCCTCGGGCAATATTTGTCCCTCACTCTCATCCCCATAAATTCTTTTATACTCTTTTCGTCTCATTTTATTTGTCCTATTTGGAATATTGTATTATCTCAAATTACTTGTCCTTTTAGAAAATATGAAGTATTAATTACTTTTTTTTTCTTTCAAAAATACCCTTTATATCTCAACCAATCTATATTAATGAATTTTTTTTACAAAGGAATGTAGTGGTTGGTGAGTAATTGTAGCTATCCAACCATACAATTTAAATAGGGATATTTTATTCAAAAAGTGTCATTTTGTTATAAAAATTAGTAAACTTAATCATTTTCTTAATAGATATGCATAACCATATGAGACAAGTAAAATGAGATGGAGGAGTATAATTTATATTAATTGAATGGTAATAATACTAAGTGCACTTCCCCATCAGGTTGTTGAATGAATGATATTCCCTTCGGTCCTTAATATAAGAGACAAAAATGTCTTTTTTTGTCCAACATATAAGAAAAAGTGATTAATTTTTATGCTAAATTTCATTTCTACCCTTATTTATTGTAAAATTCATATTAAAGAGACTCAACAATTCCTTAATATGAATTTTACAATAAATAAGGATAGAAATGAAATTTAGCATAAAAATTAGTCACTTTTTCTTATATGCTGGACAAAAAAAGACATTTTTGTCTCTTATATTAAGGACCGACGGGAGTATCATTCATTCAACAACCTGATGGGGAAGTGCACTTAGTATTATTACCATTCAATTAATATAAATTATACTCCCTCTGTCTCATTTTACTTGTCTCATTTGGTTATACACACCTATTAAGAAAATGATTAAATTTACTAATTTTTATAACAAAATGACACTCTTTGAATAAAATATCCTAATTTAAATTATATGATCGGATAGCTGCAATTATTCACCAACCACTACACTCTTTGGTAAAAAGAAAAAAAAATCATTAATATAGATTGGTTGAGATACAAAAGGTATTTTTGGAAAAAAGTAATTAATCCTTCTTGATTTTCTAAAATGACAAGTAATTTGAGATAATACAATATTTCAAATGGTACAAGTAAAATGAAACGGAGGGAGTATAAGAGAATTTATAGGGATGAGAGTAAGGGACAGCGTAGTGCCCGAGGCGCCACGTGACTCGTTCTAGGCAAAGGAGCTACTTCACGTGGCGTACTCTGGTAAAAACGCACGTTTGCCTAGAACGCGCCACGTGGCGCGTTCTGGTGAAAGACGTTACTCTGACTAGAGTTTTTCAAAGACACTAGTCAAAGTAGTGTCTTTCACGTGGCCCAAAAAAATATTAAAAAATGTCACATTGAGAAAAAGTGGGTTATTTTGGTAAATAGTTTCAAAACAAGATTATTTTGGTAAATAGATTCTAAAAGAGGGTCTGTTTGGTCAAAAACCCTATATATCACCCACCCACCGGGACCCGAATTATCCGCAAGAAACAATAGCCGCTCGGACGGGTTGAACCGGTCTCGCGGGTCATGGGTTTTACTGTTCAGTTTCATGTGGTTTGGCTCGGGCGGGTGCGGGTTTGGTTAAAAAATTTCGAACCCATCCGAACCCGCGCAGATATAGTTATGGTAGGATTTTTTATCTCTGGTTCCCTTTCAATTTTATTGGCTACCACATATTTCTCTTCAATCTCATTAATTCTCAAAACTTATCCTTATCTTTTTCTCTTCCCAATACAAACCTTATCAACTATTTTTCTCTTCCCAATACAAACCTAATCACCTATCATCAATTCTTTTTTCTCGGTAACTCTCAATCTCTCAATCTCTCATTAAACGTCATTTTCATTTCTCAAAATCACTCAATCTCTCTGGTTCCTCTTTCAATTTCAATCTCTCATTCCCCTCTCAAACAAAAACCCTAGCACCGCCACCGCTCGATCTGGCTCCCTTTTGAACCCCTCGCTCCACCACCGTGAAGCCTGCCCTAGCACCACCGCCATCAACCACGACGCCTGACCATAGCACCATCTGTTGTGTGAAGTTGCAGATCGTAGCCGTTGCGCATCACCGTGAAACCATCGTACCTCTGTGAAGCCATCACACCACCGTGAAGCAGGCGGCGAATGAAATGGGCCAGATCTGCGAACAAAGAAAGTTTCCACCTTTTTTGAGTTTTTTCTTCTTTTCTTCTGTAAAAGATTGATCATTTCTGCTTTTTCTTTTGCGAACAAAGAAAGGTTCAACCTTTTTCTTCTTTTTTTCTATAAAAGATTGATGCTTTCTATTTCTTTTGTAAACGATCTATTGTTAAAGATTGACACTTTTTGTTTCTGGGTTTGTTTATGATGTTTATAGTTGGGTTTGTTTCTGTTTTTTTGTTTTGGTCGAAAACCATGCAAACCGACCCGTCGACCCGCCACCCGCATAAACCGATCTTCTAAACGGATGGCAATGAGCTAGATATTAGCCTCTTCGGTTTTGGTCGGATTTGGATTTTTGGGTCCGAAACCGACCGTTGTCCAGCCCTCTTCCCTTGTTGCTAACTTGTTTGTGATTTGCTAAGATCTATGATCTTTGTTTGGTTTACTGCTCTATTTATTTCGAGGGATAAGATTAACACTTGGTTTGGGTAAGAGAAGAAGTAGAGAGGAGAGAAGTAGGGAAGAAAGAAATACGAGAGAAGAGAGGAATGAGTAGAAAATGGATAGATTTTTATGTTGTTTTGAATGAAAGAAGTAGGAGAGAAGTTAAAGAGAAAGAAAAGTTAAGTTTTTTCTCCACTCGTACGGTCGGATAGAAAGGTAGAAAGAAAGAAAATGAATTTTTCTTGTAAAGACAAATTTGTCCCTCATGACATTTTTTATGAAATAATAATAAATGAGTGATAGAATAATAAAGTATTGAAATTAACTAATAATAATTCTATAAATATAAAATCATATTAATAAAAATATATATAACTAAAATTACTCATTAAAGTAAATCAGGTGTTTCTTTCACGGTGGTGCTTGTAAAGTGTGTTATTGTTATGCCAATATAATGATATATGATTGAAGATTCTTGCAGAGAGAAAGGCGTGACGGATAAGGAAGAAATCAAGAAGGGTATCTGAGTCATTTCATCCTCTGATCTCTCCTTCTCTTCAGTTTTCTTCCTTCTATGGTTAGAAATTTTTTTTGGGTGGGACCCGCCATATATTTTCTTTCAACTCTGTTTTCTATTCCTTACCAAACCATAGTTCTATTTTTCCTTCCCACTTCTCTCTTCTCAAGTTCTTTCTCTCCAAAATCAGCACAAACAAACAAAGGGTAAGAATGGTTACTTCTACTATGCATCCCGAAAGAGGGGTGCATCATGCTCCCCTCGTCATGATGCTATCATAACAGTTGGATTGGTATAAAAAGTAGTAAGGGTTAATGTAACACCCCAATTTAGGGTTCACATTTATTTAACACAAGACGAAAATAAAACGCGGAAATATAAAAAGCATGCCCAAAATATGAGTTTTCTTTCTTTTTTTTTCTTTGCAAGGTCTAAAAAACACATTTGTATACGTGGGTGTGTGTGTATGTGTGTGTGTATACTCACATGCAGTGACAGAAAGAGCAACAGCTGTTCATCATATAAACATAGTTTTGATTCAAAACAAATACAACTGAAAAAGATACAACGGAAAGATACAAGAAACAACCCTAACTACAGGAGACGCAACTCCACAAAAGAAAGGGGGAATGGGTACATCATAAACATTCAGACACGGGAGACACTAGAGACTGGCCGTAACAAAGCATAGCACTACTCGTCGGAGTAGTACTCCTCTGGGTCCTTCATCTCCTCCTCCTCCTCCTCCTCGTCCTCGGCAGTCTCTAGAGACTGCATATCATACCCACTCATAATCTGCTCCGCGTACCGCAACAACTCCTCATCAGTCCTTAACCACCAAGCATCCTGACTCGTGCTGGCAGGGGCTGCCTCAGATGCATCCTCCGACACATACTCTGGGACCTCCTCATCCTCCCTCTCATCATCAATCTCCTCATTATCCGATGAGAGGCAGACAACTGGGATGGAAAAGGCTACCCTAGTATGGGCTGGTGTGCTCTTACAAGCAGTCACTCTCATGTTCGCCCGTCGACGAGGAACCTGAGGGTGCAACTCGGAAGGCACAAAGCCAAGCCCCAGAAGATTGTGGCGGCATAGAGGAAGGGTCCACATAAACATCCCTAGGCTCCGATGGACGTGTTGTAGGCTGGATGTCCGTCATGCGTGGCTGATCAGTATGTGGTGGCTGGGTCACCCCAGAGTTACCTCCTCCACTGATGCGCAAAGTGCAAACCTGCTCCGTCAAAGACATCATAGTGTAAGGTGACTCCATCCGACTAGTGAAGCTCACAGCCCTAGTGTACGTGCGACGTCCGCTAGGATGGATCGTCTAGGCATCCTCTCTATTGTGAAGAACTAAGTCCATGATCAACTGTGAAGGTTGACACGACCCGTCGTCCTATTGGAGAACTTAAGATATTAACCAGCCTTAATCATATTATAATCGTTAGTGCGCCTTAATAATATGAAGCGAAGCGAAAAATTAAACGCGGAAGCAAAACAAATTACAGCACGCAACGCCTCAGAGTACACAACTTTAAAATATAAAGAAATATGTCACATACATCGCTTGCCCCATCAGTAGGGCTACAGTGTTAAAGTAATACATACAGATTATATTAGTACAAACCAAAATGAAAGTATGAAAATAGGCCGAGAGACAACTCTCCGACTAACCACGATCACTTCCCAACCCCTCAAAGTTAGGATCCAGGGCTTGTCCACCAGTATCTGGCTCGTACAGAATGCCATCCAGTTCTTCAGCAGGTGGTTCCTCCGTGGGGTCTTCCCATAAAATAAAAGTAACACAGAGAGAAAAATAATGGGAGATAAGAAACATATACTATCAATATGAGAGAGGGGCATCAGTACAACATATATATAGACATGCATCACTCAACACGGATAAATTATACAACACAACAACATCCATCTCTTAAGTCATACACCATAATCATCTCAAAAGTCATTCTCTCAGATAAGCTTATAGGAGGGATATTAGTCCCTATGTTTATGCTGACTTCCCTATATGTATGTCGGCCAATACATCACGTCCCCAATTGGACATCCTAGTCGGGATAAGATCACATCACGTCCCCCATTGGACATCCCGCCTCGAGATTTAGACATCACGTCCCCAATTCGACATCCCCCTTTGGGAAAAAATGCTGTGGTGTGAAATGATATGAAAATGCAACAAACATCCATCGCAGGTTGATACCGGGACCTCACACCTAAGCACTCTTCCACGACCACGACACACCGCATCACATCAACATCAACATCAACATCAGCATTAGCATTAGTATCACGACGCCTTGCGTCTATGAGTCACAGCTTCATGGTCGGGACCACAACGATACCAACCCGAACAACAACAACACTCACCATACTCTCATCAACACTCAACCAGCCAAATCACAACAGAAGTTTCACCAGTACAGATATCATCATAAAATCAGAAAACAGTTCATCACGTAGGCAGTTCAACAAAATAAAACCAACAGATAATCAAATAAACAATTCAACACATCAACCTCAATCAATCACAATAGCCATATCATCAACTTAGTGGTGATAGCCCAAAAGTACCTACACCCAGGGTCCAGACACTTTATCCAGAGCTCAACCTCTAGTAGGGTTTAAGGGTTCCCCTATATATACTCTACACTAAGCTTACCTTCCCAACGATATTGGTTCTTTCTCCCCATCTTAGAAATGTTCACGTGCAGCTCCGGCTACGACTCCGCAACAATCAGTTGGGTGCGCGGTCGAATGTTCGAGTCCTGTCCGATTCTATACCACAAAACACAACCAGAAATCAGTACAGTTCAATCGAAAACTCCCCTAACCTTAGGCCTAGGCTGCTGCCCCTATTTAATTAAATAGTCTAGGGATGTTGAAATTCTACCAACTCTTGAATCAAAGATCCTTAAGCATACCTAAGACATAATCCATGATCAATTATCAAAGATTTGAACCAAAACCCCTTAAACCAAAAACTTAGGGTTTCGGCCATCACTCTGAAAAATAGGCGAGAGTTTGATTTGGCTTCTTGATCACTTGGATTACATGATTAAGGAATGAAATGGGTGAAATCAAGAATCATTTCACAAAATTGAACCAAAACCCATTTCCCCCAAAAGCAATAGGTTCGGCCCTTTAAAGATAAATAGGCTAGGAATATTATTTGATTTCATGATCTTGGATTATGATAGTAGAGGATGAAACTAAATCATAGAAATTGGTTTGGCATTAAAAGGATTTTTCTATAATTTTCTAGAGATTTTTGAAGTTTGGATCTTAAACCTTGAAACTGTGAACTTCAATGGAGAAAATGAAGATTGAGAGCTCAAGGATGAAATATATACATCTTGGAGGATGAGATGATCAACTTTGCTTTACAAATCTTCTTGAAAGACCTTGTGGAAGCTTGAGAAAAATGGAGATGAAGTTATGGAGGAAAAAGAGAAAAATGGAGGAAGAAGAAGAGAAAGGAGGAGAGAGAGAAGGGAGGCTCGAAATTATGGAGAGAGAGTGGGTGAGGTCACCAAAAATTAGATATTTTAGGGACAAAATTGTCCTTTAGGAAAAAGACCAAGGGCATTTTGGTCTTTTTGCAGTGTGAACGCGTTGAGATATTTTCTATCATCATTATGACAGTGTCGAGTCATGGCATGCTTCTAGAGGTGATGTGACTTGATGTGACATCAATTTTATCCGTTAGCGGGTCCCGTTAAAACCCTTTACAGCTTCAATCGCCTCTCGGTTCGAGTTTTTGTCCGAATATTTTATATTATTTTCATTTTCGAATGTCAGGACGGATTTTTTTCAAAAATATAGGAAACGTGATTCTAAGACTAACTGTCTGGTTCGCGGGTCCAAATTAGGTCTCGATAGTAGTAAAGCACTACTGTCAATGAAAAACGCAGACTGGGCTCCGTCTGAGTTTTCGACCCAAACTTTAACTATAGCCTCCTACGATATCATAGAGCTTGACTATGGTCTCGGATTAATTTATTTCACTCTCTAGACCCTTCAATAAAATAGAAACACAAAAATACTGATTAATTAAAATCAGAAAGCTTTTACAAAAAACTGGGTGTTACATTACTACCCCCCTTAAAAAGAATTTCGTCATCGAAATTCGACGTACCTTAGAATAGATGTGGATACCGCTGCTGCATATCTTCTTCGCGTTCCAAGGTGACATCTCCTGTTGTAGCATCCCATATGACTTTGACTAAGGGAATCTGCTTCCCGCGGAGTTCTTTCACCCTCATGTCTTCAATCTGTACAAGCAACGCTTTGTATTCTAAGTTCTCCCTTACCTGGATTGATTCGGGCTCTATCACATGTGATGGATCAAGATGGTATTTTCTGAGTTGGGATACATGGAATACATTATGAATATTGGATAGGTTGGGAGGTAAAGCAATTTGGTAGGCAACTGGACTAATTCGGTGAAGAATTTGAAATGGTCCAATAAATCTAGGTGTAAGCTTTCCGGATTTGATTGCCCTGCCGATTCCCATTCTTGGAGTGACTCTCATAAAGACATGATCGTTGTAGCTCTTCTGTCGATCCCATGCGAATTTCATCCTTTCCCGAATTTTCTTGACTTGTTCCGTCGTTCGCTGCACCATCTCTGGGCCTATCAACTGATTCTCCCCGGTTTCATACTAACAGAGTGGTGTTCTGCACTTTCGTCCATACAGCGCCTCGTATGGCTCCATGCCAATACTTGAGTGGAAACTATTGTTGTACGTGAACTCAATCAGTGGAAGGAATTCGTCCCAACTTCCTGTGTTTTCCAAAACACATGCTCTTAAAAGATCCTCCAATGATTGAATCGTCCTTTCAAACTGACCATCCGTTTGCGGATAATAAGCTGAACTTATTCTGAGGTTAGTTCCCAAAGCACTATTTAAACTCTGCCAAAACCTAGAAGTAAATCTCGAAGGTACTCCATGTAATCTCACTACCTCCTTGACGTAAATGTGGGTTAATCTTTCCAAAGAATACCTTTGGTTGATCGGCAAGAAATGAACACATTCCGTAAGCCTGTCAAATATTACCCAAATTGCATCGCACCTCTTTTGCATCCTTGATACTCTGGAAACAAAATCCATTGCAATGCTATCCCATTTCCATTCTGGGATGTCCAGTGATTGCAATAACCCTGTTGGCTTCTGATGTTCAATCTTTGCCTTCTGACACAACAGACAGGGTTAGACATACTCTGTTACTTCCTTCTTCATCCCAGGCCACCAAAACATTCCCTTTAGGTCCTAGTACATCTTTGTAGATCCGGGATGAAAACTCAGCTTACTCTTGTGTGCTTCTTCCAAGATCATGTTCCTAGCTTCACTATCCTTAGACACACATATCCTGTCTTCAAACTTCAAGATTCCATCAGTACCTTTCTTGAACTCTGAAGTCTTTCCTTCTTCTAACATCTGGTTCCTTTCCTGTAGGTAGTGATCTTCTCCTTGCTTTTTCCAGATCAAGTTCAAAAAAATCACTAACGATAGTGACCATTCCTAAACTTATCTTATCTCTGGATAACTCCACATCTAGATTTAGATTCTTGAACTGTTCTAGCAGTTCCAATTCTTTCACCATCATAGCGAACATATGCAAAGATTTTCGACTCAATGCATCTGCCACCACGTTGGTCTTTCCTGGGTGGTATTGTGGATCAAATTCATAATCCTTTATAAATTCCATCAATCTCCTTTGCCGCATGTTCAACTCCTTTTGGTCGAACAAATACTTTAAAATTTTATGGTCGCTAAACACACTGAATTTAGCACCATGGAGATAGTGTCTCCATATCTTCAATGAAAACACTATTGCAACCAACTCTAGGTCATGGGTTGGGTAATTCCGTTCATGCACTTTCAGCTGCCTGGAAGCATAGGCTACCACTTTCCTCTCTTGCATAAGTACGCAACCCAAACCTTGATACGATGCGCCACAGTACACATCGAACGACATTGATGGATCTGGTAAGACTAGTACCGGAGATGTAGTTAGCCTCCTTTTCAGCTCTTGGAAACTAGCCTCGCACTCTCCTATCCATTCATATGCTCTTCCCTTTCTCGTTAATTGCGTCAGAGGTAGCGCAATCTTCGAGAATCCCTCGATGAACCTCCTGTAGTATCCTGCTAGCCCGAGAAAGCTTCTGATCTCGGTTACCGTTTTAGGGCTTTCCCACTTAACCACAGCTTCTACCTTTGCAGGATCTACTGCTATACCGTCCTTATTGATCACATGCTCAAGGAATTGTACCTCCTCCAACCAGAATTTGCACTTAGACAACTTAGCATAGAGTTGTCTGTCCTTAAGAACTTAAAGTACAAACCTCAAATGCTCTTGATGCTTTTCCTTGTCTGAGGAGTAGATAAGGATGTCATCGATGAAAACAACGACAAACTTATCAAGGTACGATCTGAAGATTCTGTTTATATAATCCATGAACACTGCAAGAGCATTAGTCACACCAAAAGGCATACCTAGATACTCGTAGTGCCCATACCGACTCCTGAAAGCCGTCTTCGGTATATCATCTTCCTTCACCCTTATCTGATGATAACCGGATCTCAGATCAATCTTAGAGAATACCGTTGCTCCCCTCAACTGGTCCATAAGATCGTCAATCCTTGGCAACGGGTATTTATTCTTGATCGTCACCTTGTTGAGCTGTCTGTAGTCCACACACAACCTTGAACTGCCATCCTTCTTCTTGACAAACAGCACAGGTGCTCCCAAGGGTGAAACACTCGGTCTTATAAACTGCTTCTGCAGCATGCCGTCCAGTTGCTTTTTCAACTCTGCCAACTCTGTTGGGGACATTCGATAGGGTGCTATCGAAATCGGTCTGGCTCCAGGTGCAAGATCGATCGCGAACTCTATCTCCCTCTTAGGTGGTAATCCTGGCACATCATCCGGGAAAATATCTGGAAACTCACGCACCACCTGAAAATCATCCAGACTCGGAGTCTCCTCGGCTTCCAAAGAAAAGAACACCATGCACTCTCCTGATTGTAAACCTCCTGACACACCATCACTGGCAGGCAATGATCCAGATTGCTTGGAAAAGCAGAGGGTTTTATTTGAACAGTCTAGTACTACGTGGTTGGCCGAAAGCCAGTCCACGCCTAAGATAATATCAATCTGCTGCATAGGCAGACAGACTAGGTCCACAAGAAAAGATTGGTTCTCTAACGTAACCGAGCAAATAGACAAATAAAGTTGTCAGGGAATCACCCGTAGGTGTAGAAACAGTCAAAGCATACGGTAAAGATGAAATAGGCAATTTTAAATGATCCACACACGCTAAAGAAATAAAGGAATGTGTAGTCCCCAAATCAAATAAAACAGATATGAGTCCCCCCGTAACTAGGCACTTACCTTGTATCAGATCGGGACATTGAGAAGCTTCAGATCCTCTCAAGGCGAATACTCTTCCCGTCGTCTGTGGCCTGTTCTGCTCGCCCACCACTTGTTGCCCAGTCCCAGTATTCTGAGCTTTTACGACTTGCTGTTGAACTTGACCCCTACCAGCATCCCCCGTTCGACATTCGTTGGCATAGTGGCCCCACGTGCCGCAACGGAAACAAGTGACGTTCGATGCCTGAGCACAATCTTTCACTTGATGCTGCCCGCCGCATCTAAAGCACTTTGAAAACCCGGGTTGCCCTTGACTGGCATTCCCTTTTCCATAACTAGCTGGTTGTTGATTCGGGCGACTGTAAAGTTTCGCCCTCGGTTGGAACTTTCCTCCTCAGCCTTTCTGACCAAAGCTCCTGAACGGTCCATCACTTGTTACTGGGGTTTGTGTAACTCTCTCTTCATCGTGTCCATCCACTACGGTGCATTTTTCCACTAGCTCGGGGAATTATCGGATGCTCAACAGCAGCATAGCCCTCTTTAGTTCGGGCCTTAGTCCGTCCTCGAACCTTCTGTACACCCAGTCTTCATCTGGGTACACTTGGTAAAACTGGGAGAATTTCAGCAGCGCCTCGAACCTCATGGCGTATTCTCCCATCGACTTCTGGTCCTACTTCAGGTTCAGGAATTCTTTTTCTTTCTCTTGACGAACACTCCTTGGGAAATATTTCTCCAAGAAGCTATCACGGAATACCTCCCACGTCAGCAATCTTCCTTCAGCCTCTAGCAGTCTCTGTTTGTTCTTCCACCATGCTTCAACTGCTCCAACTAGCATGAAGGCAACATAAGTGACTTTCCCATCCTCTCTACATTGGATAGCGACGAAGACTTTCTCGATTTCTTGCAGCCATAGTTCAGCAGCTTTCGGATTGTACTCCCCATGGAATTGGGGAGGATTCCCCTTCATGAAAGCATTCAGTCCAGTATTTACCACTTCACCTCCTCCTACCGGTTGCTGTTGTTGTCTAGCATCCCTCTCTTCCTGTCGCTGCATAAACTGAGCATTTTGCTGTGTTTGTTACAACATTGCAGCGGCCAGATCCCTCATGGCCCTCATCGCTTTGTTTTGATTTCCGCTATTCCCAATTCCTGAGGTATCCCCACTACGGTCGGGGCTCCTGGTTCCAACTAGTGCTCCCCTTCCTCTACCATGTCCTCTGGCCATTCTTTCCTGGTAAAGGAAGCGTTAGTTTAAATCCATAAGGCATATGATAAGCCTGCGGCTCATCCAGTTTTTCAGCTAGAAAAATGAAGAAAATAAGGGAAAGGCAGTAAAAAAAAAAGGTGCTCGCCACGCAACCCTTTGCTTGCCCGGCGAGCCAAAAGGTCAGCCTGAGCAGCAAAGTGTAGCCTTTCAGCCTCGCGACACGAAACTGATACTCGCCTCGCGAGCTAGAAGGCCAGACTGATCCGTGAAGAACAGCCTTTCGGCTTCGCATCGCGAAAACTATGCTCATTTCGCGAGCCAAAAGGCGAGACTGATCGGTAAAGAATAGCCTTTTGGCCTCGCATCACGAAAACGATGCTAGCCTCGCGAGACAGAAGGCCAGTTTGAGAAGAATAAAGCAACATTCAATATAAATCAATCGATATATATATCATGTTCCCTACGAACAAAACAGTTATCACACTAGATAACTTGCGCATCGGATGCTCTACCCTTTTTCTATCACGGTTGACATCCAATGTGGGTCCAAATTATCAAGACAGTGACTTCCTAAATCTCACAATCCGATATTAGAATCGAACTGCTCTGATACCAATAAATGAGACGACCCGCCGTCCCAATTGGAGAACTTAAGATATTAACTAACCTTAGTCATATTATAATCGTTAGCGCACCTTAATAATACGATGCGAAGCGAAAAATTAAGCTCGGAAACAAAACAAATTATGGCACGCAACGCCTCAGAGTACACAACTTTAAAATATAAAGAAATATGTCACATACATCGCTTGCCCCATCAGTAGGGCTACAGTGTTTAAGTAATACATACAGAGTATATTAGTACAAACCAAAATGAAAGTATGAAAATAGGCCGAGAGGGGCATCAATACAGCATATATATATATATATATATATATATATATATATATATATATATATATATATATATATATACATGCATCACTTAACACGGATAAATTATACAACACAACAACATCCATCTCTTAAGTCATACACCACAATCATCTCAAAAGTCTTTCCCTCGGATAAACTTATAGGAGGGATACTAGTCCCTATGTATATGCTGACTTCCCTATATGCATGTCGGCCGATACATCACGTCCCTAATTGGACATCCCCGTCGGGATTACATCACATCACGCCCCCCATTGGACATCCTGCCTCGGAATTTAAACATCACGTCCCCAATTGGACATCCCCTTTGGGACAAAATGCTGTGGTATGAAATGATATGAAAATGCAACAAACATCCATCGCAGGTTGATACCGGGACCTCACACCTAAGCACTCTTCCACGACCACGACACACCGCATCACATCAACATCAACATCAACATCAACATCTACATTATCATCAACATCAACATCAACATCAGCATCAGCATCACGACGCCTTGCGTCTATGAGCCACAGCTCCATGGTCGGGACCACAACGATATCAACCAGAACAACATCAACACTCACCATACTCTCATCAACACTCAACCAGCCAAATCACAACAGAAGTTTCACCAGTACAGATATCATCATAAAATCATACAACAGGTCATCACGCAGGCAGTTCAACAAAATAAAACCAACAGATAATCAAATAAACAATTCAACACATCAACCTCAATCAATCACAATAGCCATATAATCAACTTAGTGGTGATAGCCCAAAAGTACCTACACCTAGGGTCCAGGCACTTTATCCGGGTCCCAACCTTAGAAATGTTCACGTGCAACTCCGGCTGCGACTCCGCAACAGTCAGCTGGGTACGCGGTCGAATGTTCGAGTCCTGTCCGATTCTATGTTACAAAACACAACCAGAAATCAGTACAGTTCAATCGAAAACTCCCCTAACCTTAAGCCTAGGCTGCTGCCCCTATTTAATTAAATAGGCTAGGGATGTTGAAATTTTACCAACTCTTGGATCAATGATCCTTAAGCATACCTAAGACATAATCCATGATCAATTATCAAAGATTTGAACCAAAACCCCTCAAACCAAAAACTTAGGGTTTCAGCCATCATCATGAAAAATAGGGTAGAGTTTGATAGACCAAGGGCAATTTAGTCTTTTTGCAGTGTGAACGCGTTCAGATATTTTCTAACGTCATTATGACAGTGTCGAGTCATGGCACGCTTCCCGAAGTGATGTGACTTGATGTGACATCAAGTTTATTCTTTAGCGGGTGTCGGTAACAGCTCCAATCGCCTCCCGGTTCAAGTTTTCGTCCGAATATTTTATATTATTTTCATTTTCGAACGTCGAGACGGATTTATTCGAAAATATAGGAAACGTGATTCTAAGACTAACTGTCTCATTCACGGGTCCAAATCAGGTCTCGATAGTAGTAAGGCACTAATGTCAATGAAAAACGCAGACCGGGCTCCGTTTGAGTTTTCGACCCAAACTTTAACTATAGGCTCCTACGATATTGTAGAGCTTGACTATGGTCTCGGATTAATTTATTTCACTCTCTAGACCCTTCAATAAAATACAAACACAAAAATACTGATTAATTAAAATCAGAAAGCTTTTAGAAAGCTTTTAAAAAAAAGGGGGTATTACAAGGGTGGGTCGCTCGCCATGACTGCTCACATGAACAAGAAAAAACACGCGAGCAACGTAACAACAAAAGTACATAGGCATCCACAATGTAATAACTCAACTCATAACATCATAGTCAATATATCAATCAACAACAATATGGGTCATTCATCATCTCAAATATGCAACATGACTCAGACCCTACTCTATGGAGCTAAACATAACTGGAGTGAGTGATTGAGAGAACATTATCTGCGTTATCTCAGCCCCACCGTGCCTCATCAACAAGATCGCGAATTAGCTACAACGGCTCACGCTAGACGTTCTTTACCCAAATTGTGATTTGCCCAGTGACAAGTCAGGACAGTAGTGTTTTTTGATGGGCACCCACAACACAGAGGAGATATTCTCAGGCCACATATGGTCTTCCCAACCCTAATGTTCTCAAGATCCTCGAGATCGTCACCTCCGACAATCGCACCCACACAAAGGTGTAAGCTCAAACTCCTAAGCATAACGCCCGATTCATGCACAGATGCGTATGCATGTCAAGATAGTAACACAATAGCAATACCTAATTATTGTAACACAACGTTTATCCTCTTGATAAACCACAGGGCACCCCCACGGGACCCACTTTCATACGAGTTTCCATCAGTCGCCCATTCTTGGTTCCGTTCCTTGCGTTTACATACAACTTCGTTGTTTGGAAAATGATGTTCAAGTCTTATGATTATTATTCCATATCCTAAGTGTATTATGGAAATCAGAACCTACAAGGATTCCTTCATCATATCTTCTCACTTATCTATCAAAGGAGTCATTACTTATTCTATATAAGTAATTCTTTATGGTTAAGTATTATGGTTTTCCCTAGATGACTTAAATCATCAAGGGTGTGAGACAGGGTTTTCCCATGACCACAAGGTATAGGTTATTTACTCTTTGTGAGTCCATTATGGAACTCATTTGGTGTTCCTTAGAAAATAAACGTATTTACGCTACTATATTAAGACCTTAAAATACCTTCTCTTGGGGGTAAAGTGGTTCATATGGTTCTTTTTTTGTCAAAGATAGTTTATTAAATATATACATACTTACATAAGGTAATCAAAACCTCAAGGTACATAGTATCTTGCTTTTCTATTGATTTAGCGTAAAACTTCTTTTAAAATAAATCCTATTTCTTTTACTTAGCGTAAAAGGAAAGTATATTACTTTAAATTCCCTTTGTTAGTTCTATGAAAATATTACTCACTTTCTTTACAGGATTCCATATGTATATACTAGTAAGAGTAGTGTAAAATCTTAAGTTTAAGAATATCTACACAAATTCCCATTTTCTTTTAAAGTAGGTTTATTAACCAAAACTTTGAAAAGCCATAGGAATCCATTTAGAAAGCTCTTTGTTCTTGAGGAACTCTTTTTATTAAAACATCATGTTAAAATAATTGATTAATCACCGGCAAGTCCTTCTACTCTTAAAGCCTTTTCATATGAACTAAAAATACTCATTTTCCAAAACTTGGTCCTTAGGAACCAAAACTTGATTTCTTTAGAAAATCTTTTAATTTTTATTCCTTCTATAGCTTATTGTAAGCACATTAAACCTCTTGACATCAACATTTTAAGTTCCTAACCATACTAACCATGTCAACGCCGAATGCCCTATCGAAGTAGGATAAGTTTCTTTATTTGTTTTGCCTTCTTGAAACCATTTTAAGTCCATTAAACCATTACTTGAACATAGAAGCTTTGACTTCCCTTTTTAATCCACTAAGGCTGAACCATAAATAGGAAGTTTCAACAAGAATATATACCATCAAATAACAATCTAACATCATGAAAATTATCTCAACATATAGTCATCTCATCAAGTATTTAGAAGCATGAACAAATTCATCATTCAAAAATCCTACTCTTAGACTTTCATCCAAGCTTTTTCACCATGCCAAAATAATTTTCATAACCACACAATAATAAACATGAAGCATCAAGCACCATAAAATATACAAATTATCACAAAGCAAACGACTTTCAAAAAAAACCCTAGATCTAGGGTTTTCCACAAAACATACTAGGAGACCATTATCACCACCATTAAGGTGTGATATGGTTCACTCCCCCATTACCTCTTGAATTTCCTTTTTGAAGAGAAAGAAGAAAGCTTGGTCTCCAAAATAGGCAAGAAAACTGTGGCCCTAAGGAGAAGAAAACAAGACCAAACATTTGATTTCTCATCAACATGATCAAGGTACAACAAGGCTAGATCAAAGAGTAAGAATGCAAAAGAAACAAGTTAGAAGCTTACCCTTGAGAGAAGATCCAAAAACAAGTTCAAGAACTCAAAGTTTTTCTTGATGATCCTTAGGTAACTTGATGAAAACAACTTCAAATGAAGAAATACAAAAGATGAAAGTTGTTTAAAAGGCATCAAGGAGTCATAATATGATGTTGAAGTGAAAGAAAAGGTGTGCTCATCTTAATCTCACAACCGAATGCCCTAGGAGAGGAGCAAAAGAAAAGAAACTTGGAGCTCTTGTGTACAGAAATGAGAGAATGAAATGATTTAGTGTGTTGTAACACCTTTTGGGAGCCAAAAATTAAATTGAAATGTGTTGAAAATTTTCATGGAGAATGTAGGGTCAAGTTTTGCTCAAGTACATGTGTAGTCAAGCTTTGATGAAGCTAGTACAAGATTTGCCAAAAATGGTAAAAACACTTTTTCTACTTATGGTAAGATCTTCCAACACAATTCCATAAATCATGGAAAAGCAAGATTTTGGACTTTTCCAAGGATCTTGGCCGAATTCTCTAGTGTAACCATGGTGGTTACATTTCTCATTTGGTTAAGAATTAAGTGTTTAGAATTTTTGCCAAAAATGGATAATTGATTTTTTTACTACTTTTGGTAAATTTTTGAATTACAAGAAAACTAATTCACTTCAATAGAAATAATCAATACGGTAATAGAAAATTTAATTCAACATTACATCTTACTTAATTTCTCAATTCCCGACCTCCGACACGCGAAACGAGAAATTATCCGATACCGGTTAAAATAGAACTTTTACTGATTCCGCCTCAACATGACAAATGGAAAACTTTTAACAACGATCAAAATGGATATCATACCAACAAAGAAATCATTCATATACTTCAGAAAGTCATATATAGCTTAAAAAAGACAGAAATTGCATTGTCAAAGTGATAATAAACAGATACAAAAAACGAGGGTGTTACAGTTAACTTGGGATCAATTGAACAAGTAATGTGGGAGATCTATTATCTTTACAAAAGAAGTGTTGGAGTTTTGATTATTTTATTAAGCACCGTGATTAAAAAAAAGGAACAAAATGTTTTCAACACAAAATTTGTAAGTTCTATGTCGGCGGCGGTTCAGCGGCGACGGAGGGGGAGAAGAAGAATGAGGGGAGAGATGGGAAAGAAGAAAAAAAAACAATGGTGTTTACCGATTATTCTTCTCTCTGACTCTTTTTCTTCCATTAGTTTTCAACCTTCCCTGTTTCTCAATGTTTCTTCCATGAACTAAACTGAACTGACCCATTGAAGAGGATGTCAGAAGTCCAAAGAAATCCCTCGCGTCAGAGTCACTGCCATCATCTGAAACCTGAACTGACGACATTTTTTCACAAGGAATGAAGAATCAGAAGAAGAAGAAGGAGAAATGGTGAAAGAAGGAGCGCCACCAAGAAAGAGTTGTGGAATGAGAAGCAGTAGGCATCCTACACTATGTGTGTGTGTGTGTGTATATATATGCCACAAGACTACCCTAAGTGATGGGACGACTGACAAACGCAACCGTTGCACCAGTTCAAAACCATTCCTTTTTGCAGAAGATGAAGTGACCTGCCCGCAAAAAAGGAGAATCCCTCATTAAGAGCGAAACAGAGCATAAGATATGAAGTGCCCCCAGAGTAACGAGTGCACAAAAATTTGCCTCAGGAAGGCGCAAGACAGACATAAAATCGCCTTGCTTGACACCCGACCAAAGTAATGTGGAACGTCATCAATACTGAAGAATACCGACCATTGGCTCACACGTGAGACGCCTAGGTCAAACATTGGACGATCCCGATTTTATAGCCCGACACTCGTTTGAAAATGAGTACTAACGTAGGGGCAACTATTCCGAATTGCATATGGAGACCTATGTAAACTAGTCAATTTGCTTCGAGTCAGGCCGGATAAGCCCAACGATTCACACATATTAGCGTTGGCCACTACTAAAAATATGCGATTTTCCTGCGAATATTTCCTACCGATCTTTTTCGCATGTATTTTCAGTAGATTTTTCTGCGGTTTAATATTTTATGAAATTATTACCACAGATAAAAAAATCATAGGAAAAATCGCAGAAAATTTTGCTGCCATGTGGTGGATCAATGTTTCCTGCGGTTTTTCTTGTGGTTTTTCCTGTAATTTTTCCGCAACAAAATTCCACAGTAAAATCCGCAAGTAATTTAGTTTATAATTGACTATAAAAATTAACATGAGAAAATCGCAAGAAGTTAGGCAGGTAATTAGCTGTAAATTTTCATGCAGATAGTTCTTGCAGATTTTGGTGTGGATTTCTATTTCCTGCGGATTTTGTTGGGGATTAATTTCATGTGGATGTTCATGCAAATTTCTTTTTCCTGCAGATTTTCTTGCGGATTTTGGTTCTTGCGGATTTACCCGCGGATGTACTTTTCCTGCAGATTTTTTTGCGGATTTGTTACCTGCGGAATCTCCTACTGATTTCTTACCTGCGGATTCGGTTCCTACGAATTTTCCTGCGGATTTTTCAAAAGATTTTTTTCATGCGAATTTTCCTGCGATACCTTTGATTTTTTCATTTGGATTTTCTCACGAATTATCATTTCCTGCTTAAAATAATTAAATTTGATAAAGAATTAATCCGTGATCTAATTATTTCAACATGAGAAACTCAAAATATTTTTTATTCTTATATTTTAATTTTCTTGAGTAATATATTTGCTATTATTTTTAAATTTTTTCATTTAATTATTTACTTATTAATTGTTGTCATTTAATTAGTGATAGATTTGCTGCTTATACTTTATTTAGTTAATAGAACTTTTAATAAAGACACACTTCAAAAAAATTTGAAATCAATACTTTAAGATTTGATGATACAATATTTTTTTTCTATATTTTGTTGTAATTTAAATTTTTCTATAAATTAGTTTCTTGTAATTAATATGAATTATATATCTAATGTTTTATATGTGGACTCTATGAGAAATTGTGAATTATTTAATCGTTTATTTTTTATATAAAAAATCTCAAATTGTCTGAAATCCCTATTTTGTAAAACCTATCCAATCTCTCAAACAAAATTTTCTCGTGTTTCCCCTATCTCGCAAATAACCCATGCCTATCAAACAATGAGCTTTTGCTCTCGTATGAGGCTCTCAAAGCAAATAGCCTATCCCGTGAAACTGATATACTATTGTGATATGTTTTGTCATTCATCATTTCTTTTGATATTGTGATACTATGCAATATAAATGATAAGTAACTTGGATACATACAATTGAGCATTCCTGAAATATTTAGTTTTGGGAATTATATTGCACATGATTTTTTAATATACTTATATTTAATTGTCATTCACTATTATTCCAACTTGGTGTAGGAAAAGTTTGAATAGGAAAAGGCGGAGTTATCTTCTCAAAACTCATCATATGCTTTGGGAGAGGATAATGGAGATGGTAGTCAACAGCCAACCGCTATACCATCTGACATAGATATATGGGTAGATGTAGTTGGCAGAAAGAATGGAAGAATCTTTTGACTTGGTTCCATGGGTAGGACTCTTATTCCATCTTTAAGCCAATCAACTACTACTCCAGTGGATGTTGATGCTATCTGAAGTCAAGTTCATGCCTTAAGTGAGTCGTTAAAGCGGGAGTAGCGAGAGAAATTAGAAATGAGAAAGGAGCTAACCAGGACCCAACAACAATTATATGCACTGATACAACACTTAGGGTTTCATGGCTCTTCTTCTCAACAACCACCATCATCCCGACAAAGTAATATAGATGAAGATGAAGAAGACGAAGACGACAACGATGATGATGATGATGATGATGATTAAGACGACCCGCCGTCCCATTGAAGAACCTAAGATATTTAAATAAGCCTTAAACCGTATTATAAACGTTAACGCGCTTTATTAAAACAAAACGCAGCGAAAAAATTAAAACGCGAAAACGAAATTATATTAAGGCTATGCCAAAATAGGCATATATCAGAGTAATGCAGTTTAAACGTAAACTATACATACATGCATCGGTTGCCCCGTCAGTAGGGCTACAGTAAGAGTGTATACATACAGAGTGCAACAGTACAGACTATAAATAAAATACATCAAAAGACGGAGAGAAGACTCTCAGCTAACAACGGCCACCACCTCCGCCTCTAGAGGCCAGGGTCCATGACTCGTCCATCGGCATCAGGCTCGTAAGGAGTGACATCTAACTCCTCAGCAACTGGTTCCTCCACAGGGTCTTCCCATAAAATAAAATAAACATACAGAGAAAATGCAGGGAGATAAGAAACATGCATCATCAAATACGAGAAAAGGGCAATAGTACAACATATAGACATGCAACACATAACACATAGAAAACATATAACACTCTAACAACCATCTCTTGGGTCTCACAACACGACTATCTCAAAACTCACTCTCTCAGATCAAACCGCTACGAAGGATACTAATCCCCATATGCATGTCATCATTCCTATATGCATGTCGGCCGATATCATCACGTCCCCAGTTGGACATCCTCGTCCTGATTAATAGCACCACGTCCCTAATTGAACATCCCCGTAAGGATAAAATTACAACGTCACCAATTGGACATCCCGCCTCGGGATTAAAAACATCACGTCCCCAATTGGACATCCCCCTTTGGGATCAAATATGCTATGGTATGAAATGCTATGATATGCAACAAACATCCAACACAGATTGATACTGAAACCTTACACTAAGCACTAGGTCACAGCCACGATGCACTGCATCCACATCGACATCAACATCAACATTAGCATCAACATCAACATCAGCATCAACAACAACATCAACATCAACATCACGACGCCTTGGGTCCACGAGCCACAGCTCCATGGTCAGGAACACGACGGTATCAATCCGAACAACAGCGCAATCTCACCATATTCTCTTAAACAATCATCAAGCCAATCACAATAATATATCATAATAATAAATATGCCAATACAGATATCATTACGTTGAGAGATAAAAAGCTAATCACATAGACAGTTCAACACAACAAATCAACAGATAAGCACATACGCAGTTCAATAAACAGTTAATCACATAGATAGTTCAACGCAACAAATCAACAGATAAGCACATACACAGTTCAACATGTCAACCTCAATCAATCACCTCTTCTAGGTTATCATCTTAGTGGTGATAGCCCAAATGTACCTACACCTAGGGTCCAGGGCTCAACCTCTAGTAGGGTTTAAGGTTCCCCTACACACACACACAGATATATATATATATATATATATATATATATATATATATATATATATATATATATATATATATATATTCTATACTAAGCTTGCCTTCCCGACGATACTAGTTCATTCTCCCCACCTGAACAATGTTCCCGTGCAACTCCGACTGCGGCTCTACAACTGTCAATCGTGCGCGCTTTCGAATGTTCGAACACCATCGGATCCTTCACAACAAACCACAACCAGAAATCAATAAAATCCAATCAAAAATCCTCTAGTCCATATGACTATGGTTCTGCCCCTATTTACTAAAATAGGCTATGTATGTTGAAATTCTACCAACTCTTGGATCAATGATCCTTAAGCATGACTAAGATATAATCTATGATTAATTATCAAAGATTTGAACCAAAACCCCTTCAACCAACAAGTTAGGGTTTAAGGTTCCCCTACACACACACACACACACACACACACACACACACACACACACACACACACACACACACACACACACATATATATATATATATATATATATATATATATATATATATATATATACTCTATACTAAGCTTGCCTTCCCGACGATACTAGTTCTTTCTCCCCACCTGAACAATGTTCCCGTGCAACTCCGACTGCGGCTCTACAACTGTCAATCGTGCGCGCTTTCGAATGTTCGAACACCGTCGGATCCTTCACAACAAACCACAACCAAAAATCAATAAAATCCATTCAAAAACTCTCTAGTCCATATGACTAGGGTTCTGCCCCTATTTACTAAAGTAGGCTAGGGATGTTTAAATCCTACCAACTCTTGGATCAATGATCCTTAATCATGACTAAGACTAATCGATGATTAATTGTCAAAGATTCAAATCAAAAGCCCTTCAACCAACAAGTCAGGGTTTCGGCCATCATGGGTAAAAATAGGTTAGTGTTTGATTTGATTTTCTAATCACTTGGATTACACGATCATAGAATGAAAAAGGTGAAATTAATAATCATTTCACAAAATTGAACAAAAACACCCATTTCCCCAAAAATGTACTGAGGTTCGGTCCCTCTAAATTAAATCGGCTCGGAAGCTGATTAGATTTCGTGCTCTTAGATAGTGATAGAAGAGGATAAAACTAGATCATAGAAATTGGTTTGACACAAAAAGGATTTTTCTACAATTTTCTAGAGATTTTTGAAGTCTAGGCTTCAAAGTTGATCATAGAGAAAGATACAAGATTTCAATGGAGAATATGAAGATTAAGAGAGTAAGTGAAGGTTCCAAACCTCCTAGATGATGAAGGTGATCAAGAATATCAACTTTGTTTGACAAATTTCTCTATGAACTTGAGAAATTTAGAGAAAGTAAGGTGAAGAAATGGAGAAATGAAGAAGATGAAGAAAAGAAGTGAAGGAGAGGTGAAAGGGAGAGGGTGGCCGAATGAAATAGAAAGGAAGGGTGAGGATGAGTCAAAAATCTCACTTAAGGGTATTATGGTCAATTTACAATAGGACAAAGCTGTAATTGTGAAAAAGGCCACGGCCGTTTTGGTCATTTCGTGTCCAGATATTTTTGAAAATCCATCATGACATTGGCACGCATCCCAAGGTGATGTGACTTGATGTGACTGCATGATTATCCGTTAGTGGGTCCCGATAAATCCCTATCTAGCTTCGTTCGTCACCTGGTTTGAGAATTCCCGAATAGTTTAATATTATTCCGATTTTGAAAGCGCGAAACCAATTTTAGCAAAAAGGTAGAGAATTCGATTCTAAGTCTAACTGTCTCGTTCACGAGTCCAAATTAGGTCTTCTGAGTAGTAAAACGCTACTGTCAGTGAAAACGCAGGCCGGGCTTCGTTTGAGTTTTCAACCCAAAATTTAACTGTAGCTTCATAAGTAAGATAACGTAGAGCGTGACTATGGTTTCACTTTATTTTAATTCACTCTCTAGTGCTCAGATAAAAATATAAACTCAATTATACAGTTTATTGTCTGTAGAAAGCTTTAAAAAAAACGGGGTGTTACAATGATGATGATGAGAAGGGGGAGGAGGAGGAGGGGAGGAGGAGTAGGATTGCATTTCATATGACAATTGATACATTGATTTATGAGTGTGAATTGTTTCTAAATGGTTAATATATTGTGAGTTTATAGATTGGTACTTTAATATTTTTGTACGACATTTAATAATGTTTTGCCTATGATTTTTTCTAGACAAAATTGGTAGGAAATATACATACTTCCTTTTTACACAGGTTCCCTCTGAATTTTATTTCTTCCTGGTTTAATTTGCTAAAGCTTTTTATACGGATTTTGTTGGTATTTTCGTAAATGTAATTTATTGTGGATCCTCCTACGAGTTTTTCCCACGGATTTCCATATTTCCTGCTGCGACCCTGCAAATTATGGTCATTCGGATTTTTGTTGTGGATTATGTTCTTGCGGATTTTCTGCAGATTATGTTCTTGCGCATTTTCCTGCGGATGATTTCGTTCCAAAATTCGATGTTTTCAAAGGAATTACTTGCGGATTTTTCCTTAATATTTGCAAGAAAATCCGCATCTAACTTCCTGCGAATTTCAAAATCCGCAAGAAATAGTTACCCACGAAGGTATTTCCTACGGACTTTATCGGCAGGAAAATCCACAGGAAATGAGCAAATTTCTAGTAGGGCTAGAAGCAGAACCGACCATCCCTTAGGGGTGCAGCCTAAGATGCTATAGGTAACAAATGACAAGACACCCATTTTTCCTGGATTGCGACTGACCCGACAAGGCTTTAACCTTCTGACGCACGCCACATCAGAAGCACAACAAGGATGGTGCAGTTCATCCTCCCTTCCCAAACAAGTGGCCGAGAAATGACTGATGTACAGACATCAGTCATTCCAAATTTGCCAAACGCGCTCAAAGGCCTTGTAGGCATTTGGAGCCTATAAATACAAAGGCATCCACCCCAAAGGACCAAGCTATTCACTCATTTCTCACACTTATAATTCTTCACCTCTCTTTGTACTTCTCAGACCAACCAAAGCACTGGAGCGCCTCCAAAAGCATATCCCTTACACTCTGTGTCGAGGAACTGAGTAGATAGGGGCCTCGACGTTTGTTCCCGAGTGCTTGGCCAAACATACTAGTGTAACACCCTTTCCCAAACTATGACATTTACATTCGTGAAACAAATATAAGGAGAAAATAGAAGAAATATATAATTAGAGTTTAATAATTGTTAACGGTTTGAAACGAATTTTTCGCGGATAAACAAGAATCAAACATTTAAAAGCATAAAAGTTTAAACATGCCAAGTATAATAACCATCATAAAGATAAATATCCAAACACAGGTCATAAAATTGTCGAGGACATAATCCTAATACCAAGAGTACATACTCAAACCAACGAGGAAATGCGACTCCCAATAACTGAAAAGTAAAATAATAATAGCGGGTAACAACTTGAGACAACTGACATGAACCAGGCCAAACAAAAACACTAATCAGAAGGCAGATGCTCTGGGTCTTCCCCGGGGTCCTCCTCTTTAACACCCTGTTTTTCACCTTTATGCCTTTATGTGTTAATCCTTGTTAATAAATGTTATCTATGCTTGTTTATGCTTGTTTTAATGCCTTAGTACATAGTTGGGGTAGAATAGTCTTTAAAAGGGTCTCTTACACCAAAAAAAGGATAAAAAACACGTTCTAGTTGGAAAATCAATTTGGAGAACTGATTCCCAGTTGTAGAAATCGATTCTAGCAAGTGCAAATCGATTTCATAAGGGAGAAATCAATTAGGAAATCAATTTGATGTATGTGAAATCGATTCCCATGTATGTCAGCACTTGTGTACGCTTTTTGAACTTGTTTATGCGATATTCGGGCTTTACTGTATATGGCCCATTCATCCTAAACGTCTCTAATAGTTATATAAACATAATATGTGACCTAAAACCTAGTTTTACACTCTCTTAGACTCACGAGTTGCCTCTTTTCATCCCTAAGAGCTCTTACTGTTCTCTTTCTCTTGAAAACCCAAAAGACAATATTGATTTGGTGTTCTTCGCTAAGAACAAGTTTTTGCTTAACGAGTCTATCCCTGCTATTTAGGGTTAATCTGTTGAGTTGGTGACCAAGTGTTGCGAATGTGATCAAGTGTTGGGAGAGAAATTGGTCATGAATATGTGGGTTTTGGAATAGATTATGATGAAGGGGTTAACCCATAACCCGTATGCATGTCTTTTATGCCTATGAATGTTTATAAAATGCCTTCTTGTTATATGGGTATTGAACAATGAATGGTTTGATGCTGTAACATGTTGATGCATTTTGTTTTTCATGATTTATGTTGCCATGGATGGATTATTGATGATGAATATGTTGTTTATTCCATGATGTGGTGTTTTGTTAACCTTATGCTATAAGAAAATAGTTATAGGGTGACAATAGATATGCGAGATGAGATTGATGACCAAGGATTAGGTCACGAACACTTAGGTTATGATTTATGAGTGTTAGGCTAATCAAATAGGTGGCAAATAACTTAGGCTTGAATGGTATATCAATTAGAGAACTTAGAATGAACCAGGAGTGTAGAAAACTCGGTCTGCATGATAAGACGTCCAGGAATCGATTTCCAACACAAAAAAATCGATTAGGACATTCCAGAATCGATTTCCATGGTGTGGAAATCGATTTGGACCTGCTGAAATCGATTCCCAATATAGGAAAATCGATTTGGGACTTTTGGAATCGATTCCTGATTTTAGGAAATCGATTCTCACACGTTCGAAAGCAGTTTTGACCCTTTTATACCTTATGGATAGTTTTATGTAGGCTTGATACGATCTCAGTGTTGGGGTTTCAATAGGGATAATTTTTTAAAACGATTTTCAAAACCTCTTGAGCGGAAAACCCCTTTACTAAAGAAACACATATCGCACATGAATCATAAGGATAATGTATTTATCTTCTAAAGCATAGCTTTACCACGAACATTGTGAGCACGTTAGCAGCACTGGTAAATCACGAACACTGCTAAGGTGTGAATGACAACTTGATCTACACAACTACAGTGCAACAGATCCGAGGAACACTGTTGCTATCACCACAAAGGGAGAGGTTCTTCTATCACCTGTATTGCAAGGTAGTAATACCTCTACTCAGTCCACGCGAGCAAACCAACGTCAGAGATAGCTTTGTGCTAGCTATCAGGATTGGGAGAGGTGCAACGCACAGAGAGAGAGAAAAGAGGGCGTGGCTGTCTAGAGTATCAGGATTGGGAGAGGTGCAACGCACAGAGAGAGAGAAAAGAGGGCGTGGCTGTCTAGAGTATACAACGACCGTTATGAGTGCTCTATGTTGTGTGTCACTTAAGTGACGTGCACTGCTTACTAATAGCTGTCACTCATTTAACCTAACCCAGTTGGGCTACTGTACACTACAGGCCCAATGTTTAATTATTAATTAAATCATATTTAATTAATCAATTAAACTGATCCCATTTAATTATTAATGAAATCATATTTAATTAATCAAATAAATTAATTCTCTGAACATTTGCTCTATGCGTGTGACCCTATAGGTTCTCAATTAATTGACAATGATATTAATTATTATTAATCATATTAATAATTAATTAATATTATAAACAATGAGCGGCACTAGCAATACATCATTGTTATCCAATTAATCAGAATATTGGTGATACAATAAAAACCATATTGTAACCATATATAATGTGAAATCAACGTCCTTTCATCTCAATGTCTTAATTGAACATAAGGCATAAACGTGTCATTCTTGTTAAGTCCAATTATTTATTTCTTGATCTAGTAATTGACGTACGATCATGTGGGCTCAATATCTCATATTGTCCCACCTTATCATGGCCATGCATTTCTACGTCGCATACCATCAAGAGGCCTATAGACATTACTCCTGTTATGTAGGAGGGACAAATCCTATTTACATCACTCACATTCCTCAACATGTTTCATTGCAGGCCCAATAACTATCTTTATAGTTGTCTTGTTACCGACAATGTTTACTAGTATCAAAGTATACAACTACATATGTTAGGAATCGCAGTGACTTCAAGTCGAAGTACTACTTCACTATGGTCACCATGGGAATCGCTTGGGACACCTACATAACTATTATGCAACGTTCTCATAGCGGGTCTCTCCAGTATAAATATTCCACTAATATTTATACCTATGTGAAAACTTGATATCTTATATCTATGACCTGTGAGATGTGGTCAACAATACACTCACATGATAGTCTCAATGTATTATTATTGTCCTTATTAATAATAATACTTGATTATGGATATTTAAAAATAGTGTTCTATAATTTAATGGCATCTCAAGGTCAAGTCATACTTGACGTTCCATAAAATGAACTACCTATTCTAAGGTCTTTAGTATGCTATAAATATGATCATCAAATATAACATAATAAATAAATGCCTCATATATATAAAATAAAGTCATGATAAAGTATATAAATCCAATAAATTATATTGGCCACTAGGGCTTACACCAACAATCTCCCACTAGCACTAGAGCCATTTAGGCATAAATATAATACCCATCGACCTAGTATAAGCGTCATGCTTATGTTGAGCAAGAGGCTTGATAAGCGGTTCAGCAACATTGTCTAGTGTTTCAACTCTACATATCTTCACATCTCCTTTATCGACAATCTCTCGAATGAGATGGAAACGCCTGAGTATGTGTTTGGATCTCTGGTGAGATCTGGGTTCCATGGCTTGCGCGATTGCTCCATTGTTATCGTAATAGAGGTCAATCGGGTCCGCAATGCTAGGAACAGTACCATGTTCAGAGATGAACTTCTTGATCCAAACAGCCTCCTTTACTGCATTGGATGCAGCAATATACTCGGCCTCTATTGTAGAATCGGCAACTGCCTCCTGCTTTGAGCTCTTCCAGCTCACAACGCCTCCATTAAGGCAAAACACGAATCCTAATTGCGATCTAGAATCATCCTTATCAGTTTGGAAGCTAGCATCAGTGTAACCTTTTACAATGAGCTCTTCCTCATCTCTATAGACCAAGAATGTGCTTTAGTTCTTCTCAAGTACTTGAGGATATTCTTGACTGCTTTCCAGTGACTCTCACCGGGATCAAATTGGTACCTACTTGTCATGCTCAAGGCATACGAGACATCTAATCTAGTAGATATCATAGCATACATGATACATCCAATTGTCGAAGCATATGGAACCTTATTCATGCGTTCCTTCTCATCAGATGTAGTAGGGTATTGTCCCTTGGATAAGTGTATGCCATGTGACATAGGCAAGAGACCCTTCTTGGAATCATGCATATTAAAGCCCCTAAGCACTTTGTCAATATATGTATCTTGACTAAGACCTAACAATTTTAGCGATCTTTCCCGATAGATCCTGATTTCCAATACATAGGAAGCTTCGCCTAAGTCTTTCATCGAGAAACAATTCCTCAACCATGTCTTTACATTTTGTAGTGTAGGAATGTCATTTCCGATGAGCAATATGTCATCCACATACAACACGAGAAAAGCAATCATGCTCCCACAAACCTTCTTGTACACACAAGGTTCATCCTCATTCTTGATGAAACCGATCTGTCTCACAGCTTCATCAAAACGAAGATTCCAGCTTCTGGAAGCTTGCTTGAGTCCATAGATGGATCTCTGCAATTTGCACACCTTTCCAGCATCCTTTGAATCGACAAAACCCTCAGGCTGTGTCATGTACACATCCTCGAGGAGATTCTCGTTAAGGAATGCAGTTTTGACATCCATCTGCCAGATTTCATAATCATGGTAGGCGGCAATAACAAGTAGGATCCGAATAGATTTAATCATTGCAACTGGAGAGAAAGTTTTGTCATAGTCTATACCATGAATTTGCTTGAAACCTTTCGCAACCAGTCGCGCTTTGAAGGTATTAACCTTTCCATCCATGTCAATCTTCTCTTTAACGACCCACTTGCACCCTGTCGGTTTTACCACTTCGGGTGGCTCCACCAAGGTCCAAACTTGGTTAGTGTACATGGATTCCATTTCGGATCCCATGGCTTCTAGCCACTTCTCAGATTCAGGGCCAACTATGGCCTCCTGATAGGTAACAGGCTCATCTTGATTCATGAGCAGTACATCACCTTCTTAAGTTAGGAGAATTCCAAATCTCTCAGGCTATGTACGTGACCTGTTTGACCTACGCGGTTCTTGTGTTACTTGAACCGGTTCTTAAACCACAATATCTTGTGGATTCGGTTCTTATTCCGTTGCAGACGAGTCAGTACTCTGTGGTGCTTGGATTTCTCCAAGTTCTACTGTTCTCCCACAGTCTACTTTAGAGATTTATTCATTTTCAAGGAACACTCCAGTCCTGGCAACAAACACTTTGTCATTAGAGGGGTTATAGAAATAGTATCCTTTCGTTTCTTTGGGATACCCCACAAAAGTACATTTATCTTATTTGGGTTCTAGTTTATTTGTGATTAAAAGTTTGACATAGACATGACAACCCCAAATCTTCATAAAAGAAAAACTAGGCATTCGCCCCTTACACATCCCATGTGGTGTTTGTTCTACCGCCTTAGATGGAACACAGTTAATTGTGAAAGCTACTGCAAGCAATGTGCAACCCCAGAAAGAGTCTGAAAGATCTGAATGACTCATCATCGATCGTACCATGTCCAACAAGGTACAATTCCTCCTTTCGGATACACCATTCCATTGTGGGGTTCCGGTAGAAGTGAGTTGGAGTACTATCCCACACTCTTTCAGATAGTCATCAAATTCCTGGCTAGGTATTCACCACCACGATCTGATCGTATGCCTTTAATACTCTTGCCCAGTTGGTTTTCTACTTCATTCTTGAACTCTTTGAACTTTTCACAAGTTTCAAATTTGTGTTTCATTAGATACATATATCCATATCTACTTAAATCATCAGTAAATGTGACAAATTTGGAAAAACCACATCTAGCAGTTTTGTTCAGTGGCCCACATACATCACTATGTATCAAGCCCAAAAGATCATTGACCCTTTCACTATTAACAGTAAATGGGGCCTTAGTTATCTTCCCCAATAAACAAGATTCGCAAGTATCAAATGATTCATAAGCAAAAGAATCCAATAATCCATCTTTAAGGAGTTTAGAGATGTGTTTCTCATTAATATGGCCTAAACGATAATGGTAAAGATATGAAGCATTCAAACCATTGGGTTTGATTCTTTTCGCATTTATGTCATATATGGGCACATTGAGATCAAGAATATAGAGTCCATTACTCAATGGTGCATTAGCAAACAAAACATTATCCACATAAAGAGAACAACATTTGTCCTTAACAATTAAATGAAAACCCTTTTTGTCCAAACAAGAAATAGAAATGATATTTTTGCTAATAACGGAAACATAATAACAATTATCAAGTTCCAAAATCAGCCTAGTAGGTAAAGTTAATACATAAGTCCCGACATCTAATGCAACAACTTTTGCTCCATTTCCGACACGTAGGTCCACTTCACCTTTAGTCAATTTCCTCCTACTTTTTAGTCCTTGCTCATTATTACAAATGTGAGCACCACATCCAGTATCAAATACACAAGATGCTGAAGTAGATAAATTAATATCAATAACATAAATACCTGAAGCGGAAGTCTCACTTCCCTTCTTTTTCTCTTCCAGGTATTTCTTACAGTTTCTCTTCCAGTGGCCAAGTTGTCCACAATGGTGGCAATTGCCTTCCTTAGCTACCCCGCTCACGGGCTTCAAGCCAGAAGTGTTCGGCTTAAACTTTTTCTTGCCTTTGCCCTTCTCCTTGTTCCAGAGCTTCTTCTTAGCCTGCTTTCCAGAATCAACCATCATTATGGCTTTACCTTTTCCCTTATTAATGTTCTGCTTAGCAGTGTCAACATGTCGAGCAGTTCTGGCAGAGTTTTCTCAATGTTATTCATGTTGTCATTCATGATAAATTGACTGTAGCTTTCTGACAACGATTGCAGAATTACATCTGTAGCCAACTCTTGGCTTAGTGGAAAACCCAATCTTTCAAGGCTCTCGATGTACCCAATCAAAAGAAGTACATGAGGTTCAACTGGGCTTCCTTCTGCCTGCTTACAATTAAACAGAGCTTTGGAAACTTCAAAGTGCTCATGCCTCGCCTGCTCTTGGTAGAGCATTTTGAGACGTCCTATCATATCAAACACCTCCATGTTCTCATGTTGCTTCTGAAGCTCAAAGCTCATGGTGGCAAGCATGAAGCAGCTAACATCCAGGGCATCATCCTGATACTTCTTATCAGCATCTCTGCCAGCCCTAGAAGCATCCTTGAGTAATTCAGGAGCAACATCGTCAAGAACATGCAACTTTTTCTCTTGCCTAAGGACAATCCTCAGGTTTTGGTACCAATCCAGAAAATTACTTCCAGATAACATGTCCTTCTCAAGGACAAATCACAATGACATATTATTAGTTTTGTTTGGTGCCATGGAAATCTACATAAAGAAATATTCGAAGTATAGGTATCATGATTTTAAAAACATATTCAATAGGTCATTATTAAATACACCCCCACTATTTTACTCAAATCAATGACCCTTATCATTGACTTGGAAAATCCTGTTGAAAGATTTTCTAGTGGGACCAAGATCCATATTTCATCTCGTTCTGAGTCAGTTATGGCTGATCGCCCAGAAATCAGGTATTTAGGTAGGAAACTCCTTTCCGATTACATCCAATATAATTCTTGAGCCAGTTGGGTGAATAAATCCTTATTCTAATCCATCATATGGATTAATGCCCAACCCTATGCCTCTAAGCCATTTTAATCCTATTGAATATGCTTAGTTAAGTTCAACCCAATGGTTGACAGTAGGTTATTTCACCTTTCGCGTCTCATCAAGAATATATTAAGGTGCTCAGATGTAGCATGACCCACACTTAAATGATTGTGGCCTTGACGAGTGCCACGTATCAGGAGGCATTTAAAAACTTAATTTGTTAAGGGAATTTAATAATTAAATGATCTCACCAGTTTGTTTATCATATAAACATCATTCATAGCATACATGACATATTAGCTTACATACATTCAAAACATATTAAGCATACAATGACATACATGCTATCATACAATTTAAATCATACATCTCATACATTCCATGCATCACATACATAAACATACAAGACATATAAAAAGTATTATGATTATGGCATCCTAATGTGCAATAATTAAAACTAATTATTACAATCTTTGACCCTCGAACAAACTTCCAAAGTTCCTCTCACTGACGTCATGATTTGGTGTTGCCTCCATGTCATCCCGAGCAATTTACAAAATTTAAAATAAAATTAATAAAGTAAATATCACGACACGCAAATTGTATTTATAAAACAAATACAATAAATCACGATACGTAGGCTGTATTTACCAAATAAAATAAAACACCAAAACTAGGGCCATAACCATATACCGCACATTTAATAAACAATTTATAAATATGCAAAAGGGGGACAAAATCACATTCTGTCCATCAGCATGGTCATTCCAAATGACGCACGGCCTTGCTGAAAACTCGCTGACGCTGTTCAACATGTGCACGACCATGCTGAAAAGAGCACGACCGTGCTGAAAAGAACATGACCGTGCTCAAAGTTCGTTGACGTTGTTTGCAAGTGGCACGGTCGTGCCAAAAGGCGCACAATCGTGCCTCGCGTTCACTGACGCAGATTCAAAGCTGCACGGCCGTGCTACAGGGAGCACGACCGTGCTCTACGCCGTGCTCGTGCTCTACGCCGCAGCAGGATTCCAGAAGCGAATCCTTGTTTATGTCAGGAGCACAACCAAGCACACAAACATGTTCAAAGAGATTTATATAACATATGAGACGACCCCACTTATGCAGGATAATCCCATTAGGCTTAGAACTCACTTATAACATTAACTATAACTTAGATATATTATTACGCGTTTATTAAAACAAATGAGGTGAAACAACGAACATACAACATAAGCTCGTAATACATATCAGAGTGACGCAACAGGTAAAGTAAAACACACACACACACACACGCACACACACACACACACACACACATATATATATATATATATATATATATATATATATATATATATATACACACACATGGGCGCCCCATCAGTAGGGCTCTCTGTAATACATACATAAACTGTACAACTGTGAACTGAAAATAAAACATGTACACCAAGGCCTCCAAAAAGAAACTCTCCAGCATCCTCACCAGCGCTCCCCAGCCCCACGCTCAAAAATACATCAGCCTCTCCACACAGTCTTAGAGACGCACTGGCTAGCCCTCACCATCAGTGGTAGAGATGTCCTGAGCTACCCTGCCCCTCTTCGTGGGTACGCCTATAAACCCGCGTAGGCTCGTACTCAGAGGAGGAACTCGACACTACTATCCGACTCCTCAGGGCTATCTCAGTTACTGGTCTGAACTTCTTCGCTGGCCTCTGTACACGAAGCCCCTCCTGCTGGATACTGCTGAAGTCTGGGGTGCCACCCATCTGTAATCATGCTCTCTCTAACTTGGTGGTCGCCACATCCGTGGGAATGGAAGAAACTGGTACACACGGTAGGGTCCGATGATGTCTACGTACGGTGGAGTACCGCTCCTGAAGATCAGGCTAACAGGTCCTATGTACACTACCAAAATGGTCGAGGGGCCATCCGCCATCCCCTCTCGTCATGGTACAAAATTTCAATATCCCCCAGCACCGGCATCCGCGGTGCCTCGGTGATAAATGGGTGATGTCTCGGGTCCATCCTGTGGCTCTACTGGCTCGTCGCCTGCTCGTACAACTAGCATACACATACAAGGAAAAGATAGGGAGATAAGATATACAGCACATCAAATATAGGGATGATGCAATGCACAATATATAGCAAACAAAACCATCTCTTAATGTCTCGACACCACGGTCGTTTCCTAGCTAGATGTGACACGTACTCTTTCTATGCATGCCGGCCGGTACTAAACATCCTACTAAGGGCAACATCTCGTCCGGTCAACGGACCACAAGTTGGTTTGTTCCTGTAATCCGTTCCGCTGACCCATAAGAGTGCATCACCGCTAAACTGTCCCAGACAAAGAAGGTTAACTGGGCCTCCTCGGAAGATCCAATGGCAACTGGAAAGACTCAGGGTCCAGTCGGGATAGTAGGACGTGCCCAGGACCGGCACAACATGATAGGAGCTACCTCGTCGATCTCTTGTGGGTACACCTGTGTCCAGTATATCCCCGAGGTCACACAAATCTTCCCTTCCGTTTTCCACACCCGCACTCAGTGCACCAACTTCACATGCATCACGGCATATGGCTCGCCACTTGGCATCATATGCATATGCTATGCATGTCATTCATCTTCCTTGAGTTGATATAGCGACACATGCAACTTTGCTCTCAGCAACACGAGCTCCAAGCTCCAATTGTACCATATGAGCTCCAAGCTCCCGTCATAACTTACGAGCTTCAAGCTCCAACTATAACCTCAAATCTCGACTATCAGCTCACGTCCATCACGGGGTCAAAGCCCTAATCAGACTAAACGTCTGATTCTCATGTATACACACATTTCGAGATACATACAGTAATTAATCAATATCAGCATGTTCGATGCAGCAGTAAATAACTCATACCACATCATACCATCATATCATGCAGATATATCATATACCACAATCAGCAGATAAGCAGACATTCACGGAGCAACCATACATACATTACGTCAGCCAACACAAATCCGTAACCTAGGGTGTCAACATAGCGGTGCTAGCCCGAAGTAGGCTAAACCGAGGGTTTAGTAACTTCGTCAAGGCTCAACCTCACGTAGGGTTTAGGGTTCCCCTACACACACACACGACATATAACAGAGCTATATAGATTACTCTTGCCTCCCCGACACGAGTAACTCTTTCTCCCCATCTGAATAGTCGTAACATGAACTTCTACGCGATCACGAACGTGACAATCACGCTTCCCTTTCCTTCTCAAGCTCGCAACCCTTCACTAAGAACAACCCAAGAATAGTCGCGATCTCTACCTCCAAACCTCGCACAATCATGAGCATGAACTTTGCCCTAATCACGAGCGCAACACATACACAACAGTGTTAGCCCTAGGGCAGGCTCAAAAGATCAAAGAAAAAGGTAAAGACTCGAAGAATGCCAAGAACACGAAGAACACGTGTTAGGGATTCGAGTTTACCTGGGCGAATCGAGAAACTAATCCGCCAGGGTCGTAAAGAACTTTGTCGCGATTATAACGATGCAGTCGAAATCGCGTTCTGGCAGCTCGATCACCTCCAACCTCAAGCTTTCTCTCACTACAAACTCAGAGCTTCTCTCTCTAGTTACAGAAACTCTCCCAATTTCGTGCAAGTGTGGAGATGAAAGTGGAAACCCCACTTATGGTTCCTGCTGTCCACGCTTAAGCGTGGCTCACTTTGCACGCTTGAGCGTTGCCACGCTCTAGCATGGGATCTGTCCATGCTCGAGCGTGGAACCTCGTCCACTCCGCCTTCTCCCCGGCCTGACACGTGTCTCACATGTGTCCAAACTCAGAACAGCTGGCACAACGCACTCCCATGCTTAAGCGTTACAACGCTTGAGCGTGGAGTCCTCCCACACTTGAGCGTACAACTCAGCAGGAAAAGGACTTCCAGCCTTCTGACTCCCCCAGTTTCTCGTGTTACACTTTAGACACTTCCAACTTTGTTCAAGCTTATCCCTAAACTTCCAACTAGCTGCCAAACTAACACACAAGCTATCACACGAACAACCGATCAAGGTTATTTACCCTAATTAGGGTTACAGAAAATAGGGATGTTACAACATACAAATCATACAAACATGCTTTTAAACATACAAAACACATTTAAAAGCAATAAACATGTTATCATATAATGACAAACAATCCAGGATACATGGCAAACTCTGACCAACGCTCTGATACCACTATTGAGGTTTCAAGAGGGATAATTTTTATAAACGATTTCAAAACCTCTTGAGCGGAAAAACCCCTTTACTAAAGG